>JAZDUH010000182.1:12002500-12602500 GCA_036419115.1 Scarus forsteni | reverse complement strand
TCTGTTGGTAAAATGTAATTATTGAGATCTCATAATTATGAAAGAGTATAAGAACCATGTTAGATGAAGAAAATAGTTTTGGAGAAGTTGAGATTAAAGTTGAAATTTCGAGACTAAAATGAAAATGTCAAGATGAAAAAGCTGAAATGTCGAGAATAAAGCCAACATACATTGTATGTTGACTTTATTCTCGACTCCCAACATTTTTTCTGGACATTTTAACTTTGATGTCATCATTTTGACTTGTATCATGAAATTGTATTTCAACTTTAATCTTGTCATTTCGACTTTAATCTCGCCTTCCCCAAACTTTTTTTCTCCATCTAAAATGGCCCTTATACTCTTCTGTACATAATCAATCAACATAACAGTGGTTTCAGTTCTAGTCTTAATTGAGCAGCCCTATAATTACACCCCTGCCCTTAAGTGCTGTTATACAGTCATAATTATGTCATGAAGTGCCTCATATATGTTGTTGTTATATCTTAACTATCGCGTTGTCTGTTTTATTCCAGTCTCATTTCTTTTCTCTTTCTCTGCAGACGTACCTTAAACTGATTAAAAAGCAGCAGAAGGAGCTCAACGCTTTAAAGAAGAAACATTCAAAGGTGGGTGAGGGTTTTGGTGCTGAGCTGTCTGATGTTAATTCAAACAGGCTGCTTCTTATTCTGGACCATCATTAATGCTCAGAGGGGCAGACACAGAGCGGGGAGGGGGGCTCCACCTTTCATCCTTCACTGAATACTGCCTCATCACTGGATTCACACACACACACTCAGAAACACGCAATTTGTCCTTTACCAAACACACACTAATTAATGTTTGTCATACATTAGACTTGCTAACAGTGGCTTTGCCTTTGACACAACTGAATACAGGGACTGTGGTGGCTGCTGACTCATATCGAGGGCCGGACTGATTACCAAACTACCAAATTAAAACCTATTACGTAGCACATGTAAATGTTATTATCAAACACACGACTCCCTGTTGTCAGCAACATTTATGACTTTTTTTTTAAGAATCAATTTCTGAATCTGTTTTTGGGTGGTCAAATCAGCGCATAAACAAGGTTTTATAAATCTTTCTTCACAGGTCAAAACCAAACTTTTAGAGGAGGAACACAATTGAAGTTACGCATATTTTTTGTGTCTTTGACAGGATCAAAATACAATGCAGAAATCTCACTGCAGCCAGGTGGATAAGATGGTGTCAGCACATGATAAGGAGAGGTCATCCCATGAAAAACTACTAGAGAAAGCCATCAAAAAGCGAGGGTGAGTGGGAACAGTGTTTCTGATGATAAGAATGGGAACGTTTCTTTAGACGCATCAGTATGTTTTCAGGCAAGACAAAGAATAAGACAATGCTGTTTACTTTGGATCGTTCCTGTTGATGCTGGTTTAGAAACAAACCAAAATATGCCAGGAAGGTTTTTCTATAGTGTGGCTGTATTGTCAGTAACCTCCCAACTGTAAGGTGGGGGGTTTGATCCCCAGCTCCTGCAGTCGCTCTCTGTGTCGACAGCCAAGACACCAGGTTTCTCCACCTTGAATGTGATGATGGTCCCATGATACTTTTTTTATTCATTGTTTTATCTTTCCAGACTGTGTTGATGCTGACGTCGTACTGTAGGCTGTTTGTGAAAATTCCTGTATGTGGTCTTTGTGAATTTTATTGCATCTGAATTAGTTGTTATTTCTTAAGAGCAAAAATGCTGGAGAGAAAAAACTGTGTATTTCCTCGCAGTTAAAAGCAGAAATACAATTTCTATTGTCCATGTTTCCCAGCATATATGTACAGTAAAATGACAATTCCGTGATGTTTTAAAATGTGGCTAAAACCAAAAATGCACTTTGCATAAAAAGTTAGTTAAAACCCTCAGAAAAAAAGCTACTTACTCAGTGCTGGATCACTGCATCAGTTGATAAATGAGTTGTTTTGCTGTTATGAAGAAGTTACTTTTGCAGAGTGACAAAACCAGCAGCTCTAGCACTGCTGGGCTTTTGGTTGTCAGTGTGGTTTAATTTCAATATTCTGTACTAAATGTTACTAGATTTTTCAGACAAGTGGATCTTAATTTCTTGGTCAACCAGGCTAAACACAGCCAGCTCCCAAAAGAGGCTACCACTGTCATCTGTTTGTTCCTTAAAGGGATGCGCAATATTGGATTTTTGCCAAATGATATCAAACAGATAATATTGTGCATTTAGTTCCTTAGCCTTCCTTCAATGTCTTTGTTCACATCAGGTTATTTCATGGTAAGACAGCGGCCATTAAGTGGAGCTACAGTGGCCTAACACTAACGTTTAGACAGAGCATTTGACCAGAATTTGGTGCCTGTTAAAAGGAAAATAAATCATTGTAATGATAAGAACCAACTTGCAAATATTTTCCTGCTAATTAGTTGGTTGATTTTTAGAGTTTAGCCATCTAACCCTGCAGTCTCCTTATACTGACATACGACACGGATGCTGTACCACAAATGTTAGAGGTTTGATAAACTGTATGAGCTGTAGCGAAACATTTGCAACTTTTGAGAAACACCATTATCATGTAAAAAACTTTTTTTTTTCAAGCTGTGGTCAGGTAGATGGACGTCTACCAAAGACTTTGTAAAATAACTGAAACATGTTCAGTTCTTCTTAGAAACATGAATCAACCTTTGACAATAATGACTAAGTGAGATAAACTGCAGTCTTAAAATGATTCTGTTTAACTGGATGACCGTTTCTGTGATGTCCACTCAGGGAAAACAACTGCCAAGAGCTGAAGAAGGAGACAGAAGATAAAATCCAAACACTGATCGCTGATCACAAAGTCAAGGTAACATGAAAGTTTTGACCATAATATGCAGCATCAGTTCAGAACAGTTTCAGCCTGGACGTCACATGTTTCAGCTGTGAAGATTTGACAGAAATGTTACTTTTGACTTCTGTGTGCATGTGTTTAGGTAAAGGACATCACTGCAGCGCACACTAAAGAGTGGTCAGAGCTGATCAGTAGTCACAGCAGCGAGGAGCAGGAGATGAAGGACAGCCACGTCACACAGCAGTGTGAACACCTCAAGAAACTCCTGGCTACAGTCCAGGAGCAGCAGACGATGCAGCTAAAACTCATCCACGAGCGGTAAGACGCCCACACACACACTCTGATTCAAACCTTATCATATACCACAAATCTACTGTGAGTGAGAAGTTCCTCAATGATACAAAAATCTAAAAGAATTCATGTTTTTATATGGAGGTAGACTGTTGAAATTCAGTTTTCAATTTTAGACAGAGCAAAGAGATGAGAGCCAACCAGGCCAAGATGTCCATGGAGAACAGTAAAGCCATCAGCCAGGACAAGAGTATAAAAAACAAGGCGGAGAGAGAGAGGTGGGTCACACATTTATTTTTGTTATCATGTCACAGTAATTTCACAGTTTTTGAATGTAGTTATTACACAGTTTTCTGTCTTTGCTCTGCAGGAGAGTGCGAGAGTTAAACAGCAGCAACACCAAGAAGTTCCTGGATGAGAGGAAGAGGGTATGCTTATTTTATTTTTACAATTTTTAATATTTAACTGAAAAAAATAAAGTTTCATATTTAAAACTAAATACCAGTGCTGGAATACAGTACAAATGCTTTGCTGTTTTTCAGTCCTCCAGTGGTGGGTTTTAAACTACCAAACATTTGACAATACTCCTATATTGTTCTTGTCATAAAAGCAAGTGCAGCACTGTTTTAGTAAAAATATTTAGAGACAACATTTTCATTCTTACTTGCAAAAGTAGCCTGTTGTTTACATTACAATTCTTTTTGTTCTTTGAATATTTTTGAAGCATGATGACTAATAAAAGGTAAAGAAAGATGAATTATATTATAATACATATTTTTGGTACGCCATTTTTTAATTGTTATAAATGTCAACATGGTAATTGCTTTATTTATTTTGTAACTGAGAAACAAAGGAGGTGCTACTTATTTATCAATCAAGCTCAGTCATCACAGCATCGCTCAAAATTTTTTTTATCTTTACCATGTTTACCCAAGAATAGGTGCCCATATCATTATGAGGTTTAACAAACTCTAACATGAAACCTGAGTTAATGAGCCTTAAGATGGAACACTAGTTTTTTATTTCAGAAAAGCTGATATGAGTTTGTTGTGTAAACTCTGAGAAGCTTCCCTGGATTTCAGTGCATGCTCCGCAACAAAGAACCACAAAGTAAATACATTTCTTCACCATGGCAACAGGTGTCAGACTAGAGGTCCTCCTATTCTCCTTCAGGATAGAAGTTCACATGCAATCATACAGCGAGTATGAGCATGTCCTAAAAATAAAACTAAACAAGTAAGACTGCTGCAGCATCAAGACTGCGGTAGATGTGGATTAATGCTCCCTGACAAAGATTTGATGATTAACATCGTTTCAGGCTGTAGTCAGAAGAAAATTGTAAATTATAACAATAATGTTGGAAGTTATCATATTAAACATGTTAATTTACAAGATGTCCTGAAACAAAGGTATTACTGGTTGTATTTGTAATAAATGGTGTTATTTGAAGATGTAAGCAAGTGCAGCACTGTTTTAGTAAAAATATTTAGAGACAATATTTTCATTCTTGCCTGCAAAAGTAGCCTGTTGTTTACATTACAATTCTTTTACTCATTTATCAGACTGACTGAATGAGTGCAAAATGATGTTGATGTAGCAGTGTGAGTGAAGCAGGTCCACAGCAGCAGGCCACTCATGTCGGTTATTATAACAAACATTTGTGTGATATAATAACAACTGTAGGATTATAGAGGATTTAAGAATGTGGAGTATTACTGTGGATGATTTATGGTGTTACAAAATATTTTATTGACATAACGTAACCTCCTCCTCCATGTTGTGTGTGCAGCTGGCCATGAAGCACCAGAAGGAGATGGAGCAGCTAGAGAAGAACCAGAAGGACCAGGTGGAGAAACTGGAGAAGTTCACCGAGCAGGTACATCTCTAAATAAAAACTATGAACCCTGTTGTCTAAACAGTGAAGATTTAAAAAAACTTCTTCGACTCATGTTGGCATCAGCTGACTTTTTAGACCCCTCCGTGCAGAAAGCAGACCCTCTCTCTGTTTATGGTCCTCTGTGCTCCACCGACTTCTTCAGTGTAAATGAAACTTAAGACCAGAGCGGCTCCTGGCTGATTTAATCTCCAGATAATGACTCCACTTTGAATCATTTGTGATGTAAACTGTAATTAGTTTCACAGGAAGTGTTCCACATAGCTGGCATCACTTTTTCCACAGGGGACTCCACAGAAAACAACACAGTAGAGATTAAACACCAAGCCTATAGAACAAAGTTAAAGTTGAATTTTAAACCTTTCACAAAACCCCCGTCATACAGTTTAAGACACATTTGTATCCTCAGTATTATCGGTTAGATTCGGCATTGGAGATACATTTTTTTTTCCAACAGAGTAATTCTGATATTTGGGTGGAAACAAACATGAGGAGCAAAGAGAAAAAAAACTTAAGAACTGAACAATGAAAATAAACCTAAGTTTAAAAAAGCATGTGATAAAAGGAAACTTTAGCCTAAAGCACATGCTTTTGGATAACATTACAACAAAAAAAATCAAAAACAAGGAAACCTGCGACTTTGTTATTGTTTATTGGACTTTTAAAGCACTTTATAGGCATTCATTTTCACTAAATTACTTCATCAACTTTTCTGAAAACATTAATTTACATTTGAATGCAGTCAGCAGTGGCTACAACATTCATAACACAAACATTTTCTCAACATTTCATCAACTTGAAGTCTGACCACCAATTCAGGAAACCTGACCTGCTTAAAGAGCTTTATTTATTTTATTTTATTTTTTTAATTTTAAGATGAGCTGAGGTGATGCTATTATGAAAAAGATGCAAATAATTTTCAGTTCTGCTTGCTCAACATCTGTTTTGGACATGTTAACCATAGACAGTTAAAGGTCCCCAGCTCACATGGTTACTCATGGTCACTAATGCTGCGTTCCATTAACCTCAGAACTGGGAGGAGGGAAGGGGGAGTGACATCATCTCCGACTCATCAGCGTTCCAGTTACAAAGGCTGTGTCTGAAATGGCATACTAACGTAATATTCACACTAAGTGTGACGTCAAGATGAGTATGTAGTGCGTTCACATTAGATTGTATGAAAAGATTGAGTGTGCGAGAAATACCCGGATGCATACTATATCGGAAAAAAATTTAAGTATGCGAGGTGGGCACACTAGTCAAACTCAAACGGCCCATAATGCATTGCAAGCCAACCGGAAGTTTCTTCGACTCATCATATTTGGCACGCATAACAGAATGTCCAAAATGCCGAAATGAAATTTGTACCCGTGTGTTTTACAGCTCAAATGACCACATTTTGTTATTCTACGTGGTGACTCTCTTGCCTAAAGTGCACTCTGAATTTTCAAATGTGGCAAATCAACAGAGATATTTGATAGCCTGGTGTGCTTCCGATATTTATAGTTGGAGGTTTGAAATGCATCATGGGAAACTTGGTAGTATACTTAAGTGTGAACGGTTGGCATTCTAATCACACTTATAGTATGTAGTATACATTATATACACATGAGTATGTAGTACGTTAGTATGCCATTTCTAACACAGCCAAAGTTGGAAAAAACTTGCTGATCTAGCAGGCTATTAGCAGTTGTGTTAGCCGTTGTTAGCACGGCCTGCATTTTAGTTCACATATACCACATGCAGAATGTAAATATCACTATGGCAGCATTTCCATAAATACAAATTGAACAATGCTGTGTATACGGCTGATTTAGTGCCATAACACCAGTCAGAAGTGCAGATAAACAGAATATTACAGCAGATTAATAACTGTTCACAGTGGGGGCAGCCATAATTGATTGTCAACTTGGGGGTGGTGAGGATCCCCAGGTTCCTAATAGGAAATTCTGACCTTGGGGGGCATTCCATTTGAAAGTTCCCACTTGGAAATCCCGACTTCCCAGTGCAGCTGGAATGCACCATAAATGTCAGGGCGGTTGAATCAATGTAGTGATGTTTAAAGCTGTAACATAGAGGGAGAGCAGCTGTGAGTGTAGGTGTGAGCGTGTCAGTAGTTCAGTTATCAACATTGAAACCAGCTAAAGGTCAGCAACATTCACCAAATGTGTCAGAGAAGTGGTAACAGCACGACATGACCATACACAGACATGACCGTACACAGACGACACACCGGTGCACAGCGAGATGTTTTAAGCTCAAATGTGCATTTCAGTGACCTGAACGTTGTTTGCGTGTTTCCAGAAGGCCGAAGAAAAACAGAAAATCTGTTTGACATGTTCATGTCATCCTCACATATGTGAGGAAATGAATTCTCTAACATTTATCATTGCAAAACTTTGCTTCTTGGAGAAAATAAACATGTTCAAAGTGAAGAAATTAGAGAGGTATGTTTCACCATGTGCTACAAGATCTCATGTTTTCATCTGTTCACTTGATTTTGTCATCTGTCACTCTGTTACCTCTACATGTCTTACATGTATGCACTTTTTCATTTGATTTTTATTTGATTTGCTTTTTCCGGCACAGCTTTTGAAATCACACCATGCAAACAAACAGGTTCAAGGTAGGCTTCTCCATCTCACTAACACTACCTCTGATACCATCTGTCTGTCTGTCTGTCTGTCTGTGCAGCAGTACGTGATCATGTTCTCCTTCTATTTTTTTCACTTCTGTCTGTCAGTCTTCAGTTTTTTTCCCCCTATCTTTTCTAATCTGTATTTCTCTTCCATTTAAATGTGTATAATGAGCAGTCCTGAGGGGATTGACCTTTGAGTGAACAGAAATACTACATAGCAGGCTTTTCTTTGAAGGAATGACGGGATTAAACACAGAAAGAGAGTGATTCATTTCTTTTGTATTCTGAAATCCTATTCCCACACTTTATTCGGCAGCTCTCGGGGTGTCGGCGGTGCCAACTAGCAGCTTGAGTCATTTATCACCATGACTCACCAGCTATTACGAAGCAGAAACAGCCAGCTCCCTGCAGCCTGTTCCACTGTGCTTTCACTGCAGCTCATTATCACTGGCTCTCATAGCCTGTGACAGTGTCCCCCTGCACACATTCTGTGGTAAACATGACACATCAGTCCTGCCGAGCAGAAGCTCTGAGTTACCTGCAGACGTAAGCAAAGACAGGCAAACAGCAGAGGAGATTTAAGCTAAGTCAGGTGTGTCTTTTAAAGGGAAAATGACAGAATCAGTGGAGTAAAGTGGACAAAGTTTTTGATAGTTTCTAATTTTGAAAGTGGTATAATCTTGGTATTTTTTCTGTCAATACAATACGTGAAGGCCTTATATGTTTGCACATATTGTTTCAGCTCGCTTAGAACTGGGAGGCAGCTTTGAGAAGCTAAGCATGTCAAGTGTTGACTGGTTTATCAGCAGCATTAGCTTAGCATAAACTTAGCTTGAGATTTGCTGTTGGCAGCTTTGATTTTTCCTGGGTGATGTCACATGAGGTGAGCCTTATCACTCTTTCCAAACTCTGTGTTACGACCATCTCCTCTAAGTTCAAAATAAGTCCACACAACAGTTTTAAATGCAGACGGAGCGTTCCTTTTGTCACTCTCCTGTGCAGCCATGTTTGTTTATTAACATGTTAAGCTGGAGATAGACTTGCTGTTTATCATGCAGATAATTCTGATGAAGTTTGACAGATGACCATCAGTTGTCAACAAATATTTGATGATGATATTGATATTGTTTATTTTGTTACTTTTACTCTCTGAATTATCACCATGTTTGCATTTCAGTTCTAACACAACAGGTAGTCAAATACAACCTAAAAGTGCACTCACAACTTGGACGACCTTGATGACCACTCTCCATGTAAACTTAATGTGCAGCCATGAAGGGGTAGAGTTAACCTCCTGTGATGCGACGGACATAATCTGGGCAACCCGGTTGTGCGATCAGGTCATGTTGCTCGGTTGCCTACATTAAAAAATTTGAACTCTTCAGGCGACGTTGTGTGTGGCTGTGCCGCGACAGACAATCAGCGTTGTGTGGGTGTGACACAGAGTGACAGTCCATGTCCGAGTGGTTAGAGACTAATGTACTCACATTAGTTAGTGAGTACATTAGTTTTACCTGAGACGGGACCACAAAGAACTCGCTACTCAAGGTGTAGCTGACAGATGATGCTGCTGCAGGACCAGCAGCTGCAGTCTGTTGTGTTTTGCAGGTGAGCGAAAAGGATACAGTTGGAATACTATAAGCTTACACATCCTATTAACTGATATGATAACAGTGAAACTCGAGCTGGCGTGATGTCACTGAGCAACACGATGGTGACCAAATTTATGGACAGGCAAATCAACTTGGGCTGAAGACGCGATCTCGTGGCTAATAACATTCGGTGTGAGTGCGGCTTACGTTTTTTGTCCGTCAGTGATCTTCTCCAGTAAAATGCGTCACATCTAGGCAAAAACTGTCATGATGCAAAACAAGATCGCAGGGACAAACTTCAAGTGTATCTCCAGCGTAACTCTAACATTAACTCTCTACTGCCCTATGAACGTCATCGTCAGACCTGGCTCCACAGATCAGTGGTGTGAACTCAACAAGTAATTGATTTTTTATGGAACCAAAATCTTTATTAAATTTTGGCAATTAGTATAGTAAAAATATTGACTATTGGTACAAGGCATCCGTAATCGATGGAATATTGCCACACCAAATATCGCATTGCTATAGTGTATCAACAATGTTTCTCCAAACCCTACAAACCATGTTGGCATTGGGGCTGAACAGTATGGGAAATGTTTCCTTCTTGTACAAACTGTGTATTACAACTTTTAGAAGGAGACTTTTCAGATAAAACCTGTCTCTTTTTCTTATACAATAATTTAAACGGAATCACATCTTTATTTTCTAAAAACCCTTTTTTTTATCAGTGAGCTCTCGTTTGAGGGATTGTTTCACTTCAAGCTAAACCTGGCCCACTAAAAACCGTCACACTGTGTATGAACACAGAAAGGGTTGAAATACTGATCCACATCAGAGTCCACCCTTGGAAATTATATATGACGGATGACAGTGTGAAGTAGAACTGCGGTAGAACTTTCTGGTGATTTACCTTTTCACCATAGTTCACATGGAGAGCATAGCTCTAGACCAAGGGTGGGCAACTTTCACTACCAAGGGGGCCACATAAAACTATTTTTCCCAGCCTGAGGGCCACACTGTTAAAAATTTTTGGGTATTCTTCAAGGATAAAAAGGACGTTGGATGAATACCATTAGAGAATATTAATTAATCCTAAAATTGGCATATAAATATTCATATATTACAACACAAATACAAGTTATTATGCATAATTAAATAAACTTGACACAGAATTGAAACAAATTTAGCTAATATACATGGAATTAGAGCCGATGAAGCTATTTTCAAACCAATGAAATGATGAGTTTTTCCACATTTTTAAAGCTCAAAGATTTTACTGCTGCCATTTTTTTTAAATATAGCATTGAGTAATACTTAATATCATGTTCTAATGCTTCATGAAAGAGATTTAGAGACAGTTTAATCGCAAAGTAGGGTCGTACATAACTTACAAAAGCCAATAAAAATATCAGTCAATATCATATAGCATTTTTATGATTAGATATTTGAGCTTTCTTCATATTTACAATCGCTGATTTTTTTAAAAAGGCTGACGGGCCACATTTAGTGAGACGAAGGGCTGTATGTGGCCCACGGGCCGCCAGTTGCCCACCCCTTCTTTAAACGGGCACACACTCATAGCAGCTACACACTGAAAAAAGTGACTCCACAGAGGATTTTAAGTTGTTCATAGAAATATTTTGTATTCTCGTCCAGTCAAAAACAGGTTCCCAGGCTGAAAATCTGTTTGTAGTTGTTGAATGTTAATAATTTGAATATTGTATTCAACCTGAGCCAGGACAAACAAGCTCTTGGAAATCATATCACATCCATCCAGGCTGAGTGGATGGATACAGCTGCTATTCTCCACCTTCCTTTGACTGCATTTGTATCAGTAATTGCTGTTTGAGCGTTTCTAAATTCAGCCTTCAGACAGGATGAAATGGAGTTCATGAGAAGTTCTGACCTAAGATGTTATGAGTAAGAGCTGCGAGAAAAGAGAGAGCTGTGTAATCTTCAGTTGTGTGTTTAGAGCTTCAGTTTCTGTTCCTGACTCCGCTCTCCATCTCTCAAAGGCCAAGGACATGCAGCAGATGGCGAAGTTGGAGGAGGAGATGGACCGCAGACCTGCCACGGTGGTGTGAGCCCCTGAGATCGAGACACAGCACACACACTCATACACGCACACACACACACATACACACGTGCAGGTGCAGAAACACTTCACTGCAGAAAGCCCTCCTCAACCCAGAGACGCTCTCCCTCTCCACGTCGATGTCTCTGTTCTTCGTTTTTATATCTGAACACGAACATGCAGCAAGTAGCCCACCGCAACACTCAGTTTCTGCACCCTGACCCCGCCCACACACCGTTTCACCACTGAGCCGCTGAGCTTGTCACTGTCTGACAGGGTTTAACCACTCGCTGAAAGACGGAGCGTTACCTCGGCGAGGACGCATCGCAGAGAGACGCATCCCCTCCTCCGCTGTACGAAACACTGAATCACCTTTAATGCTTCTCACGGGGAACACACACACACACAAACACACACTTGTTTGTTTCTGTTTTTTTAAATCAGTACCTCTTCAGAAACCAGGAGAGAGGGGAGGAGTACGTTTTAGATTTAATGTCGATTCAGCACAAATGAGTAAACTTTGTGAAATACACTGTACGCTACACACACCAGTCCTGTCCTGAGCACTTTGTATGTGATAGGCCATCATAACAATGTGGAGAAATGTAGCAGTGCACTACTGTAGGCTCTCTGTATTTCAGTAAGAATGTATTTTAATGAAAAAAAATCACTGTACGGAGGAATGACAAACCACGTCATTTCCTGCTATAATGAAGCTGTTTTAACGTCACAAAGATGTTTCACTGATTTTTGTTTTATTCGTTTGACAGTGAGCCCCATGTGAGACGACTTGTTATCCCGCTGAGTCACAGAACCATGAGAAAATAATTGGAACTTGTTTATTCAACAAAACCTTTAATTTTCAGGAAAGACACCCCCATGTGTAAGCGCTGTTCTGCACTTTTAACGTGCAAGTTGATGAACCATGTAAGCCTTGTTAATACTTCTGTGGTGCCCTGTGCCGTCTCTAGCATTTTAACCAGCCCACTGGTGTAGCTGTGCCAAACAAGCCCAAAAAACTGCCAGGCAACATGGTCTGTGTTATGGCTGACAAATTCTCTGTTTGTTTGTATATGCGAAATTATGGCGACTGAAACCGAGCACATAATGACAGTATGAAGAAGGGCTGTTCAGTTATGGAAAAATAAATATAATAATTATGATCATTTGGATCAGGATTATTAAGATTTGTTAGCTTATATAATCGGACTGATTCCGTCAACTAAACCCTAATTAATATATGACATGGACATTTGATTAGTTTTTTTGTTTTTACAGGTCATAAAGATATGACAAATAGAGTTTGTCATACATTTTCAGAGGTGGTTTAAGTTGTCAGGAAGCTTTGCAGGAATTCTGTCTTAAATTAATGGTCTTATTGACTTTAAAAACATCAAACGAACTGACATACAGGTAAAGAAAACTGCAGAGAAAGGCAGACAGGGATGTCATGAGTAAGATACAAATATAAATTCCAATTACTATGACCTTTTTACATTGTTGAAACAATCCGCTTTGTTGTTCAAAGCTGACGCTCTGTTAGGAGTTTAAAAGAAACAACTAGAACTCTGCAGTCACTTGAGTAATTGATTAAATTACACGGAAACTTGCAGAATAAAAGTATTGTGTAAGAACATGATGGATCTCATCTTTGAACCAAGACAACTGGACTTTTACTCTGAAATTCACCGCGGCAGTCTTACCGCCTCATGTTAAACCCTGGACGTATTGTCGTCAGGCTTCGAGCACAGGCTAGGCGTTAGCACAGGGTACAATGTGGTTTCAGCACAGAAGTATAAACCAGGCTTTAAGGGTTTCCAACTAGAGTAATTTATACCTATTTTTAAAGTTTTTAATATCTAGTGCTTATCAACACAAATTTGAAACTGCAAATTTAAGTGCTTTCTGTTTTGGGGCTAAAATTTGTGTATGCTATGCAAAGATTAACACATGATTTCCTCGAAGTTAGAAGTGTTTCAAACACCAACCAAAGGGAGATCTCGTAAAAACATTTAAATAACGGCATTTTTTGTTGTTTTAGGCCTTTCATTTAGTCACAGTGTTGTTACTTTCCTGAATACGGGGATAGTGTTCAGAGTCTTTACAACAAACATCAAATTCTGATTGAATAATGAAACATGGAACTGAGAGAAAAGGGTTCAGCAGGATTAGAGTGTTTCTTTTTCATTAAGGACTTCTGCACTTGAACCTCTAATGAAATTTGTTCCCCTCTGTAATACACTGGTAACAACATAATCCACGCCTGGCAGCACATCATTAATCCTGCTGTATTATTTTCTTGTAATTGAGCGGCTCATCACCGCAGGATGAGAACTTGGCAGACAGAAGTCAAAGCCTCATTTATGAGACGCGCTGTTGAGGTGAAGTGCTCCTTTGACTGCACGTTAACCTCAGCTTTACCGCGTTTCTGCCGGCCTTCAGACCTGGAGATCACACCATTTCTCTGATTTGTCACAGAGCCGACACACGGCTGCAGTGCCCTGTCCTCACAGAGGCCTCACATCAGGATGGAGTCCCTCACAGTCCTGAACAGGGTCTCTTTAAGTTCAGCTCATGGCTCCGTCATTTGTCAGGCTGATTATTTCCAAATGTTTGAAGCCACTCCATATTTTTAATTTATGAGATGAAGGATTTAAGCATATGTGAAATTTAGTGACAGCTGCCACAGCCCCACCAAACAGCAGTGAGGTGCTACAGAGTAAGATGCCATTTGCCAGGAGTCATCAGGCTGCAGCAGCACTGAAGGCTTAAACGCAATTTCTGTATTTTTGTGTACACAACTCAAAAGCTTCAATATTATGAAGTGTGTTTGTCTGACTTGGGGTGAAAAATATCATTACACCTAAAAAAGTCCTTGTAAACATCCTGTAATGAAGTTACAGGCAAACGTTCAGGCTTCAATGGTCAGGGCTGAGTAAAACAAGAAAACAAACTTTAGTTTCTTAAATTGAGACTACTATGCAGTCTATACTGCTGACTGTACTTGATACAAGTACGACTGCCACACAGCTGTTATTTGCTACTGCCACCTATCATGGCTAAGTTTGGATCAGAGTGACTACTTTTAAACATGTAGATATTTACTTTAAAAATATAATTTCTGACCAAGAAAAAGTGGTTCATTTGGTTTCTCATTAATTTCACCACTGAACACATGCCAGCAGTATTTAAGATCTGTCTTAACAAGTCAGTTCTAACAACTTTGATTCACATTGTTACATAGATGTAGCAGACTCAATGCTAATGCTAATATTGCTAAGGCTGGCTGTTTTGACCTCTGGTCCTTTGGCTCTTTGTATTAGAGTACAAAGAATGACTGGTTTGAAGCATACTGTTAATATTTACCAAAGTAGAATGATATCCAGGCATTTTTGTTAACAGCATGTTTGCTTACTGCGCACAGTTTTGGAAAATCATAGTATTTGGTTTCAAAATGGCCTACAGCTCACTGGAGTGGCAGTTATTCATCCCTGTAACATGACACTCAGGCTTTAGTTTGGATTGTTGTATCTTAAAAGAGTTTTTTCTCAAACTTGTAAATTTAGTTGAGTGTCATTTATTCATTCATTTTCCAGTACCAGTTTTAAGTCTGTATTTCTTGAACAGTGACAGTGCCTTGATTGTTCATGAACCAACATCCTAAAGACTAAAAATTAGAGTGTAATTAATTTTACTTTTGTCACGGCCCAGGTCATAATGCCTCTGTTACCAATATAGTCCATATCCTCAACCAGTTGTATAGTATGTAGACACAGGTCATGAAATTTGGTTCCTCGTGGTACAGATGCCAGCAAATGCAGTACCTACCAAATGAGTCACAAAGCACATTCTGGTACTATTAACAAATGTCAGGGACAAAGCTTCTGAGCCCTCTGCCCTTTCTGTTCTGTGGGCTATTAGATAGCCCTCCTGCTCATGAAGCAGGCGTTACAGAGAAACAGTATCACACAGGCTACAGCAGGAAGAAAGATCATCAATTTTTTTTTTTTGGTTAAAGCAGCAGTTCAGGACACACTAAGGCACCTGCACTGATTTAAGAGTGTTGGTTTATACAGTGTTAAGAAGATACTCAGCCCTAAGTATGAAATGATGAGACATTACCCTTCCCTAAGACGCTGAATTTAATGTGTATGTTGGTGGGCTAGAGACCACTTTATGCAGCTTTTCCTCTGATAATTCTGCATTCAAAGGGAAAAGACTCCTGAGGTAAAGACGACAAGGACAGATTAAAACTTTAGGCAAAGTGTTATGAGACATTTTTGACCCTGAGTTACAAAAATGCACTTGCACAGTTTGAGTTTTTGAAGTGTGACACACCTAGAATTCGACCAATATTGAAGCCAATTTGAATGAGCCTAAGTTAATGCCATTTATGGAGCAAAATAAAGTGTTTATAGGACTACGGATGATTGAAAAAGCACTTTTACACAGAGTTAACGACACTGCTTAGCATACAGCCACTACAGAAGCAGAAACTGAAGTAAAGATATGAAGTTATGTTAGGGTACTGCAGTATTTTTGCACAAATGATAATGCCAAGAATTTAGATGGCAACAGCAAAACACTGACAAAGAGCTACCAAAATAATGAAGGTGGTTAGAAGGATGGTATAGAAACATGTAGTGACACGGGATAGAAGCACCTCGAGGTGTCTTTGGCCTTTTTTAACCTTTTTTCTTTGTTTTCTTCTGCTGTAACACGTAAAGGGTAGACGGGATGTGTTTGTATATACTGGAATGTACGTAGTTTAATTTACTTTTTTGACCAACTGTGTTCTGTCATTCAAGGGCTCAGGGGGCGGAGTGGGTCTGTTGGATGTTGGGGAAAGACATTTATCAACCACTGGGTTTTCTGGTTTGTTCTTTTTTGTTTGGTTTTTCTGGTCTGCCCTTTCTGCACCACACCACACAGTCTGAGGCTCTCACCACATATCTAGTGCAGAGATAAACGAGTAAAAAAGTGCTTTTAAATTTTATTCCATCGCTTTCAAATGTGCCACTCAGTGTCTGTTAGGAAGTTACAATTATTTTATGAATGATAAAATGCCAAATTAAGGGGTTATTTATATGAAGATATATATATAAATAAATGAATATATATATTATATATATTAGATATAATGTGTAGTTTAAGATATTCTGTTTGTTAGAGGCTTTTTTGCACTAGTTGAATGTTTCTGTTGTGTGACTACATGTAACCTTTGGCTCTCTAGTTTGTCAAAAAGCAGATTATTTTTGCAGAGCGACGTCACTGATTTGATTTCCTGGTTTCTACTGTATCTCCTCTTTATTTTCTATTTGAACTGTAGCTCGTCAACAAACCATTCTGTGCGTGTTTTTGTATTTATATTGTATTGTTGAACTTCAAGCAATGAAAATACTGTTGTTATCCAGCTCCTTTAATACTGTTTTATAGTATGTGTACCAATAAAACAAGGTGGAAAATGGGACATAATGAAACGGCTCCTGTGTGTTTCTTTAACAGGTGGGGAAGAGTTATGCTTACATGCGTTTGATTAAACTGTTCAAAGGTTATACGTCTTCGAGAAAAGCTAAAAGAGACCGGCTCTGGGAGAGGCAGCATATACCCTAATAACATCATGCTTCAGCTCAGTGAGTCAGTTCAAAGAGAGAAACTTGTGTTAACAAATCTGGTGACAGTACTGCAGTTAATCTTCATATTGATATAATAATAAACAACAGTCCTCTCCACCGTATGGCCTTTACAGCTGATAATGTTTATGTTAAAAATTTTTTACTGATTAAACCTCCATAATAACTACCTTTACAACTTTAGAGAGGGGGTCCTCTTGAGAACCATGTACCAAATCACAAGGCACTAACCTTTGATAAATACATCCAGCAGAGACCGTTACGATGAGGACAAATGCATGGTCTAAGCATCCACCCATTTACAACCACTACAGATTCTCATTTTAGACTCTTTGTCTCTGCCCATTCAGACCCAACATGACTTCTGTGGGTGGCTGTTCAACATGAGTCCGGCTCTGCCCAACAGAATTTTCTTGCCACTTCAACTGTAAATAAAGAGCTGTGAACATGTTGGCTTTGTATTGTAAAAACAAAAAATATTTACAAAATGAAAACTACTGCATCAGTCTTAAGTTGGTAAAGGGTCTTGAGCTGACATTTGTTATGATTTGGTGCTGTACACATAAAGATTTAATGACTGGAAATAATGTATCGCTTTATATGGACAAAACTGGGCAATAATGTTTTTGAGCTTAAGTCAACTATGACGCAACTAAATCCTTGGAGGGCAAACATGACTGAAGTTTGGCCAAAACTTAAACACGTCTTTATGTTCGGGCAGAGATTCAGACTGAAGAAAGTCAATGCAGAATGATCACTGGTCTGATTGTGGCAGTGTTAGTTTTGTCAACTTTGTCAAATTGTTCGGACATTTTTTTTTCTTTGTCAAATTTCAGTCATGACTGCCCACTGAAGACCAAGCCCACCGGTAGTTTTGATTGATGAAAACTTGAAGCAGTTTAGTTCGAAACTAGGTCTTAAAAAAATTTTTCTTTAGACATAATTTTTAATCAAGCATCATCTCTGTTTAAACTAGAAACCAGTGCTACTCTATTTCATAATGCAAAATTAATATACTAATTAAAAACACGAAAATAATACTCCCATTTTAAGAGGCCCTTTTACTTTTGGAGTAAACGTTTACTATTTTTGTGTTGTTTGATATCACAAATAGTTTATCATTTTTGGTTTAAAGACCAAACATTAGATTTTCCCTAAAACAGCTAAAATAAGATTTTTAATGTTCATCTGTTCTCTCCCATCATTTTGGTCCAGTCTGGATTGGTCCATGAAATGTAAATGAACATTTTTTCACTGTTTTTATAATCAGTATAATAATAATAATCCTGTTTAAGATCAGTTTATTTTAAAGTAGGTTTGTTTTTCTGTTATGAAAAAAGTGTCTATCTCCAACTTTTCTTTCACACTTGTCGTGAATTAAAGCAGCTGTGAGACAGAAAATGTGTCGGTGGAGTCTCAGTGGGTCTGCAGCTCAGATTTAATGCTGACAGCATGAACACTTGCTCCTCAAACAAACAAAGAGCAGCTCTCTGATCACATTCAACAAGTGCAGTCTGAATGAATCCTCCATCTGCTGAACATGGGCAGCGCTGCAGCTCCTGATTGTTAATATAATCGGAGTGTTTCCATTACAAAGATCAACAAAGCGCGCTCATTATGCCCGCGTTACCAAGCGACTCCGAGGCTTCCCTCCGCTATAAAAACAGGAGTGATGAGTTTAGTCAGCACTCCCGACGGGACACATCCACAGACCTGCTCTGTGACGTTTTTACACAATGATGCTGAGAGCTCAGAAGAAGTCAGATGGACAGACAGGCACAAAGATCCTCCTGGAGGCCATGTCCAAAGACAAAGTCCACCTGGCCAGGTTTGTTCTGGACGCTCTGGATGGACAGATCATTGACTCCAGGACAGAGAACGCGCAGACTCCGCTCATCTCCTCCATCCTGCTGCCTGATCCTCTGACCCGCTGCAAGTTCCTGGAGCTCCTGCTGCAGAGAGGAGCCGCTGTGAACCGTCAGGACGCGGACGGGCGCACGGCGCTCAGTCACGCGTGTGAGAGGGGCTGTCTGGACGCTGTGAAGATCCTGATCCGGAACAACGCAGACCCGGAGATCGAGGACGCCGGGGGGAACACGGCGCTCATGTACGCAGCGGCTGGAGGCCACTGCGCTGTGGTGGAGTTTCTGGTGAGAGCTTTTAAGAGGCTTGGTCTTCAGATCCACCGACAGAACAAAGCTGGAAACTCAGCAGTGGAGGTGGCAAAGTTTCTGGGTCACACCGAGTGCGTCTCTGCGCTCGCGCAGTGCTCCAAGAGCAAAAGTGAGAGCGAGGGGAGCAGCTTAGGATGTGAGGACGCGAGTGTAAAGTTTGAGAAGAATCTTGCTGGTTTAGTGAACAGTCTCCAAACATGGACTCACACAAAACGTGAGCTAGTTCAGAGGCCTCGGCTTAAGCAGATCCGGCTTCCGTCCATGGACTCCATAGAGGAGTTTGAAAGAGAAGGGAGCTCCTGTTTGCCCTCAAATGAGCTGATCTTCTCTGGAGTCCTCACCCCTAAACCCCCTCCACGGTGTTTGGAGAACTCTCCAAACTCTAACCACGGAGAAAGGGGGAGTCTCGCCCTCTCTGATGATCTCCTGCCTCCTCTAGCACAGACCCGTGAGCCTCAAAAATCGGTTTTCCTCTCGCCCCGGCCCAGAAGAAACTCTCAAAGTTGCAGCGCGCCCTCACTGAGCCCTGATCCTGCTGACAGAAAAGAAAAAGAACCAGAGACTGAGAAAGCCAAAATGTCAAACTTTTTGAGATTTCACGAGAGCTACTATCAGAAAAGATGCAGCTTGCCGACCAGCATCACACCTCCGGAGCGCGCGCTGGAGCCGCTGCGGAAATCCAGGACGGAGAGGAGGCGCGCGCCTTCTCCGCGCAGAACTATGCCTGTCCAAACTTCATCCGCGACTCTCTCCGTGCTCAGCAGCAGACTCTTCGGCAGATTCGCCTCCCCAGAGTTTCACGAGGACGTGGAGGAGAAGGAGGAGGGTCCGGTGGTGTATGCAGGGCGGATG
Organism: Scarus forsteni; assembly: GCA_036419115.1. Classification (NCBI taxonomy): domain Eukaryota; kingdom Metazoa; phylum Chordata; class Actinopteri; order Labriformes; family Labridae; genus Scarus; species Scarus forsteni. The sequence goes on along the minus strand of JAZDUH010000182.1, from coordinate 12,582,541 downwards.
CCAAGATCAGAAACTTTCCCGCAGGTGATCAAGCACCCAAAGGTGGGCGGCAAAGCGAGTGTGGACAGCATCAGCTCCGTCAAATGCGAGTTTGACTTTCACCTTCGAGTGTCAAAGTGTTAAAAAAAAACTGTGGATCATGCGTAAAACGTTCATCATTCAAGCTACTAAATGACTTTTAGACCACAGCTAGACCAGAAAGTCAAAACGCCACACTGTCAGACTCACTGCAGAACGCGCTCACGGTTAAAGCTGTAAATAAAGGAAGCAAGCACGCGCCGTGTCCTTACCGCTGTAAATAACAAGTCTCTGAGTTAAACTCCCGAACCCCATGGAAAAATAATGACAAATGTGCCGAGAGAATCTAAACTGTGACCACAAGCTGCAAAAACAACAACAAATCTAAGTTCACTGTGCGTAAAGCTCGTGCGTAAAAGCCAGAAGAGTCCAGTGAGAAACCGCAGAGTGAAGATCAGCGCAGAGGGAGTCCAACTTGTAGTTTCAGTAGTGGAGTTCAGAAGAGTTCGCCACTCCTCTTGAAGGGTGGGGTTACACGGAAGGTGGGGGTGACGGGCAATAAATGCAGAAGGATAAAATGTAGGGGAGACCGGGGTCAGTGATCCCAGAGGTTGTCACACTGCTTTTACTGAATCCCAGTGTGCTGTTTCATCAGCTTCACACACGTCCACTGCCCATTTTCAAATTCATACATGTTGGGATTTTTTTTTTACCATCAAATATTGAACAATAAGGATGGAAGCCATTTTGGACTTTTGTGGGACCGACTAACTTTTCAGCAAGATGTTATTTTAGTACTACCGAGTTCCCAAGTGATCAGAAATTTTTTAGATATTTACAAAAAGTGGAAGGCGTGAGCTGCAATTTGAGCCATGTTTCAGCTTGCTAGCTAAATCTAAGAGGTAACCATCTTAAAACTTTTGTCAAGAGGTCAGACAGGGCTGGTTGTAACACATACCTTTCAGATAAAGCACCAGAGGAAAATTAAAAAAAAAAAAAAAAACTGTTCAAGGGCAGTGGTCAGGATATTAGCATTTATCCTCTAGCTCAAGGAATAACAAATAAAAATGAAGGATTTTCATGTGTTTTCAGTTTTCTCTTTGCACAAAGACCTTGTTCTGTGTTGGGTTACTGTCCTCATGCACTTCTGTGCAGGATGGAACTGGCACAGAGGTTACATGTTACAAATGGGGCAAAGAGCTATGAGCAATTTCCTCTATTCAAAATTAAAATAGTCATTAAAGAACTATATTTTGGTATTTATCCACTGTTCTAAACGCATTTACAGTGTTCTACTTTGTCTTGGTGAAGCTTCAGCTCGATGTAGTCTGTGTGTCTGTCCACAGGAGTGAAAAGGAACCAAACACAGGAACTTGCCAGTGTTAAGAGTAAAGCTCTGTATATATGAGCAGTATGAACAACAATCACTCTTGTTAGATTTTGACTCTTGGCCCCATCTGCAATCTACAGCCAGAGATTTGTGCCAGTTCGGAGCAGGTAGACTAAAATCAGTGTAGTTAAAGTGTGAACGACTGAAGTGAGCACCTGCAACAACACTTCAAAAGGCAAAACTATCCTTTATACTTTCATCTAATTTTCATTTTTTTATTTGTAGGATTTATTGATTTTGAGTTCAGTGTATGATAGTAAAAAGTGTGACAACCAACCCTAATCTCCCCTAATCATATTGTCTGATTTTTTTTTTCTGTGCATACAAATTTGATTTGCTTTAGTTTTTCAGTTCAGCTGTGCAATATAAACAGATGTATTTCACTGTAACCAACAAAAGTGAATAAATTCTTATTTTTGAAAATTAACATGGTCTGTTTTTGGATTCATGTGGGTGAGGGTGTTTGGGGAAGCTCATATTTATAAATGAAATATCTAACCCTTTAAAGCCTGAGAAAAGTTATAGCCAGAAAATGTTATTTTTGGGAGCTGAAATGTCATTTTCTACCTAAATAAAAAAATAAAATAAAATTGCCAAAATGTTTTTTTCATTTTATTTCATAAATAAGGTGTTTTGGCAACTCATAATCCAATTGAGAACATTTTTTTTATTTATCTGATTGTATTCAGATTTTATTAGTAAATTATTGATCATACTTAATAGATAGAGGTATGTATATATGTATCTATGCATATATGTGTATCCATAAAATGAAGAGCTTTATGCTCTATTGTAAAGTGTCTTGAGATAACACTTGTTATGAATTGGCGCTATACAAATAAAGATTGACTGACTGATTGATAAAAGTATGTATCAAATACGATACAACAGACTTTAAAGGGTTAGGAGTCAGTAGTTTTTCCAGCGCATCAACATTTTTAATTTTCTCTGATATGGGGGTAAAATCAGGAAGATTCAAATATCCTTAATGTCCAAGCTTTCTCAGTGCGTAAGATCCTTACGCAGCAAACCTTTTCAACATTCAACTTCAGCTCCACGCTGTAGCCATAACCTCAGATTCAAGCCTTTGTTACATAAGTTCAGTAACCATACCAGCATTTCTCTTGGCTAGGGGTCTATATGAAATTATTCTCTTCTTTAGTTTCCATTATTTCAAATGTTACTGTTACAGGTAAATAAAAAAAGAGAATGTAAATGTCTTATCTCTTTGATGCGCAGTCGTGCGTAAAATGGTCACGTACCATCAGAGCCATCATCATTAGACATCCAGCGGCTTCAAACTCAGTCTTTGATTTAACAGATCTGATGAGCTTCTCGATGTTAAACTTGAGTTAAAAGCATCTGGATGCGTCTCTGCTTTAACTGCAGGATTTCACAGCTTTAGGATCGTGTGTTGTGCGGCTTCAGTGTGCACTGGGATCTGTGAAACTTGCATTTCCATCGGCGCGTGAGACACACTTCTGCCCTACAACTTCAACAATTCTGAAAAACATGCACTTGAACTCAGCTTTAAAAATCAGGAGCCAATTCTTCAAACTCCATCCACCCCTCAGGCACCTGCGAGCTGGTTTTAAGATTCTTTGTGCGTAAAAGGATGTAATTCAGCGTCACGAACTCTCAGCTGCAACCTTGCAGGAGTGGAGTTTGACAGGGAGGAGGGGGAGGCTGATGAGGGAGGGGAGGTTTTCAGCGTTTCCCTCCGCACATACATCATTTGAACCCAACTTACGGCGGCTCCACGGAGACGAGGAGCACAGCACTGCGGGGATAAAGCCGAGCCTATCTGATCGTCCTCACGTGAGACTTTTCTGACCCAACTTTTATTCACCTTGCTCAGAATGCGCAGGAGGAGCTCAGTGCTGCAGCTGTCTCGGGGTTAAACTGTCTGAGGAGGGAGCTCTTTGTGGACTGCTGCTCAAACACCTCGGAGCTGCTCCTCTCACGTCCGACCTGAGACATTTTTTGCTGCATTCACGATGATCTGAGCGTGACTTCTGGCTCCTGAGTGGAGGTATCCTTCCTCTCTCTCTCTCTTTCTCTCTCTCTCCCGCTTTTCTCTGCTCCCGCCCCCCTCTCTGCCTCTCTTTCTGTCGGTGGGCTTGGCGGCGGCTGCCCAGTCACTCAGCCCGGTGTGTGAGAGCGCAGTGGAAGCTGGGAGCGATGGGACGACTCGGGTTCAGCACCACGGAGAGCGCACGACTTCTGCTGCTCGGTAAGCCAGTGCACGAGTGAGTGTCGGTGTGTGTGCGCGCGGCGGTCGTGACTTCTTGCTGCAGTGAGTGTGTGTGTGGGTGCACATGCACGAGTGCGCGTGCACCCTCTCCTCATGCTCAGGCACGACCCCCCAGATAGGCCGATTTTGGCACATTTCATTCGTGATTCCCGCCTCACGCGGATCTGTTGAAGTGTTTGAAACATGATTAGAGTTTCACTTCGTCACTTTCTGACGCTGAGTCTGCAGCCAGGCGCGTGCTGGCTGCTGTTGCTCCCCTGATGCTGCAGATTTCACTCTCTGCTGTTCCCACCTCAGTTTGACTTTGCTGTGAGGAATAAAAGAGAAACAAGAACGATCCGAGGATGTTGGTGAGACAGTGGTTCTCAACTGGTGGCTTGGGACCAAAAGGTGGGCAGTGGATCTGCTTTAGTGGGGGATATATGGAAGCCCTGCGTGGACACATTTCAATATTTCATCAACATCTGGACTCATTGTCTGATTTTTTTTCTTTTTTGGGGGGGGGGTGGTAACAAAGCTGGTTTCCAAAAAAAATCCCATTTATGGATTCTCTTGAATATTGTAAGCCTAGGGATGCACAACATTGTCGTCACATTATTGCTACTTACAGATAACCGCTTACAGAGTTGATCTCTGGTATCAAGTGTGAATATTTTTAATATTTACTGTCACTTCACTGCCTAAGGCTGCACAATTCTGTCCAAAATTATAAAGACAAAAAAAATGTCATCCATATTGAGATCACAGTTATTAGTCCCTAGGGATGAGAATCGAGAACTGATTCAGGGTGAAACTGGTTGAAACTAGTTTGAGGAAACCATAACCTTCACCACCACTGGTAACAACTCACCTCTCAGTTCCTTTCTTGTGGGCGTGGCTTGCCAAACTAGGACGTCACACTCGCTGGAGGCAGTGAGCATGAACAACAAAGAAGGAGTGACAGGAAACCACACTTAAGTCTGGCTTTTACAAAAAATGAATGTTGCTGTGATACTGGCAACATGACGCAGCATTTGATGACGCAGCACAGCCTTAACACGAGGCCCGACATCGAAAAGCTGCACAGATCTACTTTGTACTACACAGGAAATAAGAGAAATGACAGAGAATTTCAACATGGAGCAGGATTGTTAATGGATCTGGTATTAATACAATATCAAGTCAATCATGATTATTTCATAATTTTGTGAATTTCCGTTTTATTTTGGAGCCATACTTTTAATCCTTTCATTGTGCAACCCCCCTTTAATGACTGGATTTAGACAAAAAATAACCTAATTAAAATAGTTTTAGGGAATACATTAGATATTTTAAAAGCTCTCTCAACTCAAATCCAACAAATCAAGGCCTTTTCCCGACTCTCCCGGTGTTCCACAGGGCTCTGTCTTGGGTCCCCTTCAGTTCACTTTCCATCTTCTTCTCTCGTAAATTTAACATCAGCTTTTATTGCAAAACAGAAGCACTAAACCCTACATGTCAACTAAAACAAACTCCACCCATGCCCCACATTGAGTGCTTACAGGGAACCAAATCCTAACTTTTCTGCTACTTTGTAAATTTGACAGTTAAAATCAGGGGTTCTTCTTATTGACACCACATTCAGAGAAAAATTTTTTTTTTCTAGTCATCTGTGAACCCTCTGTTTTTTCGTCCTCCCTGTTTAACAGTCTAGGTGTCATCTTAGCAGTGATCTGTCTTTCCAAGCTCTTATCACTAAAGTTACTCCGCCTGCTTTAAGCCTGTGAAATATGACAAAAAATGTGAAATATAATGAAATAATGTTATTTGAGACAAATCAACAGAAAAAGAAAAATGCATTGAAGCTATAACAGACAATGCCCTAGCCTAAGCTATTCTTTATGTTTTATACAACTGTTGTTGTTGTTGAAACATGTTTCACCTCTAAAAGTTCTGTTGTCTTTGCTGAATCGGTACAAATATATTTAATAGCAGCTTTTGGGCAGCTTTAGCTTCATCTGACTGTGTTAAAAAAATCAAAAGCAGGGTCAGCATATATGGCCACCAGGACATTGCATGACCGCATGCTTTTTTTTTTTTATTTAATAGGATCAGTTCAGGCTGTTGCACATCATTGCAACTAGGGCTGAACGATTTGAGAAAATAATCTAATTGCGATTTTTTCCCCCAGTATTGCGATTTATTCTGCAATTGTTTTAATGTTCCTCATCTTATGTATTCCTAAACAAACAGAAGCAGTAGATCTTTTTATAGTAAAACCAATATGACATTAAATTAATCTACGGATAAAAGATTTGAGAAAAAGTGGAAAAGTGAAGAACAGAAGCAAAATAGGTATGAAATTGTAAAAACTGGGTAGAATGCTATGAAAGCGGAAAAAGGTTAATAAATAGGTGCAAAATAGGTATGAAATTGTAAAAGACTTCGGAAAAAAATGGCAAAAAAAAATCCAAAAGTGGCTTAGGAAAATTGATCATGGCAGCAAAAATTGGGAATTAAATTTGAAAATGAATTTCAAAAACCATGTAAAAATTCCAAAAATGGTTCTGACAGTGGCCAAAAAAGATAAATTGGGGCAAAATAGGCATAAAGTTGTAAAAATGTAAAAATGGTCCAAAAGTGGGAAAAAGTGTATGAATAGAGGTAAAAAATATAGGCATGAAATTGCAAAAAACAACACCACAATGCCAAAATATTCAACACATTTAGGACTAAAAATATTGAACCTTCTGCGATTCCAAAATTGCAACAAGCCATATTGCGATTTAATCTAATTTGCAATTAATTGTTCAGCCTCAATTGCAACTATTCAAATCATAGAATAAAACTGTGCTTCACTTCACAGCCCTAGTCTGCATACTTCCATCTCTGCAGCATTAATCCTCTAAGCCCAGCCCTCACACCCAACGCTGACGCCGTCTTCGTTCACTCTCTGGTCACATCGACATTGTTACCATAACTCCCTTCTTTTTGTTTCCACCAGAAATCCCTCCATAAATTACAATTCCTCCAGAATTTAGCAGACCACATCAGTACCAGAGCCCCGAACATTAATCGCATCACAGTTGTTTCTTCACTGGATCCTCGTTAATTGAAACACTAACCACAGGATTACAGAAATCTATTGTGTTATAAACATAAGTAACACTCCCTGTTCTTCTCCTTTAATTACACTGCTCATCTCCAACATCAGCCATATACAGTTTATCTCATATCAGCTGTAATTTAGGTAAGAATGTAGAAATGAGCCAGAAAACTTCTTCTCATCATCACTGAAGGTTTACATTTAAAACAGAAAACAGTAGGGCTGATGAGTAATACCAAAACTTTAAATCACAATTATTTTGATTGATGTTGATACCCTGATTATTAACCAAAATGACAGGTTGATTTGTGCATCATGAGCATTAGTTGGTATGAAACATGTTATCACGTCAACTCACAGTACAAAGAAAATTATAAAACTGATCAACATAGAATGATAAATCAGTCTGTTTTTCAGTAATCCTTAATCTTGAATATACTGTCATCATTATTGTGGGAAGCCATAATTGTAACTGAAATCAAAACTTGAGTAACTTCCCAGCCCTACAATACAGGATTATTTGTCTATTTTAGAATAGAATCTTGTTTTCTCTTGTTTCTAAACTGTTTTTACACCAATATGTCACCATTTGCTGAGACTTCTTTAAAAAAATGCATATGGTTGTATTAGTTTTGGTTTGTATAAAGTCAGGAATATCCTCAAAAATCCAATATTGTGCATCCCTACAAGAAACCAAAGCAGTACTCATGTTCTCACAGGAGGCAGAGTGAAGTGAAATGGCATGGCTTCTGTCATGATGGTTTGTTTTAAAATGCTTTTGTCTTTGTTCAACCTGGTGTTTGCTGCCATTCAGTCCAAACTGCTTCATATTTGACAAATTCCAGGAACATTTCCAGAAGTTTGGCTCGTGATTTCTCTTTCAGGAGGTGATGGCTCTTGAATGTGGACCACTTCAGAACCACTGCGCTAAACGTGACGTTTCTGCTGATCCTGCAGGTTTTCGTGCGCGCGTGAGTGTGTGGTTTGCTGACATGAAGAGCCCCTCTCGTTTTTTTATTTTCTCCAGGTGTGCTCGCGCTGTCCGTGGTGCTGGCGGAGCAGGAGGGAGAAAACCTGTCCGGTCTCTCCACCAATCCGGACAAAAACATCTTCGCAGTGAGGGAAAACGGCACGACATGTCTGATGGTGGAGTTCGCTGTCAAATTCCTCGTGCCATATGACGTGCTCGCGCTCAACGGGATAGACGTAAGGGATCCCCCCCTCGTGCTTTTTACATGTTTATTCAGGGAGAAAAAGTAAGACGCTAAGTGTTGGGTGGATTTTTATCCGCAATAAAAAAAATTCGAGTTGGAGCTATAATGTTACTTTTTGTGTGCAAAGTGCGAATAAAAATAGAGAGTAGTACTATTAAATATATGCTGCAAATTAGTTATATCATCTTTAAGCATTATCTTTAAGGTTGCTCTGATTTATTGGTGAAAATCAGGAACATTAAAATGTATTTCCAAGCAGCTGTCTTTAAGGGCCAGTGGTGCGTAAAATGGTCACGTAGCATCAGAGTCATCACTATTCCACATCCAATTCAAGCTTCCAACACAAAGTCAAAACAGCAGATTTTGTGGATGTGTCTTAGGGCTGGAGTAAAAAGAAACAATCCAGAACCATGCCTGCATCTATTTTTACAGCAGTTTTTACACTCTTACGCCTGTGCGTAAAAAGCGATCCAAAATTGAAAATGCGTTTTTAAGCCTCCATCTGTCAACTCTCCAAGCGTGTTATTTCTCTCTCTTTTCTTGTAGCTGATCACCGAGCAGGCGTCTTTCACTCTGCCTCGTAACGCAGAAATCGAGGGAACATGTGCGGCCGCAGAGTCAGAGATCCACATCTCCTGGAAGAACAAAGCCTACACGCTGCGCATCTACTTCTCCAAGGTGGGCGAGACGGGGAAACTCTAGTGCGTGAAGTGGGTCGTCATATGCAATAAAAAACGACTGAATCATCTCCTGGGAGAAATAAATGCTCCAAATCTGAGTCATAAATCTCCTGCGCGTGTTTTCAACAAATAGATGCTTGAAGTTTGTGCTTGTTTAGCAATGTGAATCATGTTTGATACACATTTTAGAAAAGTCGAAGGGGATTTCCTCTTTTCTTCGAAATGAAACAGATAGTTGTATTTTAGTAAAATAAAAAAAAGACTTGTTCTGAGTGAAGGCCAAAGGGGCCTCGGTGTACGGAGGAAAAGCCTGTCTGATGCGTGTGTGTGTGTGTGTGTGTGTGTGTGTGTTTATGGCAGGCATTACGGGAGAAAGGCGCTGAGGTGTGGAAGATCAGTAGGGTCCAGTTCGTCTACGACACCTCGGAGACTTCACATTTCATCAACGCATACAACCGTGAGTGAACGCCCCGCAGAGCCCCGTGCGTGTGCGTGCGTGTGTGTACAGTAGCGAGTCCGACTCAGCACATTTTGATCCCACTCTGATCAAATCCTTTCATTCATGTTCCATTTGCATTCAGTCTGAATCAGAGGCTGATTATGGTGGATTTACGCCCACATGTTGGACTGAATCTGAACAGAAATCATTTGCAGTTTTTTAGATGATCATTGTGACAAAAATGTTCATACAGCCCCTAATGTCTGCATATTTATAAATGTTACCTCTGGTATTCATTTTATTCCTTAATGTATGTTTCATAACGCTGAGCAAGTGAACAGACTAAAATGTAGATTTAACCGACTCGATTGAGATTATTTTTAAATCTATTTTTCACTGAGATATTTTTTTTTCTTATTCCATGATGTCAAACCTCCTCACCCACCCCTTACAACCAAACACTGAATTCACTACCCAGAATTCCAGCTAATCAACCGTCACATTTTATTTGCAAAACTGAACAAAAAAGGAAATGTATCTACTAATGCATCTTTAAAAATATTATGCCTGTCAGACCACTAAGCTTAACTTTACTTACTGCACTAACATGCATAAAAATGCAGCCTAAAGAGCTTCACAAATAGAGAACAGACAGAAAATAAAACAGATAAATTATGTAGACTGAAACAGAAAAGAAACAAAATAATTAAAAGCACTATAAAAATACAACTTTTGAAGGAAAAAAATATTTTAATGTGAAAAATACAACAAAATAGGTAAAAACACAATAATAGGGGTTAAAAATGGTCAAAGTCATGACACAAAACTTAAAATCATTTAAACCAAAGCTGACCCTTAATAAGAAACAGAAAAAATAGATAACCTGTGCTATTTAACCAAGGTGGGTTTAAGTCTGCTTTTAAAAACACCCAGAGAGCTCAACAATTTCCATATCAAGGGGCAATGAGTCCCAGAGTTTAGGGGCATAAAAACAGAAGCTCACTCTGGTTGTGTGGGAAACACGAGGAACAGCTGAGAGGGAAGCACAGGAGACTTCAGTAAAAAGAAGTTTTGTTTGTGGCAGCAGTATTCAGAATAAGCTGTCATTTTCTCTGAGACTCTTTGGGCCAGTGAAAAGAATCTACAATAATCAATAAGACCAGTGATAAAGCATGAGTAAAGATCTGAACAGACCCTTCCCCTTTTAAATCCTTATAGACTCAGCATTCAATCGAGCTTCACTGAGTGACTGTGGCGGGAGCTTTTATCTGTTGTTTTAATGACCTGCACATGTCTATTCCTAATTTGATATATTAACATCACACCTTTTTACAACTGTATGGTGTTTATGTGCATTCTGAAAAGCACTTTAACATACTGGAAAAGCACTCTGAGAGCGCAGACCTCCACCAAGCAGCACAGTTCCCACAAAGAATCCTTTGAACAATTCCTGGATCCAGACGGTGATCCAGATCAACACCAAAATTGAATCAGTTCTTCCTTTTCCCATGCTGAACATTTCATCAAAATCCATCCATAACTTTTTGAGTTATTTTGTTCACAGACAGACAGACAGACAAACAAACAAACAAACTCTCCCAAAAACATAACCGCCTTGATGGAGGTAATAATACATTATTAATATTACTGGTTATTTATTGAATTGATTCTTAAAAAGGGACTTTGGACAGGGGGGTCACATTACATTATCCACACTGACTGAATAAAAACTTTGACTGTTCAACTTTTTACAAACTAAAAAACAAAAGAATAATACCGCTTTCAAAATTACAGAATAAATGTATGTGGCACAAATTTGGGTGTGGTAAATAAAAACCTTTTAAAATGTTTTTTAAAAAATGCAAGTAGCATTTTCTGAATGAGACCACGACTTAATTTTCTGATGCCTTCTTTAAAAACATGTAATTATGTGTAAAAAGTTACTTAAATGGTGACAGGATCCAAAAGTATGTCTAATGACTACTATTATAGATAAAATAATAACTGTGAACAGCCTTTAAACCTTAAGAGTAATTAATTTCTTAGTGTTAACAAAAGTCAAACAAAAAAGTTATCTCTACAGACTTTGATTAGTCAGTCATTGAAAATTGAAATATCAATGTAAATTTATCACTTTTGAAAAAATAACTTCTCAAAACTTTTGACAGTCTTACAAAAACTGTTTTAGAACTATGACATCATTTAAGGATTTACAAGAACCTGAGATATTAAATGACAATATATCACATTTTTTTTAATGACTTAAGTTTTACTGACAGAAACTAATAGCTTCCATCAGAGTTAATTATTCCAATTTGTAAACATTTAAACTCAAATGCAAACAGCGATGTTCAGTTTTTAAGTATAAATTTAAACTAATAAAACTGACTTATAGATTTTACTTGCAATACTTAAATAATAATTGTGTTTAGTTATGCATCTATTTGAAAAATAATATGCCTGTCATTCCACATACTTATTGCAGAAAATAAAAAAAATATGAATAACCTATTTCTAATATTTTCATGTCTAAGTCTTTCGACATAAAAATATAGGAGGGCTGAATAAACTGCAGGTTTCCTCCCGATCATTTTCTGAAAATCTAGATATCTTTAGTGTTCTTTGTACAATACACATATTAATAATATAAATATTCAATGTTTTTGTTTTATGGTCAGACCCTTGTGTCCTCCTCTTATCCCCTCACGACCTCTCCTCCTCTCTACAGCTGGGAAGCACACAGCGAGCACCCGCACTCTGTCAGCCCTGGTGACACCTGCTGGGCACTCCTATGTGTGCACGGCACAGCAGACCCTCACCCTCATCTCCAGCGACCACCAGAAGGGCGTCACTGTGTCCCTGTACGACATCCAGATCCAGCCCTTTGACATCTCCTCTGACTTTGTGTTCAGTGAACGTGAGTTAAACACAAACTACCTTTTTCTCACACTGACACTGATGATAGGGCCGGGCAGCGAGGACCGAAACTCAGATCTGTGTTCTTCTCAGCCGAGGGGTGATAGGTTATGTACCCAGGGTGCTTAAGCTTCACAGAAGGGGTGTCCAAACTATGGCTTGGGAGTCGACTGTGGCACTTTAAGTTTCATGACATAAAGGGAATTTGTCCCACAATATTAAAAAAGCTTAAACTAATAAATAAAGACAAACTGATGACAGCATTGAAAGGTGTAGTCAGCAATCTTCTAATCTTCTAATCTAATGCACTATTTGTCAAAATCACCGCATTTCTCCTCTCCATCCACAAGACGTCACCACTGACAGCATGTTGAAAAAAAAGTCCAGTTTCAATACACAGAATTGTCTCTGAATTTCAGCAGGGAAATACTGTGGCTCGGGCCGAGACACCAAAACAGGGTACACCCCCCACATCCAGGGGGCGATCATACTCATGCGCAGATCAGATAGAGGGGTGAGGGAGTAGGAGGTTGCATAGCGTGCACAGTTAGCGTAAGAGAGAGATACAATAGGTGCAGTAGCAATGGCTGAAAAACAGCTAAAGAAAAAGTTCAGAGGAGTGAAAAGTGGAAAAGAAGGGCTATGACCATGAAAGAGCGAAGACCCGTGTCAACATTGGTGTTGCTTTCCGACAGTGGAGGGAACTCCGCTAATTGAAAGACCTGAAAACGAACACGGATGTTGCTGTCTGTCTGCTGGATAGGTAAGCAACATTAGCTTTGTGGTGCTTCACATAACAGTAACAGCTGTCAGGCATTCATCTTATTGTCTAATCTGCCAGAATGTACTGTTGTTGTGATGTTATCAATAATGGCAGTCGAGTTGTGGCTACTATTGTCTGGCGAGTCAGGGTTACCTTAGCTACGTTGGTCAGCTACGCAGTTTCTGCGGCCGTTTCCATGACGATGCACGTCCATCAGCTCTTGGGGGTTAAGCCAGGGGTGAAGTATGAAGGTATAAATTTGTTGATCAACAAGCTCTCCACTCGTTTTCTCCCACATCACTGACTACACCTTTAAATGTAACATGAACTGCCCTCTTTGCTTTGTAATCTCCTCCTCCTCAAAGTCTGATCTAAAAAAAATATTGTGCTGGCCATCTTCAAGCACCAGTTGTCTAATAGTTTATCAGCTTCATGCAGTATGCTGTTGTTTTGAGTCCTCACTGCTGCTCAGAGGTTCATTCTCATCCTGTCTGGGGGTCATACAGTGGTGGTCTGGGCGAATCGCGAGCCCCCAAAATTTGATTGGCCACCCCAAAATCTCTACAGTGAGTGACTGTTCTGTGCAGCTTTTAATGAAAGGTTGTTTTTCTTTCAGCTTCTACACAGAGTTTTTCTTACCCCTGTTGGGTTTGGAATCAGAATAAATAAAAGAATAAAAAATACCTCTCATTAAAATGGAGAGTACAGAATCAATCTACTCTTGTAAAAAGTCTTGAGATAACATTTCTCAGAATTTGTCGATCGATACACAAATATACAATTACAGATTGACTGATTGATTCCCTCAGTAGACAAATGTCTGTATTATCAGCTGGACGCAAAACTCCAATGTTTGCATGTCACTGTGTTACACTGTTGGTCATTTCTCATAAAAAAAGGTCTGTTGCTGAGCATTCAAAAATCAACTGAAAAGACAACAGGTACAAAAAAAATCAGTGAGAAATCAGTCTCACTTCATGTTGAAATATGTTGATGTAATACCAGACAGAGGGTAACATTACACTTATGGCCCTTTTCCACTAGCAAGCCTTGGCCCTACTCTTCTCGGCCCTACTCGATTTGCAGCATGTTTCCACTAGCCTGGTACGTCCTAAAACAAGCTAGTTTTAGTACCTACTCTGCTCTGGCTCCAAGCGAGCAGAGTCGATACTGAAAGATGACATCACCAACTGCCGGCTACCGATTGGTCAGACAATGTCGTCATCGATGAGTCACGAGGCCCAACGACCTAGCATGCTAGCGGGAGCTACCATTAGCTTACCCTCATAAGTCTTTTCTTTGCAGCTAGACTGCTCTCAGCTTCATTCTGTTGTATAGCTTCCAAAACTCTCCCGTGCTTCTCAAGGGGTATTTCTTCTCGCCACCTGCAGCCTTCTTCTGCTTTATTTTTTTACTCGGTTTGTGACAAAAAGCCACAGATTGTTGTGTCCCGCTCAAAATGACATCACCGCAGAGCCGCTCAGCTGTTTACAGCGACACTGCACCCCGTTGGGCAGGCGACTGGGGCTAATGGAAAAGCAGCACAAGGCGAGTAGAGTAGAGCCGGAAAGAGTCGAGTAGAGTAGAGTAGGGCTAATGGAAAAGGGCCATTAGTCAAGTCCTGGACAGTATATATTAGAAACAACTACAAATATCTTTAATAAACAAGCCTTTCACTTTACGTGTTATGCTTCCATATCATGAAATGTAAATGATGACCAGGGTATGAATGGTTATTAAGGCTTTAATCCGACATTGGCTGTAGGGCAAATAAACATGTTATTAAACATGAAATATAGTCCTGTTCCTCTCTAGATTTTTAACTATCAATTGTATTCCTAATCTATTATCAATTGATAAACAATAGAATTAAAACAGCTTTCAATATATCCATATTCACGTGACAAACAACTTGAAATATAAAAGACAACATTAATTTCATGCCCTGAGTGAATATTAATGAACATGGCTGTCATGGGAAAACAGTTCATTATTGATCAGCTGAAGAAAACCTTTGGTTTGGGGCACCAGTTTGGCAGAGTGGGCTCTAACAAAGCACTGAATACATATTGTTTTCCCAGCGTTGTTCTCTTGATTATTCTGAGCAGCACTTTGGTAAACTTGAATGTTTTTTTAAAATGTGCCATACAAATAAAGTGGATTGGATTGGATATTGAGGTTCAAATCTCTTGCAGGCGGCCTGGGTTCAAATCTAATTTACTGCGTGTCTCCCCCTGCTGTCTCCTCCACTTTCAAGTCTATTATCCACCACCTCTCCACTACCAACAAAGGCCAAAAAACAAATATGTATTTGAAAAAAAAAGAAGTTTTCATGAGAAAGGGTTGATTTTGTGAAGAGACAAGTCACAACAGTACTTGGAGGTAAATATAGTAGAGTGAAGACAATGCTGATAATGTGCTTTAGTCAATGATCATCATTTGCCTTCACATACCAGATGATGGTGTTCATATGTACAGCCAGCCTGTAGGAGCTCAGGTCACTTTTGGTGGATTAGTCTGCTGTGTTCTGATTGGTCAGATCAGCACTGCTCATCACCATGTTTTCATGGGGGTCTGCGTTCCATCAACAGCCAGTGTTTTGCACTGGGCCTGCTGATAAAACAATGGTAGGACATCACACCACTAAGCCTATTGGTGTGTGGTGGAGTAGGCTATTTCAGGCAGCAACTGGTGCTGTACTGCAGCAGACTTTCTGTCCTGCGTGAACTCCTCTATCATGCCGAGGAGACACGTAAACACACTAAAGGGCATACAAAACTTGAAAGAAAATTACATGGTTTCTTCAATAAGCGGATTCATCAGAGACCATGTGCAGTACATCACCCTTAACATTTGTTTACATTTTGGAGGAGATACTTCAAATATATTAAGTCAAGAAGACCGCACAGGCAAAGGTCTGGCATATGGCCCTCTTACCTTGACCTCTGACATCCAAGAGGACACTTACCAAAACAAAAAATGTAATGACATTTAGAAATGTACAACAGCTGGTTTCAAAACCTTCTAGTCACAGAAGGTGATGTACTGCACAGCCTGTAACAAAAATGAAAAATTCAGGGAGTGAAGGGGCTTCAACTTCTCTGTCTTCCACACAGAGACCCACACACACTCAAACTCACACAGACACACCTCTGTGAGTTTATTGCTGCAGTACACACAGGGCTGCAGAGAGGGAAACGGACTAAAAAAAGAGCAAGTGTGTGTGTGTGTGTGTGTGTGTGTGTGTGTGTGTGTGAAATAGAGACGTAAGAGATGCACAGAGCAGGGAGGGGGGTTGGTCATTAGGACTAGGAGTGAGGCTCTGTTCTCAGACCTGGATGCAGTTTTTTCACACATACCCCCACAGTGTACCTGCCGTCCTCTGCAGACAATCACCTTGGAAGACTCATTTGCAGTGAGCTGCTGTGAAGCGGGCTGTGCTCTGCTTCACTGCCTCCTCCTGCTGTGCGTTACTGTCAGACGTCCACAGAGAGGAGCACGGCCAACTCTCAAACACACACAGCTGTGGCTCAGGAGTCCTCCTCCTCTTTCTGTAACACAGAAAAAAATGAGTGTTAAAACAACTTTAATGAGGGCAACCGATTAAAAAGAGACTTTGTGAGGCTAAAGAAAAAGAGGAAAATTATGAATGCTGTGCGACTAAACAAATTCAAACCGAAGAACTACAAACACTGCGTCCACTCTCTGTGTATAAACATGCACAAATAACACACAGCTGTGCACTTTACAAATAAAATGATCTATGAACCCAAACTAAAAAATAACCAATCTAAAGGGCGTCTGGTTTGCGAGTTATATTTACAAACTTGTACAAAAAGGACAATGTAAAGATTTTTTCCTGCATTTTTGGTGATTAAAAAACAGAATTAACATAACTTATTAAGAGTTTTCTTTTGGATTTTTTTAAATTTCAAATTAAGCTTTATCGTCCTTTGCAAGAACCTAGTTACTACTGCTAGCCAAGTTTAAGAATTGCTATCACAGCATGTCTTACAAACTTAACAGACTGATCTTCAAATGGTCAGAAAATGTTTTATCATGTGTAACAGAAATTTTAACAAGTAATCACCCCCCAGGTCTTGTTAACTGACTCTTCACTCCTGCTGTTTTCCTCCTTGTTCATCATAGCAAAATGAACTTGAATATTCCATAATTTGTACATATTAAGCAAAGTCTTTTCTACTCTCACTTAAGTAAGATTATAAAGAGATACTTTCACTTTCTCTTGATTAAAATCTTGTCAAACTACTTTTACTTGAGTAAAACATTTTTGCAATTGTTCTGTCCTTGAGTATGAACAGAAAACAGCTTGATAAAAAAGAAGAGGCTAAAAATAGATTTTAAAAAATTATCTTGTTAATAAGGCCTCTTTGAAGTTACAACATTTCATCAGTCAGAACTGAATTATCCACCTGATCTCAGTCCAGCAGCTCACATTTGAATATGTTTAAACATTTATTGCAGCAGCAGAATATAGTTTGAGTTTTGGGTCCAGGCTCTGACCTCATCAGTCCTCACACATCTATTTCACATGCAGAACTTTAGGAGTGAAGAAATATTAAGTTAACTCCACCCTGTAAGCTGTAGGCAGGGGGGTGGAGAGCTGAAAGCAAAAGGGCAGTACTGATGCAGGCAGTGCTTGCAGACCAAAGCAACAGAATAAAATTAAAATCTTGCACCAAATTACTTGGTAGGATGTTTATCAGGTGGTTATACAATGATGTTACTCAGAATGTAAATCAATGAGCCCAGATGTGACTCTGGGGGTAAAATTCGGGTTTAAATGCATTTTGGACCTTTTTTAATCCTAGAAAACAAAAGATTACACCAGTTTCTCTGTTTAATCACACAACTGAACTTTCAAAATGATATACAAATGGTATATAATGAAAACCTGATCCTTGTATAGAAAAAATACAGACGGCAAAGTCTACAACCTGACCCATCAGACGGGCAGTTCCATATATCTGGAATGGAAATATTTCACAAGCCCATCTGGAGAAAAGTCCATAGAAAATGTTTTCAGAGGGCTAAACCTTCAAAAACAACTGCAGCTGGTGACTGGACAATCAATCTGCTCGTCACACTAATCACAGACCAATCCGTATCAATGCTGCGTTCCATTAACCTCAGAAACCAGAAGAGGGAAGTGGGAGTGCCAAGTTATCAGAGATAGTCGGAGAAAAGATGATCATCTACCAGGCTATTGTTAGCCGTTGTTAGCACGCTCTGCGTTGTAGTTCACAAATACCACATGCAGAATGTAAATATCAATATGGCAGGATTTTTGTAAATATAAGTCAAACAATATTATGTATACGGCCGATTTAGTGCGACACACTATTCAGAAGTGCTAATAAATGGATTATTATAGAAACTTAATAACTGTTTACAATGCGGGCAGCCATCTTTGGTTGTCAACTCGGAGGTGGCAAGGTTCCCCCGAGCTCCCAGTAGGATATTCAGACGTCTGAAACGCAACTGGAACACACCACAAGTACGACGTAGCAGCTCAACCCTGTTGTTAGCCGTTAGCTTAAATTCGTTTCTGTCCTTAGACTATCATCTAACATGAAAATTATGCAACACAGATCTATCATTTACCACATATATGTGACATGAACCTTGTCAGTGAAAATCCTCACCAAGCTCCTCCGGCAATTATGAAGACAGCATATTTTGGCACATATCGTTAAGTAATCATGACCACCATAGACTAACTGGCATCGTCCAGGATTTCCACAATCACTGGAGCTTGGAGCTTTGTGAGATGGATCTGCGTGATTTCAGATGATGAATCAGGCAGGTCCATCTGCACTGCAAGGTTACAAAGTCTGCAAATGGTGGCAAAAACTGATCCCTGAACCTACATCAAAACTGATGCTTTTTTTTTTTGCACTAAAAAGTAGGGCTGGGTATCTATTTAGATTTTCTGGATTTTTACATTAAGAACTGAACCCAAAGCAATTACATTAATCATATACTAATGATATACATTAATGTATATTCTGCATATTATTTGTTTTTTGTCCAACTCGTCTTTTCCTTTGTGCTTGTTAAATCCAAAAAAAGTCCAAACATCAGTTTTTAAACTTGCCAGTGGTGCCCAACATCTCACGAGATCTTGTTCAGTGGAAAGCAGCGCTAAACGCAGATCACGCAAGACTAACAGGGTTGATACCATAGGCTGCTTCTAATGAAGAAAAAACAACTTAAGTTAAAAAATTGATGGATTGTAATTGATTTATGGATCGATTATGAACCAGTTAAAGGAAAATCGATTAAAATGATGTTTTAAAAACCCAGCCCTACTAAAAAGTATTCATCCTAAATTTGTAATCTACTTTACTCAAATTTGTTTTAACTTGGGCAAGAACTCAATTCAATAAGATATACAATAAAAGAAAACTAAATTATTCCTTTAGGTCAAGGTGACAATAACTATGAATCTGATTCGTGTTTGTTGTGATCAATGCTCAGCCTTCTTCCACAGCTACTGACTCTGTCTACCATTTTTGCCTCTGCTCTGCAGCCTATAAGTGCATCACAGACCAGCGGGAGCGCCTTGAGGAGACCCTGCCTCTTATCCTGGGCTTCATCCTGGGTCTCATCATCGTCATCACACTCACCGTCTACCACTTCCACCTGAAGCTGACGGCGACCCAGCCACAGCTCCCCCGAGATCGCTCCATGTACAAAAACATGTAGCCCACAGCACCCTTAAAGCCAAACCAATAACAAAGACTTCTTTAGTCCTGATGTCCCAGGCCGGAAAACACCAGAGGAATGAGCTGAACAATGGACTGAATCCCTGGCAGAGAAATGTGTGTAGCCTTTACTGCTGGCTGACAGAAAACACTCAGAGTTAAAGGGACAGTTTGAGGCCTAGCATGGAAGTAGTTGAAGGGTGAACCCACAAAAAAAAAAGATATTTTCCTGACTGCTGAATTCAAACTTACGCCATAACATCATAATCTGTAAGATATCAAAGAGAAGATCAAATTCATACATACTGGCTGTATGAAAACATAATTGCCTTTTGTTAAGAATAATGTTGGTTTTTTAATAAGAAATCTTAAGTCACAAGCATGTCCACTTGTAGCTTTCAGTCATGTGACAAACATGGAAAGAGGCAAAATGGAGTGTCCGTTAACAGAACACTGTGTGGAACTGCTGCACAGGCTTTTTAATTTTCATCTCTACACAACATGTTTACATCTCATGAAAATCTCAGAAAAACTGAGATATTAAACTTTGACTTTTTGGTCATTTGGACCCTTGAACAACAACCAGGAAACTATACCATTAAAAAAGCACAAACTTCCCCACAGGAAGTTAACAAACTGCATTTTTAAAAATCTTTCCCCTTACACTACCATCATGATAGATCTCTACAAGTGTATGGGTACTTTTCAAAGGCTGTAAAAGAAGTTTTATTATCAAAGGAGCCTTTGGAGCAAAATAGATGGCTTGTAATGGATGCTGCCATACTGCACGTCATCTCTGACCTTTAGATCAACCTACTCACAGACGTTGAGACGGTACTTAAAGCCATGAACAACAGTCACTCCGTGTTTCTAAAACTAGAAATCCTCAGTAAATTGTAAATTTAAAAAAATGTGGGCAACATAAAAAAAAACACTCCACGTACAGTGAGAGCACGTAGATGAAGGAGATACATAGACTAAAGATATTTTATGAACCAGGCTGTAAAGATGTCTATTCGGGCCGCAAAAATAAATAAAGGTTTTCCTCAAACACAATCATTTCAATGTCAGGTTTCTGCAGTCAGCTGCAATCGTTTTGGCACTTCTGCGTGTGCCGGAATTTTCAGCCCAGGAGCTCATGTATTTTCCATGTGGTTGATCAATAAGTCTGCTGTTTGTTTGGAGTGGATCATGATATTCCTATATTCAAAATATCAGTTGTAGTGAGTAATAAGCTACCATCAGCTTGATCATGGTACTTATTGGTTGTATCAAGATCACAGCTGTCACCTTCAGTCAGTGTTTTTGGGCAGTAGTTTTATTGAACAAAGCAATAGTCTAATTAATGCAACAGAAAAAAACAAGGTTGGGATTAGAAAGTTTTTGTTGCATCAGCCTTTGACAGAGTGGAGTGTCTGACAGCATTGATCCACTACATGGCCCTCACTGGGATTTGTCTCTGAGTTGGGTTTTGATATAATTTGGGCTTTTCTTCTCACTGTCTAATTCATAACTAACTTTAAATCACAAAATAAAATTAGCCTGGGCATAACAATTTGCAACAGAGACTGTCAGCTTCTCCATAGTGTAAAAACAGAAAGGCGTTTCTCCCCATGAGTGTGACGTCATATGAAAGCTATCACCTTGCTCCACAAACACACTCTGATCTTGTTAAATCATCACTCTGTAAGAAGAAAAGCCAGAAAATTGTCTACGCTTGTGCCGTCATCTGTCAACAGTTTGTTGTCTCTTCCTCTCTCTTGCTCTGAAACTGCTGCTAAATGATTCAAACACTTAATGTTGGTTCTGTATTTGCTTGGTTTTTGTTCAGGAATCCTTTTCTCTTTCATTTTGAATGCAGCCATATAAAGTGTTCCACCGTGGACCAGTCTTGTTGTGTGTGCAGTGCAGTGGCATTCAGATTTGTTGTTTTTGCTTTGACGCCAACAAAACCTTCTCACCATGCCAGTGAAGGCTACTTAAAGAATTATAAAATGGTCTGACAAAAATTCTGTGTAACAGGAATATTTCAGAGTGCCATATGACATAAGAGAGTGGTTATGGACATGCCAGAGGTTATTGAATTATATTAAATTAAATATATGTGTATATTATTTTCAGAATCAAAGTCTATGCATAAATTTCTGCTGATGCAATTTTTGTGCAGTCTTCTTCTGTTCATTGAAATAAATTGCTGGAATCATCTCTGAACACGTGTCAAGTTTTTTTCATAATCCATCACTTCCCTGAAGTTCACATTATTCTCTCAACCAAAATAAGAAAATGTTAAACTCAATAGAGAAAAAAAAGGACTATGAAAAGGTGACTGATGCTCCTGTCAGAGGAAACGCTGTAGGAATGAGGTATTGATTTTGTCATCCAACTCCAAGCCGTCGGAGGAAAAGCAATATGAGCAGGTCTAATTGAAAATAAACAGAGCTTTTGTGTCAGCGACACCTATCTATTTCTCCAGCCTGGACTTCATACATCATCCTCAGCCATCAAAGTCAAAAACCTTTATCCAGCTTTTTTTACTCAGACTTGCCCATTTATTGAAAAAGAAATATTTTTCAGCCAAATACCAGCAAACCTTTTTCTCCTTTAATACTGTTCACATTTTAGTTTTACTGCAGAAACTAATATATTAACAGCCTGGCCCTAGAAAAGTCAGCATCTGTATGTGCACGGACTTCACAGGCAGTGAATTTCTTAATAATTCATCAGTTTTAGTCTCAGTAGGGACAAAGGTTATGAGTAATTAGAGTCACATTTACATCAATAAAACAATAAATGACTCAAGTACTCTATTCATCATTTTTACCTCTCAATAATTTTGGCACTGAAGCCTGTTCCAGCTGTCATTGAGCAAGTAGTTAATTCTAATGCACTAGTTGCCAGTCAATCACAGGCCTGACACGTAGAGCCAATCAAACATACACATGCACACTCACACACAAAGGCAGTTTAGAGCCCTACTGGAGTACTCTGCACGTACAGCGGACAATGAAAACAAATAAGCATCTTCCACCTGAAAAGATGGATTCAAAAACAACCTGTTAACAAGAGTATAGCATGAATACAACTTTGGTGTGCTTAGGGATTTTAGCTTAATTATGGTGGGGGAAAAAAAGTAATAATTCCCTGTTACTGAAGGCTGATTCCAGTCCAGACAAGTGGAGGACCTCACCAATATTAGATCCACCCAGTTTCACAGCAATTTAATGTGACGTTTCAAAATAAGGCCCAAGCAACGCCAGAGTTGTGCTTAAATAATTCATCTTTCAAAAATAAAGTCCCTTTTACCTCAGACTTATTAAACTACAATTACAAACATGACACATATTTGGCCATTTCATTAGGAATATTCCATTCTCATTCTCATTCTCATTATAGCTGTTAATGTAGAGATTAGCATGATCTCTCTATCCATGGTTGATACATCTACAGTATCTATTTTTATCACCACATAGACATGAGATCCCTCTTAAAATGGGATGTCACATCTCAAGAGGCCTTCCTTTAATACATTTATACTTAACAGAGATAAATATGGCAGGGATGCACTTGTGGTCTGGGCATCCATGAGTTGTCACTACCATAAATTCTTATTTTCAGTAAGAATATCATCGATTATACTTCTACAGAATGATCACCACAACTATTCAGACATGAGGACCCTCCTGAAAACGAGATGTAGCATCTCAAGAGGCTAACCTCTAATAAATCAGACGATAGGTCTATGGTTCATGGATCTGTCACTAACTTTAGTTCTAACGTAAGTCCACCTGTCTCCTCTTACCTCCCTTCCTTTGCCCTCGCACCCAACACAGTATCATGTGGATTTGCTGTTCATCATGAGACTGGGGTCCACATTCAAGATTTCCTGCTGTTTAATAGAAGGCTTTTTCTTGTCGCCATGATGGAGGGATTCATGATTGGCTATATGGACTCATGTTAAGTGCTGGATGTATATATTGTATATGTATATGTGTATTTTTATATGTATATATGTATCTATGCATATATGTGCATCCATAAAATGAAAAGCTTTATGCTCTATTGTAAAGTGTCTTGAGATAACACTTGTTATGAATTGGCGCTATACAAATAAAGATTGACTGATAGATTTAAGGCCTTTTGGGAATCACCAACTACCTGTGAACCACCTAATTCCATGGCAGCCAATACCTACACCAGTTTGCCAAGTGGGTTAAATCACATGGCCAGCTAGTCCCCAACTATTCTGCACTGGTCTGAAGTTGTTGTTTTTTTCATCATATTTTGAAATCATCAATTGGTCAAACACAATTCTGAAATTTCAGATTACTTATATTTAAATATGATTCATATCATTAATGATTGAAACTTCTGAAAATTTAAGGTATTTCACTGAAAAATTACACAAAAGACTGCCATGAGGTTGAGTGCATCACATTTTGAGGTGGTCCCCAACAAGTCTTACTCAAAGGGAGTTTATCCCATTTTGAAATCATTAATTATAAATCAAAACTATGAAATTTCTATGGGCTTTAGTTCAAAAATTCCACATTAGATTAGCTTTAAATCAGTTGGCTCAGATACTGAATGGTCCAAACTAGTACTGAAATAAGAATGTAAAACAAGGAGTTTAATATGTATTTTTAAGCCGAATTAATCAATTATGATCAGAACATTTCTGTTTTCCTGCTTTTATTTTGAAATACCACATCAGATAGCCATGAAAATTGATGAACACAACTTGTGGAGGTCCCCAACTCATCTGCATTGGAATTATTATATGGTAACCGAGGGATACCATGGATGCATATACATCATTTCTATCCATCTTGGCGAGAGCTTTATGTTAAATTTACTCAATACAGCGTCCCTCTCATAGCTGTGGTTAAGCCTGAAACTGGTATGAATTGTCATTACCTTAGTGATGGGAAGTTCGTCTCTTTTCAGAGAGCCGGTTCTTTTGGCTCAACCCCCAGAGAAGAGCCAGCTCTTTTGAGTCATGAATGGTTCTTGATCTAGGAACTTTTGTAGCCCTATATGTTAACTTTAACTTTGTAAAAATTAATAGCTTGTGTGTAGGACATCCTTATGTGTTCAGTGTTTATATTAGAATCTTTAAAATTACCTAATTTTGTAAATATATTCTCTTACAAAATCAATCTAGCTGGCAATATCTCTAAACTGCAGTCAGATGCTGCTTTGCTCTCGGGTCACTCATAGTTATACTACATGACAACATAAAGCTCTCACACATTCTCCTCACTGCTGTCTGCTGTCTCACTGACTTTTAAATCCTGACATGTGGTTGCCCAAATGCCCTCTATGCTGGCCAATCAGAACATAGTTCAAAACAAAGGAAAAACTGGGAAGTGGCTCTTAATTAATGTCAGTCCACTCTTTTGATTCTTTACAAAGCATCATCTCTCAAAGCCGAATCTTTTGAACATGACACATCACAATAGCTGGGTTTCACGTGACGTCACATTGTCGCATAGCGACAGCGTGCAATTCGTCTAACGTTAGAACTTGTGGTGATAAGCAATCAAGATGCCAATGTTTTGTGTTGTTTACGGGTGCTTTAAGTATATCACAAATTAACGTCCTTGTGTTCTTTGACTGTTGGGCTAACGTCGCCGTTCAGATTTGTTGCGTGTTTGTTTCCATGGTTTGTGTACATCATAGCCGCGACTGCTAGCTGCTAGCACCTTAACACATAAAAAAGAAGAAAGACTCACCCTTGCGAAGACCAAACAATAACCATCCTGTAGTAGTTTGGTACCGAGGTTGTGGACCCACCCGCTGATGAAAAAGTTGTATGCCTCCATACTTTTGTAGGCTTTCATCTGCTGTTTGGTGTAGTACGACGTTTGAAGAACCAGATAGTTTGCGATGTCGATAGCCTCAATTGCCGGTAAATCTTTTGTCTCTGCCGAAACTCGCTCATCTTCATGAGATATGGATCACGCTCACCGTATCTGTTGATTAACTGCTTATATCTATTTCTTGAAACTGGATCTAGATCAGCACAATACGAACTTTCGCCTGTCTTCTTCATAGACTCCGTGTTTACTTCCTGCCCTCCATCTGAAACCACGCCCTCTTCATACGTCATAATAATCACGTGACTGAAACCCTCCTATTACCCTAAAGTATATACTTGAGGCGCACTGAAAAAGGTAGTGTACACAACAAACCAACAACCTGAGGAAGAGGAAACGGACTTATTTTCATATGCCGACAGGCCTCCAATACATGAGTCAGCATATTCCTCCAAAGCTGCTTTATCAAAAGAAAGAGGCTACAGCCAGTAAAAACCGGACAGAGTATGAAACCGAAAACCTTACCTGGTTCTCCCTGCACTCTTCCGTATGGCGCCGCCCGCAGTCCAGTTTTGTTTCCGGTTGCCCAGCAGCTGATATAAAACCGGGGTCATTATTTTTCATCGATTATTTAACATATAATTCACCCCGTAGCCTGCTTTGTACTTTAAAACTTCGGATATATAACTCCCAGAACTTAACACACCAGGTGTGTCCCATGTTATCATAGAGCAGCTAGCTCAAAGCTAAGGGTACCCGAACCAATTATTGAGCAGCGTTGTCATGGTTCATCAGACAGTCAACTGGTAACTTCCGGCCAGTGGTGGTCATGGTTACAACGCATGCTGTAAATCGACGGTGTGGACGCAAATGTTAATTTGTAAAGTATTTAATGAAAATTATACTGTATATCCAAGGTTATGTTGATATATATTGTTGAAATAATGTGCCCACAAAAACAATAACGAAGCAAAACTACATTTTTAGTCGCTGTCTTAATTGTGAAACAGACTGTTTACAGAAATATTGTTTTTTGTTGTTGTTTTGGAATCCAATTTAAAAGAAACATTTAGGGTAAACTAAACCCTTCTTGGAGAAACATGCTCTCATTTTTCAAATATATCTTTGGAGATCCAGATGTCACCAAATTTAGAACTGATGTTCACAGATAGTTATTTTATACAATTTAAGAACAGTTTTCATCTGTAACTTTGTTAGTGTTTGAAAAGTAAAAGTAAACACCCACATGAAATTCAAAAGACTTTTTTTAGACTCCTGTCATTTTTAAAGGAAGGGCACAGATCCTCAAATAATGTTATTTGTATCATCTGGAGTCTGTTATCTTCTCGTAAAATTTTGTAATGACCACCAGCCCCCTAAAGGGAAGGTAGTGAAGCTGGCACCTCAGGGCACTGTCTGTACATTCAGATATCTGAAACGTTAGGTTATGACCAAAACAAGCAAAACATTGTCTGATAACTGTAAAACAAGTCAGACATACATCAACACTAAAACACATTTTGTACCTCATTTAAAATTTTAGAATGACATTATGTATGGTAATGATCATACATAATAACAAATGATGAAGTCACCATACTGCATTTAACAAAAATGTCATTCTTCTTAATATAAACTCTAGAAATACAACAATTATCTTAAAATCGATATGTGACTATTAAGATCAGTTGGTTTCAGAGTTCTTACATGCCCTAAATTTTTCAAAAGTTGCATATACCTAATTCATAATGTTTGTATAGTTTATACAGCTTGTTGTAATATCTCAACTCAAATTCATCACGTTGAAAATGTTCAGCATTCAGCCGCACTTTGGTCAAATCGCAGACATTTAAGATCAACCATACTTCACAGAATCCACCGGACAATATTGAAGATGATCAACTTTTCTTCGCTTTGAAATCTAACATGAAATGGATAGTGTAGGTAGGGGGTATGTAAATTTTGGGGGGCCAAGCTCTACTAATACTTTTGAAGAACCCCATGAACCCCCATGTTGTAGCTGGACAACAGTATTTCATTCATATTTATGCTTACAAAAATCCTAAAGTTGTCAGATTATCATGATGGACAAAACATGCAGTTTAAGGAACTTTTGTCCACCAGACCTTTTTAATGATCCTATGATCCAAGAATTTAGTGAACGGCCCAAAGGCTCTTCGAGGAGGGAACCAGCGAGATGCTTCTGGGTTAGCCTACAGAAATCTAACATCCCTGCACCTTTCTATTTAAAAAACACATAAAAGTTCAAATACACAAAATATTAAATATTTCGGAAATCTCCATCCCTTCAACCTCTATAACTTAATAACCACTTGCGTACAAAACATTAGCTTACAAATGCAACATTGTTTTGTTGACAGTAACTTTAATGTACTGCTGTCTTTGTGTTTTCAGCGGTTGAGTCTACTTGGTGGATGCTTCATATTACACATTTTAATGATAACACAGTGACTCCACAGTCTAGAGCTTCATCCTCTCGATGCCCTGCAGCTTTGCTGGCCTCAGTACTGCTTCTTTTATTTACTGGGCCGTTGGCAGAGGTATCTCTCTCTGAGAAAGAAGCTAAAGTCTCCGTCTGGGCTAAATCAATATCCCATTATAGTGCTTCAGAGGGAAATAGCTTGGAGGAGAGAAAAGAGAATTAACCTCGTATATTACAGCAACACCCCTCCACGGGATGTGTCTACCCGCTTCTCTGATCTGTGGTGAAGTTAAGGGTGAATTGTTGGAAATGAAAACTGTTGAATTTAGAGAATATGGAGGACCCAAACAACAAAGAGAGAAGAAATCATAATGAATAAACTGCTGATGGTTGAAAGGAAGTCCCTGAAATAATCTGACAGTGTGCTGTATTTAAAAGAAATCTCTACTTGATATGAGACACAGAGAAGAAGAGGAGACAAAGAAGAAACTAGAGAGGGCACATTACACCAGTCAACATAATACCAGCCTAGATATGTTACAGATCTGCATGTTTTAAAGCTGTGATAAACTGTTGTCAAAGGTAATAGCCAGAAACCTACCAGAAACACAAATGTAATGTCCTGCAAATGCAAAGCTTCTTCCTGCAGAGATTTGTCACTGTTTTGGGGAAGGTGAATATCTTCAGCTTTCAGGGTATTTATTTATTCAAATTGCAACATGAGAATGATCTTTAAGGTCATTGTCATCTGTTTTTTTCCATTACAGACCTGCTAGTGGGTTCAAGTCTATTCACTGAAAAATCACAGGTACATTGTGCTCATTCCCAAAAATCTGAAAACTGAAGAAATTTACCTTCATCAAATAAGAAAAAACTGCAATAGCTATATCATTCACTTTGAAGTAGGCAACAACAGGTTGATTGTGGGATTATTACATCACAAGCTGCACAGCTGAATTGTACTCGTGGTTTATGACAAACACTAGCTCCTAAAGAATCTAGGATGGTGTGAAAAATGAGAATGAAACAGAAACCAGTATTAGTGACTCAACCCATAATTGAAAACAGCTAAAAGACAAAATGTTTTCAACTCAAACTTATTACCAGTATTCTATTATTAGAATTGGTGTTATCATTAAAGAAACATACATAATGACTTTAAGGCCTCTAACAGACCCTAAAACAGTTGGGACAGTTAAATGTCTGTCTCAGTGATTATCCTTCATCTGAGGGCGCTAATTGTTGAGGGACTGAAATTGTAAATCTTTATTATTCTTGCTCCATCTGCTTCATGAAGTGGAAGACAGGTCTGGGCTGCCTACAGGCTTTTCTTGTAACCACACTCTGAGCTCTTATGTTCAAACTCCTGCAGAGTGTGGCTTGGCATTGTACTGTTTCAGACAGGCAGGGAAAGCTCACAAACAAGATGCTGCTCCAGAAACCTGCATTTATGTCAGGGTATTAATTCTGTCTGCAAGTTACCTTTGCCATGGGAACTAATACATCCAAGACAGAAAAGTAACTAATAACATGTACTCAAATTACAGTCAGTGAGTAACTTCCTTGAGTACTTTCTAGAGTAGTTTTTTAACCAGTTCTTTTACTTTTAATTTAGCGTGTTTAATGGGGTGTATTGTACTTTATTTGTCGTAGCATCTGAGACAAGGTTCTATGAAACACAAAAAGTTTATTGCTTGTGTTATTAAAATATCAAAACTTAAACACTGACACTTAGCTTCATAATATTTGATACTGAATCAGAACTGAATTTGCTGTAGTTCAAAACTAAAATCTGAACTTTATGCATCAAAAACAGTATGTTTACAAGGGACTGTCACATTTTGGAACTTTATGATCACAGGTATTCAATGTTAGCATTCTGTCTTACTTCAGTTTATACATTTAATTTAAATCACTGCTAGAGTATGTTCACCCCTGATCCACCTGTATTCTCTGTCTGTGATGCTCTGTTGGTTGATCGGGCTACAAAGTGTTGATTGGTTCAGCACTGCGATGTTATGCACTGGGCCTGCTGCTTCAAGCCATTTGGATTAAACTGCTGTCGAAACAATGGTAGGGTGTCACACCGGTAGGGCTGTCTGACCATATTTCTTAATTAAAAACAAAACAAATAACTCTACAAAGGTGTCTATAGCAAGGGTATTTTCACTCCACCTCCGGAAAGGCTTTGATTAGAATTTGCTTTCAGTATCGCCTGCCTACTACATTGTCTGACTGGCCCATGGTGAATGTGGCTGATGGAAAAATCACATGCTGGATATTCCTCTAAAAGGTTTTGCTCTCCCAAAACACTTTCTATGGACTCTTTCCCAGATGGCCTGGTGAAACATAGTGAATGGTCCATCTGTTGTGCCAGGCTATGGTGAGGGTGGAGGAGGGAGCTTTTAATTCAGTGCTGTAAAGAGGGGAAGGGGTTGTGCAGTTTTTGTCTTGTTCATAGAAATGGACTTGAGCTCATATAGCACTTCCCTTCTGACAACTCAAATGGCAGGTAAAGTCCCACCCATTCTCTCACTGATAGTTAAGAGTTTCAGTGGAAGTTATCCATCAGTATGCTCCCACATTCGCACCCTTCTTACCTATTTACACACCACTGATGCAGTGGGAGCAATTTGGGGTTTAGTGTCTCAGGACACATCCCCATGTGACAGCCAGAGCTGGGCTCAGACCTGCAACCTTACAGTCACTGATGGAGTGCAGACGGCGCCACCAGCAGCCCTAAGTACAAAGAGGTACTTTGTCATATGGAGCATACTTTAAAAACACACCAATGGGCATAGAAAACTCAGAAAAGCATACTATCTCTTTAAGAACAGATTACTCTGGATTCTCTGAATCTTTTGCATATTATGTTTGTAGATGGCGCAATCTCTAAATATTTTGTTAACTGAACTCAAGGAACGTTGCTCATTAGGTGACCGTGTGGTGGACGAGTGCCCTGTCAATACCCAGTCATGCTGCTATTTCATATTAATCTGCAAGCCTGTGTTTATCTTAACCTTTTCCTAACCTTGTCCCAACTGTTTTTGAGCACACTAAAAGCTTCAAAGTTTGTGTGCATTTACCAAAAAAAAGGTTGATCATTTTGAACATTTAATGTATTCTCTAATTCAGATAAAATTAAATAAAGGTTGAGAGGGGTTTGCAAATCACTGGGTTCTGCTTTCATTCTCATTCAAAACATTGTCCCATCTCTTTTGGAAGTTGGATTTGCACGTCTGTGGGCCGATGTTAAGTTGGCAGGTGTAACAGGGTGATGAAGGAAAAATCCATGCAACACATCTCAATGTTTTTATGGGCGTTTTTTAATTGAAACCAGCTTCACTGATAACAAACATGCAATATCACTGTACAAGCCAACACCACAGGTAAGTGTTACTCATTCAGGTCCTGACAGTGTCGAGGATTAACCAGCACACGCACACGCACACCCTTTCAGATGTTGTACAGAGATAAACACGCTCTACATCTTTTGCTCTTTGACATACAAACAAACACACACGCACGCACACGTACACACAGTCATATTTACATATCACAGTGAATGATGGTTAAAAACGATGCGGGGAGGAGGATTACACTGTTCTCTCCCGGTGCGACCACAGATGAGGATGGCGGCACGGCTCCAGTGATAGCGAGTGTGTGTGTGCGTGAGTGTCTGTCTGAGGCGGGATAAGGAGTGAGATGATGATGGTGAAGATGTGATTAGAAAACGAGACCTTTTTATCAGCAGCCCGGCATCACGGCGGCAGGCGGGCGTCACTTCAGAAACAAGACTTGTAATAATAAAAAAAGGAAAACAAGCCTGCTCACTCGGTCTGTGCTACATTTAAATGCATGGTGTAATTACAGTATCATAAATACAGGGCTTCAGAAAGAGGGTCGGGGTATTGCTTGGATGGTGTAACAACTGTCTGCCGACGCATTTTAAGAAATGTCAAACAAGTCCCAACAAAAACCAAACAAAATCAACAAAAAAGGCCACACTACCAAAAAAGTAAACCTTCAATTCCAATAAATAAATAAATACTTTAAAACGTCATACAAAATGCTGACATTACCCTTTTTTCCAACATTTAATGGAAGTTCTGTCTACAAATGTAAGATAATAATAAATATATTTAGTATTTTCAGTAACAGTTAGGTTTAAGTGGGTTTATTTGGGATATCTCTTATATCTTTAAGCAAAAACTGGATTATAAACAGTAGGAAAGATCTCTGCAGAAATTCTATTTAATACTGCTCATATCACAATGGTTACGACACGATAAAATACTGCAAATTATCAAAACTGTACAGAAAAACTTACAAGTTTCTCTAAAATACATTTTCACTGTTAGTGTGTGAGAAGAGACAGAGAGCTCTTCTCCGTTTGACCAGCGGTGCAGCAGCCCGACTCGACGACACAACAGTCATTACCGGTCAAAAGTAAACCCTCTCTGCTGATTGTTCTGCAATCTGCTGCTCTGGTCTGGAGCGCAGCGCAGGGCTCCAGGGTCCCTCCACCCTGTCAGCAGTTTGCACCACCCTCCTCTGCTCCTGCTGACGGCTGCTGTAAGTCAACATGGAGCTGAAGACTGGGAGTGCAGGAAGAAAAAGGACCACAGCAGGTTACACCTTCTGACATAGCCACTCAAAAAATGGTGGACTTTAACTCCTCCCTCCTGCTTCATGTGTTCTTTAAATGTTTATTTATTTGAGATATTCCTCGAGCTAATCTACGTCACGGTTACAGGTGTGAGTGTTAGTGTCTCTCCACCGAGCGGTGGGTGTTTTGGCTGGGTGAGGGCTCCACCACCCTGCTTGTGTGTGTATATGTGTGTCTTTTTTTGTTTTTTAGAGTGTAGAGGAGGGCAGTTCTGGGGTCGGCAGGTCAGCGGTGACGATAGTGTCTCATGAGGGGGACGATGCAGGAAGGAGGTCCAGACATTTTGAGGAAGGGGTGCTGGAGGAGTTCCTGAGCGGTGGCCCTCTGTGACGGCTCCCTCACCAGCATGAGGTCCAGGAAGGAGCGCAGCACCGATGAAACCTGTGGACATAAAGACGGGCTTTACATTTACAAGTCAGTAAATAAGGCCTTGACTCCACCTTCTCTGCCATGTTGTGGAAGATTATGTTTGACTGACAATGTCATTGGAAAGTTGTACATTCTCACTTCTACTGTTGTACATATTCATCAACACGTTGTGCTATGCAGTGTGCCACTCATAACACTTGAATATCTACTCATACTACTTGAATTGCTTTCTACTTACTTAAAGGTGCTATGAGGAGAATCTATTTCTTTTTTTTTTTTTTTTTAATATATTTTTTTGGGCATTTTTTGCCTTTATTGATAGGAGAGAGACAGTGGATAGACTTGTGAAAGGGGATGAGAGAGGAGGGGAAGACACTCTGCAAACTGGTCACAGGCGGGATTTGTACCTGGACCGGCAGGTGCAAGTACATGGGGTGCCTGATTGCTAACCACTCCGCCAAACCAGCACCCCAGGAGAATCTATTTCTAGCAACATAAAGACTCTGCTACCCATGAGCACGTGCAGCGACTGTCGTAAAGATGTGACCCAAGCCAAAGCGTGTGTTTGTTGTGATGCTAATGAATGCAGCTCAGACCTTCCTCAGAACTCTGCATTGCTTTACAACTTCTTTTTTCAACAACTTACAGGATGCAAAGCAACGAGGTAATGTATCTCTTTCTAGTTACATAGCGGAAGTTTTTGATGTGTGAAAACAAGCAATTTTTGGAAAACTTAGTATCGTAGTTTTGTAGCCGGCTATATATCAGTACTATAGCCTGGTGCTCTAAAACGTGTCTGAATAATATAAATTTGCTCTAGTTTTATTTGTCTTGTTCCCGAAGTTGAGTATCCAGGCCAGTCCAGCCCTGTCCAACCCGACCGCGAAGCTAAGGAATAGTATTTATAGAGAACCTATTTAGATGCTATAAAACTCATCTTAAAGTGTGTATTTCTATTGACTTTTATGTAATTACTTAGAAACTCCTCATAGCATCTTTAAACACAAGTTGCTTATAATTTTTGTCTTGTTTGTAGTTTTGTAAGTCTGCATGTTTTGCACTTTAGAGGTCCAATGTCCTGTAAGATATATGTTCTTTTTAATGTTGTTAGAAGGGGCTTTGGGAGCAGAATAACATGACACTATTTACTAAACTTTCAGTATCCAGAGAAATGCACTCTGCCTCTGAAATAACTATTTAAGTAGAAAAGCACTCGGAGAGCACATTACCCATATCATGATTTCCACCATAAATATTAGTCCTGCCTTTATTTCATCAAAATATTTAGACTCGTTGATCATGAAAACATACAAATATGCACATATGCCAAACATGGTCCTTTCTCACAATGTTAAAGAATCCTTTAAAAAATCCTGGATCCAGATGGTGATCCGGATCACTCCCAAAATCAAATAATTTATTCCTTATCTCAATCTGGACATTCCCAGAAAATTCAATTGAAATCCTTCCTTATTTTTTCTGAGTTTTGCTGCTAAAAGAGAAGCAAAACCAAAAAAAAAAAAAAAACAGACGCCAACAATAACAACCTCCTTGGCAGACGTAATGATCTTTCAATTTTACATAATTCTACCTTTCATGATCTATTTTTGAGGAAAAGACCTTGTCAAGAAGCAGCCAAAAAAGACAGAACTAGCTCATTTTTATAGTTTATAATGTATTTTGTGTTTTTCATTATTTACTGTATGTTGTACTTCTCATTTTAGCCTCGATTCAGGCTACATATCACAAACATTTTGAAAGAAAAAAAAACAGAACATATTAAGTGCATCAAAAATATTAATGTTTTTATGATTTATTTAAAAATACCTTCCTGGTACAAATATGGTTGACGATCCCCGATTTATAGAAATAGCAGCGAAGACAACCTGTATTTTCTATTTATATAACTCTGTGTTCTTGATACAATATTTTTCTTGAAAAAGTGAAATAAGTTAGAAAACTTACATCACCCTGCGTACAGTTTTGAAAACGTTTTCTGGTAAATTGCATCAACACTTTTGTATCACAGCTCATATGCTACTGCCAGATCTAGCCCTATTTCTCACCTTGTGTGACTCTTTTAGCCGTGGTGGCAGGTTGTCTCGAATCCTCCTCATGGCCTGCAGAGGGGGTTCATTAAAGTATGGAGGCTCTCCGTCCACCATCTCTATAACCATGATGCCTAAAGACCAGATATCCACCTAGAAACACACAAGGAAAAACATGAATTTATGGAGAAAAGCTGGAATCACTTAAAACAAACATACAATTTTCGTCACTTTTTCATTCTTAAATGTAATATCTGTTCATCATCCTCACCTCGGTCCCATATGGTAGTCTAGAGATGACCTCGGGTGCCATCCAGTAGGGCGTCCCCACAAGGGATTTCCTCTTAGGCACCTCTTTGGAAACTTGGGCACAAAAGCCAAAGTCTGAAAGCTTGATCTGAGAACACAGACATGAAACGGCACGTCAAGATAGTGCTCTGCATCATACAGGTGAGTGAGGGGCCTGACAGGAGGGTGTGTGTTCACTTGTGTTTCATGCACTGACCCGATGTGATGAAGAGCTCTCATAGAAGAAACCAATCCCCTGTATAAGTGCTTAATCATCCTTTAATTAATCACACATTATCAGGTCGTTAGGAGGTGTTAGGAAGGATTAAATTAGCAGGGCATGAGAGGTAATTGATGATGATGAGTTTCCAGCACTGGATGGCAATGAGTGGCATCTGCGAAGAAGGTCAGCGAGTGTGTGCAGACTGAAAACCTCAGTGATAGCACCAAGAGGGAAGTATTGTTTTTTTATACAAGTGGTATGAGTCGGTTTCACCAATGAATATTCAGGGTTTGATTCCATTCTTTATTTGATAAAAAGACAAATCCTGAGGCTTTGGTGACCTCCATCACTGCTGTGGAAACTCTGCCGCTAAAAACAAAAACCCACTGCTTTCCAAAAGCTCTTTTCATACATTAATGCTGTTTTACTTCTGCCAGGGACCCCCTCAACACTTTATCACACCTGCACATATGTTGGTACAGTATATCAGCCAGATCTGTGGACAAGTGGAACTCAATTCCCACACATATTAAGAGACTGCACAAGGTTTGACGTTTCCAAAAAAGAAAAGACATACTGGAGGACCGATCATGTGATCCCTGACTTAAGAAATTTTGTGTAGTTTTAAAGAAAATGTAATGAAATTGAGGATGTTGGGTGTTGTTTCATCTGACCTGGTGTTTGTTAAGAGTATCATTTTTTTATTTATTTATTTATTTTTTATTATTTTTTGGGCACTTTGTGCCTTTATTGATAGGAGAGAGACAGTGGATAGGCTTGTGAAAGGGGGAGAGAGAGTAGGGGAAGACACTCTGCAAACAGGTCACAGGCGGGATTTGAACCTGGACCGGCAGAAGCATGTACATGGGATGCTAACCGCTACGCCAAACCAGCACCCCTGTTAAGAGTATCATTTGACTTGTTTAAACTGCTTTTATTGTGTAATTATAGATTTAGACTTCTGGTTCATTGACCACAGATGTAAATCAACTTTATAACTCTGGCTCAGCAGTTGTGCTGCGCATGGGCCCTTTCAAATAAATTAATAAACTAAAAAAATAACCAAAACAATGTCATGAGAAAGACTAATTTATTAGATGTCAAAATCCCAAACTCTCCATGGTTATATTTCTTTTTTTCTGTTGTAAAGTTACCAGTTACCTAATAAACCCCACAGAAGCCAGTCTACACAGCCCACAATGAGTTTTACATAAATCCCACCTCTGACTAGAATAGCCAATCACT
Source organism: Scarus forsteni (assembly GCA_036419115.1). Classification (NCBI taxonomy): domain Eukaryota; kingdom Metazoa; phylum Chordata; class Actinopteri; order Labriformes; family Labridae; genus Scarus; species Scarus forsteni. The sequence goes on along the minus strand of JAZDUH010000182.1, from coordinate 12,545,974 downwards.
GTGCAGAATTTCGGGTTGTCTCCACTGGTGTCCAACCAAAACTCCAGAGGGCAAGGCCCGATGATAATTAATGCATGATGTATTCTTAAATGAGAGCTGTCTACAGCAGGAGTGAAGCAGGGAAATCACCAACCAATCACAGTGATTCAGGCCGAATTTATTAAACCAATCAAATCCCGTAGTGGTATTCTGCCCACCCTCTGTGCGTACATTTTACCCGGCGTGGACTGACCCTGATTCAGTGCCTGTTGCCAAGCTAAGAGAGATCCTAGTACGCTGTAGAATGCAGAGAAACTGCCTATGCCCCTATTAGTTCTGACCGCTGAGTCAGACATGACTTGGCGTAATGCAAAACAAAAGACATGTGCAGAGGAACTGTTTTGAGTCGGTGGGTTTGGAGATGCTGCATTCAAATTCATGCTAGTTTTCCATGATTACCAGCCCTACCTACCTGTAAGCAGTGATGAGATGTGGCAAAAGAAGAAGTGATTCTCTTTATTCCTTAATGTTGTCCAGGTGAAGCAAGGGTCACATTTTATTTATTTCTTTTGTTTTTTGTAGTGGCTAATAACTAGCACCTTTAAATTGATACTGCATAGTATTTAGTTGATGAACATATTACCGGTATATACTGTTATTTTACAAATATATTGGACTTGATGACCAAGTGCAATCTCCACATCATTTGCACAAAAAAAGATGTTATTTATTTTCTCCTACTCCTTCAGGAAGCATGGTTTCCTTTCTCATACATAGAGACTCTTCACAAAGTGAAAGCTTTGTTTTCTATAGTGTTAATTTGTCAGTATAGAAGTTTGACTCCACAGATTCTTTACCAATGCCATTAGCAGTACATTGTTATAAAAAGAATCATGAAAAACACTCTCTCCTCCTGTCAGCACCCATTATGGTAAGATAGCACAGCAGTAACATTGTCTTATTAACATCCCGGATTTATCTATCTAACTCACACTCTCTCACACACTTGTTAAGTACACCCACCTTTCCATCACTAGTCAGCAGGATGGAGTCACTCTTGATGTCACGGTGGATGACGCCCTGTGTGTGCAGGTAGGACAGAGCCCTCAACACCGACAGACATACTGTGGCTATCTGCTCCTCATTCATCCTGTGAGAGACATGAACAAACAATCATGACACAGGAATTGTGTCTAGAATCATCAAAAGAAAAAAGAGAGGCAGGCTTGATGACACAATGTGTTTTGTCCAAAACATTTTCAGGGAAACATAATAATAAAATAGCAATACCTTCTTATTATGCTACATTATATCATAATTGTTTATTGTATTCACATATTGTATTAACATACTGCACTTATTGTATTCTGCGTGTCTATTGTATTTATTGTATGAATAGGCCATTTCCAGATTTTCCAGAGGTTTATGTTTGTTTTTGTTTTTTTTGGGGGGAAGGGTCTGAGGTACAAGTTTTCCTTAAAACTGTTGCTTTACTCAGAGTTTATTCCAGTATAATTTGATGATGTTTTTATCGTGTCTTCTCAGGCTAAGTAATTTTATTGGTTGATGTTATGTGGCCGATTTTTTTAAATGATACAACTAGACAATACAGTCAACTTACTTTTTAAGTTGTTTTAAATTCTTGTTTGTTTCATGTGTGTTTCATGTATTTTTTGACACTGTTGCTCCAGGACATTCTAAAAAAGAGTTTGTCTTTATTTTCATTTTATCTGTTATAGTGAATTTGTCAGGAGAAACCTCTAAACCATAAAGACATATTGATTCCATAATATACTGTAAATTTGTTTCAAACAAAAAAAAGGAAACAGGAATTGAAACAACCTTAATTTACACAGTCCTCCATCACAGGAATTTTCAGAATTAGAGGGATTACAGTCGAGGCAGATATATTTTCCTGCTTCAGCCTGCAGCGTTTGTAGCCGTGCTGTGCAGAGAGCGAGCAGGAGGGTCCCATATGGAGAGCTGGGGCAATGCAGTGCGACTGACTGAACTTAAACTCACAGCTCCATTGAACATTTAACATCCAGACCCAGCTGGCAGGGGCCGCGCTGCGTGTTTACGAGCATGTGTGCTTACTGCATACAGTACATGTGCAGGAGTAGACACAGAGAGTCTTTGGTATGTAGAATATGGATATGATAGTGAAGTATGAGCAGCCATTTTCTTTGTTTAACAGTTTCTCACATACACATCTATGTTAGCACTTAGTTTGAAGGGTCACTTTCAAAACTCTGATTATGAGCACAAACATAAACATTCACCTGCATAAAGATACAGATGCAGCAGATTTTACCGTCACACACATCTGCATTTATAATCATGGGAGATAAATGAGCTTTCTCCTAATGAGAATCGAAACAGCTTATGCAAAATTGAGATATGTACCAAAAAAAAAAGAATGTAATTCACGTCTTGCCCCCACAAACCCCCCCTCCCTTCATCACTGTCTAATAAACACACAGATGATCACACACCCACTGTTAAAAGGAAAACAGGATCACTGAAATAGAAAATTGTTTCAAACACAAAGTGAAAAACAATTTTAATGAGCCTGAAAAGGTTGCCAAGGGGCGGACAATCACACATGCACCTTCACACACACAAACACACACACAATTACATATGCTTTTGCACTTACATTGGATAAAAATCCCTGTGAAGTGAGTGCAGCTCATTAACAAACTCTGAAGTATAATTGAAAATTGAACGTGATAGAAATAGTTGAGGTACACAGACGCCCACTCTGCGGCTGCTGCTGACGCACCTGTGTTCATATTTCTCAGTCTGTGTGTATGTGTGTGTGTGTTGCAAATAATCCTGCAATTTGATGAGGCTCGCAAGTCAGGCAGCCATTTTTTTCACAACAAAAGGCTCAGCAGCAATAGTGCAAAGGTTAAACCTGGTTATGGCTGATTTTCAACAGAAAAGTAAGCAATCGTCTTTGTTAAACCATCAATTTCATTATGAATAAAGTTCTACATAAACCTAAGTAGTCATTTGGTGCCTATTTTACAAAGGAAATAAAAGTATTGTCATATTAGCCAGGTTCGGTCATTTTTCAATATATAATGAGTTATAAGTGCACCAAAAAAAGGAATATTTTATCATCTGCCCCCATACAGGTAAAGATTTAACAATCCATTCCTGTGGCAATGGCCTCAGTTTAAAATCACATATTCCCATTAATTCTAACTAAGCTCTTTGCAGGGACGGACAGTAACTGGGTAGATTTATTTGAGAACTGTACTTAAGTAAATTTTTTTAATATCTGTACTTTACTTGAATATTGTTTTCTTATTTGGAAACTTACGACTTTAACTCCACTACATTTGAAAGACAAATATTCTACTATGAAGGTCTAGTTACTCGTTATTTTAAGTAGCTTTGAAGTTAGTGGATGAAATTTATTTTCTCTTCAAACATTTTGTTCAGATGATGAGGCCGTACCTGTACCTTGTGTATGCGCTACTCGTTAGCATTGGTTGTTAAATAAAAATACAGCAGCAGTTGTCCTTTTGTTGATTCAATTGTGTTTCAGTAGGCATTTCTACAGGCTTCATAGCACATTTTACAAGATCTTATTCTACAGGTTCTATAAGTCTTCAGGTTCTGCAAATTTGTTGTGACAACAATACAAAAATGTGTTAACTTTAAAACCAAAATGTACTTTTAATACTTAAGTATTTTCAAAAGCAGGTGCTGAAGTACTTTGACTTATGTAAATATTTGACTGAACAACTTCCACTTGTATTGAAGTAATATTTGACCAGGAGTATTGATACTTTCATTCAAGTAATAGAGTTGAGTACTTTGTCCACCACTGCTCAATTGTCACACAAAAACGACTGCACAACAACAACACTAACAGAAAACAATAACTTAAAAAGATGAGCTAGTCCATTTTGTGGTAATACTTACAGAAACATACGATTATTCATATTGACTGCCTGCATGTTAGCAAGCTATTTAATAGCATATTAGCTACTTATCTGTCATTAGTAAGTGTTTATTAGAGCATTTTCCTACAGGACTGTAGCTATTAGTCATTCACCAAGAGTTCTTGTTTTAAGTCTCCTTCTGTGAAAGTGACACAAGTTTGAGCAGAACATCTGTTTTTTGCCTCATAAACTCGGGTGTTTTTCCATCAGTGGCTTGTTTGCCTTGTTCTGATCACTGACTCAAGAAAGACTTGGACAAAGCCTTGTAACATTAATCATTTGCTAATCAAAAGAATTTTTGAAACAATGTGAGGCCAATTTTTTGATGCTGCCATATTGTACACACCCTCTCAGCCCAATTTTAGATTAATATGCTAACAGGTAGAGGGGCAGTGTTGAGGTAGGACTTAAGACCAATGGTTAATCTGTTCAGACTTGTAGACTTTCCAATCATCTCCCTAACAATCCAAAGCTGGAAATCCTTCATGAAATAAAAAAATTCAAAGAAATCACTCCCCATATAATAAGAGCCTTTAGATATAGCATATTATACATATTTAGACTGAAGCTATTGTTGAAAAGGCTGTAAATATCTTTGTTGTGGTCAACTAAACTGCCTATTCCTCACACACAATCACACAACTCCTCAGTTTCTTGCAGTCAGTCTTAGTCAGAAACTTGAGGAACTAAAGGTTTTGGCACTGGAAAAATGACTTAATGTTTCATTCTTTCTTTGGTTTGTTTCAGCACTGTATGTCAAAGTGCGCACAAAGGCAGGGCTGGCCAGTTACAGCCACAGATTGTGAATTATTTTTTAACATATAATCTTAATATTTTGCAATAGTTGCCATCAAAGTTGTGTGGCAGTTGTACTTATTTTAGTAACCCTGCTGCTTGTACTATAACTGGGATATGAGTTAACCAGTAAAGACTGTTTCAGTTGCTGGGCAAATGAACGGCCAACTTGCTATAGTATAAAAGCATGCAAAATGCTAATAAATGGTTTGTATGCTTATAAGAAGCTAGATCAAGGTGAAAACATAAACTCTAAACTTTCTTTCCCTCATTATAAAAAGGTCAAGCAGGATGTTGAAGAAAGCTGTAATGTTTTTTGAAAGATGAAGTTTAGACAAACTTAATGGTCTATTCTAAAGAACATGTCTGTGGATACAAACAGCTCAAGGATCTATTTGGCTTAGTGTTGTTTAGAGAAAATGACATATCTATATTAGCATGAGGTAAAGCTATTTCTGTCATGAATGTCTCATTATGTGTTTGCGTCAAACTAACCAACTCAGGTGTACTTCATGGTATACAAATGTTCCTTGAATAATTGTAAGAGACCGTCAGAAACTATTTTTAATCACACACCATGTATTACATTAATATCTTGCTTCTTTTTCAGAGTGAAATAAAAGTTTGTACTTTTCTGCTACATACAAATTGGACACACAAAGAAGATGTCGTTTAAAGAGAACACATTTATGCCCCATAATATCCTCTTCAGCAAAATTTCCATCACCACTTCTACAAGCACTCATGCATACTGAAAGTTTCTCTCTCACACAAACACTGATCGCAGAAACAGGCCAACATCTGTGTGGGAGATGGTTCAAAATACTTCACGGCAGCAGCGGTGCACAGCCTCACCAAAGCATGTTATTAGCACCCGACACTGTGCAGTGCTAATGCTGACACTCCACGCAAATGACTGTAATTAAACACCAAGCACAGAGTAAGCTTAAAACAATGAGGCAGCAGCTCAGAAACAAGACAACAACAGAGAAGCAATTACGGAAAAGTTGAGAGAACAATAATCCTTAAACTGTCAAACAGTGGAGTGGATTACAACCCATCTGCTTGTTTCTGCGGCTCCTCTTAAAGACAGTCTTTGAGGAATTCGATGGGCAATGCTAACCTAATAAGCACAGAATTTGACACTCAATTCTCCCCATAATGGTTATAAGTCTAAAGTTTCCATATTGCATTCTTTTTCAACAAGTTCACTTTAGTCCCAGATGTCCCAGGATCATATTTTTGAAGTTTATTGCCCAAAAACACTCAGCTTTTGGATTTTGACAAGCCTATAAACCCTCTTCTTCAGCCCTGCTCGGACAGGCCGTTTAAGTGTAAATCCTCATAAGCTTTGGATGACCACTCTCCACTTCGGAATGGATGTGCCTCAGCTTTCCAGGTATATGGGCTCTAATGTTTACTGTGGCTGTGGTTTGCTGTTGGCTGAACAAAGACCTCAAATGACTGTCTCTCTTCAACCTGAGGTTAGTGGGATATCTGCTAATAACATCATGAGGAGGGAGTTTGTTTGAACACACATTTTCTGAAAGCAAGGGAGAAGAGTATTTTTAATGTCGGGGGAGGTGTCAACAGGCTATGACGGATTTTTTAATTAAAAATGTGCAGGTTTGTTTTGCAAAATATGGAACCTTTGCAAAATATTGAACATTTCAGGTTAACCCTTTTCTTATTTTCTGATGTCTAATTAAAACGGAGGACAGGAGCGTAATACTTTAAGAGAAGTTGCAGCAAAGTCACTCCTTGGTAAAGGATAGTTCAGTTCTTAGTATGGCTGACAGAAACTGAGATTATTAAAGCCATAGCAAATTTGAGGCCGTGAGAGACCCTGCACATGACAACAAATTATGACGGATTCAACAGATTTGTTGTCTAGTGCAATGTGTAAAAAGATGATGAACACAGCACTCTACTCCACAGTTTCACTCTCACTGCTCAAAATCTTGGTTGGAAGTCAAATACATCCTCACTGTTAACAAACATGTTAGACAGGATTAATTAAAACTAAGTGAGAGAAGCTGTTAGCTATTTGGGACATTCATATGGTAAGTTTTTTAAACTCAACTTGTCTATTTGACACTATGGTTATTATTGCACATTCGAGAGGACACACTACTTAAATGCTTGTGTTATGTTGCCACATATAAAATCGTTCCCCCATTTTAGATATTAATCTTATGCCAAAGTCAGACTACATGATTTCTTTCGTTGGTTATGATGGTCTCTATGTGAGGTAAGGATTTATGACTTATGCATGATTATAGTCCGACAAGATGACCTGAGTGTTTCAGGACCCAGGTGGCTGATGGGTCCACAAACACCACATCATCTTGCGTAGGCAACAAGAGACATGGCTGGGGTGCCTTACAACTCCATGACAGCATGTTTGAATTTTGTCTTGTCTCTTTTGCTTTATTCCCTCATGTCAAAGACCTTGACCTATAAGAGCAGAGGGAGATCTGTATAGGTGACAGTCACAGAAGAAACAGAAGTTGATGCCTTGATGTCTATGTGATACAGAGGAAGTTTGTCAAGCCCTGAAAAACAGCATCCCTGTCTATGGGATATTTTACAGTGGAGCAACCACCAGATTGTAAAAAGAGAAAAGTTGGAGAGAAACAACAGAGGCACTTCGCTCCTCAGTGTTTATAATCCAGCTAACATATCTTTCTTTGGAAAGACACACAAAACTATAGTACTCTAAATACAATATGGTTGTTTGCTGTCTTCATTGTCAACCCTCCTGTTTTCCAAGTCATTGTGTTGATCATCACATACAGTCAATTTAATTGTTTAGTGTGTCATGTTTGTCAGGCAAGTCACAGCTCAAATTTATGACTGTGGTTGCCTAATCTATCATATCATAATCAATTACAAAAACCATATAGCCTGAGTATAGTGCTATGCTTCAAGTTTACAACCATCACTCTAGCTGTTTTTGTGCGTCCTGCTTCAGCCAACTGATTGTCTGTTTTTCCATTCAATGTGACAAAACACAGAGGACAAGCTTAGCTGTCCCTGGTGTTTCTGATCACGAAAACTGAGGACCTTCTTATTTTTCAGATATACATTTTATATTTTATCTTTAACTCCTTTTAGTCACTCACTATAAGTGGGATTAAGACAAAGAATCAAAGTTTTTGGTTCAGTTGCTTAAATTGAGTTTTTAATCAACTGAGAAGGCACAGCATAATCTTCATTATTTGTGTTGTGTTGTGTTGTGTCTTGGCTTATTGGTGCTTGAAACAGCACCCATAAGCCTTTGGAACTTTACAGGCAGTTTATCTGTGAAACTGCATGTTTGGATGTCTTCAGTAACTTACACTGTGTTTCTAAATTAAGGATAGGTTACCTGGTGTGAGTCACGATGTCAGTGAGAGCCCCGCCCTCCAGAAACTCCATGACAACCCACAGCTCGTCTCCCACCAAGTAGCTGTTGTACATGTCGACTACATTTTCGTGATGGTAGTCTCTCATGATCACCACCTGAAGCACATAAACAAACAAACAAGCAAACAAAGGCGGGATGACTCCTTTTGTAATCATCACTTCTTCAGTTTTAATGGACCGGAAATGTCTCACAGGCTATTAACAAACACGGCTACCAACACAGTGGCATTTCTATGATATATTCTGTAATTCTACATTCTAAATATAAATGTTTTCCATTTAATTTCAATTACATTAGCAATCTTATTAATATAAATATTCTAGAGGATTAACTAAGGGGTTAAATTCAGGATTTAATAGGATCACACAGAGCAAATTAGTTCCAGAATGAACACCCACTGCCTAACATCTGTGTTCACTTCGCACACACTGACTCACATCAATGAAATACTTATCTTACCAATACACACACACAGTGATGCACACACACCACCAAAAATAGATCAGTGCAATAATGCCAGATAAAAGAAATCCAAGGGTCGACCTTTGCTTAATTTATAATTTACAGCTTGGCAAGAAATCCTCAAGTTTGTCTTCAAATGTGATTTATTTCAGCTGCAGTAGAAAATGACACAGTGCTCAGTTTTCAATATTTAACCCTCTTTGAATAGAAAAAAGTACATTTTTATGAACTAAAAACAACCACTGATGCGTTTCTATACCCAGCTGCTGGTGTGTGTGCAGAATGAAATTTACAGCACTATCTCTGAGTCCTCACACCTCATTAAAGAGCAGCTCCCTTCGCTGCTGTTTCCTGAGGTCCATCTTCTTCACCGCGACCTGCTTGCCACTGTGTTTCTCACTGGCGATGCAGACGATACCTGTTGAGCCCTCGCCAATTTTGATAAAGCTGTCCAGGTACTCTCGAGGGTCACCTGTGTGCAAGCACAAACATGGATAAAGAATGATCCAAAGACATATACAGTACCTTTGAACGAAAGTGTGACCTCTCATTGAGCAGTAGGTACATCATACTGGCAGGGGGCTTCTTAATCAAATAATAACAAAAGTCAGGGTGCTGGTTTTAGTGGTTAGCAACCATACACGTCCCATATACAGTACATACTTCTGCTGGTCCCGGTTCGAATCCAGCCTGTGACCAGTTTGCAGAATGGCCTCCCTCTCTCAACCCCTTTCACAAGTCTATCCACTGTCTCTCTCCTATCAATATAGGCACAAAATTCCACCTCCCAAAAAATAATAATAATAACAAGGGGGAGGATTGTACATAACCAGATGAATTACAGCAAAGGTAAACTAAATGGTTTAACAATCAGAAAATGAAAGAGAATGAGAGGATACTGCCTCTGACAGTTACTGAGAAATGAAAACTTACTATCACAACAGATTAAACTGGACAGATTATTAGATACAATAATACCACTGCTTTGCATTTTGAAGTATCAACCCATCACATTGTGTTCAGTAAAGAGGTTGCATGAGAAGCATAAAACAGAACTTCTATTCTGAACTTGTATCCAGTGTTTCCTGCTAAACTTTCTTCACAAAAAATGAAATAATTAACAGAATCATTATATCCCCTCTGTGAATGCTTTTTTAATGATTCAAAATCAGATTAAGGGCAACAGTAATTAATTCAAACATCTTGTTCACCTCTCCCTCTATGACTCTATTTCTCAGCATGTTTTTTCAGCATCTGTATGAATTGAGCACAAATTCAAAGTCAGTGAAACTGTTTTATTAAGTCTGTCCTGCTGGCTGCCGTATCAAGACACGGCCCAATACAACTATAAAAAAGATGTCTCTGGATTATTATGTATTCGGGTAAAATAGTTATCCCATAAGTTTAGTCATTTTTTTTTACATTTATTTGGATATATTGGCACAAATATTCTACTCATTATATCCATTGTATCATTTCTCACCTGGGTTGACGACCAGTTGAAGAGCGGCTCTGAACTGTTCATGAGAGACTCTGGAGGGCTGAGTGTCGGAGCTCGACCCCCAGGAAGGAGGCGGGTACGCCCCAGGGGGGATGTAGGGCGATGAAGGCTGTGAGTAGGCACCCTGTGTTTAAAACACACATAAAGCAGAGTTTGACAGAGAAACTGTGAGAAGCTTTTATTAACTAAACTTCATTCATTCGTCCAAAACAACACAAAGTCTACCATTTCAGTATCAACGTACATAATAAAAATGTTCTTGTTAAGTTTATGTAGCATAAATACCTGCTCATACTCTTTTCTGTAATTTACTGTTAATTATTTATTTAGTTTATAGTTATCCAATGCACTTTAACAGTTTACTTATTCACTGCACAATACCTTAACTTTTGTACTGTATTGCCCAGATCGCTGTTTTTAATTTCAAATACGTGCATTGAAAAAATGTCAAAAGTGTATGATGTACTGAATCCCAAGCAGATATTTAATACTATGCTGTTTTTCCTGTGATGATGTACATTTTTTCCTTTATCTTGACTTATTAATTTCAACATTATGGGTCAACAAAGACAGTGTACCTAAATTTATGTGTTGAACCCTGCAGAAAACGACCAATAAGTTTACATCACAATGATAAAACAAGCTAAACTAAATCCATTTTTGCATTTATGTCCTCCCATGATTTCGGTAATGCTGTCTGAAAATGTGTTCATTTATAAATATTGTGTCCAAACAAGAACATTTTTAGTTGAATGAATCCAAATCATTGTAAGTCTTTAAAATTTAGGTCAGGGTTTATCATAAAGGAGGTGTTAGCAGGGCCTGAGGCAAATCCAACGGAGAACCACTGGTTTTGATATTTCCTTTCTAAATATTTAATGTAGCATGAGTAGTGAGTGCATGTAGCTATCGGTATATTTTAACACTGACAAGATTGCTGACATGCTAGTGGGATAAAAACAGCTTAAAAACTAGACGTGCTAAGAGACACAAACCTCCACTAAGATACTTCCAACATCGTCAGGTGAGTTATTATCAAAAATGTGGGGAACTGTCCTATCAAACACTGTTAAAAAAATATCCTTTGAAATGATTCCTGGATCCACATCCGGGTTCAGATCATCACCAAAATTAAATCATTGTTAAAAACTGTTTTGAAACAACCTGTCAATTGTACATATTTACTTCTGCTGGCCTACAAACCCACTATGTTATCTGCAAGTTTCAAAGCTTTACATTTCTAGGGCCTTGAACTGGTTTGGCCTTGAATCCTGTATCTTCACACTAAGTTAACTGTTAACCCTTTAAGTACTCAATGCAGGTTTAACATGACAAATTTATATAATTGCTAAAATTCAGTTCATATTAGCTTAATAAATGCAATGGACTCAAATATTTTGCTGTACTTATCCATGATAATACAGTACCTGAGGGGTGTACGGTGGGCTGGGCTGAGAGGGTGGGTGGTGGTAGGGCGAAGGTTTGTAATGGTGAAATACAGGAGGGTAGGGTAGATGTGCAGGGGGGTATCCTGGAGGCTTGGGGTGGCTTGGAGGCTGCTTAAGAGGCCCTCTGGGATAGGTGTCTCCACCTGTCACCTGGGGACTGCCATCACGCATCGGACGCTCGTAGTCGCCCTGAAAAGGAGAGAAAGCACAATGCCAACTTCGTTTACGGGTGGATAATAATTTTACATGCCAGTGTGTTTGTCCCATGGTGGCCACATTAATTAAAGTGCATTAAATGCTAGCTCTAGTCCCAGGTATGTCTGCGGGCACATTAGCCTGTGACAGACCTAACAGAGGACATTTAGTCCAGAAGACAGGAGCCATACATTATCATCACCCCCCACAATGCTCCACTGCTCCTCCATTCATCACCCAGGAGCACAGGGAGCATCCAGATCTGGGACACACCTCCTCCTTGGGGTCCCTACTGTACCTGAGGCTCCTGAAAAGCAGCAGATACTACTTATGCACAACTACACACACACACACACACACACAATGAGTGTGGAGCAAAACTCAGAGAGACCTATTAAAAGCTCAGTGGAATGACTCAGCAGAAATGATGTGACTCATACAGTAAAGGTCCTGGTTTAAACTCACACACATATACACCAATATCTTGGGGAAAATACACACTCCGTACTTTGCAGACAACACACACATACCACCTTAAAATATTTTGATGACATGAGAGGAGGCAACATGACTTTTCGTCCTCATCTACATCAGACATTTAAGAATGAAGTCAATTCACTTTCCTTGAAATTACTCCATGTCAGGCAGAGACACCACTAAGTGCACCAGAGCAGCACTTTTCATGCTCACTTTGCCTGAGGAACACCTAAGATCAAGCCAAAATCTTTTGGCACACCATGTAAAATATCCCGAAATATCCTCAGTTACATGGTACAGTACCTTATTGGTTTATTCCTGTCTTTAGGTATCTACATAAACAAGGCAGAATTAACAATCAGTTGTCTTCCTGTACAGTCTGTAAAAAATGTATGTAAAACTTAACTACATTTCCTAAATTCAGCAACACATTTGTATGTTTGAAAAGTCATACTGTATGTCTTAAAGTGAGGACCAAATAACTACACTGAATTTTAACTTTCAATCCTCAGCACAGCAGTAGAAATGCAGCCTTGTTGTGCCCTCTTTGTGGCTCAGATATACTCTAGAGCTGCTAAACACAGATAATGACTGGGTTTAGAGCCGTGTGCTTTGCTATCCTATCTGAAGGGCCTTTTGACATGGTTCAATATTTCTATCATAACTTACATCAAAATATGTATGGTTCAACATCTTCCCAAGTTAACAGTCAGCAGATGCTGTTCCTTACATCTTACTATTTTGTTCCTCCTCCATTTTGATTGTTTTGCCCCACACAAAAAAATCTAAATGCAAATCCACTTGGGAATAAAATATAATTCTGATTCTGATTCCAGTTAAAAAAAAAGGCACCATACTGGGTCCCCCATCTCGAACTTTGCATTACGATACAGGGAAGAAGGCAGTCTACAACATTATCCAGCTGGATGCCCATACTACCCATTCTGGGCACACTGGATGTCATTAATAGGAGCACAGAGAATAAAAGTTCCGAAACAGCTTGAAAAACTGTGGGCATTTCATTATTACTGGCTTGTTTATTGTACAAAATACACAGAAAAGGTTGAGAAGAGTCCAGAATTGGTTATATAGCACCAACTCCAGGCAGAGAATATATTTCTACTGACATTAGTGTTGTTGTCGGACGGAAAACACATCGACCCATCTAGAGTGATGTAATTTAACACCATTTCCAGCACAGTGACAATAGTTCAAGCTAATCTAGTGTTGCTTGAGTATTATATTGACTTCCACTGGGTCGATGGTGTCAAGGTTTATTGGAAGGAAAGGAAAGAGGCTCTAAAGCCTGGCTTCATGTTAAGTGTAAAATCATTACTTGTTCATCTTACACTGATACAAGGGTCAGCCTTTACCGTTGAAAATCAAGGCCAATGAAGTGCAGACAAACTGCAGTTCCCCGAGAATTCACTTTAGCTAGCTGCAAAATCCAAGAAATTCCCATTAGTGCCTTATTATTAAACTCATTATTAGAAGATATAAGACAATGGCATTGGTATCATAATAAAATCATTTTAATTTCTACTCTTACTCACACTGCTGTTTCAAGACGTAAAATCTCGCTCCTGTGACATTTTGCCTCCACTGTGAACCCTGTATCTGGGACAGTGACCCCTCATTACTTTGGTGAGGGAGGAGAGGTTTGATTTGGATAAGAAGGGGGCACAGTCCTGTGAAGATGTAAAACACACTGTCGTGCTCTCTCCTCCAAAGCTGCAGCACAGTGTGAACTGACATTCATATTATGTCCTCAAGGAATTAATGAGAATATCTCAAGACCTAATGAAGTTCATTGTGGCACTGTGAAAAGGGCAACAGTCTATAAGCTGATCATGTAAATCAGAGATGGTCAGACGGCAGCTCAGGGGTCACATTTGGCCTTCCCCCTCTCTGAGTGTGGCCCACCAGTTAGTCTAAAATCTCTGAATACAGCACACAGAAGAATGTATTTCAGTCTAATTGGCCTCTGCATTACTCTGACAAAGGACAAATGCATGACAATATGAAAAATGACAACATTTCACTGATAATCTCAAATGATGAGTAAATGTTTCACAATTTTACAAGAAATTAGTTGATATGACGTGTTGTTATGATTCTGTGATAGTCTTTGACCAAGCACTGCTAAATGCATATGGAAATAAAAGGTAAAAATAAACTTCAATAACCAGTTATTCATTAATAAAAACTTTAATAGGTTTTAATTCCATATGTAGCTCACTAGATAGAGCTTTTCTTTGCTTTTGATCTCAAAATATAAATACTGACATTGTTAATTACGATGAAAGTTATATATCTGTATCTTGTTGGTAGAAACCTTGAATCTCTAAAGTTTCTGATTTTCAATGAAATATAGAAAAAGTATTTTTACATATATGACACTGAATCATTAAAATTGGCAAATGCTGTTTTTATTCTCTAAAGTGGTTCAGGATTTCTGAAACTCACCCGCAGTTGTAAAGAGGACAAAAGGACTGATTTGGTAGAAAGAATTAAAATAATGAAAATGTAAATGAGATGTTTCAGTCCAACTGTATCACTGTGATTTTTGGTCGCTCACTGAGGGCCGGCTTTTGTAATAGTTTGGCCTTCTGAAAGTCAAAACTCTGATGTGGCTCTCATGATCACCAAAGCTCTGATATCAATATTAAACCATTTCCTGGTTGTTGTGCTGGTGGCCAGGTGGTAAAGTGGCACGGCCTCATGTACAGAGGTTGTTGTCCTAACAGTGAGCAGCCCAGATCTGAGTCTTTCATCTGTCAGCTGTAGGGTTGAGGGTTTGATCCCTAGTTCCTGTAGTCACGTGTATGTGACTGAGCAGAGAAACTTCAGATCTAAGCTTGCTTATGAATAAATTTGTAAAAGGGGTTATGTATACTGAGCTAGGTGTTACTGTGGAAAAAAGACAAAACAAACCAATCAGAGTCCAGTATGCATATCTGTGTCATAATCTGTCATAGAGTCTCTAATGTAAAAACACCGCACTGACACAAGACTGTTGGATTAAATTGAATTTCTTCTGCCACACCTCCTCATAAGGCTCTTTAATCAGTGTTTTTTTATATGCTTGAGAGACTAAGGAGATAATAAAACACTCTCCTTTCCTCTTCCTTTATTTGTTTCCCTCACCGTGCCAATCATTCATCTTCACACAGACACACTCACACTCCCGAACAGTCGCCGGCAGTGCAGACGGGGCAGGAGGAGGAGCCCTGATGTGTTGGGATGCTGTATAATTACATGGTGTGAACTCTTTTAATCAATCACTCTCCGGCAGGTGTAGGAAGGAGGGAGGCAGAGAAGGGGAAGGGGGTGAGGAGGGGGGGGGGGGGTACATTGCTGCTGGGACGGCCCCGTCTTGAGCCCACCCCCCATCGCTGGCCAGCACCGCTGGCTGGCTGTCAGCCAAGGGTCTCCTGATCCATGTTGGTTAAACGCGCATTAATCTGAGTTTGGCAGGGTAATCAACAACCTAACTCAACTGTGAAATTGAATTCCGCACTGGAACATCGTTTGGCCGCTTTTATGCTAAGGCTGCAGAAAGGGAAAGTGCCGCAACATCAATTTGTCACCGAGAGCTGCGGCACTGAGCTCACAATGCCACAAAACAGAGAGAGAAAGAGAGAGGAGGGGAGTGTGTGTTTCTGTGAGTGTGTGTGTGTGTGTGTGTGTGGCCGAGTCTCCATGCGGTCTACTGTTACATCCTCACCGGGTCCAAACAACAGCAGGCAGAGAGAAGGATTTACTTGAGCAGTGTGAGTGGGCTGAATGGGAGACAGAGAAGAAAAGAAAGAAAAGAGAGGAGAGAGAGAGGGGTGGGTTTGTTACAAGGTCCATGAGCCGAGAAGAATAGTGATTCTTAAGCTGCTGGATGACTCCTTGTTTCTCTTTTTTTCTCAACACTACTACAAAATCTGCAAACATCACAAGACAAATTAGGGTGGTTCTATTCCTGAGAATAGCTTTCAACTATAGATCCACTATATATAGCCTATATCTTTTAAAAAACAATAAACAGATATAATATGCAGCAAAAGCCTGACGGAGTCCATGTCTTACAGGTATTTGAATGTATAAGCAAGCACGTTTGAGTCTTACAACGTTACATTCCTGTACAATCAGGTGTACAAGCAGATTCAGGAGGCAAAGGCAGCAGAAAAAAGTGATAATAATAAACAAAATGTACAAAAATTGACCTTCCCTTGCATCTTTTCTTGTACTGCTACTGTGGCATTTTTTCCTACGAGTGGCTATTTACTGAAGCGTGCAGGTTAAATGGTTTTTCATCAAGGCACCCTGGGATCTACATCAGCAAACCCAGCATTCCTCTCAGCACCAGGACTTGCTGTGTGTGTGTGGAGGAGGGGGATGGTGCTGGGCTGCGATAGCAGTATGCACACCTGTATAATGGGCCTAATGGGGCACTCCGGAGAATGTATAAAGAAATGATATAAAAAAATGTTATAAAGGACCCTCTCTCTGTGTTATGATCTTACTGCTGCTTCTATCTTTTGCCCACCCACCTCTTTATAACTGTTTCTTACATCCTCTTCTGTAGTCGCTGCAATTCTCTTTAACAATATTGGTTCAAAAGACTCAGCAGGAGGAACCCATACTGGAAACATATGGCTACATTACGCAGCCATAATGCATGAGGGGTTTGTTTGCTCTCGTCTGTCTAAGTCTCTGTGAGGAGGAATCTCTGGAGTATCTCAACCTCTCCCACTGCTCCACTGGAGCAAATCACAGGCTGCATCAGCCTCTGGGAGAGCAAATATACTTACAGTGAGAGGGGGCTGAGTGCAATGGGAGGATAGGACAAATGATTATTGTCAAGGGAAGTTATTGATATCAAAATACAGTACTTTGTCTGGACCAGATGGAGTTGGACTCCCTTTTTTGTATGGAGATCTAATGGTGCAAATAAAGTCAGATTCTGATCCAGAAAGTATTGCTTTACTTTTCGCTATAGATAAATAAAGGATTCAACCAGCTGACACAACGACAATAAACAATTGAACCAATTTGCTGATAGGGATGTAACAAAGAGTTTCATCAACATAAGACATGAGCTGTCACAGTAAACACATACCGCAGAAGATAATTATTATTCAATAATAATCACCAAAGGCAGAAGATCCTCAGCTGATGTTAGTGCACTATTTATAACTATAATATCAGGTTTATGATGAAGACAAGGCCACGCTGCTACACCAACTGATATGAAATCACACATCATACACGCATGTAATGATGAACATAAGCCACACTCTCGTTTTAATTTTTTTTTTTTTTGCTGTTTTCTTTTTCTATCATAAATTAAAAACTATCAATATCTTAAATTTTGTGTCACTGAGGACATATCATGTTTTCATGCATGTTGCCTGCATAAAACCCAGAGAAGTTGTAATAAAATGGATGGTTTGGCAAAACACAGAGTTTATAAAGTTGAGTCCATAGGTTAAACACAAGTAAATTAAATTTTACACCTTTTAATTTTTATAATTTTAATTTTAATATTACACCTATTTGGCCTATTACTGATGTTATTTTGCATGAAATTGAAGTATACAATCTGTTCATGTCACATTAAAAATAAATGGGAGGTAACAATATTTGAGCAGACGCTAAAACTGTGCATTTGGAAGAAGCCTGAGTTCATCGATATCACTTTGGATCAACACAATCCCACACAGATACAGAACTAGGGTCACTTTGTTTCACTTTGTCAGTTTGTTTCACCTTAAATATTGTAAATTACATGAAGCTGTTGTCCCCATATGGAGCACTGCAGATCCTAGTTTCTGTGCCAATCCTACTCTCACAGGGCCAAGTTGATCAAAAACGCTGTGGCAAAGTTTTACTACAACAATAAACCTCATACAGCCCCATATCAACAAATACCAAAAAATCCATATAACTCTATTAAAACCCTTTTTTTAACCACTTGTGCTTCCTTCAAGGTACACGAGGAACATCACAGCACAGAAACTTAACTAGCAAATCTAAATTAAGTTGCACTTTTCATATAAAACAAGTGTGACTTGAGATTTCCACAGATTTTGTATTATTTTACATCACTTAATATTTGTTCTAACTTGGGACTTCGATGATGATGTTTGCCTCAAATCTTCAAAATCAGTAACTGCTTTTTACATTGCTCCCTTCATGCTTCTCTCTTACACTTCTATCTTTGATGTACACACTCCACTGCGCTTCTCTTTGTCTCATCTCTGGAACTCCTTAATTCAGAGTCTCCTGGTCGATGGGCAGCACGAGCTTTAATCGATTTGAGCGCAGAGAAAGTGGCTGCTGAAGAGAGAGGGAGTGGATTAACAGCTGACACCGTCTATTAGGCTAAAGGTAAAATGTACAGAGTGAGAACAAAAGTGGAAAAGCTAAATGTAAGAAACACGGGGATAAAAGGTTAAAACAGACGAGAGATACAGCAGGTACATCTGTAGACATTTCTTTGACTGCTGGGTTAAAACTTGTTTCCTGTGCAGCCTGTATAGCTATGTGCTTTAACAAAACACTCTGTGATTCAGTATCATGTTGGATTGTATCATAAAATATTGTAATGTGAGGTAAGCTCAAGAAGAGTATCACACAGTAGGGTAAAATGTTGTTTCACATCATTCTGTGTCATGTAGAATCGTGTTTCTTATTGCATAGCTGTATTTGCTGTAGTTACCTTGGTTAAGGTCTGTGAGTTGCCCAGACTCTCCGAAAGTCTGGGATAGGTATAAGAGCTGTATGGATGGGCCTGTGGGGGGTTCTTGAATGCCCCACTGGCTGCATAAGGAACATTTGGCTCCTGCAGTCCGGACCCTGACCGAGACCTCTGCCTGATAGCTGGTGTGGGGCTTGTCTGCGTGACATAGGAACTCTTTGGCCGCTTATCGTACTCGTCCCGCAGGCCACCATAGCTCCACTCGCTGTCTGGGTAGTTGATCTGCTCACTGTGTAGCGAGGCTCGAGAAGGCGTCCCCACTGAAGTGTCCCTGTAATCCTGACTGGATGAACCACCAACTGACGCCCTGTAGTACCCACTGGAGCCCACCCCACTCCCCACTGTGGAGGCCACCTCGTCCGCTGAGCGCCCTCTGTTCTCTAAATAGGTGTGGTAATCCGGGGGTAGCTTGCCGTAATCAGACTTTTGGGGCATGGCGTCTGGGTAAAAGGGGCTTCGGATGGGGTGGGAGTGACCATTCTGCTTAGTGAACCGGTAGTGCCTCCCAACGGCCCACTCCCCATCCATGGAGAAGTTAGGTCTGCTGGGATCGAGAGAGAAGTCTCTGCTAGAGGTGTCAAGGTCACAGGAGTAGTGTGAGTAGTAGTGGTTGAATCCATTCTCCTCCGGGGCGTTTGCATGACCACCAATGGGGGGTTTGGAGCTGGTTCCTGCTTGGTGGGGGCCTGGTGGGCTTTCTTTGCGCAGGGAGTTGGATCGTGTCACTGAGATGTTGTCAAACTCTTCAAGCAGGCCGTTAATGGAGGCATCTTTGGGCGGCCGGTTCCCTCGAACAATCGTCTGCAGGAAGAAGAAACACACTTAAACTTAATATATGAGAAAGCTTTGAGACTGAGGTTTCTATTGTTTATGTAACTTTAGAGAAAAAACTGTTTTGAGCATAAGTGACACTGTTCTGGTTTCTTTGTGATGTGACTAACTGTGGGACTTCTTATCATCTGATTACTGTGCTGCAGTAGATGTTGCCCTATTTTTACTGGTGTCAGCATTTCTAACTGTACTATGTAAATGTCCAACTCTCCTACTGTGCTTTGTGCTTGTGTTGTTTTGTTCAACACCTTGGGAATAAAAACCTTCGTCCAGAGTGAAAAAGCTGATGGTGCCTTTCAAACATTGGTAGAACGTACCAAAGAAACTGATGCCTTCAAAACAGATGTTGAAACTGACAAGAGTACTTATAACTGCTTTTATTTTCATTATGCTGCCAACACTTAACATGGTAACACGTAAGTTTAGTGTATGTAGCATTTTTTTGTTAAAACGGAGTAGGAAAACCTGTTTTCAAAATTGCATCTACTTTTTCTGATGTTTTCTGAAATTATAATTTTTTTAAAAAACATAACATAGATTTGAAGGCTGTTCTTATTAAATGTGCTAGGGTGGGGCAATTCATCCAAAAATATCAAAATCGACATTAAGACCTTGTAATTGAAGTAAATTTACTTGTGTTGATTAATTTGATTATTTTCCCTGTGCATGTCACGTGATCACATCCCCTCCGTTCAGTCTGCGTTTTCTTTCACCAAGAGCGAAGGATGCGCTGCCAACATGGAGGAGACAAGGGCCAATCTACCAGAGGACCTTTTAGCCAAGAAAAATATTGTCTATGTTTTTTAGGCACATTTTGGATTCTGTGCAGTGGACATCAAGCAGAAAGAAGTTGAGTGTAAAAACTGAAGGAAGACCATAGGGCTGTCACTTTATATGTGATATACGAATAACCGATCGAATATGGGGTTAAGTATCCGTAACCGAAGAGTAAATAAATATTCAAATGTAAAATATTGAGTGTGGCAGCACATCAAGGCGCCTGGAGCAGTGGATCGTTCTGTCCAACAGAGGGTGCTGTGAGCGCAGCTTGACCCTAAGACATATTCGCTGCACTCTTGACCTCAGTAAACAAAGAGTTTCCACTCTGAGTGAACATTAACAGCTCTGAATCATCCAAGGAGAGCTGTGTGGAAGTAGGTTTGGTTTTACACTGTAGATGGCATACTTAAAATCAAAGATCAGGCTGTGTGTTTTGTGAAATGCAGTTTAGTCACTCGCCCTCCACGTATTTGCAGGCTCAGCCGTCCGCTTTTCAAACAGCCAAGTGCAGCGGCGCTTTGTCAAGACTTTAACCCCATGTGACTGTGTTCTTTTCGGCAGGGTCTTTACCGAAAGGACGGATAAGAGAGTCTCTGTCCCTTACACTGGGTGGGGGGGTGGGGGGGCAGGAGCGGGAGGAATAATCAAATATCTTAAATTATTGGGGTGCATGTCTGAAAACCGTTCGACTTAGATTTTTTGGAAAAGTGACAGCCTTAGAAGACCGTTTGGACGACCGTCGTTAACACCACTGATTTGTTCCAGCATAGCATAAAATATTCGTTCATTAATCGTAATCGAGGCAAAAGCTTCAACTAATCATGATACTGAGAGTAGGTAATATCGCCCAGCCCTAAAATGTGCCATCAAAAATTTAAGATCTTGAATAATTTAATAGACAAGTTTCAATGAATTCTTATGGCTTTTAATTTCAAAACTCAAAGTAAAAACTTCTTTTGAATCTGCAGTAATCCAGTATCACGTTCAATTAGTAAGTACTCTGCATTTCCATTTCATGTGTATCAGGGCTAAAAGCCAAGTATGAACTGAAGCATCTCTTGCAATAAATGAACCTCACTGTTGACCATCTGAACAGCTGGACACACACGTGTTGTGATTTTGGAAGTAGCTAAGAAATGCTTGGAGATAAATGACCAGATTCCTCAGATGCTAAGAGGAAACCAGTGGTGGATTGAAGGAGCTAATTCCTGCCCCACTTCCCTCTGAACAGATTAGCTTCATTTTCAGTGGGCTGATCGGGACGCATTAATAGTCGTGACGTTCGGCACAGCGCTCGTGAGGCGCAGGAGCACACCAGCACACGCTTACACACGCAAACATGAGGGGGGGGTGAACACGCACGCTCACATCTGCTTCAAAGCAAAGGCAGCTTAAACATCAGGGTGCTCCTGATCCCCTCCTACCTCGTGATAAGCTCTTTTCACGGATGTGTCGTGAGTCATTTACAATCTCTGCTACAGTGCTGAAACACATACATACTCATCTTCGTGGCAGTGACTGGGGGGATCACCACCTCCGTACAATAAAAATCGTGATACTGGTGGCAAAGACCAGCTTTCATCCACCTGTCTCTGTGCCACTTGGACATTCTAGGAAACACCGCAGAACAGCAGCAGACACATGTTGCAGAGCTCCTGAGAGCTGAGGGGAGGATTTTAATCTCTTATATAATCTAACTGAGTGTTCGGGATCAAAATAAACTGCTAAATTTTATTTTTGGTCACCTTGCAGTAATTCAGCTGTGCTTTTCAGCCTCTAAGTACTTCGAGTATCCAGTCCATCTAGTCAAGATCTGACTGGTTATTTGTTAGATGTTATGCAATGCCCCCTCCTCTATGAAACCTCATACTGTATATCCTACATCTCTGAATTTTACTCCTTAACTAACTTTTACTCAGGTTAACATGCTCACTGTACTAAATGGAAGTCCCCAACATATTATGAATATTGAAAATACCAAAAAAATAAAAAAAATTAAGGGCACCAATCCACAAAGACTAACTGCCAAAACATCATGCCTAATTTTCAAGACCAGTCAGATGGTATTTGAAAGTAAAAATCTACCTTTTATACATAAACAATTTCTCTATTAAGTCTTAAGTTAAAAAAAAAAACTTCCTTAACATTCTTGATGCAGTTAATGATACAAAATAGAAAAATAAACATATTAAAATAACACTTTGGCAACTGACATGTAGGACTCCACCCAATGTTAGGCTTATCCAGAACAGGTGAAAAGGTGGAGCTGGAGAGTGTCAGTGCCTTAATTTTACTGTAAATCAACCATGCCTCTTATTATGCCCAATAACACATACATCTTTTTAGACATAGCCATTAAGGGCAAGTCATGAAAAATACTCACTGGTTCAGCTTTTAAACATAAATAAGCTGAAGAGACCAAACCCATTTTTGCATTTGGCTGTTAACATGTTTATTTCTGCTGTAAAAATGACCTTAAATGGGTGAATTTAGCCTTCTGAGTCAAACTGAGCTAGACTCCAGGGAAAGCGCAGTTTTTTTGCACTCAAGTATTTATTTCCTTTTAAACATCAAACATTAGGCCTTTGTCATTACCAGTAAAAAAATCAAAATAATTTTCTGAATAGTCTTGAAACAATAGTTGGTTAGCTTGTTTTGCGAGGAGAGCTTGTCCTAAAATCTGTTAATCTGGTGAATAAACACCAGGTGGTGTTGTGGTGGTCACAAAAGTTGAACTCTCACTGAGGCTTCAGTTGCTTGATCACTTATACAACATGAGTGACACTGTGCATGAATACATTGATCCACCCAACATTTAGACTTCATGCTTCAACAACGGTTAAAAGTCAAAAGGTCCAAACTGCATTAAACTTGTACTTGTTGGCCTTCCATCTCCAAATGAGTTTGCTGAACCGTACTCTAAGGCATCACATCAGCAGGTTCTTTGACATCGTTTGACAGCGCTCACGCCTCGCTGTCCATCACTTTCCTGTCATACTTGTCTCCGCAGTAGTTTGTCCGTGTCACATGTGCTGAGGCTGAGCCTTAGAAAAGCAGATAATCATCATCTCTCGGTAACATTGTGCTGACACAGAGATCCATCACAACTCCTTCGCTTAGCTACATGCAAGCTGTCACCACAAGACACCCACTTCCTCTCATCTCCGTCATCTATCAGACTGCGGCCCAGTAGGGCTACAACAGCTATTAAAAGTAGCATGATTACTGTTTTTCAATTTGTGCTTTTTTCTGTCTTCTAGTTTTAAGCCAAAACAAAGAAGAGTCACCACAGGACCCCCACTTCCTCATCTCCATCATCCATGAGACTGTAAGGCATTCAGGCTACGGCAGTTATTTTGGGGAAGATAATTACTGCTTATTAAAACTAGTTATTTTCTATTTTTATCCAAAACAGATTTTATTTTGGCAGCTGTGTTGTCTTGAAGCCTCCAAAATGAGTCATATCTCATTTACTGCCTGATCGTTCTGAATTCTTTTTCACACTCAGGCCAGGCTGGTGGTATGATTCTGGGGATGGCAGTGTTTGGCTGTAGTTTTCCTACTTTTGCAGCAACTTAAACAACTGAAAGACTGGACTGTAATGTAGTTTGTTTCAGACGGTCATGTATGTTAAACTGGAAATATCAACCATTGTTTTAGTGACTCCCTCAACCCCCTTTATGTTTCAATAGCAGCTCAGCAGTTGCTGTTTAGAGGTGATTTTAGTGATCTTTTAATTGCAAGTTTCCCCCTTTTATACAATTTCTTTTCGGTTAGTATAAAATCTTCTGTATTTTGTTTACTCTTTAAACCACCACTGTCATTTTAACCACAGCCAGGGTTTCACTATAAAACATTACCAGAAATTATAATGCCTTTATCATCAAACATATGCATATAAAGTAAGTCTTTTGTGAGAATTTTCCACTGTTCCATTTTGAAGACACAGATGTTTTTGGTTTTTCATAGATAATCCATGTAACATGTACATGTGCAAAAATGTGCTGTCTTATTATTTTATTTTTAATTTGAACTCCTTCTGTTCTGATAAGCCTGTAATTTGCTAAAAACAGCCCCCCTCCCCCCATTAAGGGCAGGGAAACACATCAACATTACAACTGTCACATTTGGCCTTTGCAGCACTAAAACATGGCATGTCTGTTAATATGTTTTAAATTCAAGGTTAGTTTTCAGTATCTTCCAACAGATGGCACCTTTTCATCTTTTTAGTATCCTTAGGTAAGAACATGCCATTTAACTGCTACTTTTCCTTTTGTGGTATCTGTTCTCTGCACAGTTTGGATAGTTCCCTCTTTGTTTTCCATTAAAGAAAAGTTATGTCAGCATCTCTTTAATGTAGGCGGGGTTATCATAACATGGCTGTATGGCATTTTCACAAAAAAGAGGTGGGAACAGGGGCAAAAGCCAACAGCAACATATTGCCAGGGGAACAAAGATTTTTCTTTAAGCCAACAAACATTAAAAATAATGATCAAAAATATATGACATTTTATTAATAATCTGTGGATACAGGTGAAAAGTTCGCAAGAAAAATATAGATTTTTAAATCTATGAACTAGAGAATATTAGAATAACTTTATGACAGTTTTAAAATGTTGAATTCAACGGGCAAGGTGTGATTTTTGTTCTTGAAGCTGACACAGCACAAAAAAATCAAAAGAGATACTGAAATCAAGCTGTTGGTAATCACTGACATATTCCTGACTGTTATTCTAAAACACAGCATTTTTTATATAATCAACATGAAATAATTGTATGTATAGTGTCCATCTTTGGCACCCAATGTGTCGTGTTTCACTTTTTTGTGGGATAAAATGGTTATAAACATCATATACTAGCATGTTAGCATGTTAGCTGTCTTTACAGCTTTAACTGTAAAGACTAGAGGTGTGAAAAATATCGATATAGCAATATATCGCGATATTTTGACTCCCGATACAATATCGATATTTCAAATCTTAGTATCGATATTTTTGCAAAAATAAAAGCTCATATTTTATCAGAGTTTGAAGTAAAATACAACTTATAAATATGAATGCACAGGTGCAGTCTATTCAGTTCAGACAGTGACAAGAGAAATATGGTTAGGGTGCTTTAAATACATTGTTAAAAAGAAAACAAGAATAATTTCTTTGCAACATTGATTTATGTGACTTGATGCACTCTGTGTTTCAGGTTACGTGTATTTATGTAACACTGCATTTGACATATTTCAATAACAATAAAATGGAGAGGTTACATATTCACTGTCTCTAGGTTTTCCCGAGTTTACTGTATAATATCGCAATATATCACAATATTGTGATATCGTGATATTATTGTATCGTGACCAAAGTATCGTGATACGTATCGTATCGTGAGGCTCTTTCCAATACTCACCCCTAGTAAAGACACCAACAAAAAGTCTGGTAGGCTTTGTTAAAACATAAGCAAGTTGAGATGGTTTCATAGTTAAAGATCTAACACTTGGAAAAACTCTTGCGCATATACTTTACAATTTCAGCAGAAAAGATGGACTTTGAGTCTTCACAGGCGATTCTAGTTAAATCTGTCATATAACTGTTTACAATATTTAAATGTGTTAAGCCTCAACTTGTTTTTCATGATGTTAGAAAATCAGAATGTTCAGCCAGGAATAACAACTGAGGTGTTCACCTGATCTATTTTTTAATGAAAATTGCACTAATCATAGTTAATCTTAGACTAATTTACATCCATGTACAGTTTTCTTAGTCTGTGTATGCTCACGTTTAAAAAAGTATTGAAAACTAGTCACAAAAGCAGGTTTTAAAGCACACACACACTATTTTCAAAGAACATCTCTTGTACCTACTGCAGTGTTTTTACCTCTCTTTTCCATTTCTTTTATACACAGTTGAACGCATCTGTTTCAAACTAAAATAATGCTGCAGCACAAACCTTAACCATTAGGCCTACTCTTTCACACATCATCTCCTTTTCTATTCTGTTTCTCAGTGGTGGGTGGTCCTCCCCTCTCCCTCTTTAACACTCCAATCGCTCTCCTCTGTTTGAAACTTATAGGCTGTTTGGTGCCGTGACCTGGAACCCAAGGTGAAACGGCCTATAAAAGCAGTGAGTAAAGTCTTGCTGAGAGGATAAAGGCTGCAGGACGGATGGTCTTTTAAACAAGTTGGTGAGTGGAAATCCATCACGCTCTGGACAGATGCTGCAGTACACAGAGCAGACTTGGGCTGACGTCAAAGATCACAAGTCATACACTCAGAAACAAAGGGAGGTCTGAGCTTTTTGTTTCAGCCGCTTCACCCTTATAAAAAGTACATAGCTGCATGTCACCATTCCTGCTGCAGCTGTATGGAAAATCACATCTTTTCTAAACAAGACCTGTCAATGAACAAAAAAGCAATCAGACAATGAATTGGATCTGTTGAGAACACTGGGCTGTGGGGTTTAAAATCCTGGTGCAGCCAGTTTGTAGCTTTTGCACCTCAGTTATTTCCGCTATTTTTCTGTCAGCTTACATTTAAAAAAAAATAATGCATGTAGAACCTCCGCCCTCCCATCAGAATCAGTTAGGACAACATGTTTTCTCAGGACAACCTGGGCTTTGAGAATATCTGTGCTATAAGGATTTCAGAGTGGTGTATTAATAGATTAAAGGAGACATATCATGCTTGTTTCTCCTTTTCACTATGCCAGACTAGGATGCCTGTAAAGCATTTCTGCCCTCAGTACAAGTCATTTAGTTCCTTCATTGCCCCAAAATTGCGTTCTCAAAATCCTCATTTTAGGCCATTATCAAGCTCTCGTTGAAACGCTTGGTTCTCAGACTGACCTACAGTTACCTCGCAACGTCACAGCCCTTTGTGCTCTGATTGGTCAGTTCTATCGGAGGTTGAGCCAGCCTGTCCTTCTTCTTCTACTGTATTTTCCGGCAGGCTCAAAGCAGCGACCACGTATTGAGTCCCCCTACAGGCCAGAGCTGGTAATGAGTGAGTGTGAGCTAGGAAGCTATACACTGCTGCTGAGTGGATGTGTTCCTCGGTGACGGTTTTGACATTACAGAAGAGGAGCTGTTTTATCAGATTACTCCAATAAAAGAAAGGTACCTCGTGTCGTCACGACAATTTAAATCTCACAGTCATCTCGCAATGACCTATTTTCAGAGGCATCAAATCTCGTTCTAGGATATCAGAAAAAATACAATATCTCATTTTTTGAAAATTAAGGGGGTGTAAGGTCTTGTTTTCAAATTTATTATATTGTATGTAAGTATTAAATCATGTATCAGCATGATATGTCTCCTTTAAATACTGTAAAGGCAGAACAAAAAATCTAAACAAAATCTAAATCCCTAATAATTTTATGTAAATCACATCTGAGGACTGATGAGCAAGACTTTTTCACATCTGAAACTGGTTTTGTCAAGCGTTTACAAAAAACAAATTAAAGTATGTAGTAACACAGCATAAGGTGCTTAGATATTTAAATTAATTCATGAAGATGTTTTTAGATTTTATTTAGTCATTTGAGTTATTCTTTTGGTACCTGACTGATAACTTATCTCTTGTTGACCGTTGGTTGCTCCTCATTGGACCTTATCATCAGGAAAACAAAAGGAGATTCCATACAGTGCCTTTTTTTTTTTTATCTATAGCAAGACAGGAAGTTAAAATTTTCTCTATGGGTCAAAACCAAGATCTTCTAACATGACTGCTACTTTTTATAATAAAAATGGAATTAAATATTACCAATTACAAATGTATCAGTGTCAAGCCACAAAAAGACTTAAACTTCATGGTTGAATTAAAATGATTCTGTAAAGGAAATCTTTCCTTCTAAGGGTGGACAAAAGAGTGAGCTTCCAAACACAGCTGTCACCATAAAGCTCCACTGTATGCTTCCAAACATATAAATAAACAAAGTGAGAGTTACACCAGTGATCCTGTGGACTTGTGAGGCTTAAAATAAACTAGCACAAGAAAAATGTGTGGATGAATATTTCATTTTTATAACAATGCCTTTTGGGAATAAATATTATACTATCACAAAGCCTGTTTATTTTCCTTTTAAATGGTGCCACATTTGTAAGGAACATGCATTTGTGGGATGAGCAGCAGTTTTAAGCATGTGGAAACATTTACAAACATTTCTCCACCTAGGAAAAAGATTTACTTTTACTGCTCTGTCTATTGACTCTTATTTGAGCTTCTGGTGCTTCTAGATAAACATGAAAACACTGCACAAAGAGGTCACAACAACAGAGGAGCTGCAATAGGAACCTTCTTTGTGTGATAATCCAGGTCCGGTTTCTGAAGCCATTTTGTATTGCAGTGGAAATACCACAGTTTGTTTTTTACTAGTATTGTTTTAGGATTTAAAAAAAAACTGATATTGTAACAACTATTACATGCACAGGTAAAACCAGTCAAGATGTCAGAAGAAAGTGCCAAAATGTAGAGAGGCTTGGATAGTTAAAGTGCTGACTCTGCATATCACTAACACTATCAAGTAAACACTTTTTAAAACCCTGTTTGGGTTCCTCCAATTTTTAGTTGGTGTGCCAACTAAAATTTAGCTGCAACATTGCAAATTCACTGGATTCTTTTCATCTCTTCATTTACGATTTTCTACTTTTGTCATTTTTCTACATAGTATTAAAAAGCTACAATGCTGTTCATAACTCGGCTCTGATTTCCTGAATGATTTTCTGTAAAACCTAAAATGAGGCACAGTCACATCATGTTACGCTGAGTGGACCCTGCTGATTCACAGCTAATTCAATTGCCGTATAACAGTCGGGAGTGTCAGTAATCTAATAAAACATCATCATCACCATTTGGCTCGTAATCAATATAAAAGCGTCAGGTACAGGAGGTAGAGTGAGGTGGGGGGGATACCAGGCAGCAGATGAAAGCGAGGAGGTGAAGAGGGTGCACAGGGAGAGGGAGACAAGGTTAATTGTGTGCCAAATCACTGTCAAACGTTCGGCATCAGGCCTGAAAATCTCCCCATTAATTTGAATTAGGGGGTTGATCCCGCTTCCGAGCCCCCTCTCCATCCCCCTCTTTTTACTCGCTGCTGTCTCTCTCACCCCCCTGTCCTTACAGCTCTGTGCAAGCTCTCTGCACGGGTCGTGTTCAGCGGTGGCTGTGACAGCAGCCATATTTCACCGGCGTGCAGCGTTGGCCTGTCCTTTAGTGATAAGCTGTAATAGATCTACTCTCTCCACACACTACGGCCTGTTCAAGGTAAGCACAGGAAGGAGGATAGGGGGAGGAAAGAAGAAGAGGGAATAAAGAGGAAGACAAAGAGGAAATAAAAATCTGGAAACAAACAAGAAAGATGCAAAACTAGTCAAAGGACAGCAGAAGAAGAAACTCCAAAATCGGGGTGAGTAAAAGGGTGAGAAGCAGTGCGGTGGGAGGGGAGCCATGAAACCGAGCCATGAAAAATGAGCCTCATTGGGGTGTGGGAGAGAAGGGAGTCAAGTCAAGAAACTGCTACTAATGGAAGATTTATTTCTTCATTTCAGGGCACAAATTTTTAATTAGTTTACAGAAGTGAGATGATTAAAGTTTGAAAACCAAAGTTCCTTTTTTAAGATTAAAAAATATTGTTGAATCTTAAGTTGAAATAAGTCATTTGGATGTACTGATCGAGGTTGTGAGTTTTGACAGGAAAGAGTAAAATTAACTTTCAATACCACATAAAACAGTCTTAATCCGCTGACACTGGATAATTCATACCAAAATAGCCGGCACATTCCTGCACACTATCTAAAGTTTAAAACAGAAAAAAACTTGTTACAGCTTCATTGACAGAGACGACAACTCCTCACCCACTCTTACATCTATGTTCTCCAATAGACCTAGTACCAATGGACTTAAAGTGACCATGAAACAATGATAGGATGGGAGAGGCCAGGGGAACAAGACATTTAAGGTCACTGCTGGCACTGTGAATATGAGGAGATGGAGAAGCCATGATGCCATGAACATTTCGTCTTTTTGATTAAAATGCTCTACCACCTGAAGGAGGAATGTTCAACAGACCATTGCTCTAAATAATACAAGACTATTGCTAAAAAGATGATCGCAATTCATTATAGAGTTGTGACAATACTAAAATTTCAAACTCATTACCGTTGCCAAGAAAAATTTGCGATTCTTGATACCATTTTTGACACTGCTAAAATGACAAATACCGTAAATTACCAAATAATAGCTGGAGTGTTTATTTGTTTCAATCACTGAGCAGACCGAGCGTTTATTCGGGACCAGGGGACTATTATCAAATTATTTATTTACACCAGTATGAATGTCACCTTTACATTTTCACAGTAAGACAAATGTACCATAGTTATACTTTTGTCTTCTTTCAACTCAGCACTCTCTAAACACACTTAACCCTGTTAAGGAACTACCAGTTGTTAAGTTAAGGTCTTCTTTTCACTGCACCGGGGCCATGGAGATAAGCAGCAATGTGCCGCTAACTGACGAGACTGGCCACCTGACGTTACGCGAAAAAAAAAAAGCAGTGGCAGTGGCATCGTCTTCTTCGTTAGATTTGTAAAGCCCTAGTATGTAAGATTCTGTCTTTTTGTGCTCTAGTAGCCTCTTTGGACATTGAGTGTAACTGCACTGTTTTGAAACAGAGCATCTCACGCCAACATGCATTTGTTGACATACAGAGGGAGGAGAAGTGAGCCGACAGGACGTCTAGAGAGACAAATAAACCATAAGGTACAGTCTGATCACGTTTCTTTTCAAGTGTGAACTGTCAGTTGTGAGCTCAGCGTCCACATGTGTGTTCTGTAAACTTCAACTGTAACTCATAGGCTGTGCTGAATAAATTACACCCCACGTTTATTTGTCAAAATGTTTTGCTACAGCTGGCATTTATTTGGACCTGGGGATTAATTGGAACCAGGCTTTCATTTGATGTTTTACCATACTTAAAATGACATAAAAAATGTTTTTGTCATGAAAATCTAAAAAACACTTTTTTAATCTCAACATTGAGCACGCTTTCTCAGCAGAACCACAGATGCTAGTTAAATAATCAGAAAATGAAAAAAAAAGACATTCACACTGTTTTTAATTAGAGCAAATAAATGCAAATTAAATAACCCATATATAAGGCAATATGACAATATTTTAAGGTTGTCTCAGATGCTTTTTTCTTTTTAACTGTGCAAGTAATCAAAAAATCTAAAACTAACAGTAGCAATAATATGCAAACACTTGTCTGAGGTAGAATTAAAACCATGGCAAATTAGTACTGTATCGGCATTTGAGTAGCGATACTTTTTGAAGTATCGCTACTTTTGACAACCCTAACAGATTATTAGAACACTGGCTGATTGCATATTTAGTAGAGTAGTGTTTAGTGAGCAGACATGGGCGACAAACATCACCAGTATAGTCAACACAAAGGATGGGGGAGCTTTGCACACACAACACCGTTAACCTATCCTATCCACAAGCTACACTGCACTCACACACTTACGCATACAGTTAATAACTCCACAGATTTAAATAGCTGCACACATGCAACAACAGGGGCAGATGTGAAACTCCTCCCATCCTCCAGTCTTTAGTTACACATGAGAGCTTGTCACCTACCACACCCCCACTCTGCGCCCACACACACAAACACACACTCTTACACACTGCAGATTGTCGCCTACTCAACACCCACTCCGAACTCTCCATCCTGCCAAAATATAACCAAACAGAGGTGATGTTTTTTCAGACTGTTCAGAGGCCTGACGACAAGCTCTATTATATTATTGAGTATTCACAATCTTCTCCTCGTTCCCTTATCCTTTAGTTTCTTCATTCCTGTGTGCGATCTCTGAGAGCATCATTTTTCCATGAATCCCTCAGTCACGACTCTCCCTGCAGAGCTCAAACAGAAGTGGCAATCAATAAACACAAACAGTAGTCAGCATCGTTTTCTACTACTGTTTCTCCTAAAGTGTGTCATCTTTCTGCATGAGTGAATGATTTGTGAACAGAAGCGTATTCATGGCCATCTGACAATGAAAACAACAGCAAGCCTGCAAGACAACAGCAGACAAAAAGAGACATTACAATTTTCTGTGAGTGTCTTTTAAAGGACCAAACTCAACATGAAATAGATGAAAATATAGCTGAGAACATTGGAAAACATTCAGAACTAACAGAGAGATTAAACGGTTTGGTGTTTATTATTCCTGTTCTGTTAACTCCTCCTCTCAGATGCGATACTGTACAGAACAAAAGCCTGTATCTGTTACAACAAGACATGAATCCACAGCAAACATTACATGGATTTAAACAGATTATCTCTCATGATTCAGGTAAGCGCCCAGATTACACCATCCCGATCCTCTAGCTCCCTCTGCTGGATTAAAGCAGCAAAAGCGACTGACTCCACAGGCACAAGGCTCTGCTGTCCTGCTGCACACATTGTTGTTAAAGCAAGCACAGAAAAAGGCTAAAAAAGGAAACACTTGCTTCTGTTTATTTCGCTTAAATCTGTGCTTTAACAAAGTATGAAAGTATGAAATGTTGGTCAAAACATGACATAAAAACAGACAAAAAAGAGAGAGTTTGACAAATTAGCGTCAAAATCTTGGACTGTTAGTTATCATAATTTAATTTCTATAGTATAAAAACAAAGGTTTACAAAGCACAATTAAAATCAAATTACCTTTAGAAACATACACAAACATCATAATGAAGTCAAGCATGACAAGAACCCAAGAAGAGAGCATGAGAACTTCTGGTATCCCTCAGACCAACGTTGATCATGGAAGGGAACGTGAAGGTGCGAGAGGAAAACACAAAACCCACAAAGGACCAGGCATCCAGCACAGTTCTAGGGACAGAAAACCCCAAACCTGTAAGACTTGAAACTCTGAAAACCACACTGATGCCCATTGGCCTGCACCTCTCCCAGGGCACCCAAAATAATTTTCAAGCCACCACATATCAGCGTAGCCCCAGTGACTAACTGCACAAATCAAGGCCCATATCCCCAAACCACGCTGAGCACCCAGGCAGAGGCCTACCATGGCCAGTTCTCCAAATTTTGGATTGGTAGTATTTAGAACGAGCAGACTGGTGACCACATCAAAAACTAGACTTTTAATATTTCACAGTTTTCTGATGTTAAAATCATTTGTTGATGCTTTTTGCACATTTCTATTCTGTATTTTTCACGTGTCCTCACTCTGTTATATTTGTCTTGTTGTGTATCATTTTTCAAAATAAAAGCCAGGCAAAAAAAGCACAAAACTCCAAGTGAAAAATATACATCTAAATAAGCCTAAATTTGGCTTTATTTTCACAATTAAAAGCTTAAGGATTTCTTCTCTTTTAGTTATTCCTCCATGTTTCCATAACTCATAAGAACCTTTGTGACCACTTCCAGGACCAGGAACCCCAGCTCCAAAAGACTATCCTATGGAGTCATCAGTAAAAATAAAGCTGTGTATGGCAACGGAGATTCAACTGAAGGATATTCAGAATGTTTTATTTATGTCACTTATTGATGACAGCACATCAAAATCTCTTTGAGACCTACAAGACAAGAAAATCAGATATTTTTCCTTGGACTGTTTTTTAAATTCAGACTGTGTTTTTAAACTAAAAGTTTTTTTTTCTAATTCGTTTTCATAGGAGACTTATGTTTACTGCCACGCTAAACCCTTTCATGCATGAATTATTAAATCTCAAAGAAATATTTTTTTAAAAATTCAATTTTACTTTCAACAAGTTCAACAAGTCATGGTAAAATTATGTTTTTCTTTTTCTGGGAGTTATCCATCTGTCCATTACAGCAGTAATTTAGTGGAACTTGATGAGGATCCACAAACATGACTTTGACAAACATTACGATTAAATAAAAGAAAAAACAAACAAATCTGAAGTATAAATATGTTTGCTATAATCAAACTATTAACCTGTGACTTAAACCAAAATTTAAAATAAAAAAAAATACAGAATTATGTGAAATCTGAATACAAGCATAACACCTAATTTGCCCTTATTTGACTGTTTGGATTTATGATGCAGCATCTCGATATGTTAAAAATATGCAAAGATTATACTTCTGCAAAATTTAAGACATAGGTTTCGGAATTTTCCACATGATGCTGCAACCTAAAGGGTATACAACATATTCCAAATATCTGTCTACTGTAGTGGACACCATGCATGAAAGTGTTCATTTCAATTTGGTTTTAAAGTTTGGGTTAGACCAATGTCAAACAATCAGAATAGATCAACACACTTAACTTAGTAGCAATTACAGCAATGGCCAAATGTTGCTCTTAAGAATTACCACAGACATCCTGGAAGTTCAGTAGAAGTAGCACTGATCAGGACGTTAAATCTGAAGAAGCAGCAGACTGTTGTGCTCTGCTGCCCTCTGCTGGTCAAACTGAGTGCTGCTTCACACTCTGTAAATCAGTGTGAGTTTGAATGATGTGGATGTTAATGTCACTAAGACACAAAGTGCAGTGACTTCTCTGGTAGTCGAATTCTCAGAGACACTCATCTCCAATCTAAATCAAAAACTTTAACTTTTCCTGACCACAAATCGAAGCAGATATGACCTCAGATCAGTTCACCAGCTGAAATGCTGATTTTTCATCATTTTACTGAGCAGTTCACTCATATCTTGACTATTAATTTAACTACTACCAAGGTCTGAGCATGAGCATGAGGATTATTCAAGGAGCCAGTTTTGGAGCCTTCCCATGATTAATAAACTGTGAGCTGACCTGTTTCCTCAGGCCATCCAGCTGCCTGTTAGTACTGTGTTTAAAAACCATCATCTCAACAGGAGAGGCACCACACTGATAGTTTCTCTGAGTAACAGGATGATAAATCATGAAACTAAATCATAAGTATCAAGATGCTCTTCGGGCTGAATACAATCACTTTCAGTCAATGTTAGGTGTTTTGTAAACGTACAGGCGAAGGAGATGGAAAAAAAAACAAGAAGGTTTGTCTGGAGGACAGCAACCAGAGCAGTAGCACCAGCTAATCATTATTACTGTTCACAGTTACTGCATTAAATCCACACTAAACCCTGTTGAAGCTGTGACTTCTGTGGTGCCTTTGTTTGGTTAGACCATAGAGTCTTCAAGTCTGTCTTTACTGGGAGAGCAAAACGTCCAATTAAAGCAAAATGTAGCTTGACATGTTTTAACTTCATTTAGCCAATCAGTAAAAAAAGTTTCTTGTGCTGAATTATGTTCATTCCACCAGCTGAAAATAATGTCAGGGAACTGTTGTTAATTAGTATACAGCAAGAAAAACGTACATAAGTTATGTCAAAGCATAATGATTATCTGTTTACTAAAGCTCATGGCCTTAATGCACTGCCAGAGTAAAATAACAGTGCTCATGAGCTATGACATACACCCCCCAAAAAAGTTTGGAAACGTCTTCTCTGATCAGTTCTTCCCTTTGACAGTACCAACTGGTACTGTTTTTACGGCGATAGAAGGCCTGATCAGTCCTTTTACAGTGAGGTACAACATGAAACGATCATTCATGGAATGAGTCACACAGCTATTGTGCTGGTAGTGCCCCCAGAAAAGTGCCAAAACCCCCTCTTCCTCTGAAAGGGAGCCTGAGGTTCCTCAGTTCAGCCATGGTGAGGGACTGGTTTTCTTGGGTTATCGTGTTTCTTGTTCCTAGCTGGCTTCAGAACCCAAAAGATCCAGGTTAAGTTCCATATTAAATTCCCTGTTTTATAGCAGATATGAATATTTGTACAGTTTGCACCGGACAACAGATACAGCATAAAAACAGCCTACCTGAAGACCTGAGAGCAGCACCTACTGTTCATATTTTTAAAGCAAACTCAAGACCTACCTTTTAACCTTTTTAGCTGATTATATTTATTATTATTATAATAATTATTATGATTATCATCATTAATGTTATTTAATATATTCATTTAAACCCCCTTAATATATTTTATTATTCAATTAAGTTCAGATTTATTGTTTGGAATTTTATTATCTATTGATGGATTTTCTTTCCACTATCTTACTTCAGTGCATTTAATCTCTTTTTACCATATTACTATTTAAAATGCATTTTATTTACCTATTTATTTTTATATTTATTTATTTTAATCTTATTTATTATCAAGATTTTATTTTATTTATTTATTTATTTATTATTTATCGTAATTATTGTTAATTATTTTTAAATTATCATTTTAGTCTTAGTTCCAGTGTTCCCTCATTTTTTAATGAAAGCTGGCGTTCCCTCAGTCCTCTTACTCTGTTTTCTGCCAGAATCTCTTCCTCATGCCAACCTGAAGGCGCATCTGACTGACAGAGTGGGATCAGTGGTTGTAATAACAATGCACATCTCTGATTACAGATCATGAATTCATGCATTTTGAGTACTTTTATGTTCATCATGCTGCTGACATGAGCTACTGGAAATCCTTACACAAGCCGTGATTACTCGTGGCAGCGTTTTCTTCCTCTGAAAGAGTCCCCCGACCCCCACAGCTCCCCAACTGTCAGCTCAGACCGCCCTGACCCAGTCACCTTTGGCCCCAGCCGGGCAGAGTCTCAACAACAAGCTAAAGGCCCACAAGGCTCACAGGGTGCAACACAAGGAGCCACTGACAGTTTCCAGCAAAGTGGATTAGTGGTGGAGGCATAATGAAATACAAACATACAGTCGGAGCAAATCCCCGACCTTAAGCACATTAGTGCACTAAAGCCCAGACACCCTGCTTTTTTTTCTTTCAATCCCTTTCAGCACAGCACAGACCGGCTGGTTTACAAACACAACACTCAGAGATCTCTACAACATCATGATGGCAAGAGATGAATGAGCTTCAGTGAAGGTCTTTGTGAGTGTGATCAGTTATGTGATCTACTTTTCCAGGAGTTTCCAAGTGAGACTGTCACTGTCAGGAAAACTTTCTGATCTAACAGAGGAGAGAGGAGGGGAGACAGAGTGAAAGAGGAAGAAGAGAGGATCAATTAGACGACGTCCCTCAGTTATCTTCTTGTCAGACCTGAGACAGATAAACAGACAGCTGCCTGCTACAGATTAATTACACACAGCAGTACTCATTAATCTGAGTCCCATCACAGAACCGCCTCTACCATCCTCATTCATCCTCACGTTAAACTCCTTTTCCCATCTATTAGACTGCTCCACTGCTGTCTGTTAAACTTCCCTCTCAAACACACTCTCATTCTGGGCCTCACTTTGAAAATCTGAAGGTTACTATCAGCAGAGAAACTCAATCCAAAGAGAGCATCATGGCATTTTGTTCGCTACTTTCAGTTAGTCAAAGGGGAAAAGTAGCTGATTACATTTACCAAAGTTACTGAAGAGTAGGGATGGGTACCGAATTCGATACTTTAAGAGGTACCGAATTCTGTAGGTACTACCGAGTACCGATTCACGTAAAATCAAATGGTGCCATGTTTGGGTACCTAAACGCATCCTTGTGACTGTGAGGGAGTGGAAGAAGCAGACATTCTATTGGGTAGAGTAGGTGAATATCCCGACTTGAACGCAGCACAGCAATAGAGTAATGACATCAGCAGCCGCGGGCTCAGTCAACAAAGCAAGCATGGCTGAGAGAAATTGCTCGAAAGTATGGCTCTACTTTATTAAATGTGATGGAGATTATGCTCGCTGCAATATTTGTGATGCCAAGTGTAAGGCCAGCGGCAGAAATACTTCAAATCTGAGGAAGCACCTGTGACGCACAAAATTTTCCTTGAAGATGAAGAGTGCACAATTTTTGATAGCCTCAGATCTACGACCACAAAGTATTCATTCAGAAATGTTAGCACGCCTTCATCCAATGACGACTAGTCGTCTGCAGTCAGAAACACGGGAAAAGAAATGGCTTTAAGATTTGGTGATGGCAGCAAATGCGACAAGAGGATACCTGGTCCAGGTAATTAGCCTCGTGTTTAAGATGGTATTAGCTTGGCATTTTAATGTGCGTCAGTTATCATTATCAGGTCGGTTCCTCGTACTTTGTAACGTTAATGTAAATGCTTTTTTTATTTACAGCTCTGTCAGACCCATTGTTAAACTGCCCTAAAGTTAAAGTGAGGGCTGCAGTTAATGTACTAAGTTGTGGTTCATTTTAGTTATTGGTTTTCATGTTGAAGAAAATTTTGGAACAACTACAATGTTATAATACAAACAGTTGAATGTTGTTTTGATAAATATCTGTCAAATTTTATATATTGAGAAATAAATTTACATTGAAAAATTTGAGATCTTAATACTAAACAAATTAATATTTATTACCCCATAAACACACGCAAAAGTACCAAAAATTGGTACTGTTGAGTACTGATACCGATTCCCAGGTACCAGGCATCGGTAAGGTATCAGTGAAAATGTGAAAGGTATCCATCCCTACTGAAGAACACTGAAGAGTGTTGTCACTGTCGTCACTTTACCAAAATTCTGAAATCAAGTTCAGTGAACTTGTTGTCAATACTGAAACAATATTTGAAACCAGAACCTTTTCGGGTCTAAAGTAAACACCTAATCAATCAAAAATAGCAAGCTCGAAGGAGCTGGTCACACTTGGAATAGAGAGGGGTTGTTTTTAAGATACTCAGTTTTTGTAATTAATATTTATCAAGACAAAATTGTTGATCAACATGTATACATCTTCTTTGCTATATTTAATTTTTCAACAGTTTTGGGCAGAATTAATTATAATATATAACTGTAATACATTTTTTGGGTAAAGGGATCACAGTTTTTCTAAAAAAGTTAGTTAACCAGTTACGGGTGAAAAGAAATAAGTGAGCTGTACAAGTAAAGGGATGGTTTGGGATTTTTGATGTGGGGTTGCGTGAGGTATATGGCATGAGCCGGAACATGTCACAGCTCAGTTTATGCACATGGTGCCAAATTCTCCACTTAATTAAAGGGATTATGGAAGAAAACAAGCCACAAACACACAGTGGGGTCATCACACTTTACAAGCAGGCTGTTTACAATCACTTAATTTCCCACTACCAAGCCGCTCTGAGAAGGGACTATTTTCACAAGAGGAAACAATCACTACCAAACAGGATAATTGTATAACTTTTGCAGAAGTATGACTGCTTACTTTGGATGCTTTGGAATACCTGTATGAACTGGAGTACACACAGGATAAACTTTTGTAGATGGAGAGTCAACAGGTCTGAACTGAATATGATGGAAGCTGCTATGAGAACTGGGGAACTGGAGAAACCCACGTTACCTGTCGATTCAGGTGAATAAATCGTGAGGTTATGTTGTCATACAGGATGAAATAAGACTGTGACAAAGAAAAATCACCTCAGGATGTTTCAGGATCTTCAGGATCAGAGGATACTATCAGCTTTTATACGTTTGTCTGCAGTGAGCAGCTCTTGTTGCTTTAATGGACATTTAAAATTGACTGTTTCACAACCTACAAGGACAAAACAGAGGAACCAAATGAAAGTTCATATTCAAAGTAAGTTATTTGGCTTACACTGAGTTTTTATTCTGTCAAAACATATGCCTCAGTTTCAATGATAAGTGTACTTCACAATCGCACACTCGTTGTTGTGGGTAAACTGAGCTAAACAAATGTTTTATTTACTTAGTTTGCTTGCTCAGAAGGATAATTACATTTGTACATATGACTAATCATTATTTATTAAGTATTATTAGTGTATTTAGCAAAATGTGTGTAAGATCATAGTTTGATACACTGCTGGTGGAGGTACACAGGCTGCGCTGTGTCTCAAAATAGTGCCTAATCACAGTGGATTGGTAGTGGGAAATTAAGCAGTTATTAAACTGTTGAGTGTGATGACTCTACTCTGTATTTGTGTATTGTTTTCTCCAAAAATCATCTTAATTACACAAAATGTTTGGCACCTTGTGCAGCAATGTAGCATTAGTGTCTTTCCCGAGATTTCTGAACAGAGAGGGAACTGAGCTGTGACACTCTGGCTCACATAACACCACTTCAAAAATCCCCAAAAATCCCTGTAACAAATTAAAGTGTAAATAAGGTAATCAAAGTATTGTGATTAAAGAGGAAAGAAAAAGATATTTTATTTGCTGTGAACCTCATTCTGAATTTGCTGTAAATCCTTTTGTAAAGAGGGAATGTAATGATTAATTTCAAAGTAAAGAGATTAGTTGCTTTTGACTCTAAATAATAAGTACAGTACTGTTATTGGTTTTTTAAGAAAGAATAAATGAGTGATAAGTAACTCAAAACAGTTTTCGAGTTACTCGCCAACACTGACCAAATACAGTGGGTTTATGTAAATCTATGGTTCACTTTAAAATTAATATTTTTTATGTATGTTGACGTTGATTCTAGCTTTCTTTTATTATTGGCTGTATACTCATTACAGGACCTTTGAAATGACTTAATTACAAATACAATACTAGTGGTGATACCTTTTAGATTGTGAGAAACTGAATAGGCTATAATCCAATTAGTAAAATGTGTTGGGAAAATTGAGGGATGTATTTTTGAATTCCTTTGGCCATTCTTAAAGCCATTGAAAAATGGTTTCCATATACAGTGATGTAAAGAACAAGTTTTTAACTTAAGAGTGATGACAGTTCATCAAAAATGTGTTTCTGTTTCAGTGTTATGAACAGTGAGTGAGAAGTGGCTGCCTTGAAAAACAGTGAGTTGTAGTTTGCTTTCTTGCCACACGGGGATACTGCAGGTCCAGTCTTAAAATAACCTAATGCTGAAGAAAAAGAAGCATCTCCAGAAGACTAAACAAAGAATGATATCATGGTTGTAGAGCTCCTGTTATGTCATATTGAGATACAGTACATGCATACACAATGATGTGGTCCTACTCATTATGAAGCAAATATTCAAATTTCAGCCATAAAACAACATATACAAGTACATGAATTCTTTTAGCAACAAGAGCTCAAAGTTTTGTGCCATTTGCCACATGTCCAAGTGGATCAGATGATAAAAATCCATTCTTCAGTTTCTCAATAAGAAATTTCAGAGCACATCTAATCCATTTCAATTCACAGCTTTTCTTAAATGACACAGAAAGAATCTCAAATCACATTTTCCAAAAACAATCGAACCCTATTTAAAATTCACGCCCTAAATGTTCTTCCAAAGAGAGAAACCCACATTGAGACACTGAAGGATGGTTGTTAGCCAGGACATTCTGAGCTGCCCTGGCAGCAAACGGCACTCACTGCTAAAAGCCAAAATTCCCCCCACTGACTGTAACTCCCAAAGGCTCCACCATGAGGGGTGATCTGCAGAGTGTGACTGTGAATGGCAGCCGCTCGAGAAGAGACAAAGTGGGAAAGCGAAGGAGGAGGAGCGGAGTGGAGGAAGGAATGAGAGAGGTCTAAATCAATGCCATCCACTTCAGCTTGTTGCCAAGAAAGACAGATGCTCTCTCTGTCTGTGTGTGTGCGCGCCGGGTGCACGCCTGCTCAGACACACATCAATCAGGAGTTTATTTTTCCTTCAAGTCTATTTCTGCTTTGACCAATTCAATCCTCATCAGTGCACGGGGGAGCTCGATACAAAGTGAAGCAAATTCAAATCTAAGTGGAAATTAAATGCACATCAATCACAGCGTCTTACTTTCTTTTCTGACCATTAGGAAGTTGAATGAATGCTGCATTCGCTTTGTGACAGGCAAGAGCAAATGCAGTTGGCAGATTTAGAGCAAGGAAACGCTGTAGCACAAGGGTACTTGTGTTCTGTCAAGGAGACGGTGGATATTACTTGTTCCATTTCAAGCTCCATTTTAACATCCATCAAGAGAACTCTATACCCTAGAAGTGTAAACAACTGCAGGAGAGTGACAATACATTAATTGGTCAAGGAGAAAAGCTGGCAGTTTGATGGTGGTGTGAGGTTGCTGTAATCTTTGACCTCTAAGCAGTCAGCTGACCATTAAGTTTAAGGCAAGTTGGAGTCTCTCAGTGAATTCTTTGATAAACGTCTAACAAGAATTCAAGTTTTGTGCTCTTTGGTCACCATGACTCTAACCCAGTGCTTCTCAGACTGTGTGGCAGGGCACACTTGTGTGCCTTGAGAATCTGTTCATACATACACAATTACAAAAACTATACAGTAATTTACACATTATTTTTCACTTTACTCCAAAAGTTCTTAGTTTGAATTGATTTGCACATGCAACTGTATTCTCTGTATCTTTAAAAGTCTCATAAAACCCCAACGGAGCATGGACACTTGCTGTTTACAAAATCAAAGGATGCAGGAAATTACCACTTTTGGCCTCTTTAATTTATTAGGCCACCTAATCCTCCAAATTTCCGCGCTCAAGTGTTCCTGGGTTTAGGAAATTAACAAATTTGCAAATCATGTTCTGATAAATATTGTATAAATGTTTCATGAGTAATTCTCAGCTGTTTAAAATGTTATTAGGCATAAAATGAAAATTTATATTAACCAGTTGAGATACAATACAATAACATGTGTAAAGAGAATACTTGCATGGACAAGGATTTAGTATACCTTGAGACACTGCCTTGATTATGGGCGTGCCTTGGGCAAAAAACTGCGAGAAAACTTCTGCCCTTACTCATGACTTTCAATGAGTATTCAATTTATAAATATCTCTTAACATCTTTAGTCTGGACATTTTTTAAAATTTGAAAATAACCCCTCAAAGCATTTTGGAGATACTGAAATCTTAAATAACAGATAAGTATGATACTTATTAATGACCATAACTGTTCACCCGTGATTGTTGATTGTTTGCCTTAAGCTTGCAAATCTAATAGCCTAC
Source organism: Scarus forsteni (assembly GCA_036419115.1). NCBI lineage: Eukaryota > Metazoa > Chordata > Actinopteri > Labriformes > Labridae > Scarus > Scarus forsteni. Next base: position 12,502,586 of record JAZDUH010000182.1, on the reverse strand, counting down.
TAAAGATATCCTGTTCTCAATCAGAGGATAAACAGAAGGCTTTACTATGACTATGACCATTGACCTCCAAAATGGAAGACTTTGGCTGCTTTCGAATTCCCCTACTACATGTTGCATATGAAAGCAGTATGTAGTACTCACTGCATACTGCCTACTACACTGAAATGGAGTATGTAGTATGACTGTTCTGTTTATTTCGTAGTATGCTATGCTGGTTTTCAGTTTGAGCAAAGCGGAAGTAGGTTACAGCTGATTTATTTTCCAAACTTTATCTTAAATATACAAACCAAATAAACCATGAGTACATGTTTAAATTGCAGGTATAATCTCAAAAGACATTGCCAGAGGCAGCATTTTATATGAAACAGTCAGTGGTGAAGAATATTATTATTTCAGGGAGAAATACTTTTGTATATTTTTGTGTGACTGTGTAGGGCCACTTAAAGAAAAAACAACACATCAAGAATAAACATCACACACACAGCACAGTATTAAGAATGGGGAAAAGCACGAAAATTTGAGGTGGTGGAAATACAGAAGAGAGTTACATAACGTAACAGTAAAATGTCAGACTTGTCAGTCGTTTACACTAATAATCCCACAGGTATAGGACAGACTTAACACCTTCCGGCCGTTATGAACTATAACATAAAAACTATAGCAACAGACCTTTTTACAACTTATTACATAGTAAAAGTTTGCGTTGTAAAGGTAAAGATAACAAGCTCTTAAATTTGTATTCGTCTGCTGCTCTGGTTTTTGATGCTCCGCTCTCAGTTGTTTTCAATTCAGGCGCTTTGCATTGTGGGTAACAGTAGGCAAAGCAGACTGGTCCAATGCATACTGTGAAATTTACCCGAATAGGTACGTCATCCGGGTAATTCTTGCATACTGCAACTTTCACATAAGTTCACATACTGTACCCTGCATACTACATTTTGGGTGAGTCAGTAAGCACTACTCGTATAGTAGGCACATTTGAAAACAGCCTTTGTCCTGAAGTCAGACTGGACTTTGGCCTAAAGCTTGAAAAAGAATCATCTACAGAATTATTGAGATATTGTGTTCTAAAGCAGGAGATGATCATGAGGCATAATCACAACAATAATCTTTAGCCTCAAAATCAGATTGTTTTATTTTTAAGTCAGTGGAAATTCTTGAAAAAATCATCAAAACTCCCTCAAAATTTTCACAACATAAAGCCTTCACCCGAAAGAGCTGAACCTAAAATCTGGTGTGTCCATGTCCAGTCAAAGTGGGCATCTGTGCAAAGCTTAAAAAAATCCTCCAAGGTTTTCTGAGACATTGTGTTCACAAACAAAGGTGAGACATAAGGTCACACACCCGTCATTATTTTTAAAAACATGTTCGCTTCAACCTTGAATGGGAGAGAACATTTGTGGAAAGTTTTGAGAAAATCCCTTTGAGTATTCTTGAGAAATAGGATACATAAGCGTAGACTTCATGGGGAGATGGGCAGACAGTTTCTACGGCCCCAGCTATTGCTGGCACAGAGGCATAAAATTCTGACAGGCTTTTAGGATACACGAACTTTTAACAAGGAGAGATGTTAGAGATTCATTTCTTGCAGCACATCTGAGCACTTGTCTAGACCTCATTCATTCTCAGTCCGGACACTTCTCCGCCTTGGAGCTCACCCAAAACCATTAAAAACCCGGCTGCAGTGAAACGCCTCCTCAAATTAGCAGCTCTCCACTTGCACATGTCACAGCCATAATAGCACACTTCCCTTTTCAATGAACACACAAGGTTTGCATTTTTGCTCCCTGGAGCAAGGACTGGGTGACCCTATTTAACCAGAAACTCTATCTCTGTGAGCTCCAGTTCCATATGTATACATACAGCAAAGCTACAAAAATAACTCGGCGCTCTTTGGAAACATGAGCAAACAAGCAGCGCTCTGTAGGGCTGTCATATTTAGCATGTCAATATTTAGGGTTAGAAATGCAACACAAATAGAAGCAGGTTAAAAAAAGTCAAAAATGTGACCTTTTAAACCTCTGAAGAGTCAGCAGAAAATTAAAAATGCTGCATGGCGCAGCTACCTGCAACATCACAGTTCAGTCCAATGTGTTTTCACTCAGCTCTGGCAGAGAGAGAGGAGACTTGTTGCACACTCAAATCTGCATTGCCAGCATACCAGCATGTGGTCTTGGCTCTGAAGAAACAGAAACATTCAAACAGCCCACCTGTAACTGATTGGGTAGCGTCTGTGGTGGAGGTTTGAGCACCAACGCTTCCTCAGTGTCCACCTGCTGCCTGGGCCTCATTGGCTTCACCTTCCCTGCTTCCCTGGGCCCTCTCTCAGCCCTCCTGATCCCACTCTCTGCTGCTCCTCGACCCCCTGCCATGATCAGTCGACTCTGGCCCTGCTGCAGCTCAATCCAGCCCGGACTGACTAGAAGCCTTGCAAGAGCTCAACCCAATGATCAAGTTTCTGCTTTGGTCACCTGCCAGAGAGCTTTTGAGGGGGAGGTGGGGGTCTGCTCCCGAGTCTCACTGACCTACTGACATTTACATTAGTAGTGTTGTATCAATTATCACCCTGTAAGTCATGCCCATTGTCACATGCCTTTTTATGCTGCTCTGCCAGTCTGACAGTGTTACTTAAAATGTCAGGCTGAAATCCAAATGGAGATGCTCCTACATGAGGCAGCAGTCCAAAGTAAAATGGCCATAGCTGATATACAACACAAGAAGTTGTAAATACATAAAACAGTCTATTTGGTTGTCAGCTCCTCAGATCTAGGGTGTATGACTTTTCCGTTCATTTCCACAACCTGCCTATGCATGAACATGTCCCCTCCACCAAATCTGTCCAGAGAGGAAAACAAACTCACTGTCACTGGGCAGGACAACCATCTCACTCAGGGATTGTGTACTAAGGCTGGGTATTTCCACAACCCCATGATACGATTCATATCCCAATACTGAGGCCACGATGCGATATGTATCCCGATACACATAAATTGTGAACATTGACTGCGCTTTTAACAGAATTCCCAGCAACTTTTGTTTTTTATTTCAAGCAGAAAAAGAACAAGCATGACTTTTAAATGACCCTACAAGTTAAGAACAGTAATTCAGGTCCCCAAAGATGGTAGACACCTAAGTTTACATTTGGAACTGTGTTTCATTATGTAGCTTGGCTTCTACTTTGAACTGTGCCATTGTCAACAGTACCCAAAGAGTATTTACAACAACAGTCTGAACATTGAGGCCGTATCGATTCTGTAGAATCCGTATCGATACACGTATCTCCAAGAAGTGCATGACGATATTTTGTCATATCGATATTTTGAGCACAGACCTATTGTGTACCACCTGTGGGAGGTGGCATATCCCTTCAAGTTTAAGTAATTCTCAGCCCTTAAAAGTGAGATTAGTCCTGATCACTACCAACTGCACTGGAGCCATTTTGGCTTCTTATTCCTAGGTCTGCATGTTGTCCGTTTCTGAGTTTGACAAGATTATACTCATACTCCTTGTTAAATAGTTGCTAATAATAAGCACCAAATCCACACTATCCAAAGCTGACAGCTTCTCCCTCACAACTGACAGCTTATTAGTTTCCCCTTCCTCTCAAGTCAAGAGTCTGGGTATCATCCTGGACAGATACTATCATTCCAATCCCACATCAAAAACATCATCCGGTCTGCTTCCTTGCATCTCTGAAACATGAACTGACTCCGCCCCCTTCACTGCCTTGGTCCTTGTCCACAGCCTTGTCACCTCCTGTGTTGACTATTATAACTCTTATCTTGGGCCTCCCTTAACCATTTGACTGGTACTGTAACCGTGTGGTTGACTTTTTGCTGCCATACCATCAGATTTAAAACTCTGAAAGCCCATCTTTGTCTGTTTTTTTCATTCATCTCTCTGAGTAGCATTTGTAACATCAGTAGGTAAAGACTTGGTGGCACTTCTGTACATGAATATAACTGTTTGAAAACTAGAAAAATCAGAAGTGAATCATTGCTGCCTAGCTCCTCAGAAATATAGCAAGATGAGCACATATTGGAGTGAGACAAATCTTTTTACATATTTTCCGATCTTCCAACAATCATGATTTAGTTGAAGGAAAAAATTAGACAATAAAAAAATATCTATGATTCCTCAGAAAGCTGGGTCTATAAATTTAAATTTTGTTTGCAGTGACGTATGAAATAACTAAAAAAATGTTGCAGAAATGAACTAATCCATTCTTGCCTCGGATAACCAGTTGGTTGACCTGCATACCTGTTTTCCGATTGGGTAATCTGAAAATTAAACCTACATGTTGTTGAATGAAGAGGAAGGAGCACAATTTTACCAACAAATAATTTGTCGCCACTGTATTTCTTAGTTTGGAGTCAAAAGGTTAAATGTCCCAACATAAGCTCTTAGTGGTTCAAAGAGAAGAGAGTTCCAGAGCTGGGAAGCAGAGCTTTCAGTCGCTCTTCTTCCCAGCTTTGGAACTCTCTCCCACCAGACATCCAGAACTCTGACTGTCTCCCAACCTTATAAATCAAGACTCAAAAGCCACCTGATTAAGACCACCTACCCACTCTCCTCATCCACCTTCCTTCTCCCTTTTCTTTGCTGAACATTTCTTTTTTTGTTTTTTTTGTTGCCCTTGAGTGTAAAGAAATGTGCTAATAAATAACATTTATTATTAGTTTTATTAATATCTGACAAGTGGATTTCTGTAAAGCAGATAGCAGTAAATATTTTACAAAAACGTACCACTAAAATAAAAAAAATCCTCCTTATATTTTATAAATCTGATTATATTCTGGGTTTTGAATGGAAGCTGTGGCAGCCAGTCGATGATCTCTGACATAGGATATGTGACTTTACAGTGACAAGAAAAAATGTCATTATGAAAGTCTTTGAGTTTGACAAAAGCAAGAAAAAATCTCTTATTATATGAAGTTATCTAGCTCTTAGTTTAATTCAGGTAACTGACATAAACACTAGAATACAATTTTTACAAAATGAATTTAATATTCAAATCCCTCTGAAAGTGTCACCATACTAATCTTACCATTAATTTTTATGCTAAAATATAATTTTTGATTGTAACACTTTTACTGAGACTGCATATGATGAACACACACTCAGATGTGGTTGAGAGGACACTGCTCTGTTTCCAAAATCTTTTCCTAAGAGTATGAAAAGATATTGTAAGATGAGGTGCAACCTACTGCATCCAAATTTTTGTAAAATATGGAGATATACATGAAATGAAATGCTTATGCAATGCCCTATGAAGCATATAGAACGTTAAAATTGTAGCTACAGGCACTGTACATTACAAATCTGCACACATTTGGTAGCTTTCTCCTCACAGTGTGATGTAATATTTTCAGCTCAGCTATATAATGGATTTGACAGCACAGAGATGTTCAGCTACCTAAAATATCACCAAGCTCCCTCCACCTACACTACCTACAGCACACGTTACCCACAGCTCAATGCAAGAAGTTTAAACAGACACTGGAGGCTTTCAGCATGCTTTTTAGGAAATATGAGAAATGGAGGAGAAGGTAGACAGGAGAGGAAGACCCATCAAAGTGTACATTTACAAACCTGATGCAAATATTCAAGTAAAATTTCCCCCTTTGTGTACTCTAACCTCAGACATTAAAGGTACAGTGTGCATTATTAAATGCTATCTAAAGTAACAGACTTGGTAAAAATGGAATAGATTACTTAAAAGTATATTTAAATTAGTTTCTAATCAGCCTTAAATAATTATTGTTTTGTTTTCGTTACCTTAGAATAAGTCATTTATATCTTCATAGGAGCGGGTCGTCTCTTATGGTGGCTTCCATCTTGCGTTGCCATCTTTTCTACCATAACTCAGAACGGACAAACTAAACGCTTTCGCGTTTTTTTGTTGACGCCTACCGGAAATGCACAGTTGTGAAATAGATGAAGAAGAAGAGAGTGATTACCAAGCAGCTGTGCTAATACAAACAAACATGGAAGACCACACGTACAATTTGCCATCAGTGGAGCGTGAATCTTTGTCGAAGAAACGGAAATGCAATGAAACCAAACGCAATCAGGACAGGCTACGACAAAAAAACAGGGTCAACATCGGTGCTGCCTTTCCCAGATGGAAGTCCCTGAAGGCAAGGATAAGTTTGCAGACAGACGCCGAAGTTGCCTGTTTTTTGCTGGACAGGTAAGACTAAGTGTCGAATTGTACTCTTATATGGAGCCGAATTTTTAATATAAATCCATGAAGACCGGGTGCTGATCTCCAGCAGCGCGGCTCTCGCAGCTTGAGGCCGCGCACGGGAAGGAGAAAGAGAGAGCGTGGAGCCGAGGAGACGCATTACAGTTGCCGTGGTGATGGGCTAGCATGCATGACGTTGCTAATGTTAGCATGTATTACCAAAACAATAAAACACTTACAATTGCTCTGTAACTTGTAAGCTGTAACCCTAACCAAGTAAAAAAATACATCTGCACCTCATCACTTGAGTTTTGCAATACGCTGAAAGCACTTGTTGACGACGCCATGTTGAAGAAACACTTGTTGTCCTTAGAAGGCCACCGTAGCTCCGGAGGTTCTCCGACAGGGAGGGGGGAGCGCCGGAGTGCTGCAATCTCAAACCTCACCTTTAGATGCCGCTAAAAACTACACACTGTACCTTTAAAGACATACAGTATATCACTATACACCAAGGATAGAAAGACTGGCTTTAATGACATATTTTGTTTTACAAGTTTATTAAAGCAACTAAACTGGATAATATACAAAATCATTCATTTATACTGGATGTAGTCACAATTGTATTGACTGTCAATCTCTTTATGTGCAAATACACATTTGGTTCCTATCATCACCCTGATCAAGTCAAGGTACAGCTAAAAGTAATGAATACTTTCTTTAAAATCAATTGCATTTAAACTCCGGTGACGTATCAAACTTTAAGGACAAAAACGTAATTCAACATATATGTCTGTAATTTGATGTAGAAGTGTAGTTCAAAGATATACAGTAATACTGGGGTCACCAACCTGTAGATATTAGTATGCTGGTAGATCTTTGACTCCTTTTGAGTTAATCTCAATTACTGGATATGAATTAAATCTAAAGGGAGGGGGTACAATAAAAGTACATGAGAACCACTGTCCTAAGGCAACTGCAACAGAAACACATATCAGCATACTGGATAGATGAGTAAAAAAACAGTGCAAACATCATCCTTAATCCACAGCTAACCTTCCCTTGGACACTGTGAACAACATTGCTTTGCATCTGCAATCTGAAAAAGACTTACAAATATTTTAATGTAAATGTATTTTAATGTATTTTAATGTAAATGGTGTGACTTGAGATAAACTGACTCAAAAAGCTTTCTTTTATGTTACTTTAAATCTAAAGAAACCATTAAATATGAAACATTAAAATTAGAAATATGATATCACAGTCCATGATTACAGATTACCTAATGTTTGGATTTTGGACCAGGCAGAAGACCAAATTCATCCTCCCACGGATGATTTGTAGCCAGTGTTTTCTTGCTTGGTTTTGTGCTGTAGTTAGATTAAAAAAAATAAATAAATAAACTTAGTTTTTTTAAAACTGTCTCTTAGCATAGTAGTTACTGGTTTTCCTCGCCCTCAGTGCTAACCAGACGTGGCGTTATGTGGGTGTCCCCCTTGGTGATGACTATATCTATGTTTTAAATTTAGAACAAACTAACATTTTGGATGATCTTTTTTTAAACTATGTGTAAAATTGACACAGTATTAATTATTTAAAAAATATTCTTTTGCTTTGAAAACATCTCAGGATTCACACCTTTGGCACCACTTACCCAGATGACTGGTCCAGTCAAGGACTTTTTATTTTGAGGACCGAACCATAAGTGGCCTCTGATACATGATGCCTTCCCTGAAATCCTCCTTGTAGACTGTATTTCTCTCTATTTTCTAACTGGCTTACTGATGCTGATACCCATGTCTGTAACTCTGTTTGATAACTCAGGGATCAAGAGAAAAATTTAAATAGCCTCCTAATAAAATATGTATTTGGATAAAAGTGGAGATGAAGTGAAGCTTGAACAAAATTCAATCAGGGAAACTGTCTATCTAATGCTCTCTGAGATTTCATTTTCCCTCTCTCGCTCCTTTTACACCCGTTCATCTAAACCAATCACATTTCCTCACGACCTCCATGAATCAATCATCTCATTGCTGTCATAGTTTCATACTGCCCCTTTCTGCTGCTGTCACTTGTCATTTAAGCCAAATTGATGCGATCCTCCTCCGTCACATTCACCCCTTGTCCCCGTTTCTTTGAGCACCCAGGGGTCCTTTCACACTACTCTACACCACATCCATCCACCACACTGTCGGCCTTCACCCTGTCACCACCACCAGTGTTAAGAACTCATCAGGGGATATTCTTTGCTGGAGGCATGAGCGTCTCCTTAATTAATGTGTCCTTATAGTGTTTGAAGCAAAAGAATGGATCTTTATTCTGGTATCGTGGGAATAAAGTTACTTGGTGGCTTTTTAGTGACCTTAACAGACTGTGGAAAAAGTTAATGTCAGAAAAGTGGTGCCAACAGCATAAAAATTCATGCTATTAAGTCTCAAATTTGGAATTCTGGCTGTATTTTGTTTTGTTTCATCTCTGGCAGTCACCCATATCTTCTCTCTGCAGTAAAGAAAAGGCCCAGACAAGAAGCCCTGTCCTGCATGTTGTCAGTGTTATCCAAATCCAAAAACAGTCCAGCATATACTATAAGCACCACGCAGACACTAAAGTCACTGAGGCAGAGGTTTCCTTGGTACCCAGCGTGTGTTGATTTCAAGCCCCAAAATGTAATTTATCCAGACTTGCAGAGCAGACTGGCCTGCCTGATTCATTGTCTGAAATACTGCATGCCCATCTTGCCAACTTCCATTGTCCAACGACTTCACTTGGCTAAATATTTAAAGGTGCAGTGTGTAGAAGTTGGCAGCGTTTCGCTGAACAGAAACGGTGAATATAGGATATAATGTTTCACTTTGTATGAAAAGTCTGTCAAAATAGGAGTACAATCATCCCCATTAAGCGTTCGTTTCATATTTATTTAGTTAGAAAAGCTTTAAAAAAAAAGTACATTACCCCGGGTGGCGTTCATGTAGGCCAACATAACGATCCGCCATGTTGTCTACGGTTGGGTTTTGGGGACAAAAAGAGCGAAACACTATTTTTGAATACAAGTCTGGCTGACAGTCCTGAAACCTACCTGGATGGCATGTGGCATCTCAACTGACCTATAATCTATTAAAATAATAGTTACGAATATTAATTTAAAAAACCCTCATCATGCAGCCATCTTGCAACGTGAGCCTACTGCTTTATGGTTTTGGTTTTCACTCAGCTACTGTTTTGGCAGTTAGCCAAAACAGAGAAAATTGCCCATTTCCATACAGTTTTTGTAAAATGAGTGAGGTGAACGAGCAAGAAGCTGGACCAGAATAAATTGCACAGGCTTTGTAATGTAGGATAGGTAGGAAAAGTTGTAATTTCAAGTTTTATGTCCAACTTGTCCTTTTATATGCTATGAGGTCACAATCTGTATTTATCCTTAACCCATTCAATGCATCTCAAAAAACACGCAATAAATGAGACAAAACCTTATCTTTAATCCAAGTTTTTTTCATATCTTTAACTGATTTTACTGTTAGTATATCTATTTTTCTTCTTTTTTGAATGAGCAGAATCTCAACCATCTGTGAAGAGTGCATTAGTGTGCGCTTATGATTGGCACTTGGAAGTAAAATCATGTGTTTTGCGTAGGGATGCATTTACATAACCTGACAAGCCAGATGGACAGCTCAATATATCTGCCACAGAAATATTTCACTAGTCCATCTGGGTAGGAGCCATTTCAATTTGTTTTCAGGGGCAGAACGTCAATCGTTTGGCTCGGCACATTCATCACAGACCAATCCACATCAAGCAGGGTTGCCTCCTATAATGCAGCATACATAGCGGCTAATGTAGCGGCTAATGGCTAACAACAGTTAACAACAGTTTATGGATGTTAGCCATAGCAGCTAACTTAGCCGCTAACAGCTAACAACAGTTAATGACCGTTAGCTGTTAGCCGCTAGCTGCTAACTTAGCTGCTAACAGCTAACAGCCTTTTACTATCATCTTACACTAAATTATACCACACAGATGATTCATTTAACTCTTATATGTGACATGAACCTCGTCAAAGACAATCCTTACAAGTAAACTTCTGAGGAGGGCAGATTAGACTTTCATAAAGAATTATCTAAATTTATATCAGCTGCTTGACAATGACACTTAGGCACAGGAAAGCACCAGATGACATTAAATAATTGAACTGCTGTACCTTTTGAGGACGTCGGAATCTGCTGCAAAAACATCCATCAGACAGTGCTCACAGTTTTTTATCCATCAGTCATCAGTTTAAGATTACCTGATGTTTCTTTCGATTAGTGATAGTGGGTATTTTATCAGGTTATTAGTAACACACACATCACGCAGAGAAAAATATTTTTAGAGCTCGATCCAAAGCCCAGATGTAAAAGTGCACGAGGTATAAAAGTGAACTTGTGTGTGAAACCGCACAGATGGATAAGCAAAGATCCTGTCATCCTCTCCAAAAACGCTTTTGGTCTTAGTTTTATTAAAAATGGCTAATACATGAATAATTTTAATAACGTCTCTATGGCTCCATACTGAATGATCTACAGCCTGGAACCTGTCTGCAGCCCGTCAAAGGGGACCTAACAAAATAACAGATTCGGACACATTATATCTTTTTCTTACACAAAAGTCTTCCAACAGGCGTTACCCCAACAGTGGTTGCAATGTATTTTTTAAAGACCAATTCAAAGTATATTTTACATTTTTGTTATAAGTTTTATTATATTGAATGATGGAATGTAGCCATCCAGAGCCCTAAATCCTGAGTCACAAACATGTAACCACCAAAGAAAAGCCGCACCAAATAAGGCGATGTAGAGAAGTGTTCATTTGAAACAAGAAACTGAAAAACAACAACTAGCAGCAGAATCTGCTACCATAAACTCCTTTTCTTTAACAAGTCTGGCCTTTCCAACAGGGCTATTCTTTGTCTCATTTACAAGCACACAGTCATCTAATTTTGGCCTGTGGCGGAGGAAACATGAGAAAACAAGAACATGGAGACGGCATTAGCAAGCTCACTCTTACACATGAATACCAACACATACGCTGTTCTCGGACACATCAGCAAAAACACACACGCAAGCACAATCATGGTAAATTACCAACACAGCTCCATAAGAGTCGGCAATTTGAGGGTGTCAAAGTCAAGGTGCAACAAGAGAGTGCCATTAATAACAGCAACAACCCACACATGCTGCCCCTGCTGCTGCTAATGAATGCAACACATTAACACACATGTAATCTGCAGTCACACATACTTGTACACACTATTCAACAATCCACATGTCAACAGCAACAAATGCAAGTTGAAGCTACTGTTTTCCGGAGCCACAGTGCGCACACACATAAATACATATATATACGCACACACTTCAGACTGTCGGAGTGCAGAAGAAGCTTTAAGAGCACGATGTTTAAAACATGGAAACGCTGTTAGGGCATGGTGTCAGCCTATACTTCTGGATTAGCATGTGAGCTGAGGGCTGTGGGTGAAGGAGAGGGAGGAGGAGGGGTGACGAATAAAGGGGGAAAAAAGAGACGAGAGCCAAGGCTTTGAGCAATACTAATGCTCAGCTGAGATGAGCGCTCTGACAACAAGGCTACAAGCCTCGTGAATAAACGATGAGCGCACAAGCCAGAGGGCAGAGGTAGTAGTTATTTCAGCATGATGGCCATGTCGACATCCAAAACTGAGACGGCACACAGACAGGCAGGCAAAGAAGAACAACTTTGACCTTTTACTGTACTCTGTCCCTCTGCGCTGTTCGGTGAGGACAGCGCTGGAGGTCGGCCAGAGAAGTGGGGACCATCACATCCTATGCCCTTCGCACACACACATACAGCCACACACACACAGACCCCAGAGCTGGGGGAGTCTGCCAGGCAGAGGAAGCCATATGTCAATCATGTGTTATGGCCACAAGGGTTAGAAGTATATCAGTTCATGGGTGAGACACTATAAATACGCAAGCCCACCTTTGGAGTCAGGGTCACACATAGACCTAATACACACACAGAGGAATGCACAGACCATTGATTGTATATAAATATGGACAACACATCTCTGTTCCTTGCATTGCACAGAAGTGATACCAAAGTACCTTCACAATGTTTAAATAGGGAAAAATGTTATGTGAATATCACAAGAATAGATAGAAAATTTATATTGTCAGTATTGATAATTATTTTAGTCCGCATAATGCTGTAAATTTTTGGCTTTTGAAATCTATAGAGCACAATGACCCATTTTTACGCATGAACAGTGGTCGACATAAAAGGCACATTTTTATATCCACGTATGTTTAAACAGTTTGTATTGTTTAACAGAGTTAAACACTTCTGAGGTACCAGGACCATGATGAGCATTAAAGGGCACCAAAATTGCATGAACTATGAAATACTATCATCAAAAATTAATGTCCTAATTATGATAACGCACATATCAGACATGGACCTAACACAACACCACTTAAAAAAAAAGTCCCTTTAACGACTGGGTTTTTTCACGCTTAACGCTTTTGTTATGCTTTCGTTTTCCTGTTTTGTAATTGGTGTGACTCCTCAAACTTTCCTCAGCCCAGTGATATTTATATTTTAAGAAACTGTAAATAATTGTTAAGATGATACAAAACAACTAGTAGTATTTGTGAGACAGCTGTGGTTGTCCGTCAAGGCAATATGATCTATGAAATCATTTTTGAATAATTGAAATTTATGCCCAGATGTTGAAAAAAACAGGAAGTTGTAGTGCTTAATAATTCTGTTCCAAATACAGGTAAAGTAACTATGATTATAATCATGTCTTGACTTTTCAAATTCCATACACCTTACAACATTCTGTAGCATAATTCAGTTTTAGCATGTCTTATGAGTACAGATACTTACAGTAGACTTGAGGCCTGAGAACTAAGGCTAGTGAGAAATTTAAAAAAAAAAAAGCTGGTCTGACATGAATCTAGGTTTTGTGATTATCAAGACAACATAAATGAATCAAGAAAGTCATAATTTGTCCTGCCAGTGTCTCAAATTGAAACATAAAAAGCCAAGCCTTTATTAAGCGATCCCTCAAACAATCAAAACCCCCACACGAGTACACACAAACGTCCTCATCTGTATTCTCTGCTTGCACGCTCTCACCAGTGAGAGGGATGCATAATCGTTTGGATTTGACGTGGGAGTGAAGTGACCTAAGAAACTTCAGAGAAACAAACTTGGCACAGAGGTCTGTGAACAGCTTTTTTATTCCATTAAAGACCAAACCAGAGCTGCATTCATATGAGTTTTTTCACTCCGGGGGAGGCTGAGAGGGGATTATAAATTCACACGATGATCAATGATTATAATTCAGTCAGGAGGTCAAATGTCTGTTATTCCCATCCCCCAGCCCATGAAGCTGCATATAGGTGGCTCTGCAGCATAGCTCGCGTTTCTCTGTTTTATAAACCTGCTGTATGTAGTCTGTAACTCCTGTAAGTCTCACGAAGATGTTCACCTTGTTTTACCTTTCAAATATTCTTGTGTTTACAATTACCACCATCAATTTGGCCAAAGACTGCTCTGGAGTTCTGACTTTGGCTTCTGTGGATCATAAACAGTTTATGGTCCTCTCCTGATCTGTTAGCACTTCAAATATTGAGCTATAAAATATATTACAGAAATAAGCATGTCATGTTAGGGCCCATTATTTCAAACAGTGTTTGCAAACATGAGGTTACATCCATAAGTGCTCTCTGACTGCTAAAATGCTAAAGACAACACAGGGGAAATTTAAGCATGAATATTGTAAAAAATCCTAAAATTCATCTATGGAATTTGCTAACATTTTGTCATAAAAAGGGGCTTTTGTGCCTGGAAAAGTTGATTATACATTATTGATGCAAATATGTGTTCTTGTTATGAGCTGCAATATGTTACAAACAATGTTTTTTAACTTGTTCCAGTAGCTTGAAAATATTGTCACAATATAGACAGAGACTACTGTGAATTGGTTGTCCAAAGAGCCTGCTTTAAAGTTCTTTTTTTACTTTAAGAGCCTTTTTATTTGAGCACACAGGACAGTGGATAGCTCTATAAAGTATGGATAGTGAGAGAAGGGTATTGATACGTGGGAAAAAGTCCACAGGCCGGATTAGAATCCATCAACAAGGGCACAAACCGTCCAGGTATGTAAGCATAGCTGATGGCCAACAGCAGCCCTAAAGAAGACATTTTCTAATATTCACTTTTGGTCTAGAGAATGAAATGGCAAATTTTCCTTAGCTGCAGCGGTGGTACCTATATGTCAACAGTGGGCTAGCTTAATCTGCTCCTATGGTGACCAGCCATTTTAAAAATAAATAACACTCAAGTGTACCCTTATTCTACACCGCAACTTAAAATGTGTACATTAACTTTCACATTATTTGTGATGTATGTTTAAAACTCAGGGTGAGTTCTACCTGACATACTGTCTGTCTATATTCTGTATTCTATGGTCACTTAGGTAAGCCATTCAGGCATTCATTCATTCATTCATACATTCTGCTTATTTTTATCAGCTATTTATGGATGTTTACAGGGTCTGTGTAAAAATCATATAAAAAGGTTAATAAATACTACTATTTTTATACATTAATTTGAAGCGAGTTTTACCATGCTTGTTTTTATTAGAATAATCTTACCCTTACTCATTTGGTGACAACATGGGCAGTGGGGGGTGAGGTGCAAGACTGGTGGTGCAAGGTGCAAGTATTAGTTTAGAAGGGGCATAACAGAAAGTAATTGAAAACCACTGCTCCAAACGAAACAGATTTCGCCAAAACATCAATTTCTCCCTCAGTCTTTGCTTTGTCACCACCATGGAACAAATGAAGACAACATGTTGAGACATAATTTTCAAAGATATTGTTTGAATATTTTATCTAAACATTTATAGCAAGAGTCTGATTCCATTAAGAACCTGAGAAGTCTCCAGTCTCCATCTATGTTCCATACTGCCTAACTGGTTAAAACTCATGGGGGGCTGGAGCTTGTTCCCAGAGTAAGTCAGCAAGAGTTGCAGCCCATTCTGCAATTTTAGCAAGTCAGTCACCGGGCAAACACATGGAGACAAATAAGCAGTCATACTCAAGTTCACACAATTCAGGGTTATCAACTGCCTGATAGGCATGTTCTTTAGTCTGTGGGTGGACTTCCCAGAGAAAAACCCACGCATGCAAGGGGGAGAACATGCAAATTTCACATAAAGGCTCAGACCCAGATTGAACCAGCACCCTTCTTGCTGTAAGGCAACATCACGACTCAGTGCACCTCTATGCAGCACCAGTCATAAGCAACTTTACGTTTGAAAACCTGTCAGGAAATAAAGATACAGAGGGAGGGGAGAGGAGAGGAGAATCACTCTTGACTGGTTTGACTCAGATCAAGCGGTTTGTTGTGGAAAGGGTTCTCCTAGCACATGCAAACCCCTCTGAAACTGCCTCTACAGAGCAAAATCAGCTGTCATGGCAACATGCACCTCATATCACAGCACCAATCATTACCATCATCATCCTCATCATTATTCTCATTATGATTACCACCATCACTGTCAATGGCGCTCCACAGCAGGAGGGAGGAAAAAAAGGAAAACATGCCGTTACAATGAGCCTCCTTGTTTCTGGGGAGAATCATGCGAATGAATGGAGGTTCAGGAGAGTGAAAATGAGGCCTCGGATTAAAAAAGAAAGCAAAACTCTGGCTGATAAAATGTCTTTATGTTATGTTTGTGGAGACATTCTCAGTGTTTCCCTCTGCTCCGACCCACACACCACCTCCACCTGAATGCATGGATGCAGGCAGCGGAGGGGAGATGGAGTTGTGATTGAATAGAACAGGAAAATAAAAAGAGAAAGGGAAGTAAAAAACAGAAGGGAAAAGGAAGTCATACTTTGGGCAACGGCGTTTCGGATGACCGGACTTTCTTGGGAGATATCTGTGAAGAGAGCAAGAGAATTATTTTCTTGTTTCCCCCTCTTCAGAGATATCTCCTGTGGCACATTGCTGTTCTCTGTTGTGTTTTTCTGTTGATGATGTACTGTTATTTTCTCTCATTTAAACTATCTGACTAGAAGAAAAAACAGGTGTCACAATAAGTTGAATATGCAACGAAAGAGCTGCAGTGACTTGGGAATTGGTTCAAGCCATCATATTACAAAGCAGTTGTCATTTGTGTGAGGTTAGTGTTTTTAGGTGTTATAAAGGTGTTATAAAGGTAAACAAAAATGGTGGACACAGGTGTTGTTGCACACAGAGTAGTGGGTCACACATGCAGTATGATGGGACCACAGAATGACAGAGAAAAAAGGTGTGCTATAACTTCTTATATGTAAAAAAGGGCAGTACAACCCAGAGAAAGGGGCAGAGAGAAACATTTTAGTGTAACTCAATCATGTAAGCCCTTTGATCGAATGTGTTGATGTGTGATTATGTTAAGAAGAACCGATGAACAACAACACAGCAGAGGAGACACTCAGAAGGTAGGAAGACAAGAGGAGACACACAATCACAGTCACAACAGAAGTCAGAGTGAAAAAACATTAGCAAAAGGAGTTTGAGTGTCAAGTTATCTGAGGGTGTCTTTGAAGCTGCATTGAGTAATTTTTGACCAGCAGAGGGCAGACAGTCAATGGGTATATCAAGAAGAAGAGCTAAACAACATTAGCTGCCAAGTGATGTCATTTTTCTGGCCAGTGGCAAAACACAGTCCCACACAACTTTCTTTACACTTGCCTTTGCACCATGTTTACTCAGAAGTCATTATATGCTGATATGATAATCTTATGGCAGAGTTAAACTGCCATGTTATACTGTAGGAGCAGAAAGTGGGGACTCGGTGCAACTTGAAACAAATACAGAACTAAAGCTACTGAGCTCTCAATCTAGCCACTAGGCCTGACATATCCAAAAGTCTATAAATTTGAAATGTTTAATTAACTTAACTCAACCATCTCTCTCCTATTATGTGAACTGGATGTTGGAATCTTGGGCACTTGAATCACTTTGACTGTTTTTATTGTTTAAATCATTTAGCAGCATTTTTATTCCATTACAGTTGGTTTAACTTCTGTTCCCTCTGTCATTTGTGTTGCCTCAAAACTAAGCACTCTTTATGTTTCACTTGCCAGCAGATAAACAACATGAAGTTGGTTTGCAAAGAGGAGTGTGTGGCTAATGCTAAAGTTATCAGTTTTTGTACCACTAGTCTTCAGTTCTCCTGTTAGCTTAGCATAGATATAGCTTAATATAGATTCAGAACAACCTTGTTTCACTTTAAAATCAGAATTGCTACTGTTCTCAACTGAACTCTTCCTACAAGGTGATATCAAAGTTAGTAGAGTTACAATGGTTACAAGTAGTGAACAACTGCATTACACTATTGACAGAGCATTTGACCTGGATTTCAGGTCTATTTTAGAGAAATAATTACGAGATTTAATGACTGGCTTACAAATATATGGCAGTCTATATTGTTTTCTGAATTTAACCATTAAGCAAGCTATCTGAGCACAGTTCTTAAAGGGGACATATCATGCTTGTTTCTCCTTTTCACTATGCCAGACTAGGATGCCTGTAAAGCATTTCTGCCCTCAGTACAAGTCATTTAGTTCCTTCATTGCCCCACAATTGCGTTCTCAAAATCCTCATTTTAAGCCACTATGAAGCTCTCGTTGAAACACGAGGATCTGAGGATGACCTACAGTTACTTTGCAACGTCACAGCCCTTTGTGCTCTGATTGGTCAGTTCTATTGGGGGTAGAGCCAGCTTGTCCTTCTTCTTCTACTGTATTTTCTGGCAGGCTCAAAGCAGCGACCGCGTATTGAGTCCCCCTACAGGCTAGAGCAGGTAATGAGTGAGTGTGAGCTAGGGAGCTATAAACTGCCGCTGGACGGATGTGTTCCTCTGTGACGGTTTTGTGGCTAACGGACATCACAGAGGAGGAAGTGTTTTATCAGATTACTCCAATAAAAAGAAAGGTACCTCATGTCGTCACGACGACTTAAATCTCGCGGACATCTCGCAATGACCTATTTTCAGAGGCATCAAATCTCGTTCTAGGATATCAGAAAAAATACAATATCTCATTTTTTGAAAATTAAGGGGGTGTAAGGTCTTGTTTTCAAATTTATTATATTATATGCAAGTATTAAATCATGCATCAGCATGATATGTCTCCTTTAAGCAAACACTACGATCCACAACCTTCAACTTTATGTTACCTTCGTTTATTACACTGCATTTAATATCATACGGGCCCCTCTGTTAACTGCTGTACAAAGTCTCTGGTTCTGTAACTTGCGTATCTAATAAAATATATTTGATATACTGCATCTATTATATTCCTTTACACTGTGAATTACATAAGATTTGTTAACATAAGATTTTTTAAGTGTTTAGAAACATTTATATTTAATGCGTGCTCTGTTATCACTTATTTTGCTTTTTTTTGGGGGGGGGGGGGGTTATTTAGTGAATTTCTTCTGTCACCTCTATATGGGGACTACAAATGGAAATTAGAGTACCACTTAATCTGGTGCAACCATCTTTTAACCTGAACTAATTATCAATATGATTGCACACCACAGTTTGTCAAATGAATGCATACATCAAAACAACACGTAACAGCTTCAAATCAATAATATTTTGTATTAATAGAATAATAATTGAATAATAATTATTATTTGTTGTTTTAATATATGAATGCATACATTAAAACAACATGTAACAGGTTCAAATCAAAAATATTATGTATTTCTTCCACTGACCTGCATCTCAAGACAGGTGATCATTTTGAAAATACTGTATGGGACCATTCTAAAAGTACATGTTGTTCTTTTTAACTTAGAAGTGCAGATGTAATTCATTGTTACTTGACACAAAATTGCTAAATGCAGGCTCAAAGCACTTTGACACAGAAAAATAATTACTATAATTTCAAAACTTGGCCAATTTGAACAGTGTGAATAACTACAGAATTATCTACTTAGCCAAAGGACAAAGACATCAGAGTGTAACAAGTGGAGGATGGATCTAAGAGACACTTAAAAAAGATTAATAACATCAGACACAAAGAAAGAAAGGAAATGAAATGCTTAGAAAATTGGTAAAAATGAATGAGCACATCAGCTTAAATTAACCAGGAGTAGTGATAATGCAGTTAGTGATGTACACATAACAAAAAATGGTTTTGTCAAAAAAGAAAAAAATGATAACAAATGCTCCCCAGCTTGACGCCCTGTGTCCATCCTCACTCTACCTTCATTGGTGCCAGCTGGATGGGGGTGATGTATGAAGGGTCCACCATGGGTTTAGGTCTGTTGGCAGTGTCCGCCAGGAGGCTCTGCCATTGCTGTGGAAGCCCTGTGAACTTCTGCTCCCGCGGGTCAAAGCCCGTGTGGACCCTGTGCTCAAAGTTAGACGGAGCTGAGATCTCCAGCCGTTTCTTCTTCTTCCCAAACATGCTGGAAAACCCTGGCAAACCTGTGACAAACACAGAAGACATATTCAGATTAATATTCTTACCGCAGCACTGTGGACATGCCATTGGTTGCCAAGTTTTTGACTCTCTGGCTTCTGTAGTCCATTTCAATATGTTTTGCTTCATGACTTCAAACACAAATTGATTTCCGACTACATCACATCAATCTTTCCTCTAAACTTCTGCAGCATTTGCGTCATACACAAGGGCATAAAAACAACTTAGTTCTGACTTTAAATTAAGTTAGATTTTCCAAGGCGTCTTAAGGACGTCATTTAAATGCAGAAATAAAAATGTCAAGCACAACTTTTATGAAGTGTCTCTGAATGTCATTATGGCAGTTATGGACTGGCACTATTATTACAGTAAGACAGAGAATATAGTCATCACTCACAAACTATATTGAGGCAAATTGCAGAATTGCTTTGTCTTTTGTGCATGAAAAAGATCGGTTAACACATTTAGGCACTTCACAAAAAGTCTGCTGTAACTGCTGTGTGAATATGTGACAGTGAGTGAAGTGAAGTGAATGTGACATACAATATAAAAGGGTTTAACAAAGTCAGAAGAGCAGGAGAGTACACAAAGCACACAATACAATACAACTCATCTCAACCCAATAAAATACAATACAAAATGCTTTGATAAGATATAGAGCTGAAATTATTCCTCGAATAATCGTGATTATTCAATTACAAAATATCCTTGAGGTAAATTGTGTGCCTCGAAGCCTTGTTTAATGTATAATTATACTTATAAAATATATGTCTGGACTACTATACAGTGCATGGTGTTTGACACGGACGGTAATTTCTGTGGCACAGCGCCCCTGCTACCTCCGCTGCTGTGTGGCTTGTAAAATCATGAAGGAAAAGAAAAGAGAGGGACGGAAAGGAGAGAGTCCGCAGAAGAAATGTCAGAGAGTGTCCCAAGTGTGTGGTCACTACAAGAAGGGACAAAAAAACCAACAGTGCAGTGTGTCTGATGTCAAACAGAGTTAGCTTAGCACGTAGCTTAGCATGATAGCATGTCATCAATGCTGCAGCACGTCAACAGTAAACATCCGGTCTGTGCGTCCTCAGAGAGACACAACAGGATGACACTCATGATACATCAAAAGAAGCAGCTAATGTGATCAATAACTGAGATATGGGCTAGTAAATAACTTACTTTGATTATGGCTCCGTGTAAAGGCTGGTTCAGAACGTAAATCAATGCGGAGGCTACTTCAATCCAATCCAATCCACTTTATTTATAAAGCACATTTTACAAACAGAGCGTTACCAAAGTGCTGCACATCAAAAACATAATAATGAAAACAGTAAAACAGCTCCACCAGTTCTCACTAAGGTAATAAAAACAAGTAACAGTAAACAAGAATACACTAAAACAATAAATAGTACATTAAATAATAAATACAAATAAAATAGATAAAAAGCAAAACAAAACAATAAAATCAGGAGAACAACAATAAACTTTATACAATAAAATAACTAAAAGAAATAAAAGACACAGAGGACCACACAACTCACGCGGTGTTAAAAGCCAGAGAATAAAAGTGGGCCTCAAGACGAGACTTAAAACAGTCCACTGTGGGGGCAGATCGGATGTGGGGGGGCAGAGCGTTCCACAACTTAGGGCCGACCACAGAGAAGGCCCTGTCCCCCTCTGTTTTAAGTCTCGTCCTAGGCACCACAAGCTGGGACTGGCCCTCGGACCTCATAGCACGCGCTGGAGTATAGATTTGGAGAAGGTCCATAGTGTACTGAGGGGCCAGTCCATTCAAAGCTTTAAAAACAAACAATAAAATTTTAAAATCAATTCTAAAATTAACAGGGAGCCAGTGCAAAGACGCAAGAATTGGACTAATATGCTCATGTTTTCTGGCCCCTGTTAAAAGTCGTACTTGCCCAGAATCATGTGTATTTTGTTCACATACTTTTCACATCCAGTAACTTTACATTTAGTTTGATGCAGAGAGTAGAACAGGAAACACTGACAGTGAGCAGATGAAGCAGGTGTAGGGAATGCTTTCATATGTTATAGAAATGTACATTAGCTAGTTAAAATATCTTAGTATCTAAGTATGGTATTATTTGGTCCTATAAATAAGTAAACAAAATAAAATCATCAATATGGTACAGTAGTAAAGGCAATAATTTAGCAAAAAGAGACAAGCATGAATACAAATAAAATAAAAATGATCAAACTTAATAAAAAAATTCTGAAAAAGGCAAGATATGGCCCAGAGTAAAAATAAAAGTATAGATTCCGATTTTGAGATCCCATTTATGCTCAGAATGTTCAAAATAAGAAAAATAAGCTGTTAATTTAAGTGACCTGGCTTTTCTGTTTTGTGTGTTACTAATAATAATAATGTGAAGTGATTCAATGTTAAAAAAAAAATAGCAGTGAGCGCAATGTAACTGTGATCCAATTAATCGACAAAAATTTGATAGAGGAATCGATTACAAAAAGAATCGATAGCTGCAGCCCTAATAAGATATGACACAATACATCACCATTTAATATGAATAATGCTTAATGTAGGATACAAACTAAAAGATATTTATTCAATATGATGCAATATATGATGTGTATGAAACAATATCTAGTGTATGTAATAATGCTTTACATACCACAGCGTGATGAATAATAAGATACATATGATACAATAGGTGTGCACATTTTACAATATATTTAGTATTGTACTGCACATTAAATACAGTACAATACTATACAATATGGGATAATACACCATCAGATTCCAGTTTCTCAGGTAGGCCACCCAAGTTTATTTACAGCCTTCCCAGGAATATTTTTCAACAACTTTTATCTTTTTAAAAACATAAATCATCCACCTTACTTTCAAGACCACATTTTTTAAGGGCTCTTGATGTAAGTTCAGTGATTCAACTTCTGGCGTGTTTCTGACTATATGAAGTCAGGAATCAAAATAAAAAAGGATAACCGACTAACTGACCGAGCATAAAGCTGATGTAGAAAACCCCCCTCTCTTTGCAAAAGGCCACTATGGACTTTGTACAACCACAGCTGGCAGCCCACTCAGACTACAAATGTGTGCCTTGTGACATCAAAAAAAAAAAAAAAATCAGTTTCTATCCTCTTACTTTTTTAATTTACTTTGCAGGTGAAGAGGGAGAGAGGTCCTGATGCCAAGTTTGTTGTCCTGAAAGTATAAGTACTCCATCATGCAGAAGTGATGTAATCTGCAAAGCTAACAAGTAAAAGGCTGTTTTTCAAATAAAGATTCATTTTCATTGTCTTCATTTCTTTAACAGACTCACAGCATGTCTGTTCTGTTCTCCTTTTTCTTTTCTCTCTTTTTTCTCTGCTGTGTTACTGATACTTCTGAGTGACTTTTCTTTCCACTCACACGTCCTCCTCGCTTGCTCACACTGACTCGTCTGACTGTTTTCTAAGGAGCCTCATGTGTTGCTTTCAGACAAATGTACTGGTCACTGATCGTCCAGGCTGTGAATGTGGCTACCGTCCATGACAGACAGCGTGCTGGAGTCATGGATTTAATTAAATGGCAAGCAAGGCTATTTATATCAGAAACATTAATAAAATCAACTTGGGTCCAGATAGAACAGTAATGTGGTCTGGACTTGGACCTGAGTCCAGCATTCGGTGGTGTCCAATCTACTTGATCAGTCACTTAAAATTATGTTTGGCATTGGAAAGGACTTGTAATGTTCCACATAAAAGAGCCATATGAGTATTGCCTACATGTACAATCTCACCATTCAGTAAGAAGTACCTAAAACTGGGAGAACCTCACATGTAAAAGTATGACAGACTTTTGAATTATGGCTTTCTACTAAAACAGTCTTTTTGCAAATTATTTTAAAAGTTAAACTGGGAAATTAAAGGTTTCTAAAAAAGCCTCAATGGCTTTAAAGTACTTTCTTCAATTTTGCAAAAACTTGGAGAGATTGATTTATTTCGAGCGGTAAAACATGAAGTTGTGTAAATAGGGCTCAGAGTATTTCATATCACACCCTCCTCAGGCCCAACACCAACACTAACAGATGCAGTGCATTGATGAAAGTGTGTAGAGGTAGGTGGAGGTTGTACCATTACTACAAGAAAAATATTTTCAAAGCCCTCACTTTTAATGGATAAGCGTAGACTGATAATCACACCGGATATCATAAGTACAGCAAAGTGATAAATTACATTTGCTTGCCTGGAGGAAGCACAGATGAAGTTTGCCAGGTAAGTCTGACAGATTGTTCACTGTGAACTGAAACTGTTGAGGTGTTTGATGTTGTTATGTGTTGTAATGTTCTCTGTTACTCTGCAGCCAGCTATGCTTAGTGCTGTAACACTGCAGGATACAAAGAATGAGGAAGGGATAAGCCAAACATGCTAGAAACACAGGTGTCCATTTTGGTTATCTAAACAAACAAAAGACAGGAAACAATTATCTAAGGCAAAGACATTAGAAGTTCAACACCAAATCAGGAGTGAGAGTTTTAGTGCAAGACTTAAAAAACAATTTAGATGCTGTTTTTGGGGAGAGACATCATGCATGTCAGCTGCTTTGGTTTCATTTACTCCACCATCAGTAGAAATGTTCTGCATCCTTGTGTTGCACTGGTGGTTTGGGTGGAAGCATGATGTCCAGTTTCTGGAACAAAATGTCATGACGTTGTTGGTGTTTCTATGAATGGACTCTTCTGTGTTGCTCCTTTCTAGAAGCCATTGTCCTCTGACAAAAACAAAGTCATTCTTCTTCCCCCCACCATCTTTCTTCCTTTGTCTCTGTAACCCTCTGTTAGGACATTTGCAGAGATTGTCTGCCGTTCATACCAAAAATTCAAGTATTTACAAATGTACTCAGCTATAAGTACTCAATGCCCTGAGTGACGACTTCCAATTTTAGAAAACACAAACTGACAACTCTTCTTTACACAATTATGCAATTTATAAATATCATGATAACTAGAAAAACTAAATCATCTCACTGCCGACTACTTGATCTAAAAGACAACAAACATAGGGCCCTACCATATGCTCAGTGCAAAGCAGTGAGGGTCTCTTCTCTAATTTCCAACTTCCACAGGTAACATTTGCAGCATTTGTTGGGGTGTAACGATGAGGGAGCTTTGTTGCAGCACTTCAGCATAAATGTAGTATGAAAAGGGCTATACTGTAAACGAATGAACCAAAGATAGAAATTATTTTATTAGCTTAAACTCCAGTAACTCTACCTTTTAGCTCATAAGGTGGATTTTCAGCCCCAAGCTCTGACTTATGAATCAATATATGATACCATTAAAAAGTGTAAATCTGGGGTGCTGGTTTGGCAGAGTGGTTAGCAACCATGCACATCCCCTGTACATGCTTCTGCCGGTCCGGGTTCGAATCCAGCCTGTGACCAGTTAGCAGAGTGTCTCCCCCTATTCTCTCACCCCCTTTCACAAGCCTATCCACGGTCTCTCTCCTATCAATAAAGGCACAAAATGCCCTAAAAATACACAAAAAAAACAAGTGTGAATCCTCCTCTATACAGCATTGTCTTGGTAAAAGACCCAAAAGCCTTGAATGCTAACATGGCTATATTTTATAGAAGTAGATAGGGGTGTGCGATATGACGATAATAAATCATTAAGGATTATATGGGGATGATCTCATAAAGCAGAAAGATCGTCAGATCGTCTGTGTGGGCACAGAAAGTTTGACGCACACCCGACTAGCCAATCATAGCACATTACGCGCAGTGCATGGTGGGATCTCATGTTTGGTTATGTAGCGTGAAGCCATGGCAGAAAGAGAAAAGGAGATAAAAACTTGAAGATTTCTGTACAAAAATCTGTTCTAAAGCAGCTGTATTATTCACTCAGATTGTAGACATTGCAGTTAGATAACATTTGTTCTAAATTGTTGCACTTTAAGAGATAATGTTGATATTGTTGTTCATTACATTTTATGTTTACATTTACTGCACATTTTTATAAAAACTGCACTATTTAAATTAAAACCTGTTCAGAAAGTTTCTGTGGCTTTATTTGTCATTTTTTTTCTTTTAGGGTTTGACATGATTTATATGTTAAACATAGGAAAAAATGGTCAAACATGCAAATTAGTCTAGAAAAAATCAAAGTAAAAAGGAATCGTGATAAAATCGTGATTGTGATTTTATTTTTAAAAAATCGTGATGATGTTTTTGCCATATCGCCCACCCCTAGAAGTAGATAAATATTTTTTCAATCCACATCTGCGAATGTGAAACTCCAATTTTCATTCTGAAAATGTGAAGCATCCTCAGATACCAAGTATAATACAGCTACATGCATATGCCTCCATTATGTAGGCTGTATGCATCCGTTTGTGTGAATAAGTCCAAGTGAGAGGTCAGTCATAGATTTAGATATGACAGCATGCTGGTAAACTGGCCCAAAGTGTTAATGAAGTGTGAGTACATCTGTACTAAATCTGTATTCGTGAGTTAGTCTTTGGGTGTAGGAGTACTTCCCAAGCAGCTACAATGACAAAGAGTCTTTTTTAAGTGTAAGCTTAAACCGACAAGGCAAAGAGATTTAATCACGGAAATCTTTCCCAATCATTTCCTCTGCTGCCCTGCAGGAGAGCCAGACAGAGCAAATTAGTGGCCTCAAACAGGAAAGATGGAGAGATAGTTTGATGGGAAGGAGAGAGGGGGAGGCAGCATCGGGTGGAAGATAAGAAAAGAAGCACAAGCAGGCTGGAGACGTTGAAGAGTGAGGGAGAGAAATGGATGGAAGGAGGAGACGAGGGGAGGAGGAAGAGACAAAAATGTAAAGAGTCATGCAGAGAGGGTGGAAGCTGAGAGGGCTTAAGGCTTTTGTGATGCATGGCGCAGCACAATCACAGCACAGAAGATTATCATGCAGCACACTGCTGCCTTAAGAAAGCTCAGCACAGGGTGAAAAAGGTGTTAAATCATAGATAGAAACCTCATCCCACAGGTGTGTTTACACAACTCTGACCTCCGACCTGCATTCACGGTTACCATTGGTCTACTACAATGTCCTGTTGCATCACATAAAAACACATCATCTGTCTATTTCAGTAAAAGGTCAATGGAAACAGAGCACATGTTTATTTTGAGGTGATCCCAATTCTTGAGTTGAAAACATTGGGATACATCTTTGAACTTTAAAGTGTGAGTCATACATGAGTCACAAAAAACAACATTACAGAGCAGTATGCATCCTACACTCAAAACTTTCACAGCAGGACATCAAAGTAGAACCTCAACAGGCAAGACAGTGGCTCCCATCTGTAAGATTTTATACAGCTTCAGTCCAGATCCCCCTAGTCCAGTTAAATCTGGTTGTGTGATGGTCAAATACAGCCTGCCCTTCTTTCAAGCAATGTTGGCAAGTTTAAATGTAATTATAGTTTCAAAGTCCAACTTATTCCAAAAGAAAATACGACAAACAGAGGTGTGAATCTCCCTGATTGTCTAAGCTGATTTAATGAAGATTCAAAATCTACTGAGCTTTGAACATTCACATCACAATACTAACCTTCAATCTGAAAGAGAATTTCAGAGAACTAATAATGAGAAGTGTACCTGGAACCTTTTAACTAAGGGCACTATTGAATATAGGAAGACTCACATTTAAAACTGGAATCAACCCACTTACATAATGCTTTTACTTAATATGACAACCAACACATGACATGCGTCAATACACTACAGCGCAAATCAGACTCCACACTAAGTGACAGAGACCTGACACAAATAATGTGAGTGTCATTGCTAAAGTAACAAAATAAGGCCCATGTATTAGAAACTCGATGGGAACATTTTAATGGGCTAGTTGAAGTAAAAATTAGGATTGAAAAATTAAGATTGAACTGTCAATTGATTGAAGAACTACTGCCTGGTTGTTTATGCCTTCAGAAAGTATTCATGTGAAAATCAGAACAAGTTCAGAGACGGGTCAAAAACACAGGCTGATGTAGTTTAGGTGCCAGTATGATTTTTGTAATGTCTATAAGCAAGTGCAAACATACCGGTAAGTCCTTGACCATCGAACTCTAAAATCCCAAACATGCCTTCATAAGTCCAAGTCAGCTTTTATGTCTGAAGAAAACTTTTTCAAAGTGTTCTTCACATTCAGCCCAAAACTGTGTTCATGCTGCAAGTCATAAGACTAGAAATATTTCTGTTATCATCTTTCATGCAGCTGTATATTTTGTATGTTGCAACAAATAGTAGGCAGTACTAAATGTAAGAGTACTCCTCTCTATCAACTTTTCTGTCTAGAATAATCATCAGCATTTGAAGTGAAAATGATTGTAAAATATACTTAAATAACCAACAAACATCTGTTCACACTGTTACAGACTTAACTTGACTTTAGTCTTGTGTTAAGCTTATTAAACCCAACATTAGGATTTGCATTTCAGTTTGAAAATACACATTTTGCTGAAACACCTCAATCAAAGCAGTGTATTTGTTTCTTCAATTAACTTATTAATAACTAGAAAAGCACTCGGAGAGCGCAGACCTCCGCCAGCGCCACAGTCCTGACCTCCGCCAGCGCCACAGTCCTCACCCATATTGTGATTTTCACCATAAATATTAGTCCTTCCTTTATTTCATTGAAATATTTAGATTCCTTGACCATGAAAACATACCATTAGCAACTGGATTCATAATGATATCTATTTTAGTTCAGTAGTTATTCACCAAAATGACATTTTTCGTCATGGTGGATCCAGACGCTGATCCGGATCAACACCAAAATTGAATCAGATCTTCCTTTTCCCATGCTGAACATTTCCTGAAAATTTCATCAAAATCCATCCATATCTTTTTGAGTTATTTTGTTCACAGACAGACAAACAGACTAACATAACATAACATAACCTCCTTGGCAGAGGTAATAATAGTAGCAAGATGAGAGAATCAGAAAATAGATTGATTGATTTGATTTTCATTATTGTGTCATGCATATACAATATGCCCAGCCCAACAGGCTTATAAGACACAATTATTCAGTCATCAAGTTCAGGGATCATTGTAGACGTTTACAAAGAAGAAATAAACTCACAAAAATAAACTATCCTGCCTTTTTCCAGGCTCTGGATACAAAGGAGGCCAACTTGTAAATATTATAAATAAACAACCATTTCAGTCTGTCATCATCAGCACACTAAAACATATCAGGACTTTTAACATACATTTCATTCATCAGAGGAGCTCTTAACTCATCGTAAAAAGGACAGTACAGAAGAAAATGTGTTGCAAAACAGCCCTCTCACATTTGCAGTTAAGTCCTAAAAAAGCCTTTACTTGGTTTAAAATGATCATACTGACATAAAACTAATTCTCAGTCTTTTATTAGCCATGGAAATATTCAAAAATTCTCTAAAGTATTCCTTGCAGATAAGATAAAAAAAGCATTTTTCATTAATCTTATCCTCATTTGTGCTGACAATGAAAAACTTATTCAACGCGGACATGTCAGCAGTTCTCTTCATTTTTGGCTCCTGTCCACTGAAACCTCCACAAATCGACCCAAGGTTTCTGACCTTGTTACTATTTTCAGTGTGTGTACACGGAGTAGCATCTGCCTGATGAAACACTGACATGCCGGCATTAGACTGATTACAAATGACATTCACCGAATAAAGTCAATAAAGACAATGCCCAGAATGAGACTGGGAAACACTCCTGAGAGAGGAACAGACTGACAGAAGGCAGTGCTCAAATATTTTCTACATATTCACTGTAAATATGTCTTTTCCAGTCACAACAGTGACACACATGGCGGCTAAAGCGGGCTGGATCGACATCTTCTCTGAATCATGAGCTGACACATGCAGTAGCTGAAGCACTCGCTAACTTGGAGCAGAGAACAAACAATAACAAATCTCATCACATCATGCAATGTTTGACAAAGACAGATTTGCAGAGGGGAGACACTGCAGTAATCACAATGATGTAGGAGCTGTTCATGTGTTCTGAAGTGTTGTCTGCGCGTCAGGGAAGTTTAGTTTTGCAAGATCTTTAACAAAAGAGACACCACAGGGTCAGAAGTGGAAAGGATCTAATGAGCAGCAACCAAAATCAACTCCTTTAAGGCAACACTGTTTATTTTGTTTACCTCAATATTTAAAAGTAAAAAGGCAGTTTTAAAGCCGATTCAACCCCATTAACACAGTGAACCCAAATCACCTGCTTTTAATTCAGAGTAGCTTATATGCACATGCACATTACCTGTAAGTTTCACCACTAAAAGCCTGTCTGCTTTTTCACTGTGCTCTTGGACAATTGATGACAAAAATGTGGTAAAAATTGAAACAAGGGGTGCTGGTTTGGCGTAGTGGTTAGCACCCCATGTACATGCTTCTGCCGGTCCAGGTTCGAATCCCGCCTGTGACCAGTTTGCAGAATGTCTCCCCCTACTCTCTCTCCCCCTTTCACAAGCCTATCCACTGTCTCTCTCCTATCAATAAAGGCACAAAATGCCCAAAAAAATACATTAAAAAAAAAAAAAATTAAAACAAACCAAGCGACATTGAACATAAAAATACACAACACCAGCTGTTTCAATATGAATTGGTCATAATAACTACTAGGGTTGGACAATATATTGATTAAATCAACTTATTTAAATTATTTTCGGCAATAGATTTAAAAATTGAAAATACATTTTTTTTTACTTGACTTCAATTGTGAGTTGCTGCAATGTTTGAAAATATATATACTGAAAATAACAGTTTCAATGATGGTAGGCCTTTTCAGGTTTTGCACAAGCACATGTGTAGGCTTGTATTTGTTTTTTTAATGAGATTAAATACTGAACAGGGAGCAATATGTTAATAAGCTGTGAAAGTAGCTCAGCTTTCAATGTTTATGTAGACAAACCTACTGAAGTATGAACTACATAATCAACATTTTTTTTGACTCACACATCAACCTCACTCAACTCTTTTGTCTGTGGAGTCAAACTCTGTAACAGACTGGATGTCACTTTAAAACTGTGCAGTAACATGAAAATATTTAAATTACACTATATTAAAGTACTACTTAACTCATACAGGTAATTTAGTAATAACATGGCCTTGGACCAAAACACTGATTGCTATAATCATATGTAAGTAATTATAGTAAGTAACTTAAAAGGTAGTTTAGAACAGATATGCTATGGGGAAATTGTGTATGTATATCGTATTATGAGATGGATGATTATGAATACTGTTGACCTAAAAAATGGTTTGATTAGATAAACACATATGGATTTGTATTATACAGACATATAAAGTATAAATTGATTTTTCTGAGGTGCGTACTTATTATTAGGATGTTTCTGTTTGTTGTTGTGGTGATTAATATGAAGAAGGGGGTTACTATTACCCATGAATTTACAATGTTTCCATGAAAAATGAGTATAAATTCGGTTTTGTATCTGATTTGTAGGGAAGGGGCAGGACTAGATAAGCTCTTTGCTTCTTTCAGTTCCTTCTCAAACTGGTTGCTGTGCATGTGTTTGTACCCACATGCTTACTTTGTTGATGTACAGTAGCAGTACAGTTTGGTTTACACATTACTTGTTTTGATTTGGTTGTTGTTGTTTGTTATTCCTTTATTTCCTTTTATTTTCTTTTTTGAAGTTTGAGATAAATAAATAAATGAGTAAACCTTGACATGGAAATTCTGTTTGGCTTGGGGATATATTTTACAACATAAAGCCAAAACTTGATTAATGAAATATTTTTGTCACTTTCTTTTGAGAGGGAAGAGAAATTATGAAAATCAAGTGTTGTAGAAAAAAATACTTTATTTTTTAGGCCCCATCATCCAGCCCTTATACCTACCCACAAAAATTTTGTGGTGTTGTCAGGCTCATGGAAACCATCTTTTTTGCTTTCTGTGTTCTTAGCTCTATTAGAGCTTGAACCTCCAACCTAGACTGTACACTATTGGGATGAGAGCTCAGCTGCAACAAGACACAACCACACAGCAGCTGAAGTCATTGGTCATACCCTCAGGATGCTAAAACCATCTCTTGCAAAGCTTTTAGTAACACCTCTCTCACACAGCAGGTTTGACCTGAGATGTACTTGAAGTATGGACACTCTGGGACTCTCCAGCATGCAAAGTCCAATAAACTGCTCAGTGCACAACTCCAGCCACCTGCAACATAAGCACCTCTTGAGCTGAAATTTATGGTTAGATTGTAAAACACTGTGGGAAGTTTCAGACTAATGCCAATAAGGTTATTCTGCCAAAGAGAAACAGTGTCACTGTGATGAGAAACTGGACCTTGTAATGTATCCAAGAGATTATGAAACTCCATTAATCTAGGTGCAAGAGATGGAGTGATCAGTGACTCAGTGTGTGTGTGTGTGTGTGATAAGGGTTTCCAGAGCTCGGAAAAAAATCTTATTGTTCCTTTAAATCTGGGAGTGCAGTATACTTTCAGCCAGCTGTCACATTCATTCCTGGCTGTGTGGATGTATTATATAACCACATGTACACATCCACACAGCATGTGTTTATAGTGATGCACACACACAAACAGAAAAGACACAACCACGCAGAGACACCCAAAGAACATTACACAACAGTTAGTCCTGACTAAGTTATTTGATTTTACAAAAGACATTTAGTCAGAGCTGTATATAAAATAACAGCACTGTGCTGTACGACTTGTTTAGCAGTATAAACAGGATTTCTCAGTCAGAGGAAGCAGTTTGTCTTCATGATCAAGCCGGGACACTATACTGCACGTCATTTGAGCAGAGTGATAACTGTCATCACATTTCTTTGACTCATTTAAAGCTAGGGTCGGTAATTTTGGAAAACTAGCATGAATTTGAATGTAGCGCCGCTGATTCACAACCAGAGGACTGATCCAACTCCAAACAGGCCCCCAGCACAACGTTTATGTTTTACACTACACCAAGTCAAGTCGAAGTCAGTGGTAAGAAGACACCAAAACATGATCATAGTAAAGTCAAAAAAACAAACAAACAAACATGACAGGTTAGTTAGTACTCACAACCAAATGTTGATCGGGGTATAGGTAGTTCCTCTGCCATTCTCCACATAGCTGTCAAGTCTCCCATTTTCCTTATTTTACCCCCTTTCCCGCTGTCCTCCCGTATTAGTATTCTCCTAGAAATCTCCCGTGTGATGGTATAATAGTAAAAAAAAACATTACTCTGCCTCTGCAATCTGAACTCTTTCACTAGCCTGCATGGGGTGGTAATGCTCCAAAATGATGGATGCCAACCGCCTCGCCAGAACTGCCACCTGCAGTAGCCTGGATGGGTGATTAGAGCCCTCGCTGGGAACAAACCAAGAAAAACAAAGTGCTTATTTTAGATTTCTTGTACACCTGTCTTAAATGTGAGGGATACTGGGGCTTGGCTGGGGTTGTGACACGGCTCGTAGCGGGCTTCCCTTATTTTCAAAGCCAAAACTTGACAGGTAAGCATTCTCCCGCGGACTTGGATCCCTCTCAGCTCAGCTATGGACACTGAATAAGAGTCTGTGCACGCTGGCAAAATGCACATGCAGGAGGTGAGCAGAACGGAAGTCTTAGGATTTGATTGGTTTAATAAATTTGGAATAAGTTGGTGCAATTGGTTGATGTTTTCCCTGTTTTACTCCTGCTGTAGACAGCTACTGTTTTTCAAATTTGTT
Organism: Scarus forsteni; assembly: GCA_036419115.1. Classification (NCBI taxonomy): domain Eukaryota; kingdom Metazoa; phylum Chordata; class Actinopteri; order Labriformes; family Labridae; genus Scarus; species Scarus forsteni. The sequence goes on along the minus strand of JAZDUH010000182.1, from coordinate 12,469,210 downwards.
CAAGAACACATAATGCAATGACTACCATCGGGACATAATGATAATTTTAACCAGTATAACAAAAAAGCATATCTAGATTAAATTACCAACCCTAGCTTTAATAAATTTTATCATATTGCAAACTCAGTTGTTTGCATGGGGGAAAAAAATCACAAAAAAATAATAGTGAAGCAAAGGTGGTTGTGATTCTCGACAGTCATCTTGTTATGATGAAGATGCTTTGAATAGACAAAAAATAAAAATGACATTTTAGCTCTTACAGATATATAAAAGTGAGAGAAATTCAACAATCAAAGTAAAAGATATATTGAGAAAAAAAAATGATACATTTTAATTTTGTTTATTTTAATCTGATACTAACTGGTTGTGCTTTGGTGAAAACAGAGTCAAATGTAATCATTTAAATGTGCTTTATAAATCATTGACAAAACAAAAAGGATCCTTTTTAAAAAAGGAAAATAATCTTGGCATGGAAGGTAACAAAAAAATCTGATAAAAATGTGTGTGGTTTTGAATATTTAGAATTCAACTGAAGTATGTAAAAAAAAATGTGTCGATTGAAATATAAGAGGTGAAGCTCAGTAAAAATTGAAATAAAGTGATAATGTAATTACATAATCACAAATTTTCTCAACAGGGGTTTGTTATAAATGTTGATATTTCTTTATGACCTTGGTCTCTTGTGTCTATTTGCTTTTAAATCATATCATGTATTTATCTACCAATGGATTCTCCCTGTGAAATAATCACATTGCAGTTCATTGATACAAAAATATTTGAAGGAGGTACAAATCCCAGGGTCAAGATCCTGACTCCCAGCCTGATTTGTCTCTAAACCATCTGTCACCATCTGAACCTCCACAGGCATTTCCCTTTTCCTACAGCAACACCTCAACATACGCAGACTTCCTCAGGAAACAAGGCCTTCATGCGTTTTTGTGTGTTGGCGTTTGTCGATACCCCGTGTCTATTTTTGGTTCACGAGCGTATGTTAGCAGTCTGCTGCAGAATGATGTATTCACATTAATTCTGCATCTCTCAGATTGTAAATGAGAGTTGGACATCAGCGCTGAGACGCAGAGCCTTCGTTCGTGCATTCAAATAAGCAGATTCATTTCATACATAATTAAAAGAACAACATGGAAAGGACACAAACTTCTGATAAACAAGATGAGAGAGGGGCGGTGCTCTGTGCTTCATTCACAGGGAAGAGGAGATGTTCATTTAAAAGGAGGGTCAGATTTGGAGAAGCACCCGGATTAAGACCTGCAACAAGCTTTTCAAAACCCAAGCCTCTGGCATGACAAAGCCCCTGATGAGAGGAAAAAAATACATATGACCTTTGTAAATAAGACCTTTAAAAAATGGTGTGTACAGTAAGTCAAGCATTTGCAGGGCCACAGACAGTCGGACAACTATTCACACACACACTTATACCAAAGGCCAATTCAGAGTCATAAATCAACTTAATGGGCATGTTTTAGTCCGTGGGAGGAAGCTGGAAGTGCTCGAGGGAACCTATGCATACATAGGGAGAACATGCAAACTCCACCCAGAAAGGCCCTGACTGACACGGTGATCCAACAAGCAACCTTATTGCTGTTAATTCTGAAGTTACAAAGAATGTAGGAAAAAAAGTCTATATACAACAGGTCAAAATTTCAAACTGCAGACTGATCAGACCTCAGTAAAAGTTGTGTTGTGAAAAGACAGAGGTCAGAAAAAAGACAAAAAAGTTTTACAATTCTCACAAACTAAGGTGTTAAAACTAGCGCTGTCACTTTAGTGCATTAATTAGATTTATTAATTACAGCGCAAATTAATGCGTAATAAAAATTAATCACAAGATTAATCATAGCACACAAACGTTTTAATATTGTCCAGTTGAATGACCCGTACATGGCAGTGTCACTTTATGCATACGTTGCTCGCCAAACCAAACAAAGCCGAAGTGACAACAGAAATGGCCTACTTTAGACTTATTTTATTTCTAAATGTATTTATCTGTATTTGTACTGCATTGTATTAATAATGCAGCAGGGCTAACTGGTTTGTTGGAAGTCCTCGACCTTTTTCTTATTTTGAATTTGATTTATGAAACACACTTAAAGTGTAATTTGAGTTGCCTGATTGAGCTTAGAATTTTCTGGACAAGATTCCCTGACTTTGGTTTTATTCAATCACCAATAAAAATGTTCTCTTCTTAGTGTATTGATTTTATTAGTCATTGAATACAATTTTGTGATGTCCAAGAATTCAAAATCTTTATTTGGGGACTTTAAGCAGATATGAGATTATAATGCGATTAATTAGATTAATTAATTAAAAGTCATGTAATTAATTCGATTTTTTTAATCTCCTGACAGCAATAGTTAAAACACAATTATACAATTCTTTTGAAAAAAAGGAAAAAGTCTAAATTTAGAATTTCTCTTTCAAATTCAGAATTTTGAGCTTTGAGTTGCCATTTTGTGGAAAAGTTAAAAATTTCTGAGAAATAAAACTCAAAATTTACCCTTCTTATTCTAAATTCTAAACTCAATTTTGTGGGGAAAATATTCAAAATGGTTAGGAAAATGCAAAAAAACTGCATCTTTCTTATATGAAGAATTTGGGGATTTGAGTCAAGTTGAGAAAAAGTCAGAAATGTAAAAGAAGAAAAAATGAGGTTAAGGATAGAATTCTGACCAAAGTTCATATTCTGCTTCCTTTCTTTAATTTCAAATTTCTGAGATTTAAGTCTGAATATTGTTGAAAAAAACAGGATTCTGAAAAAAAACTTAATTCCTGAATAAATTAGAATTCTGCATTTATTTTCCTCAAAAAAAAAAAAAATCAAGGTCAGTATTGTGTGTAAAAGTCAGAATTCTAGAGGAATATTTACAGTTCCCTTCTTTTGCAAATTCAAAATATTTTGATGAAGGTCAGAATTTAAGAAAAAAGTCAAACACTGACGTTAGAATTCCGTCTTAAATCTGAGAAAGTTACGAAGTCATGTCCCTTCCAATTAACTCATGAAGGCCCTGACCCTTTCAATAGTCTATCAATATGTACCTCACCTCCTATCATTGCATCGTGACTGTCACGCTGGGTTTCTTGTGCTCTGGGGCTGCAGCTGATGTTGTTTGAAAGCTGACATTTTAAAGCAAAGCTCATGTGACGAAAAAGCGTACAAAATAAGTCAGACTGTGCTCATCCATAATGTCTGGTATCACCTCTTTTGTCGCTGCTTTGTGATTCACTGTTCTGTCCCATTTGCCTGCACTTATTCTCTGCAGACCTCGCTCCTTCACCTGATTTAATCTGTTTGCAAAAATGTTCACGCTCGCATTTCACCCTCTCTTCCCTGTAGCATTTGTAGAGCCACTTCAGCTGAGGAGGAAGCTCTTTCATCATTTGCGGCGAGAAGTTTGTAAAATCCTTCACTGAAATCATGTTTCCAAACCCTGGGTGATGGAGCCACAGGATGTTCAATTATAGCTCTGATGATGGATATGTTACATCTTATGCTTCCACCCACATGAAAATACTCCTTACATAACTGCTCTTACCTGGCCAAATATTGACGCTCTCTTTCAGCCAATCAAATTGCTCTTGATAAGCCATGGCGAGGACGACTGGAGCCGCCTTTGAAGTCAAATTTCACTCCAAATAAATCCTTCATGCTCTATCTTTTCCAACAAAACAGTAAAAAATGGAATCCCCATGATTGCAAATTTTGAGAAATTATTTCCCCGGAGGAGTGACACAGCAGAGGTGAAGTTATCAAACTGACAAATCAGGTCAGACCCTAACTGGGACCCCCTGCAGCCCCCACTGAGCTTCTTCTTCTATTACTACTGTTAGTGCATGCCTGCCTGCTGCTGTTCCGACTCTCCCTGCTGCATGCTCTGATAACTCCTGATGTGAGACGCACAGGGGCAAAAAAGTGCCTACGCCAGCAGCCCGGGACCAAGGCACGGCCAGACAGCTTAAGCCCGGACCCATCCCATTTCGCTTTCATTGTTTGCTAACTGACTTTGACCGGCCGCGTCCCAAACCGAGCAGCCCTCTGACCTTCACTGTCCTCCCACTTGTCCGTCTGTCAACAGAACCACAAAGACAACAAAAAAGCCAAAGTGTCCTCTGCGGTCGTACAATCCACAGGAGGGTGTTTGTGTCCTGGCTGCCCTGTCAAACACACACAAACACACACACGCGCGCACAGAGGAAATGTCTCCCATTGATGCCAGCCTGGGTGGATATCAACTTTGGTGTCAAGTGCGGCACCACCAGGCGCCCTATCGCTGCCTCTTTCACAGGGAGGACGACAGATAGTGTGACGGAGCAGATAAGACAGAAGAAAAGGGAAACAAACAGCTGGTGCAGTCAGACGCTGTGACAGAGCTTGGCCGTTCGCCAGTGCTAAAGGGACATTCGGCGGTGGCAGCCAGGGACGGGCCCGGTGCTAAGGGCAAACACACAAACTAACACGCGAAACACACACACTCAAGAGGCGGCAGTCTGTCAGGATTACATGAGACTTAGAGAGAGAGGGGAGAGAAAGTGAGCGAGGTGAGGTTGCAGGGAAATTTTCAGCTCTCTAAGACTGGGGTCAAATAACAGTGAAGCAGTTAAACACTTTATTCGTCATATTTGAAAGGATTAAAATACTCCGCCTCTGATTATACAGTCACCAAATTGTCTATTTTGATTGAGAGCTGTACTTTTGACCCTTCACTGATACAGAGATCATGGTACGCGTTTTAAGTAAGATTCTGGCCTTATCTGGCAGTTGCAGGGTTTCAGGACCCAGCAGCCCTGATGTCATTTTCTTCTGTGTCGCAGTGAGCAATAAGTCAGAACCATTAAACCAGAGATATACTTGCTGTATACTATGCAAACGGGAATGCATAATGGCTGCCACTCATCCCTACTTCGGTTCAGTGCATCCCTTAAGCATGTTGACCCTGAAGCAGGAGCTACAGAGCTCATACATCGAACTGGTGGGATCAGTGTGGAAGAAGAGGAGGTATGACAGTCAACAAATCAGCAGGAACAACTACAACAGAAAGTTTTTACAACAAACTTATTAATTAAGTCTACAACAATCAACATTCAAACAATGTCTGAGACTGTACAGTAGAGGTGGGGGGAAAAATCCATGTACTATAGGATTGCAATATTTGATGTTACAATATATCACAGACAGACTCACAGTCAGTATTGATATTTTAATGTTTTAATTTCCCTCATTTAATGAGGCTTTTGGTTCAAAAGAAATAAAATCAGTTACTAGTTAAGTCCACACAGTAATGCCGTTGAGCAAAGTCAGACAGGTGACATTCATTGTACAGGAGAGCTACGTGTAAACAAACATGGCTGCGCAGGAGAGAGACAGTATTTGAACTGCTACTGGACACTTGAATTTTCCTTGGAATCAATAAAGTGTCTGTCTGTCTGTCTATCTATTATTATGAACATGTGTGCACATGCATAGATATGTGTAAATGTGTATGGCCGTGTATGTGTGTGTGTGCATGCATGTAAGTATGTGTATGTGTATGAATGTGTTTGTATATGTATATTTGGGTAAGTGTGTTTATGAGCATGCATGTGTGTGTATGTATTCCTTTATTTGTACATATCTAATATTACTTATTAGTATAACCTACACATTATATTACATATACATGATATTACATATTTGGACATATCTGATATTCAAATATTTATTATTTAACATACATTTTGTAATTTTATACCCCTTGCATCTTGCACAACTTCTATTATATTGTAATTTTTTTTTTTTACAAAAACCTGCACCTTATCATCTACAATTTTATTATTCATAGTGTACTTGAAAACTGCTAGCTGTAGCCTATGCAATGAAGTCTTGTTCTGTATACACCTGCTGCATACTGAATCACAATAAAGTCTGTCTAAGTCTAAGTGTAAGTCTAAGTATATGTACAGTATATGTGTATGTATGTGTATGTATGTGTACATGTAAATATGTGTGTATGACGTATACATATGTATATATTTATATACTGCATGTATATCTATGTGCGTGTATGTATTTGTAAATAGATGTATATGTTTGTATGTGTATATGTATGTGTGTGTTTATGTAGGTGTGTGTGCATGTATACCTGTTTGTATGATTGTGTATATGTTCATGTATATATGCATCGTGTGAGTAGGCTTGTGTGTATGTATATAAATGTATCATTTTTGTGTATGTACTTATGTATAGTCAATTTGATACATTTGACAGAACAAGTCCTTTTTTCATTAAATGATTAAGTCTGTCTTTTTCAGACAAAGAAAATCAGAATCAAAAACTATTTATATAGACTGGGAAGCTAAATAAGTGGTTATAATTGATGGAGATGGGGCGGGATTAAATATGCTTCGACTTTTTCTCAGTCCTTTTCAGACATGTAACATTCATCCAAGTGCTATTTTACTTTGTTCCGTTTATTTCTGTCTGTACATTATTTTTTTTCCTTTTGTTATATGTTTGAAATAAAGTTATCATTCAGTCATTCATCACTGATGTTTAAACTGTTGTTGCTGCATTGGACTTGATGAACTTTATCTGTTTTAAGCTTCGCTGGCTGGACTATTTACATGCCATGCAAATGTTGCTGGTGTGAAAACATGATCTTAGACAACTATTACCAAATGTTGTCCCTTCAAGTCTGTAAAATATATTTTAAAACGTGCATACGGCATTAAGTTAATTTTACAATTGATCACTTGCATCGCTTTTTAAATGTAGTTAGATGTAGATGCATGTGTGGAGTTTAACAGGCTGTGACTTAAGATGTTTAAATCAACCCAGTTAGCCACAGAGCTGCTTTCACATTATGGGAAGGCAGAATGTGTTTGATGGTTAAAACACTTGAGCAGCAGACACACCCCTCAACCAGCACGCAGGATATAAATACACGCACCACCTTCAAGGGTCTCGTCCCGGCCATCTCTCTCTCCCTCTCTCTCTCTGCCAAACACAAACACTCACGCAGAGGGGTAATGTAAGCTCTCTGGAGTTGGGGAGCTTCAGGGACAGCTGCAGACTAAAAAGAAAAAGGGACAACTGGAATTCTGGCAGATGAGGATGAATTGGACATGCCAAGCACCATGCTCTTTAAAAGCATCAATGCAGCATTGCTAATGGGCAGCTACATCATAACTGTCACACCACGAATGCTTGTTACGAGATAAATCGCCACTCATGCAAAGTGTTTAAGTGCAAAGTGCAGGCCGTTACTCTTTAGAAGTAAATTCATTGCAAAAGAAGAATTTATTAAAAGGAGATATCAAGACCAAACACTGCCTTCATCACTCCCTGATCTTTCACTATCCAGGGAAAAGATCTGCAGAAGTTGTTGCTATCTCCTCCTGTGCTAGCAGAAAGGATGAATCCAGCAGGGACGGGAGACTCTGGGAGGTACAGAGAGATCAGGTGAGTTATCTAAATGAGATCTCTGCAGACCTGAGAACAGAACAGTGTGTGTCACTGTCTGACGAAGAAGTGTGTGTATGTGTATGTGCAGGAGTGTGTGTCCTGCCTTTAAAGGGACATTTAAGATACATCACCTGAAGTGAGTTTGATAGTCTCTTAAAATTTTCCACATGCAGACATAAGACAAAATTCCGAAGAGTTTACAACATTTCTAATTTTCTTTGGTCATGAAAGTAACTAAAAGAAGTGGTAGCTCTACATGAGTGCCGCTGATTTATCTTAACCATCCATTTGCACCATATGTCGAGATTTCTGTCTCTTGCTGGACATTTTAGTGAGACAAACCTATATCAAACTTCCAATTTCCTGTTGTAAATGCCAGATGCACAATTAAGTGTATCCTATGGTGATTATATTTCACTATTCAATCACTGTAAAAGCCCACTGAAAGCATTTGAGAGGGCAGAGCCTTTCAAAAAACCTATTCAGATAGTGACTGGGCTTCACTCTGTCAATCACCTTGTTATAAGCCAGTAGGCGGGTGCTAATGCTATTAAAACAAGCCAAATCACAAGTACATTTTTGTCAAACATGCTAGAGGCAGCGCAAAAATATTTTTTCCAATAAATGCTTTCAGTGTTATTTTTTCAATTGCAGCCGAACATCTGTTTGCATGACTTCCTGATGAAGGCTTGATGCCAAAAGTTTGTTTTTAAGGTCTACATGACCGTGCTGTTAAAATAAAGGCATTTTAATAGTATAAAGAGAGTGCCTTGGAGTCTCTTCTTTTTTTTTCAAGGAATTTTTGAATCCCTTTCCAAAGAGCACCTCAAACAAACTCTGTCGAGTCCAGGTAGCACTCCTTTTCTTTGTCTGCTTATTTCTTCATTTATTGCAAGAATTATGTCTAGTTCTGATAAAACTGCCACTGGAGCTGGTAGGCATACATGCTAATCTCTATATGAGCAGTGGTTGTTTACAAAAGAAGTTGCTTTACAGACTTCATGCTCACAGCTAGGTCAAGCCAAATTCTGCTTTTGTTATGTTTTTGCCCTTTTGGAATATTTATTCCAACATACACTTTTGCAGGCCTTTCACAAGTCCTTGTACCCAGAGAGGACTTTCAATCGTTGGCATATAAGTTGTCGGAAAGGTTGACCGATTGGCATTAACTTAGTTCTGCATGGCCTGACTGAGCTCAACGCAGCTTGACGTTTCCCTTCATGTTGGCAAAAGTTGACCAAAATGTTAGTGTGTGTGAATGTGGATTTGTAGAGCCAGAGTTGTTTTGTAGAACCATTCAACATCAGAGATTTTCCCCTGGCAGTAGCACAAGTGTTAGGATTTTCCATCATGACTAAAAACAAACACAAAGTGAGGTTCTAGCACTGTTCATGGGGGTTCAAACTTCCCTGTAGTTGTAATTTTCATTAATGTCTCTGCTTTTCTGTGGTTTGCATGGGATGTAAACATGAGTCATTTGCATTAAAAGCCTGTGCTCGCAGCTCCACACAGTGGTCAATGCTAGCTGGCAGCTATTGATGGCTATCTGACAGCTATCTTTTATGTCATGCAGTTTCTTCTCTTAAAACTGCCTTCTGGTTTGAACTCAGTTGAAAAAATCCCTTTAAATTGGTTAAAAGTATAAGCAGTCGTATATCTTGCCTCAACACCTGCTATCTGGCTTGCAGTTTCTCTTTGTTGAAGAGAAAAAACACCTAAGCCCCATCACTCTGCATGGATCTGACACAAACCAAAGTACAAAAGGCCTTTTTCTAATCCTGCACCACAGAACCTTCACACTGATAAAAACTGAAGCAAGAATGATTCCTCAGTCCATCTACAAACACTGACGAGCACGTGAAAAGAAGACAGTGCCATATGGTGTTAGTTTCAGAGCTGCGGGGTGAACATCTGTATGCAGACTGAGTCCACTTCCAGACTGAGGAGACAAATGTTTCTTTTATAGAAACAGAGAGCAGCCTTTTTATCGTCCTGCCATTCCAATGAGGAGCAGTCGCACAGAAAGAGAGTGACTGGCATCCCTGCAGGCCTCTCTCTGAGGTTTGTTTATCTTAGCATCTGGGAGTGTGTCTGTGTGAGTGTGTGTTTGTGTGTGTGGATTCTTTGTGATGGTCAGCTTTAGATGCACAGTGAGTCAGTTGTTGAAGAAACAGTTTTATAACATCAGATCAGATCTGGTAAGAAACTGAAGTGATGACAGATAAGACAGGATTAGAGACAGTCTTACTGTAGAGAGCAAACCTTATCAGATAAAACAATACCACCTTAATTCATTAAGAACTCAAAGTCACGTATTACAGTCCACTTGTTCAAAAGCACAACCTCTGTTAGGACTTATGCATTTTACTGGTTGACTCTCGCATACTTGGGATGCAGAGTTACACTCAGCCCAAAGTTCAGTACACTATTTTCTTTTGGTCATGGTTTTAGGTTGGGTTTGGTTTTGACAGCCTTGGGGTTTGGGATGCTTTTCTAACGTCTTTTCTCCATTCTGAGAAGTTTAAAACATATTTTAAAGGAAAAGCAATGGATTATTGAGAAGAAAAAGCTTCATTTTTCACTTCTAAACAATTTCTTTCCTCAAAAAACCTTGATGCAGTTAATGATATAGCATAAAAAGAACAAACACATTGTCCTACTCAGAGCTAATATCTATGATATTTATTTTATGATGCTTGAAAACAAACAAACAACAGCTCTAATCTACCCTAATAAATGTACATTGGATACATAATGCTTATATTTTACTTTGAGGATGATCTCATAGCCCCACTTCTCCTATTAACAGCATGTCCTAACCCCAACAACAGAAACATTAGCAGAAAACAGTGTTGCCTTCCTTCTGCAGAAGCTGCTGAGCTTGCCAGGCATTTCCAGTGAAGTCTTCTGCTCCTCTACTACCACTGTGAGCAACAAGTGGACATAATGAACAGGATACACCAAATCTTCTTAAACCCACATCATCTTCTAGTTGTGTTTGTTTATTTCACACATGTGTAATGCTCATGGTCCATGTTGTCTACTCCGGTATTGATGTTTGTCTGTGGCTGCATTATGGTGTGACTTATAGGCCTGACATATGTAGTGCAGCATTGGTAGATGCACATAGATCTTTAAAATCCATACTGGTTTTGAAACAGTAAGAGAGTCACACATGCAGATGGATAATGTTAGATTTATTAGTTTTGTTTCTGTAATGTGTGGTGTGCCACAAAGAGAGACATAGGACACCATGAACCAACTGAGTTATTTACCAACAAGGCAGTGTCTCTGCTCTCACAGCTTGTGATCTAGTGTGATCACATGCAACTTCAATGTAAATGAACATGGTGGACATCAGGAGACTAAATGCAGCTAGCAGTTAGCTTCCTGTAACACCCTTGGCGGTTGTGATTTTCATCCAGAACCTCTCTGGATCAGGTTCTGTGTCCCCTGCTTAAGGTTCATCAAGGCTCTTTATGTTTGTTCCTAATGGTCATCCTGCCGACTTCAGCAATGTTTAAAAAAACAAAAATACCGTTTCCAATCAACAGGACTTTGAACAAAGTTTGGGTGTACTTCACACATCTGTATTTGAAGACAAGTTTCCGTTTTTATTAAGTCAATTCTCCATAAGCAGCCTTCTGATGCTTACTTCTAAAACCTCACTGTGTTCCCTCAGTGTGGGTAAGGCAGTTTGTCAGAGGATATTAACCCATGAATGTGTCTTGTTAAGATGTACACATATAACAAGTATTTCCAATAAAGTAAATACCATTAAAAGAGGACTGAAGATAGACCCCAAGACATTCTGAAACTCTTTATTTACACTTACACTGTCTGAACTTTTGCACTGCTGTGTCTGTGTTGTCATTTAACATACAGGGACCGTGCAGACTCTGCATGGATGTGGTCTGTTTTCTGAGTACGTCTAATGATTCATATATCAAACAACACAAAAATGACATCATGGCATGCCATGAGTCACATGACCGTCATACACATTCTGTGATGCTAAAATGATACATTTTTCAGCCTCAGTTTAAATCCATTTTCAATTTACTTCGTCAGGATCCAGTTTTTTTCCACTCAATCTCTGCTAGATAAAGCAGCTGTTCTACTCAGGCAAATTGCCAATCAGGATAAAAAGAAATCCCTTTTCTTGAAAGATCTCAAGAAAATGATCTTTAACAACCTACTGGCACAAGTCTACAACAGTTTTCAGTGACTTTCTTTTGACACAGAAAGGTGTACACAACCTGTATGAGCTGACTATAATAGTGGGACTAAGACTGTGAAATTGCTGAACGAAATAACTTTATCTTTTCTGAATGGGAACAAACACTTAATGTGCATGTCATCCTTCTGCAGCAACAGTAATACACATTCAGGTCAGAAAATCTGTTCATCATCATTAAAAAAGAATGTGAATTGGTATTTATGGTTTTTAAAAGGGTCATTAATTCCCGGTAACCTGGAAGAAAACCACAGCCCTCAGATCCTGACCCTTAAAATCTGGTCTACTTCCTTCTGCTGATCTGTGTACTAAAAGCACTCTGTTCTTTGAAAGCCTCCTCCTTTCCACTCCATTATCTACACAAGCATGTTAAACCCTCATCCTAATCGTTTATTATTGATAGCTCTGCAGGGCGCCTCCCTCCTGGTGTGATGGGGAACTGGGTAAGGCTGAGATGTAAAAGAAGGAACTAAGGAATAAAAACAGCAACTGCACAGCTTTTGCTTTTGACTGAATGTGAGCCAGGTTTATGAAGGGATGTGCTGTTGTGACAAAATGTTTTCCAGGAAAAACACTGAGGAAAACAGCATGATTAGGTTCACCACCTTGCATGATTTCTGAAATGTAGGAGCGTATGGATTAGGGATGTCGATACTGAGCGCTGTTGACCAGGCTACACATACATCAACAGGATCTGTAAGTAAGGGCCATCTTGCTCAACTGAACATTGCTGTTATAACATGGCTGAAATTGAAATTGCCAGTTATCATAACACAGTCTACATATAACTCAGTCTCCACTTCTGCACCCAAAATACTGCCAGACTATGCTGTAACACTGTTTATCATCAATCCTGTGCCTTCTTATAGCTTACATGTAAGGCCACACACTCATGGAGGGCCCCACCACCACCACCTCCGCTGTGAGCAAGTCTGCTTTTTACCTGATGCTATGGAAATTTGATGGTTTCAATTCAATGTTACCTCAAGCAGACGTATATAAATCTAAATAAAATTGTTAACTGAATGCAAAAAATGACAAGAGGTCAAGCACAAATTAGATTTCCACAGAATTCCTCCCCAAAGAAAACACATGGAGGATCATATAGCAGAATAACTCCAGAGATGTACCTGTCATTAATTACACCAATGCACAATGGCAGCTATGCAGCCCCATGTCGTCCAGAATGAAAGCCACTTTCAGTTGATTTTGTCCATGTCTGTCTTTAATTAGCGCAGTTTTACATGTCACATTAAACTACAGATCAGAGTTTAGATACAACGTTAAAAATCTTTTGCAATGAGGCACTGATTAGCACAACGTTTTCATTGATGCCCATCAGTTAACATTGGTTACTCATGGAACTGTAACCCTAAGACCGTTACGATGCACTCAAGCAAGAAGCAGAAAAATCTTGGGGCATATGTACAGTGAGCCACAAGGAGATGAATATGAACTTATGTGCTGCAGCCCATCACTGATGCTGCAGGTAACATTTAGAACTATAATGCTCTACTTGCTAGGTGTAAACAAGCCCCCTTAAATAGGTAGCATTGATAGCATCTAATTGTATTCTAGTGGTTTGGCAGTTTTTGAATTAAAAAAAATGGTGTTAACCATGCATATTATCTATTGATCATAGCAAAGAGTGACAACATTTAGTTCAAGTATGGTTTAGTTCTGCAGGGTAGCTCTGCTATTAGACACTCTTTCCAATCTAACCACACATTTTACTAACTGACAAAGCGATCCTGCTTGAGTGCAATCATATTGTCATGCATAGTTGTGTAAGCAAGCCATGATCAGGAACTTTCCTTTCAGTGGAGGAGGTTAACAATGATGACCTCACAGCAAGACGTCTTTTCATTCATCTGCCAGTTGACAGCTTTTCTGTTGGACTGATTGCTGTGATGCAACCAGAGCAGCTTCTACACAGGCGACCAGTATCCACAGGGTCACGGCTTTGTAAAAGCTGTGGCAAGGCCTGCTGTTTCTAAACTGTATGACATGGCTGTGACAGCGTATCAATCCCTCACATTTCAGCCAAGGACGCAGAGAAAAGTGTCAGCTTTGACAGATGATGCAGCCTGGGATTTTCACCATAACAGCAGATGACTGGCCAGTTTACACCACAGCTCTGAGCCACAACAACTATTAATCCTTTGATAGCCACACACATGCAGCACAGAAGGCCTGAATGTGACCTCTTTTTATAAGGTTACGTGTCCATGTTTGTGTGAATTCAGGGGTGAAGAACATCAGAAATTATGGAATAATTAAGAGCTGGTTAGTGTAATCAAATATGTTTATTACTTTGTTCTGGGGTGATATTATGCTGTATTACAAAATGTAAGCAATTTCACATTTAAATGCATATTCAAGCCGCACAACAACACCACGCACTCCTAAAATAAGTTTGTTACGGCATACTTATGTTTGTTTATAAAATCAAAAAGATGATGTAAGTTTGTCAAGCTGACACTGAAAACACCAACACTTTGATTTTGTGTTCACAATACAAACATGATTAAAAAAAACATTATTGTAAGAACTTCTTGACAGTAATGAGTTTATAATTTACAGAGCTTTGAAAAAACAACAGTGGGCGTACACAATTGTAGTTCATGAGCCACTGTGCTCTTCTCAGAGACATGTAAGACTCAAGACATCAAATAAAAACATCATCTTGAAAACAGTAAAATAAACAATCAAAAGTTGTTCAGCAATGTTAAAACATGGCTAACAGCAGTAGTGCCAATCCTGCTAGCCCAAAACCTTTCTTTTTATTTACCATCACATTTCTGTGCTGAATTCTAGTTGCTCACTATTTTGGTAAAATTGTTATGTCAGTATATCCTGCCACATCCTGTGTATCATGACAGTGGTTACCATGAAGCAGGCTGCTATATTTCACTTGACAGAGCATTTGACAGGGACTTCGTGGCATTCTTAGAAAATATTTTGGAAATAAATTCTGCAAAGGAGATGGAAATACTGCTCTGGTCAATAAAGCTGATCCATTCCAGCTTCTAGCATGTACAAAGGCCTCAGAGAGACTGACATAATCACTATACTAACTATATCACCATATTGCTATTTGCAAATATTAAACTTGAGGAAGAGAGAACACATGTTTACATGACACCTTTCCAGTCACACTCTATAAGTCTTGAAATTTCTTTGGAATAAAAAGCATCTATCAATCAATCAATAAAAATAATCAACTAATCTATCTACATATCTATCAATCAATCCACCAATCCATCGATGTATCGCTATATGAATCTATACGTAAAGGTTGCAAGTCTTCCATTGAGTTATGATCCAATTTGATTCTAATTCTGGGGGGCAAGGTTTGAACATGAGATGAACTAAGTCTAAAATAAAGTGAATAGTTTGATAGCATGACTTTAACACGAGCTGTAATCAAATGCAACCCTCTGCTGAGACAATCAAACATGTTTAAAGGAGGAAGGGCAGTTTTCCAGCTTTAACTGTCATAAAACTGTCATGGAATTAATGCTGGTTGATTGTATTCTTGGGAAATTTTATTGCCAAAACAACAAACACACATGACAAAAGACACTATACAAGGGTTTATCTAGACCCCACAGCCCAGAGTGTCTCACAGCTCCACTATTAGCTCACACATGGGACAGGGAAGATAAGGCTAACCTACAAACAGAGTAGTGATCTTTATAAAACATTGATCAGAGCACTACTACAGTTTGTGGACCAATCAGTGGCCTTCTCCTCCCTTGACTATCTGCCCACTCAGTACGCTGCCTTCATCCTGCTGCCACTTTTCCACCCCACTTGTCTTTAGCTGTGGATGGAGGCTTATACCTGTTGACCTACATTACGCTGTCCCAGCCTGAGTAGAGAGACTTACATTTGACCCACAAAGAGTACAACACTGTGATGAATAGGAGATGTAAAGAATGTGCTTCAGATAAACACTTGCATGAACTTTTCATAGACGTGTTAATGTTGATGGAGAGGATTAAAAAGGCCTAATGCCTGTTAAAAATTGTTTGCAGTAAAAACCTCAAACATGGTTATGCTTATTAACCAAAAGTTATTTTATCTGAAACCAATGCTTCACATAGGGTGCTATCCTTTTTATTTATTTAATGTTTAGCATATGCTGAATATCTCCAGTCAAGTGTCTGAATCAGGTAGCTTACGTCTAAACTATGGCCAGGGGTCCAACTGTTTATCTGTCAATTCTCAAAACAAAATATTTGTCTTACATTAAGACATGAAGCCTGTGCATACCTGATGCTCAAAAATACGTGGATCATTTCAGCAAGTAGTAGCACAAATTGTGATCTGTTGCTTTTCTGCACTTGTCAGTGGGATGTTTCAGTTGATAAGGCACACCCAAATAATTAAACAGAAGCACTGAATATTACCTGCATTGATCTATAAAGCAGTAACCTCCGTTAGGCATCAGCCCAAAAAATAACACAGACTCCAAAGTAAGGAGCACACTAAGCCACTTCCAAAACACAGCAGCAGATTCAGCAGCACTCAATAAAAAACATCTGCATCTCTGCTCAGCCTCCTTTCATCTCTGAAAGGTAACGCTGATGTTCACTTTACTTTGTCTTTGAAATGTTCCCTTTCATTTCAGCAGGCTGCTCTTCACTAACACAGCTCCAGCACTTTGTCTCCTCTGCCGTGTGTTGGTGCTGTCTCAGTGTGTTTGTGCAGCATGCTGAGTAATAACAGGTTGGGACAGCTTTATGTAATACAGTGTTAAGTTTTTGGATTAATAATTAAGAAACACATAAGTGTAGCAGTGTGCAAGTGTAAGGAAATGTAGCTTATAAATATGCTTACAAGGTAAACCAGCACAAAGAGTTCACAGGTAAAGGCACGCTGCTCTGAAAGTGCACAATGACCATATAACATTGTTGCAAAGCTCACAAAGTGACTTCAGGTTCATCTATTGTGTTTTTATTGTTGTCTGGTGCAGATGTAATACTTGTTATGGTACATTACTGCCTAACATGCATGGTCTCTATAGGGCAGGTATCATAAAATGGCAGACTTCAGTCAGACAGAATGTGAGCAAAGTCGCCATCCTATCAGAACCCATTAGCTGTTCTGGTATAAGGAGCATAGCTTGGGGCCCTTCTTAATTTCCACCAGTGCTTTTAAAGCATTTACAACAACTACTCCAGGTAATAGCCTAAAAAGTTGATAAACATTATTGACAGATATGAAA
The DNA here is from genome assembly GCA_036419115.1 of Scarus forsteni. NCBI lineage: Eukaryota > Metazoa > Chordata > Actinopteri > Labriformes > Labridae > Scarus > Scarus forsteni. The sequence goes on along the minus strand of JAZDUH010000182.1, from coordinate 12,452,284 downwards.
ACTTCAGCCAGCATTTACAGTCTACAAATGAGCCATTTATTGAGGAAATTCTTGTCCCCTGAATTGACTGTAATAGGAGCAGAAAATATAACTGTTACCGAATGCTTCACTTTTCATCACATCCTATCTACACTGAAAAACTAACAGTTATTTATTACAGAAATGCATGTAGTTTTTCTTGTTTTACATCTGTTTCTCCCACAAAAACGACCGTCACCACCAAAGAAACAGGTCAATTTTAGCTAACTTTAGCTACATGTTACACCATGCAGCTGATGTAATTCTTTCATATTGCCAAGAAAACAAAGACATTTTATCCTCATTCAACAGAATTGATTCAAGGCTCAGGCAAAAAAAAAAAAGTTTATATAGGATAGGCATCATAGTTGCAATTAAAAAATGGGGTGCAGCATATATTGAGATAGAAGTATTGCAATTAAAGTAAAAGTAGTCATGCTAGGACAATTTTTTATCTGCTTTTTATATGCAAATAAACCGATGTCTACAGAGAAATTCATATGTACTAAAATACAAAGTTCAAAACTAAAAGCTGAAAATGGACTACATTGATGAACAAAATCTGTTCCCCACCTTCACACAATGAAAGACTTTATGGAGGAAAAAACAGATTGGTTATCTGAATGAAGCGACGGCACACAAAAGTTTTGATGAAGCCTGAACTGTATTAAGTTGAGAATTAAGTTGAGGTCTTTTGATGAAAGAATTTCTTGTCCAAATCTAAATATATCCCGTCTTGTTCCTCCTCTGAGCTAATGTGAGGCAGTGGAGGGTCGGGGTGTGAAAGGATGACATGCATCCAGTGGAGATGCTCTCATCAGCGGATCACAGCTGCACAGAGTTTGAGGCTCAGCCGCTGACTCATACCAGTCCACATGACTTCACACACTGATGCTCGCTGATAACGTGCCGGGATTAAGGCTGCAGTGTGTGTTTGTCTGTGTGTTTGCGTGCGAGCTTGTGTATGATTGTGTGTGACTTGTGCTGTTCACAGGCTGAAGATCCATGGAAAAGCCGCAGATATGCACAGCCCACACAGCCGCTGATTCCTGCTGGTAGCACCCACCAGCGGCTATGGGACCGGATTTTAGGGTGGGAGCGCTGGTCCCCGAACTGAGGGTAGGGACACGCCCAGGGGGTCGAAACATGAATTTAAAAGGTCATGAAATGTTCAACAGGGAATAACAATAGACAACACTAATCCCTCTCAAAAAAGGAATGGAGTTTAGTGTCAAGTTTTTTGCTGATCTCTTTTATTTTGAGTCTACAAACCAAGTGGACAAACAAAAAGACAGACTTCTTTAACTTTTGGAGCTAAGATGATAATTGCACTGTAAGTCATGGAGCAAAAACAGTTGAAACAAATTCAAAGGTCTGCACTTCAGATGCCAAAATCGGGCTTTTTGAACCTGATACTGTGCCTATCAAAGATCATCTTGAGATATGCCAATATCATCACTAATACTGGCTTTGTTTTGTGTTTTGCTATAACAACAGTGCTACTGAACAGTAATTGTTCAACAAAAAAGTACAAAAAGCTCTTCAGGCATATATTAATTCTGATCCTGCTGTAAGGACTATTGGATTACCTTAAGGTCCAGTGTCCTGCTGTGTTTGACTGTCTACATCATGTCTTTAGTGTATATTAAGAAGGACTTGACTAAAGCAGAATCGGGAAAAAAAAGATTTTTTTTGTCTGTCTAGTGGATCAAATGCAACTCTGTTTCCATCCCCTTTGGGAATAGTTAGGTCTGGTGGAGTGGGGAGGCAAGCTCTGCACTGATTGGTGAACAAAATAATCTCATGGGAGGTGGGAGGTGAGGTTACAGGCCACAGAGCAGACTTTAAAAACAGTCGAAGTGTCTGCCTGTGCCCAGCATAAAAACACATGTAGGTATAGGCCCAGGGAGTTAAAAAAAAAAAAAAAAAAACATAGTGCATTTCTCAGTGAGTTGAGAGTGTAGCAAAAGTTGTAATGATTTTCTGCCCCATAAGCTCATTCTAACAACATTAAAAGCAAAGAAAACTGATTTTGCAGAATATGGAACCTTTAATGTAATGATTCACAATATTTTGTAACAGCAGATGCTGTATCAGTCAGGACATAAATCATTTAGTCAGTATTGATGGTGTCAAGATTTTTGCTGTCCATTATTACGATTACTGTAGAGCAACTTGACCACAAGCACGACAGACCACGTTTGCACACAATTACACTTACAGATTCTATGATGTTGAAAAATTAGGTTCAACACCTCACTGCATTTACAATACTATACTGTTTTTGTAAGATATGATGAATAAATTTGGTACTAGTGCAAATTGTAGTTACTCACCAGGCTGCTGTCTCTCACCAAAAAGTCTGCCCACTCTTGTAGTTCCTCTTCAACTGGGAATGTAACGTATTTTTGACACAAACCAATATTTCTGTATTTCTGAACTCATTACTACAGATACTGATACTGTTATTTTCGGCCAGAGCACACAATCTCCTCTCTGCTACAAATCACCTGTTCCTTTCATAGTGACAGTCTGAGTTAGAACAATTGGAGACCAAGAAAAACAACATTTCATTCTCTGATAAATGATACTGTTGATTTTCAAATGTAGACATGCAGAGATAACAGAAAACATTATCATGTATTTGTGTATTGTGCTGATATGACAGCTGCTCAATGAGATGTATAATATGGCCGATATGTATTCCTGATTTAATGTAAGTATGTAAATTTGCATAACTACTGATTGTGCTTCCATTATTATTACACATTTGACAGGCAGAGATGTTTCAGAACTTAATTTAATTCTCCTTTGTTTTGCTGTTTGGTTTGTTTACATGTGACTGTCATACATACAGAGCACTCTTCAGTAATATCTCTGTCATGATGAGAAAAATAATGGGCAAGAGAAAAAAAAAACTCTTGCTTCTGCTCTTCTGTAGTGAAGTAGCCTCCCAGATTGGGTCTCAATTGTTATTCACTATGACACAAACATGAGATGAAACAGCCAAATTTTAGGTAACATGCCCCTGAAATAAGAGTATCAATATCTCTAAATATCAATGCTCCACACCCCTCATTGTTTGGGGCAATAGTTTATTTCTCGGGTCAGGAATGGGCAACTTTGGTAACCTAGAGGGTCACACTAATTTTATTCTCAATACCAGAGGGTCACATCACTGGAATTTAAATGATGTATTCTGTGCTTTCAGAGTATTTACTAGTTGTTTAAATTGATTTTAATTATGTTTTATTTTATTTGAGCAAATGAACATGTTTACGCACAAAAAGAAAGAGTTCAATTAAAGCTCTGTTGTCTCAGAAATGTTGGCTTTTTATGTTTTTATGTTTTTAATTGTGCCATATGTTCTGCTTTTACATACATTATTGGATATTCTAAATTAAATGACAGGCCCCAAGCTGCCAGTCACCGACCCATGGTTTAGATATTTCCAAAACAAGAATACATCAAAAAATGAGGAGATGACAAAAAGCTGTGTAGTTGCACTTAGCAACTTCTACCTGCAGTTAGCCCATCAGTACTCTGGAGCTTACTGAACCACAGCAGGTCTTTTGGTAAAATTTTGCATATCATGTGTATGTATAATTCAGTGCAGACGATTCTGAACAAGCACCATTTTCAAACAAATTCAAGAAGATTATTTTAGCTGAATAACATGGCTAACTACAGCTGACAAAATCAGCCAAAAGCATCCACAAACAAAAGAATCTTTCCAGATAATCTGAAGCCTTAAGCTCCTGTGTGTCACCAAGGTAGCTTTTAGATCCACACACAGTAACTCACTTCAGGGGGATTGACTGGAGCTGGCTGAGAAAGTAGCAGCCATCATTACCTTGTCTGCTTGTAAACCACAAGGGCCAAAGCAATCATCACCCTTAAACACAACGTTTCCTATTACTCAGAACACACACTCACACTTGTACATACACACATATAAATACACACACACACTCAGCTATGGTCCATTTCTGCAGATGGATAAATTACAGGGAGGGAAATGCACAGTGACACCGCCGTCGGAGGCAGAGGTAATGAAGAGGCTTAAGCTCAGAGCGCAATAGAGGGACTGGGAGAAAAAAAAAACATACCAAATAATGTATAATGCATTGTAGCATGCTGCATAACTGCACTATCAGGGGAACTGCTTCTTTCCTGGAGCATTACAAAAAAGACGAGACAGCTGCATGCAGGCCTGAAAGAGGTGAAGACCTAGTTTCTGCTGCTGGCTTTTAGGGTGAAGAAGGGCATGCTATTTTTAAACTAGATGTATAAAGGGAAAAAGTGGCCGATGTATGCTTCTGCACGTGACAACACAAATCTACCTCTCTTAAATATGCTAGATCTCTTTGTGAAAACGCTGATACCAGGGCCATATTTCAAATTTGCTGCAGTAAAACTCAAAACAAAGAAGGACTTGCAGCACATTTATATTTCAGCAGCATGTAGCTTCCTCATTTTTCCTCCTGCATCTCGTGGCTTACTTCAGGAGGTATCTTGTTGTTTTCCTGTAACACACTGGGGGTTAAATGAAAATCGTGCCTGGCTTAATTAGACCTCCGCTAACAGCAATGACGTGAATGCTGCGCAACCAGAACACTGCAAGGCTGCCGGAGCTCCTACTCTTAAAAAAAAGGGAAACCTTGACAAGCAGGAGCACAACAAACCCCCACAGATTACACCGAGCAGGCCTTCATGCTCCACATTTAGCCTTTTCTTACACTAATGGATAGCTACCAGGGTTGTAAGTTAACTTGCTTGAACTCATTTTCACCAGACATTGTTAATCCTCAGCTTCATGTCATGCTCTTTACTATAGTAATAAAAGCTTAGAGTATTCAAGTGTTTGCCTATTTTTACACCTAACAATGTGAATAATTAGAGAAAATACTGACATTTGGTTTGTCTCCTTCATGAACAATAATGACAAAAAGTTCATTTTAAATACCTAGCTTACAATTTTAAGATTTGTTACTGCCTTAAACTTCAGCCACGTCATCCAATGCTGATTTAGCTGCAACTACATCTTATTTTTTTAAAGGCAAAGAGTAAGCTGTTGGTTTTCATTCAGAGTAGAGACACATACCAAAGCATGGAAACACAATGACTTAAAGGTGTAGTGTGTAGAAATTGACATTTTAGTGACATCTACCGTTCATATTTTGGAAAGAGTAGTCAGTTACATCAATAAGGAAAGAGAGCCAGTGAAGACCAAAAAGGATTATGGACAGGGCATCCTTTACAACAGTTAGCAGGTGAGGGTTTCTTCATTCCTATGTCTAACTATTCCAGTTGTAGTCGGAAGTCAGAATTTCCAAGTTCCAAGTAGGAAACTGCAACTGGAACGTCCCCTGAGGTCGGAATTTCCTACTGGGAATTCGGGGGAACCTCGACACCTCAGAGTTGACAATTGAAGATGGATGCCCCCAGTGCAAACACTTATAAAGCTCCTGTAATAATCAGTTTATTAGCACTTCTGACTAGTGTGTGTCGCACTAAATTAGCCATATACACAGTATTGTTGGGCCTATATTTATAGAAATGCTGCCATCGTGGTATTAACATTCTTAATGTGGTATTGTGAACTACAACCAAGGGCGTGCTAAGAGCGGCGAACAACAGCTAACAATAGCCTGGTAGATCGGCATGTTTATTCTGACTTTGTGGCTGGAATGCTGATAACTCGGAGATGACATCACTCCCACTTCCCTCTTCCCAATTCCGAGGTTGATGGAATGCAGCATTATTTTAATAGATTATATGTCAGTTAAGATGCCACATGCCATCCAGGTAGATTTCAGAACCATTAGCTGAATTGGTCAGATTTTTTGTCTAATATTTCGCGAAGCAAAGCTTGAAGATGAATCACTTGCTCCTGGTCAGAAGATGACTGATAGTTGACATTTCCAATCAGCCATATTTGGTGCAACAACCAAAACAAATCCCAACAGAGGGTCTGACTATGGTCAGTGAGTGTGGCCACTTGGCTCTGCTTAGGTAGTTAGACTGGAAAATCAACCTGTTTGACTATCTGTTGTGGAGTCGTAAAGCGTTCCAAGCTGGTCTGTTGTTGTCTGTCATTATGACACACTACACGAGACAGACCAACATATTTTTGTGGTCTACAGTCCCTGAAGCCCTATGACAAGTGTTTGGCCATAATCATACAGAAAACATATGGTCTGACCATGGCATTAAATATACTCCTTCTATCTACAAATACCTAATAAAACATGTCAGACAACTGTATAACTAATGCAATTTATTAACAAAGTTATCCAACATTTACATATACTCAGAGTATATCTCAAACTAATTCATATGTTTGTTTTTTTCCTGTAGCACTGATAACATATGGTAGATATTCCTAAAACACACCTAGACTTATATCAAGACATATCAGTGTTTGTACATTTGAAAACCACAATGTAATGATAACCTCGACACTTAAATTATTGAGTTTTAACAACCTTATAGACCCAACATGTATCCACCATAAGCAAAGTACCTGACGTCAGTGAGCAGCAAAGACAAACGCCAATTTGACAAGAAGATAACCTAAAGCAAGAGCAGGCCATCTGCTGTGACTATGATAGGGTCTCAGAAAAGAAAAGGGAGATCTGCTGCTCCTTTTCTCTCTTAAATGTTTATAGACTGCAAACAATAGGTTGGCTTCAAAGTTACATAATAAGGTTGTAAATTTTGAATGGCCCACCATGCACATTATATAATAAAAACAGTTGAAGATGCTGTATTGTTCGAAAGGTCTACAGTATTACAAGTACTTCACAGTGTATCAATCAATCTTAAAGGGCACACTTGATGAGCTTTAGCCTGCAGCTGCAGCTCCAACAAGTTACACAGGGTTAGCATGCTGCACACGTCAGAGTGGATTTCTCTTTTTATATCTGTTAAGTCTCTTCAACCCTCTTTTGTTGTAATTTCCTGCAGTTTCATGCCCGGGCATCAAAGAGAGCACAGCTGTGTCACTGGATGAATGCTTTAATCCATTCAGCCAGCGCATCTGTGTGCTCCGTCTTACGCTACGTCATTAGCTGCCTGCCCTAATATGTGTATTTGTGTGTGTGTGTGTGGCTGGTTAGAGTTATCTGAGTATCCATGTGGGTACATATGAATCCAGCCATGCACGCATACAGTAAATACGAATCCTGCAGCATTTGAGCCCTCACATGTCTACTTGTGCTCTCATGCAGGCTAAAAACGCTCCACACACATGCTGACATGGACGCACACACAGAGGCTGACATGAGAGGATAATGAGGGACGTTTTTATGCCTGGAGTTGTGTTGGGTTCCCTGCTGAAGGCCACATCAAGACATCACATCACAGAGGCTAATTTATGTGATGGTAAAGTGTCTGAGCAGTGCTAAATTTAGGCTGGATCGCTGATTTTCTGACTGACATGGGATTAGAAAAGCCATCAGAGGAAGAACAAGACAAGGAACTCCACAGGAGATCCCCCTAAGCCAAACATCCTTATCATAGAGGCATTCTAACGGTTTCTGCACAGTTGTCCAGCAGAACATGTCCGTGGTTACAATCCCACATGAACGTATCCACTGTGTTGACTGAAAGAACGGCAGGAATCTTGATTGACTCTGGGAATGGAGTGGAGTCAATTTTTATAGAGCCACAAACCAAACGTTAGCATAGATTAGATTGTCTCCTTGGCCCATATAAATCATTGTCAGCTGAGTGTGTCCAATCAGAAAGGCATCTATTCTGTGTAATTAGCTTACAAACAGGATGCTGTTTGTCCGCTGTAATGCTGATTGAATGAATTTCAGTCATTCGGTCAGAACAAATGAGATTCCAAACACTCACTGGTCAATAAATGAATACAAATGTCCAGCTCAGCCCAGAGAAATAATAGGTGAATGTTTATTTAAAAGAGCTTTGCCATTGGGCTTGAATGCTCCCATCTGCATGCTAAACCGTTTCGGGTGGAAATATCAGTCTTTATTTCTTCTTGTTCTGTTGTTAATAAAAATGAGCGAGAGTTAGGACACTGGATATGACCTGTGGTCTTATGAGCACTCAGGTCGGATCTACTGCCAGTGTGTGGCTCCTTTCCTGCATGTTATTCTCCTCTCTCCCACACACACAGGATCCAGTTCAATCTGTTGGTGGTCTACACCTGATTTAAACATGTCCAACAAATCAGGCTCCTTTTGAGTAGGACTGAAACAGAGGGGTTTCAAGCCAGAATCAATATCTGAGAGGATTTTGAAGCAACAAAAAGTTCCAGGGGACAAAATGATTTCATTTCTTTTACTTTAATTGTACTTAAAATGATCACAGACTGGCTTTAGCTATTGAAACTGAACTTAGCCAATCACTCTGCTAGGAATGGAAATTGATAAGATTTTATCGATACCAATGCTATTAACAATCCTGCTTATTGATCCAATTCTTTCATGATTCCCTTATTGATTCCTGCAGAGTTTTCGTATGGGCAAATGTTGGCCTGTAGATTTTCAGTGGCAACAATGTCAAACACATGTCACAGTATAGATAACTGCTTCTACAAGTTGCTGGTGTTTCCACTCACTGAAGGTTATGCAGTAGGCGCCCCTTGTAAAAAATAAGACACAGTTTTGACCGCTTGTGAACCCTGTCAGTGGAAGGAATTGATAAGGGAATTGATTAGCAAAAAGACTCATGATATCAATTCTTTGATGGAGCTGTTAACGATTCTCAACTGGAGTTGGTTTTCGATTTCCAGCCCTACACTCTACTGTAGTCCTGTAAACTGAAATATGGCTGAAATGTAGGCTATGTAAACTGCAAGCTTTGCCATGTTCAGCACTGCTGACACTCATAACACTGTTTAGCTGTGCAAAATAAATCATGCTAAGTTTTGAGAGTTTTCTGAGAGATTATTTTTTTCTTCACTAATCCCTCAGTCTGAAATGAAATATGTGCAAACTTAACCCTGCAATCAGTTTCTTAAAACTTTCTTATGCTGGGAGCAGCTGATAAAACAGCAGTAAATTGTTCTGAATAAGGGCCTGAAGTTTGTTTTCAAGCTTTTGCTACTCTAATATCAAATATGATTGTTTGTGTAATATTTTATGATTTACTGTGAAGTACTTTAGGTGTTTAAGTAGCCTAAGCTATTCTCTTTTGGTGCATTTAACTCTAATTAAATCACAGTGAAGAGGGCCTAAAGGTTGAGCTGAGGTAAGCATTTCACTCACAGCGGTCAGCTTTGTGCTACTATAGCATGTTGTCTTCTAAACATGCCTCAGATGGATACAGCACGGATGGCGGAGAGGATGCTGTGATATAAGCCTCAGTGCGATAGCAGCCCGCATCTTCACCCTCTCCGCTTCCTTTGATGTCTCCCCATGGGGGAGCAGGAGCTGGGGGTTGGTAATGAATCAAGCTGAGCCATAATGAATCTTCTTATTCAAGTCTGCTTTGATGAAATTCCACCTGACTGATCTCAAATCACAGAACAAAACAGTGAGAGCTTGCTGACAACTGTTATGAAAGCTATACTGGCTGGCAATGGGCTTGGAGAGCGTCGAGCGACTTCAAGAATCCCTCCAGGATACTTTTCTCTGTTTCACTTTCTCCATTCTCCCTTTCAAATACCTCTGTGATCACTGAGTAGGCTGAAATCTGAAGGGAGCCCAGCCTACATTTGCACTAATGTTTATGTCCAAGTCTGCACTCATCAAAGTTTCATTCCATTTCAACACAGCATTTTGTATCTTTAAAAATAGACGGAACCCATTCGAGAATTTGAAGTAAAATGATAACAACTGTTGCTTTAAAAATGAGCTGGGACAATGTGTCACAGACCTGCACAGGTGCAGCAGATAAAGTTTCTACAAGGTATTCATACTTTGTCACTTTAGTCAAACACACACTAACAGTTTTTCTTATAGATCAACAGTCTCTTTAAAACTACGAGTACCACCTGGCATTTGAATGCTTCTGTTAGGTTAACAAGTGCTGCACTGTCAAACTACAATGATGGAGCTCAATAGTTTTTCCATTAGTGTTTTTTGCAGAAATCTTTAAAGCAAGGGCTGATCATGTAGCCTGAAGACCTCGACCAGTGAAGTCTTGACTGAATCAGGTCGTGATAGTTAAAGTGGTAAAGTCTGAGAAGAAAACATTCAAACATTTCTGATTCATCACATTAATATATCACTTGAAAATACATTTTATTAGCATTATTTTAACATACAATTAAATGTTTTGTTTTGTTTTTTGTTTTTGCAAAGGGTTTGTTTAATCAGCCACGTTAACAAAACAACAACTATTTGAACAAGTTAAAGTATTTGTTACCAAGTTTTTATGGTTGCACCACATTAACATTTTTAACATTATCTCCTCCATAGTCCCTGAAAATGTATCGAATACAGAAATTTTGGACTAGGTCTTCAAAAAAAGAATATATTCAAGTAATTTGTGAGTTCACTTTAAAATTTTAATCTTTTTAAATTTCACTTATCGATTAGCAAAAATCCTATGTTTTTTCCCCTAAAGCCTACGCTCCAGGTCTACATAGTCCTGATTCTTCATGGTACTGCAGCCTAACTTATATAAAATATATTCCAAACATCTGTCTACTGTAGTAGTCACCATGCATGAAAGGGTTAAAAAAAGTATATATTTTTTAAAACTTTGCTGACATTGTCATTTTGATTGAAGAGTAAACTGAATAGTTTCAGACATAAGCTGTACTCTCTCCTTCTCTGTCTTTCCTTTCATGGGCTCAGTCCACTCTAAATATTTTAAGGCCGACTCTGTGGTAACTGGTCAGCTCAGTGCTTCATTTTCAACTATTCTGAATTCATTTTAACTTTTGTGCTGTGAACTGGGCTTGCTGCCAGTGTCAGTGGACCTAAACTGATGAAACAATGGTAGGACATCACACTGATTTTGTTTGCTGCTGGCACCATTAAGAGGGAAGGAGGAGGAGTCCTGGTTTAGCTGAATTTTTGCTTTGTTCCTATACTGCAACACTAACATGCAGAGAGGATGCGTTTACACTAAAGGATGTATTAAACTAAAATATGGGCTCTTTACATAAGACTTTTTTTGTCAAGTATTGGAGGCCAATGATGAAAAATCAATGTCAGTAGGTCTGTCTCACGCTCAACCGTTGTTTATTAACCCTCTCATGCATGAAAAATTAAATCACAAAATAAATCTTTTTTTAAATGTATTTTTAACTTTCTAACAAGTTAAAAATCATGTTGTTCCTAATATATTACTAAATTAAAGGTTATATATTTTAACCTGTCTGATTCTTTTAGAATAGAAGGATTTAACATTTATTCCTGAAGGGCATGGTGCAGTTTGCCCTTTGTCTGCCTTTTTGGATTTGTGATGCAATATCTTGGTATGTAAAAAATATGCAAAGATAATATTTTAAAACTTGATACAAGGGTTTGGGAGTTAACCATGTGGTAGTTGGACATGGTTCTGTAACCTAAGATGTATAAAATATATACCAAACATATGTCTACTGTAGTAGTCACCATGCATGAAAGGGTTAAGATATTATGTTGAAAACCAAGAGATTAGCATATCATTCTGGGACCTTGTTCCTTGACCTCTGGACCCCAAAATGTAATTGTTTTATCTTTTATCAAAAGTGTAAATTGTGTGGAGTGCAAAGAAAATTATGTCAAGCATTTAAGAGACAAATGATAATACCTACGAATCCTGCTGTTGCAGAGACAAAAATGGTTTACTAATGACCACAAATCACACTTTAATATTGTAAAATTCATGATAATCCCTAAACATAGATAGATTAGACCAAAGAAGAGACTTTGACTTTTTCACACTTCATATGTGAGGAGGAGCACGGCACACTCGGCATGCTTTGAAAAAGTCTGCAGCCCATCTGGAAGCCTGCGGTATTCAAGGTGGAAGAGACTGCCAGGAGTAACAAAAGAAGAAAGTAATTAAAGAGTGGGATCTCATAGACAAAGCATGCACTTGACTGCCAACAGCGTTTAGCTGCAACGGCTCCTGCTGCTTCTTAGTTAGGAGTTGTGATTATGAGTGTGAGCTTTGGAACTTTTGGTGTTAGACTGGACTCAGAACACTTCAGTATAATAGCCTTTTAGGGTGTGAAACCAAGATCTGAGTGATGAAGATTTCAACAAAATGAAAGTCAGTCAGTTAGTCAGATTAGAGGGAGAAGAAAGAATAAATTAATAATAAAGAAAACAATGAGGCATTGATCAGTCAGAAGCTTTTCTCAGGGACTTAAGGGGATCATCACACTGACATGAACACTTGAAGTTAGAATGTTTTGTGCAAAGGCTAGAGACTGATGTGCAACTCATAGCAATCAATACTACACAATAACATTCTATAAAATAATAACTCGATGCCAGTTTACTTTGTTGCATCCTGCATGTTTGGAAACATCCAAGGTAATCAATGTAAAACCGAGGTACCCCATCTGCTAAGCGAGAGCACAGAACTGAGGTAAATAGAATGAGGCTAATGGAAGATTTCTCTGATTTGGCAGACTGGATACATTCTAGGTCTAGACAAGTCAATTCTTGATTGTCTTATTAAGACAACCTGATCTTTTTGATCATTTTGTGTAAAACTGACAGAATTATGTGGTGTAGTTTTCTTTTTAATCAAAATCACAATATACATTACAAACTGATAGTGGTGTAACGGTACATGTATCCGTACCAAACCGCTCGAAAAGGACGTTCGGTTCGGCACAGTGCTGTACTCGAACGAGTACAGTAAGTTTACGTTAGCCGCTGCACATAGCTCTTCAATATTCACGGGGGTACTCGTCTATGATTGCTGTGGTTAGGGAAGGCTTTTTAATATTCATGAGGAAAGTGGTCTGTGATTCGTGCTCTTGCGATCATGTACTAGGGCTGGACGATTATGGAAAAAATAAGAATCCCGATTATTTTAAGTGATATTGATATCACAATTAATATACACGATTATTCATTTATTTAAAAATTTCATGATTGATTTAAGCACAACTTTAAAGAACCAGCGAGCGGCACATACAGTATTATTGATCCACATAAGTCACACACACACTCGCTGTGGCTGCCGGTGGAACACAGAAGCGCTATGAAGCCCATGAACTTACATACACAGCACTCCACACTGTGTGGCATATTAGTTGTTTTTCTTCGATTATAATGTTTTTATGATTGTTAGATGGCAAAATTAAAATTACGATCAAAACACGATTAATTGTCAAGCCCTATCATGTACATATCATGTGGACGTGACGTCTCACGGAGAGCCAATCAGAAGAAAAATATCAAAGAGCTTCCGTAACCACAGGAGTTTGTGTCCGAATTGTGCATCATGGCTACTGCTAGCAACCAACCACAGCTTGGAGAGCCTCCCCCATCGCTGAAATCTCCTGTTTGGGAACACTTTGGCTTTATTGTGAAATATTGCAACGGAGAAAGACAGGTGGATCAAACGAAGGCGGTGTGCCGATATTGTTCAACTTAGGTCGAGTATTTTCCGACAGCACGTTAAACATGCCAGCTCACCTGAAACGGCTCCACTGAAGTGTAAAGATTTCCATGGTAAGGAAAAAAACACTACAATGCAAATTCAACTGCCGTCTGCATTCAAGCAGCCTCTCCCAGACAGTTCAGATCAGGCCAAAGCAAAAACAGCATCCATCTGCGTTTTTATAGCATAGGGTCTAAGACCATATTCAGTTGTGGAAAATGCTGGTTTTAAACACATGCTAAAGGTGATTGAGCCCCGGTATAAAGCACCCAGTTGTCCACATTTAAGCCAGGAATTTAAAAAGAAACTCATTATTCTTAATTTCATACATTTGTTGTTTATTTATTTTATTTAACTTATTAGTATTACCAAGCAGCACATTGAATTTATTTTGGTTTTAAGTTTGTATAATGAAAATTTTTTGGTTTAACAGATGTGCTAAACAAGCAATTGGTTTTGCGTTGTTCCCATACTGTACCGAAAATGCACCGAACCGTGACCCCAAAACCGAGGTACGTACCAAACCGTCATTTTTGTGTACCGTCACACCCCTGCAAACTGATGAACTGATGAATATAAAATGTTCCTGGGTCCAGATTAATGTAACAAAAATTAGTTACCAGTTTATAAACATAGCACAGCATTTTTCCACCAATTCTATTTGTGATATCAAACTTTCCATTGAGGTCCATGTGAAAAGTGTCACAGCAAAAGGTATAAAGCACTGATTGCCAGCATGACATAAAGAAGGTGAAGGTTTCAGAGACAAATAGACTCTCAGGTTATCTCATTTGCAGTGGAATAGATATTTATAGTTCTGGCACAATATACAGTCCTGGTACAGTTTAAATGAGTCCACTGAGGGCAGGAAGCAGACAGAGCAATAGGCTTTCAAAGGCTGCCCTCTCCAAACAGGTATCACTTTAATAGTGATTATACTGGCGATTAGCTCCAAATGGTGTCTGCAGTGGTTAACAAGTGCCGGACAAGAACACAAAGTGCTACAAAAACAGTTGTCAAAACACAAACTTGTGACAGATTAGACACCCATTTCACACGCAGCAGCATGCACAATCATCGCCCTGATTTTTGGCAACACACAGGGCAAACACAAGAATACAACAATGCATAAGCAACAACAGTTCCACACAAAAGCACAACTCCTCCAGCCCGCAGGCTGGGTGACAGAGCTGTGAGGGGCAGCGCTGTGTTTGGGCAGCAGCAGAGGCAGATGCAGCGCTCAGTCGCCTGAAGGCATCACTGGGTATTCAGGCCTCGCTGGGCCTCTTCATCAGCACCCTCTGAGCCTTAGACCCATGACCAACAGGGAAAACACACTCACACACATTAACGCACACACGTCCAGCTCAGAGCCAGTCAGGCCTTCCCAGCCTTTCGGACAAGAGGGGAATTTGGATAGAAGTAGAGCAGCCTCATTCAGTTCAGAGACACACACAAGCAAGGCAGAAAAAACTGAACAGGATGTAGGTTATGATGGACTGGGTCCCCTCTATTGCTATGTGAGTATCTGGGTTAAACCGCTCTGTGTATGTGGGGCTGTGTGTGTGTTTATGCGGGTGTCCTCTGCCTGAGAAACGACACAGACATGACACAGCACATAGACGGCCAGCACAACATTCTAAGACCGACAGCTACTGAAATCAGGCTGCTGGATGTAAGATACGGCAGGATGTTGACTTGTGTTTATTGCCAACAGTTTACAAGTTGAATTTACAAATCAAACTTAAGGGCCTGCCCGTAAATCTAGCTTAAGCCAAACTGTTAGTAACCTAGTTTATTTCTAAGCATTGGAAAAGAAACAGCTTTGCCAAAGTATTTTTTAAACAGCTTCTGTCCATGGAGATTTTATTTTAAAAGGACATTTGACAGTTCTTCTCTCTTTCTCAAGTCAACCACCGTAAAGTAAAATGATAAATTAATAGGATGATGCATCTTTTCCAGTAAACAGCTTAGAATTATTTCAGCCAAATCATTCTGCAAATACACGGATACTATTTTCAAACAGTGAAGAAAACACTCCTCAGATTAAATTACAGAATAAATGGTCAATCAAACTATGCACTATACAAAAGTTTCTGGCACTCGGGTCATCCTATACGTTCAAAACGTCTTTTTATTTATCCTTACTTTGATTTGTATATAATCACTTGTAATGAATCTCTAGTCTTTTAAATCATTAAAAGTTCAGAGCTTTTACAGATTATGCTTTTGTCTTACACTACAACACGTTATTTAAAGACCAGAAATTCTAACAAGCTATTTGGTACAACAAAATGCCAAAACAAAACAAATATCCTCTGATAAATGTTCAAAAGGGCCTCTTTTTCAACATAAGTGTTATTTTATGGGAGTGAACCCATTGAAAAGATGACTGGATATTTTGTTTTTTGAAATTGAAGCCATAAAAGCATTAGTATTTTGCAGGTGAAGAAGAAAGGATCTCTCTGAACCTGACAAAATAGATTGACTAGACTGATCCCACAGAAAGTGTTTGGAAATGGACAAAACCTTTCAAAAGCATATCCAGCAAGTGACTGGACTTCATGCTGTCAATCACATTCATGACAGGCGCGACGCTGCGGTGTCAAGGACAGAATGTGAGCCACTTTTTAAACAAAGTCTCTGCAAAACATGTTGGAAGTGGTGTGGAAGTACCCTTTCAACAGAGCCTGTCGTGTTTGAGCTAGCTAGTTGCTCTATAGGATGCCAATTGGGCCATGCCACTTTAGGACACGCACAGTCATAGATTGAAACTTGGAAAAATGGATCTGCCTGATTACGGACATTAAATCAGGCTGATCCATCTGTACAGCAAGGTTGCCTTTCTTAAGGCCTATGGCAAAAAGTTAATAAATTCATATGTAAAACTAGAAAAGCACTCGGAAAGCGCAGACCCACGCCAGCGCCACAGTCCTCACCCATATTGTGATTTTCACCACAAATATTAACCTTTATTTCATCGAAATATTTAGATTGCTTGACCATGAAAACATACCATTAGCAATTGGTTTCATAATGATATCTATTTTAGTTCATTAGTTATTCACAAAAATCACATTTCGGACAAACAAACTCTCCCGAAAACATAACCTCCTTGGGCAGAGGTAAAAATACTGATAATGGGGTGCTGGTTTGGCGGAGTGGTTAGCACCCCATATACATGCTTCTGCCGGTCCAGGTTCGAATCCCGCCTGTGACCAGTTTGCAGAGTGTCTTCTCCTACTCTCTCTCCCCCTTTCACAAGCCTATCCACTGTCTCTCTCCTATCAATAAAGGCACAAAATGCCCAAAAAAATACATTTAAAAAATATATATATATACTGATAATATAATTTTTAAGGGGCCCCTAACAGTCATGGGCCCATGGGATCTTTCTTACATATTTCCAGGAATGGGTGTTTCAATATCGATTCTATGATGGAGCTGTTAATGATTCTCAATTGGAATTGGTTTTCGATCCCCATCCCTACTTCCATTGCATGCTCTGTCCAAGCTGTTTAGAAAAAAATGGTCTGATATCAACAGGCCTTGGACACACTGCATGTGTACAGATAAACTGGAATATTTCCATTTCAACCACACAGTAGTTAAAGGAGCTGTCAGGCAGGCCACTCTTGCTGTTATGTAACATGTAAATAATCAGCGTATGCAGGAATTCATCGATTCTTCAGCTTGGAATGACATGAACATGCAGCCCATACATGCACACACGCCATGTCTCCATATGTTTTTAAATTACTTCATTTTCACCGTTTATCCTTCAAGACTTTGATTTTGTCTGTTCAATCTCCTCCTGTCCAACACTCTCTCTCTAACATATACACACATATACTGGCGCACACATACACATCTCATTTTGTTACCAGCATGCCAAGTCATGCAGAAAACAGTAGGGAGGTTTTTTTTAAATCCCAGGATGAAAACAGCAAAATGCAATAACCTGGGACAAAAGTGCTGACATGTTAGGATGAGTCCAGCTTTCAGGCAGACTGATCAGCTGCAGCTGAAACAAGCAGGAGACCCCCTCCATGCACACGAAGACAGAGAGACAGACAGGCACTTCTTCTATATTTTATATTCTTCCTTGACTGATCCTCTTACTCTACCCCCATCCTTTCCCCTCATCTTTATTCTTCACTCCCCCATTTATCCCCCTTTTTTATCCCAACACTTTAACCCATTTTTTCTATTATGTCTCTTTTTCAGTTAAACCACCTCCATCACCGGCCTGAAGATTATCTCTCCTGTGGACGGCTCTTATATCCCTCCTCCACTTCTTATTCTCCCATTTTCCTCCAACTCTTCTCTCCTCTGTGTGAAACTTGTTTGCATGCTCACTCACTCAGCTCCTTGATTAGTGAGATCAAACCAGAGAGAGTCTAAACAGACACTTGCTGAAAGCAGCTAGTGAATCAGTGGAGACTCCCACCCTTGCATTTAAAACTGTATTTAACCATAAGGGCTGAGTGATGCAGGCCAAAAAATCCAATTATAGACTTTTTAAGTAATGAAATGATATAAACTTTGCTTCCTTACAAAGAAAAGTATTGTTTATTACCTGTTTGAAACTACTGCAACAAAATCAAAGGTCTTAATATTGGTCAGCTGTCTGTTTTTAGAAAGAAAAAATGATACTGGGTTATCTCCAATATCTCACTTGTGAGTATTAGGGCTGGAACAACTGATCGATTAAATCGATGAAAATCGATGATTAAATTCGTTGTCAACTAATTTAATTATCGATTTTTAACTGCAACGAATCACGGGTGCTTTGGTGCATGAAATTGTAGCTTACAGTCAGTTTGTCAGGAGGAGATGAGCCCGCTGTCTTGCCGTAAACTACTGTGAGAGGTGCGCATGCGCACTAGTGACCGTCACTGCACATAACATGCAGAAGGATTCACAGTGGCATCATCCACGGCAGTATTACTTTATGAACGACCAAAAACCTCCAAAAGCTGGGAGCATTTCACTCTCAACAAAGCTAAGCAAACGATCCCTTGCAAGGCCGACTTCATCTGGCATACGAGCAAGACCTCTATGAAAGATCACTTGCTGAGAAAGCATGTCGGCGTGTTGGAGACGGACAAAGACTCGCCTCAGTATAAAGATTATTTTTGTTTGTTACATTCAGCAGCACCTTATTTTGTTGAATACTTTATAGACAAGACTGCTACTACTTCGCCTGCTTTGTTTCAAGAAAAAAAAGTAAGTTTGTGAGCATTTATTTGAACAACATGCAAACAAGTCTGTTAATGTACCTACAGTTTTGCACAGTGAGTCAAGAAAAGAAAAAAACTGTAATAAAACATTATTACTGACGGAAAAATGCTTTTTATTGTTTTTATTGTTGTTTAGAAAATACTAAAAACAACTTTAAGCTAAGTTGTAAAGGAAATTGCAAAAATGTGTCATTATCCAATTAATCGATTATGAAAATAATTGTTAGTTGCAGCTCTAATAAGTATATTGCCTTATTATAGCTGACACTAATATGGGCCCTTAAACATATTTTCATAATATATAAAAAGCTCCAAACAGGATGGTGTAGACTGTGAGAGCAGTAGGGTCCAAAAAAAGCCCAAGAACCTGCAATGACTTAGCAGATATTTCTTAAGGCTTAAAACTTTAATGCCTCCAACATAGTTTACAATAGGGGTGGAAAATTAGACAATTTAAAGTTTTTTAACCAAAAAATCAATTTCCTCTTTAAAGAGGACATATCATGCTTGTTTCTCCTTTTCACTATGCCAGACTAGGATGCCTGTAAAGCATTTCTGCCCTCAGTACAAGTCATTTAGTTCCTTCATTGCCCCACAATAGCGTTCTCAAAATCCTCATTTTAGGCCATTATGAAGCCCTTGTTGAAACACTCGGATCTGAGGATGACCTAAAGTTACCTCGCAACGTCACAGCCCTTTGTGCTCTGATTGGTCAGTTCTATCAGGGGTTGAGCCAGCCTGTCCTTCTTCTTCTACTGTATTTTCCAGCAGGCCCAAAGCAGCAACCGCGTATTGAGTCCCCCTACAGGTCAGAACTGGTAATGAGTGAATGTGAGCTAGGGAGCTATATACTCCTGCTGGTGGATGTGTTCCTCGGTGACGGTTTTGTGGCTAACGGACATCACAGAGGAGGAAGTGTTTTATCAGATTACTCCAATAAAAAGAAATGTACCTCGTGTCGTCACGTCGTTTGAAATCTCGCGGACATCTCGCAATGACCTATTTTCAGAGGCATCAAATCTCGTTCTAGGATATCAGAAAAAATACAATATCTAATTTTTTGAAAATTAAGGGGGTGTAAGGTCTTGTTTTCAAATTTATTATATTATATGTAAGTATTAAATCATGCATCAGCATGATATGTCTCCTTTAAACCTATTGTCCCCCCTCTCCAAGAAAATAACTGCAGATGACACACAAATATTAAATTTTTGTCCTTTATGCTTTTGTTTCATGAAAAATATGTCACAAAACTAAACAAATTTCCCCTCTAAGGTTTGGTGGAGTGGTTAGTGACCAGGCATGTCCCATGTACATGCTTCTGCTCGCCCGGCTTTAAATTTAGCCAGTGGCCAGTTTGCAGAATGTCTTCCCCTACTCTCTCACCCCCCTGCACAAGCCTATTCACTGTCGTTCTAGATCCTATCAATAAAGGCACAAAAATGCCCCAAAAATAATAAAAAAGCAATGTTTAAAAAAATTGTACCTACAGTTATGTTAACAAAGTTACACTATGCTGTATGGCTGTATCAAATTTACTTTATATAAACTTTACTATATCAATATGAAACTATCTGATCACTTTTTCATCTAATTAAAAACAACTACATCACTAAAATGTGCTTTTGCAAAACACATCAGGGCCTACCATGCTGAAGACAGGGACATTTTTTCAGATCTATTTTTACCATGCCACAATTTACAAATTGGTTTTGTGTCCCAGTTGAATAGAAACTCGGGGTAATTTTTTACCGCAGGTCTCCATGGGAGCAAAGTGGGTGCCAGAGTAATAAAAAAGAATCTTAATTTTCAAGATATTTAAATTTTTGAATAAATAGATTGAGGATACAGCACCATACAATGTGTGTGCAGTTCAAGGACAATCATAACCATACCTCTCAGTAACATTACAAATGTATTGGTGAGCCATCACAGAAAACCTGGTGATGTGCTTTTTAGAGGATAACATGTTTCTTCAGAGCTGTTTACAATAGAATTCAGTACATGGAAAAGCAGACTATAATATGTCTGATCAAGACAAATCCAGTGACATTTATCTCATCTTTGCTGCATTTGTCCTCCTCATTGATGAGCAGTATGTCTTAGTATGTTAGCTTGGTGCTAACACATAAGGGAAACTGCTGTTAACAGGCTAAAGTAACGCATCTTTTTGATATTTTTACTTCATGAAAAACATAGTTTCCCTCGTATCAAATATTTACTCAGCAACATCTAGAAAATTATGCTGTCACTTAAATTCAGGGATGTTGAATTTGTTTCTTAGCATCTTCTCTTCTGTTCTTCCGTAAAAGCTGCCGGGTAAACAACATTTAAAATGCAACAGCCCCCAATCCTGGCTTGATGATATGGACCAAACTGTATATCTCAATATATTTTAACTGAGTGGGAATATTTGATTCTTTCCAGATAGATGACAAAGAAAATGTGCTCAGATCATTAAAGCTGAAAATCCAGTGGTATTGATGCAGGGGGCTGTAAAAGCTTAAGGGTTTTGGCTGCAGTTACCAAATTACATAGTCATTATATTACACTTTGTGCCGCTAATGTAAAATATGGGAAAGATTTCTCATGCTCATGCTTTTATCCAACTGTTTTGGCATTTTCAACAAAAAAAGGAAACATCATGCTGCCGCCCCTGAGATCAGGAACACGAATCATTGAGCTTCTGTTTTTCATTTTCCCATCCAGCCTCCTCCTCTTCAGTGGCATTTCTCTCATCTTTCTTTGGCTTTATGTTGGCACTGCTGACAGGACTGTTGTTGTGACAGAGCAGGGGATTGGGTGGGCTGTTGCATATTTTTTATTTTGCTTTTGTGGATGAGAAAAGGGTGGGGAGGGCCAAATACATAGTCAAGAGCATTAGTTTTTAGAACAACTATATCTATATAAACATTACAGTCAAAACTTAAACTTTGTTTAATTACACGGACATTAACTGATTGATTGAAATAATATTTTTCAAAAACTGTGTTCATTGACAGGAATCCAACAATAGGGTATATACACTAATTGCCAAAACTATTCGCTCACCCATCCAAATAATCAGAATCAGGCGTTCCAGTCAATCCCATGGCCACAGGAGGATAAAATCAAGCACCTAGGCATGCAGACTGCTTTTACAAACATTAGTGAAAGAATGGGTTGCTCTCAGGAGCTCAGTGAATTCCAGCGTGAAACTGTGATAGGATGCCACCTGTGCAACAAATCCAGTCATGAAATTTCCTCGCTCCTAAATATTCCACAGTCAACTGTCAGCTGTAATATAAGAACGTGGAAGTGTTTGGGAACGACAGCAACTCAGCCACAATTTGGTAGGCCACGTAAACTGACAAAGCGGGGTCAGCGGATGCTGAGGCGCATAGTGTGAAGAGGTCGCCAACTTTCTGCAGAGCCAATCCCTACAGACCTCCAAACTTCATGTGACTTTCAGATTAGCACAACAGTGTTCAGAGAGCTTCATGGATGGGTTTCCATGGCCGAGCAGCTGCATCCAAGCCATATATGACCAAGTGCAATGCAAAGCGTTGGATGCAGTGGTGCAGAGCATGCTGCCACTGGACTCTAGAGCAGTGGAGACGCGTTCTCTGAAGTGACGAATCACGCTTCTCCATCTGTCAATCCGACGGACGAGTCTGAGTTTGGAGGTTGCCAGAAGAACGATACTTGTCGAACTGCATTGTGCCAAGTGTTAAGCTTGGTTGAAGGGGGGATTTTGGTGTGGGGTAGGTTTTCAGGAGCTGGGCTTGGCCCCTTAGTTCCAGTGAAAGGAACTCTGAATGCTTCAGCACACCAAGACATTTTGGACAATTCCATGCTCCTAACTGTGGGAACAATTCGAAGCTGGCCCCTTCCTCTTCCAAGATGACTGTGCACCAGTGCACAAAGCAGGTCCATAAAGACATGGATGACTGAGTCTGGTGTGGATGAACTTGACTGGCCTGCACAGAGTCTTGACCTCAACACAACAGAACACCTTTGGGATGAATTAGAGCAGAGACTGAGAGCCAGGCCTTCTCATCCAACATCAGTGTGTGACCTCACAAATGTGCTTCTGGAAGAATGGTCAAAAAATTCCCATAAATACACTCCTAAACGTTGTGGACAGCCTTCCCAGAAGAGTTGAAGCTGTTAAGCTGCAAAGGGTGGACTGACATCATATTGAACCCTGTGGATTAGGAATGGGATGTCACTTAAGTTCATATGCGAGTCAAACCAGGTGAGCAAATACTTTTGGCTATCATGATACAATGGTGGCCTATTACAATTTTCAACTAAATGTTCTTTTATATTAAACTGTTAAAAACCCACTTTCATGTATGAATAAAAACATTTCCTAGTCATTGTTACTTACATTAAGCATGGTTCCAGCATTATGGATAACCTTTAATTTCTTTTTATTATCTTTATAGTCTATTGTACTTTTATGTAAAAAATATAAAGTTAATGATTCAGGACAAAGCCATCAATAAAACCCGGGTACTGAATTTACCGTAGACTACATTCTGGACAAATCAGTGTTCAGATAAAGTCAGAAGTAACTTATGTTATCCAATATCAATACAAACAATGCTATCTTTCTATATCTCATTTAAAATTAAGTCAATGTTTGTTAGAACCTTGACATACAGTATATTGCCCAGCCCTCATAGGTAGCACACCAGGTCAGGGCTTGCAGGCTGAGGAAGTAGCACAAATTTAGACGACGTAATCTTGTCTGCAGAGAAAAAAAGGAAGAGTTTCTTCTTCTGGTCAAATTATTCAATGTGTGACTCCCTCGGACTCTTATATAATTGTGAATTTGTGCAGCCAGAGCAGTCTAGTGCGGAGCCATAGGGACTAAAATAGTTAGTCATGTGTTCATTACTGCTATCCTCTTTTCAAGTGCTCACCCCGCATTCAGATACATTAAACAGGAGAGGACCTTGGAGTGGGTCTGTGCATGTGTGTGTGTGCGTTTGAGAGTCAGAATATGAGGGGAATGAGGTTGTGGGATTGTGATAACTTCAAAGGTTATTATTATTATTACTGCGGGCTGAAGCCATGCTCTGGCATCCCTCAAGCTTTGATCATTATGTAAAGCTGTTGTGCTTGGTGCTGGCACTGAATACATTACAGCGCGGATAACCAACGAGAGCACACAGAGCAACACATTGACTCAGCTGCTGAGTTACATCCGACTTTAATATAACACACATCCCACCATCTCTAAAGGACAAATAAAGCAAATGTTTTCTCTCAGCTCACCTTGACGTGTGATCAGGATGTAAAGATGGTTTGCTACTATCTATGAACTCTAAAGGGCCAGTGCACCAAGTCTGCACCCAAGGATTTTTGCAACAGTCACATGAAGTACAACAAAGCCTGCCAAAACACTTGTATAAGGTCTATTTTGAATCTGAAGGAGTTCTGTGAAGTCTGAGAACATTATGATAACATCAAGATGACTTCAGCTTCAAACACCACTGAGACAGAAAAAGATAAGATGGAGCAAATTAGAAGAAGACAAACTTTCTAAAAGGCTATGTAAGAAGGGCAGTTTTTGCAGAGTAAAGCTGTATAATATTCTTGTATTGTCTTATATCTGACATATAACTAACAATTTTAGCAAAAGACAGTTCAACATGCCTCTGTTTCTGTGTAAGAGTTCAGCATGTTAATTGGAGGGGTTTTCCTTGTCACTGTAAATTAACTAAATGTTGCTTGGTGCTGTGCTTACTATGGGTTAATGTTAAGGATGCACTTTATTGGATTAAACAGCTATCCAATATACAAATACTGGGTTTCCAAAATTGTGTACTGATACCTATATGAACATGGTTTTACTTAAAATCCCACACACTCTGGATGCTTCATCCCTCTTTCGTTGTGCATGACGAATACATGGACTGCAGTAATTTGCAGGAATTTGGTAACCTGATGATTTAGATGATTATGCAGAGGGCGTTGTGCACTCCTTATTGTTTAATGTTGAGACTTCAGTTTGTGCTGTGTCAGTTTTGGGAAAACAGATGCTTTTGAGGACTGAAAGAAGTGCAAATAATGACAAAATGTCTTGAGCACAGACATCAGACAGAGTCAGACAGAGTCAGACAGCACTCCTATATACAGTGTCCATTTTGTGTAATGCTATGCTATGCTAATGTGGTGACTTCACTTTAAATATCTAACTATATCCTAAAACTACAGAGCAGGGTGGCAAAATATCTGGAAACATACAATATCAGCTGGATACTTTGAGTTAAAGCAGCACAATAACAGTTTTGATTCTCCAACAAATGCACCAATAAAAAAAAAAAAGATGAGTGTAAATCAATGCTGATATGTTATTCATGATGTTGACCACAAAGAGAAAAAGTTGTAAGCCTTACAACGGCAAAATCGCTTATTACGTTGCCATGTAGCAGGTGATCTGTAAGACAGAGAAATTTGACTGAAAGATATATCAAGGTTTTGAAAAATATTGAAATACTTTTTTTTTTTTTTAAAGCAGCAGTTTAGCCGGTATCATTGATATCAATATAGTTGCAATGCATTGACATAGCATTAAGCAAGCCACCATTTTGGATATTTCTCTTGCCTGTGTGTTGGCCCTCTCTGCCCCTTTCCACTCTGCAATTATAAAATTTACAGAAGCAGAACAGCCCACCTCATCCTCTGCTTACTTACAATAACAGTCCTGTCAGCAGAGTCAACATGGAGGGTAAGAAGGATGGCAGCTACTGAGGAGGAGGAGGATGGATGGTAAAATGAAAAATGAAGACTCAATGATCAAGATCTCAGATGAGGGACAGGATGTTGTTTTTTTATCAGAATGCCATAACAGGAAGCAACAAAGCCTGAGAGATTAATTTTTTCTATATTTCATATTCCACTACAGAGTCCAGTATGATGACGATGTCAAATGGTGAGCTGCAGCCCCAGACCTCAAGTTTTGCAGCCCTCTGTATTAAAATAATTCTACTTTAAGCTTTATAAACTTACATTTCCAGAAAATATCTACCTGAAAAAGACAAAGAGACATATCTTGAATATTGTCATTCAGTTAAAAAATATTGCAATATAATTGTTGGTCCATATCACCCAGCCCTTTTTGTGAAGTACAGGGATCAAAGAAAGTGCATCAAAAAATGTTTCTGACGGTACCTCCTGTTAGTAGGGACAGCTTCCCTCTGTTTTCCCATTGGCCCTGGATCAGTGCATTTCATTTTCCTGCTCCCATCTGATAATGCATATCACCAGTATCATGTGACCTAAATTAGCCTATAAAAAGACAGACTGATTAGTTGCTTGATAGAATCTGAAGCATACTTTGTAGGCATGTGTAAGACATGTGCTGTATAAATATAGTTTCATCTGACTTGTGTATTAGCTGGTAATATCTTACACTATGGCAGTACAGTCTGCCTAAGGAGAAACATGACGCTGAAAAAGGAGCTTCAGAAGACAACTTCAACTACTATGTTTCAGCACCAAAAGGACCTGTTTAGTACTACCAGAACTCACAACTAGGGATGCATAAGTACATCTATTTAGCATCTGAATCAGTCAATATCTGCCCCTTTACAAACATTGGCTATCTGCAAATAATGTGGAATGAACAGATGTCAATTACACGTGTTTATCTGTCCAGCAGCATCAACTGAAAGCTCAGTTCAAACACGCCTTGCTGCTGATTCTGAGAAGTAGATCTCCTCTCTTATGAACAGAAGGAATAACCTGTTTGACAAAATCTGATCTGTTTTCATGTAATAGTATGTAATTTATAGTTTTCCTCCACTTTTATGCCCATTTATATGCCACTGACAAAGCAAAGTGAGCAACTTTGAATGTCTTACCCAAGGACCCCTTGACATGTGACTGCTTGTTTTGGCTAAAGTGTTATTCCAAACCTCAGTACCTGCTCGTTTTTTTACTTTCACTTAAAGGAGACATATCATGCGGATGTATGATTTAATACTTACATATAACATAATAAATTTGAAAACAAGACCTTACACCCCCTTAATTTTCAAAAATCAAAATATTGTATTTTTTTTTAAGATATCCTAGAACGAGATTTGATGCCTCTGAAAATAGGTCATTGCGAGATGTCCGCGAGATTTAAATCGTTGTGACGACACGAGGTACCTTTCTTTTTATTGGAGTAATCTGATAAAACACTTCCTCCTCTGTGATGTCCGTTAGCCACAAAACCGTCACCGAGGAACACATCCACCAACAGCAGTATATAGGTCCCTAGCTCACACTCACTCATTACCAGCTCTGGCCTGTAGGGGGACTCAATACGCGGTCGCTGCTTACAGCCTGCCGGAAAATACAGTAAAAGAAGAAGGACAGGCTGGCTCAACCCTCTCGGCAGCTCTGACAGAACTGACCAATCAGAGCACAAAGGGCTGTGACGTTGCGAGGTAACTGTAGGTCATCCTGAGATCCGAGCGTTTCAACGAGAGCTTGATAATGGCCTAAAATGAGGATTTTGAGAACGTAAGTGTGGGGCAATGAAGGAACTAAATGACTTGTACTGAGGGCAGAAATGCTTTACAGGCATCCTAGTCTGGCATAGTGAAAAGGAGAAACAAGCATGATATGTCTCCTTTAACCACAATCTTGGATGCAGCTCATTTCTCTCCTGTGTTTGTTATCAGGTTACAGTTTTAACTTGTGCTTCCCTCTGCAGTGTCCAGTGACTCTGTGTACTTAATTTTTATTTTATCCAAGGCAATAAAACATGCAAACTAGATGAAGAATATAAAGTGCGTAGGCCACTGTATTATCAGCAGCTCTAGACATGAACAAATCCACTTACTATATACAACACAGTACTTGTGAAGTCCAACCTCTCTCTGATTTTGATTGGTCAAAGTGGTAGATCTTTGACAAATATTATCTCAGGATGAAAACAGTCCTACTCTTAAAAGCAGCAAAAGGAAACTCATTCAGACACACAAGTTTGTACTGAGCTAAAATATTAATGATTATTTTTGATAGCAGGGTTTGGAAGGTTTTGGTGGAAGGAATTAATTGAACAGTTCAGTGCTTCTATTTTGAAAAACAAGTATTATTTTACTGAAAACCTGTTGTTTTTTATTCAGTTTGTGTTCAGAGTTTTGAGAAATGAGCCACAGCTTATCAAAATATGTGAAAACAGTAAGTGACACAGAACCTGAATTTCACCCATTTAAAACCCTGGAATACTATGACACCAAAATGGCTGTCTGTTGGCTTTATGGACTTCATTGCAAATCCAAGCAAATTGTGATTTACTACCCCAAATAGGATTATCCGACCTATAACTGATTAATTGTTTGCTAATTCTAATCCCCAATTTCCTTAAGTACAAGGTTACGTTGTCAGATGACGTGTTATCCAGCCAACCCGATCCACCGAGCATCTATCGCATTTGGCTGCAAAACAGTCTATTCACATTAAAAGCTGTCATTTGTTTTTCACTTTTAAAGGGCTCAAACATTACTTGCTCTAACACCATGCACTTGGCTTTGGCCTGGTTGTTGAGTGGGGGCTAATTGTTTTATAGTTAAGTTCATGAGTTGGCTAAAGTTCAGAGAGACCTGCACACAGCATTTCTAATAGGAAAACTGCCAGTTTAGTTGGAGGCGGATGTGGGAGCTATCCTTCCAATAAAAAAGCACTTCCTCCTGGACATGTTTAACCACACTACCGATAAATCTGTCACAGTTTAGAGAAATTCACTGAGACATAAGTAATTTCAAAGTACTTGTTATTTGGTTATTATACACAAGTGCTGTAAATGTTTCGTTTAAATACAAAGCAGAGCTGCCTGTGGCCAAAGTTGGAAAGATTTAATGAAATTCAATATGTCACGTCAATGACAAATACAAAGTAATAAAGGCCATTTTGGCAATTTCAGGAGAGCAACAATAAAATCTCTTCCTCACTTGAAAGATCATGACTTTTTGTTCTGTATGTGTGAACACAAAATCCCCTGGACTTTACCTGGGCGATTACCAAATGCCCCAATGTATCTTTTTCCATATACAAGTGCATGCAGTAGTAAATAATCAGGGAAATTCAGTGAGGGCAAGTGGGGAGAGGTGATGATGTTTACTAAGTGGGACTGATGCAAAACTAGAAAAAGGAGGCTTGACAGGATGGATAAAAACAACTGTTGTTGCAGAGAGAAGTTTATCTGAATGTTAGGAGAGTAACACATACGCTAATGTGTTTCTGGACATTGGACAATTCTGTAGCACATCAATCAAAAACGACAACCACCACATTTCTCACACATGCAAAGAGCCTTCTCCCAGTGCAGTTGGCTATGGAGCTAAAACACTGTTGTCAAGCATGAGGGGCCTTTTGAATGATCCTCTCAACTACTTTGTTGATGCTGTTGATATGTTATTTTAACATGTATCAATAAATCACGATCATAGCATAGCTGTGCTGCTTCGTCCACTATGGACACGTTACTCCTGCATGTTTTTGACATTGTATCTTACGTACTGGTGACCCCTGCTTACCTCCGCCACTACTTTCTCATCCAGCAGTAAATACTCCCTGCTAAGAGAGGCATGTGTGAACAACCACGTCAGCCCAGGCAGGTTACCCAAACATCATCCTGATAATATCAGGGTTGCATTTGTGAAAAGGGTTGATGTAACTTTTTCACCTTAAGGCAATAGTTTACAGTCCACTGTAACTTTCAACATAGAAAATGGCACCCTTCCTAACTACACAGGTCTCCATCACCTAATTTTAGCACAATGTAACTTAAGTGACATACTGCAGTTCTTTTAAGAGAAATTTGTACAACTTTACAACACCAGTAAACGCACCAGGAAATTGCTAAAATGAGCTAGCTAGCCTGTCTCGGTATGGTTAGATACAGTAACAAAGACAGAAGAAGTCTGTTGCATCATTTGTGCAATACTACTTATAAGAGGAATTATTGCTGTGTTGTTGTTATTGATGTGTTTATGTGCAACAGTAACTTGAGGGATTTTATTGTTTATTGGTGCAAATGTATTTATTAGCAAATTGTCTCTATAAACAGGATTACAGAATTACTGTGGCTGGTCTTCTACTAGTTTTGTCCATTACTTGGCACTGTCTCTCCTGGAATGGTGACCCTCTGCCCGAATGTAACCCACACAATATTTGGCCAAAGGAATTTACACGACTCGTTTCATTTCAACAAGGCAAAAACAGCTTTTCTGGTGGAGGGTGAGATTTCATCTTTGACACATTTTGAGTGTCTGACACACTGAGTTTTTTATGGTTGTCTCACAGAGCATTAGCATACATGTGTTTCTAAGCTTCTCAACTGAAGAGGTATGTGTGGTCTTCTCTTATATATTCTTTTAAAGATATTTTTTTAAAACATCTGCAAGACCACCCACCAACTTTTGATATTCTAAATGGCACAAATATAGCATAATGTAGGTAAATATCAATACTTTCAAAGGTGTGCCACAAATTTGAACTTTTTCAGCCCCTTTTTGGACTTTAAACCCAGTGCTGACAATTGCTTAATGCATTTTCCATTGTTTACAGTCATTGCAAACAGTCTGTCTGTCATCTTTTTTATTTTTGTCTTTGCTACAATGTTGTAATAAACTTTTCAAACCAAATAAAATAAAATCAAATTCCCTTTTTTAACAACCTAAGGCTGGACTCATGTCATGCTTTGCAGCCCAGAGAAAATCTTATGTATTTAAATCCTCTATATAAAACTAAGTAGATTCATTAGGAGTGTTTATGAGGTAAGAATACTTTAGTAAATACCTTGTATCATTATTATAAGGGATTTTGGGGAGCCCATGGGGATTGTCAGGCTTCAAACTGGGTCCAAACATACTAATCTTTTTGGTTAATGCTGGTATGCTGTGCAGGTATCCCCAAACTTTTCAGTCTAAAAATATCAGTGTCAATAACAGTGTTACTGGGGACCTTCACTGCCCTTGGCAGAGCTTAAATCACAAACTAATGCATCAACAAACTTCATTTACACTTCATTGTTAATTAATCATATACCTACCTAGTGTTTATGGTTTTATATGTCCATATAAAATCGATACCAGTTTTTCCATTTCAGGAGCATAACAGGGTTGCAGCCTATTCTAACTGTCATTGCACAAGAGGCAGTGTACACCCTAGACTGGATGCCTGCCAATCACAGGGCTAACATACAGAGACAAACAACCAGAGGCACACACACTTACACTTCTGACCATTTTGAAGTCGCCATTTTGTTTTTTAAAGGAAGTACTCTGAGAGAACCCAACCATGCACAAGGAGAACACAGTGTTAATGCTCTTCTTACTGCACCACCATGCAGCCAGATATGGTTTCATTGAAACGTTGACTTATTTTATGCATACATGTTGTCATAATGGTTAAAATACACAAATTGAAATTATTTAATTTTTTTTTGTATCCAGGTCATCTTGGGGCTTCCTCATTGGTGTGCACTAAACCCCCCCAATGGATCTTGACCCTGGCTTTGGAAAACACTGGTATATTAAAATGTCTACTGATGTCGTAGACTACTGCAAATACACATTTGAAAGCATTTAGAAATTGAATGTAGTAATAATCCTCCCCCAGACAAGCCCACATCCCCTAACAGACAATCCTGGGGAAATTACTGGTCCCTTTTTGAATAAACATTATAGCCAGCTCCATAAGATGTAGGCCTACTGCTAAAAAAAACAAAATGATGCTAACTGCCTCCATCACACTCCCCCCAGGTACATAAAGGCTTATGACACAATGGACACATTGTTTCAAAATCTATGTTTTAGGTCAAAACATAAGCCCCCGGACAGCTTAAGAGGTTTGATGCTACATGTTATTGTTGCCCCCCAAAACAGTATGGTGCTCTAAGGGTGATTACAAGCTTAGCTTGGGGAACCCCATCCCTCACTAGGCCCAGCTACCACTTTCAATTTTCGTCTACACATTTAATCCAACAAGCAAATCTAAGTTGAAAACAAGCCATCTGCTGCTGCCCTTACCTGGCCTACATTAGCCCTGTGCATACACAATCTCAGTCCAGCTGCAAGTGGGGAGGGGGGCAAACATGGCAGTGCAAATGAATGTCTTGCACTGTCATCATCACTGTCATTGAAGAGAGCCATAAATAAAGAGGAGTGCTACAATGACAGAGCTGCTGTCATGGTTGGAAATACAGACACGCAGAAACAAGAGAGCTCCATTAAGGCTGCAAACTCACCATCCAGCACCACACACTGAGCCCATGCTACATTATAAGGCTGTGGGTGCATCAGAATGGTTTTTAATCCCACCATGGACGACAATTCCTGATCGTTTTGGCACTAATAGCAACATGAAGGAAGCATAAACAGGCTCCAGAGTGTATTTGCAACATGTAAAGGTGTGATGCTGCCCACCCAGTTCAATACCAAGGACAGCGGCCGACGCACGGAGCGCCTGACAGCCATGACAACACATGCACTACAAAATGACAGATTTATCCCTGCACGATGCATCTTAAGCAGCGCCACAAACCAGCCCTGAATGACACTGCTGTTTCCGTGGGATGCATAAAACCCACGGACATCCACACAGGGACACAAACTAACCCCCTGGACCAGCATTTCGCCTTTCTGAAGCGGCTTTTTTGCCCCCTGCAACAAGAAGCAGCAGCCACATTGACAGTAAACGCATCTGTTCAAAGCGCGTCAGAGGAATAAAATGATGCGTACATACCTGCGTCCTGCGGTCGAAGAGCTCACATGTCCCGTCGTTTATTTTGGTCTGTTATTGTGGATAATATTATTATGGTGGGCTCCGTTACGTGTGTGCCAGCGCCATGTTATTCTCAGTGAGAGGAGGACTGTGCGGTTCTGTGCGCTACATCCGGGCTGTTTGAGGAGAGCGAATGAGCGCAGAGAGGGCGGAGAGCTGCGTGGATATGTGGAGCACCTGTGCAACAGGACAAGGACAACTTTCAGACACCAACAGTCACCGTGGACCACCTCACAGATACACTCAGACAGGAATTAGCCTTTTTTCTTGGGATCTCCCCCGGTGTGATGGGTCTTCACTGTCCTTAAAATAACACACCAGGGGAAAGACTAGTTTATCTCGGAAGAACTGAGACCAGCATAGAAAGAAATTCAACCTCTGAAATAAATATGATGAAACATGTTGATGCTCTACAGCTGAGGATAGGGGCAGGGATGAGAAAGAAGATGACTCCCTACTCTAGCACTACAAGGTCAAAGTGTCGAAAATAAGGTGATTTTTTTAAACTTAAGTTGAAACACAATTTTTAGAATTAAGCCAAATTTTTAGGATATAGTGGATATTTTGGGAATACAGCAAAAACAGTGAGAACATACATAGAAAAATGTACATTTTAAAAATAAACCTATTTTAGGAAAATACTGAAAAGCTGTGTCAAGACAAAGCTGATATTTTGAAAGTAGAGGCACCCAGAAAAAGTTTAATAAAATCTCGATAACTTAGTTGGTATTAATTTGAAATTCTGAAAAGAATGTTAAAATACAGGTTTTGAAATAAAGTTTAAAATAATGAAATATAGAAATGCAAAAACAGGGATAGACTTAAAATGCTTAAAAAATTAATATATGTTCAAATGCGGTTATAAAAATAAAGCAGGAATTATCTATAAGTTTGGATTTGTTAAGTAAAAGACCAGGCCACAGGCAAGACAAATATCAAAGAGAAATATTGCAACTGTAGATAAATGGAGATTCGAAATATTAAAATAATGTAAAATGTAGAAATTCAATTTTGAAAACAAAGTTAAAATTGTGCAGAGAAATTGAACATTCAGAGAACAACAGTGAAATAAAAATCATTAAAATTTTAAGAACAACATTGAAAAAATTAGGAATTCAGTCAAAATGATGAAATAGAGTTACTTGGAAAACGTTTGAAAAAAATAAGTAAAAATTCCAAATGCAAATTAAAACTTTCATAAATCATACTTTAGGCATTCAGGATAAGATTAAAATATGAGGTGTTGATAATGCATAACTTCAAGCGTCAAAATAATAATATCAGGAATGCATGTTTGAGAAGGTCTCAACTAATTTTCTTAAAGTGGTTTAAATTACAGGAATACATGTTTAATTCTATCACTTAGACTTACATTCTAGTGTTGAATTAGCCACAGCCACAATTGATGTAAGTTTAAACATTTATTAAAGTATGTTAACTGACTCATGATTGGACTAGAAAAACAGCTAAATGGACAGAAAAAATAAGTGCTTTTCCATAAAGTCATTAGCACTTACCCAAAAGTAGGTTACAATGTGGTTGAAATGTTAAAATGTTGATGTAGCTAGCTAAAAGCTAATTCCTGGCTTGAAGCAGGCAAAAAGGGTCGTAGTCGAAGTGAATACAAACACATGAGAAAGAATTCGATAATAAGGTCTGTATTTGTGATTCTTAACACCTATTAGGATATTATAAGTTAATTAACACATAAATGCTAACGTCAACAACAGCTACAATAGCTAGCTTGAAATGTAAAGCTAGCTGAATACATAATTCAAATGCTTCAAATAAAAGTATAGAAAATCCGTGTATGGTTCAATGACAGAATTTTGGTAACGACATGATAACTAGTAGAAACGTTGTTGGTCAAAAGTTGAAATAAAGCGTGTTAAACAACATTTGACTTCATTATGGTCGCTAGCTAAAAGCAATAGCTTAGAGTTTTAAACTAAAGGTAAGTTAATTTGGTGTAAAATCAGTTGTTATAAAGAACGAGAAACCAGGCTGAAACTAAAACATATGGATAAGCATAATAGTGACAGGATACACGCTAAAAGGGGGTCTAACTTACCTCAAAGTTTCTCTGCAGGGTGTAAATCTTTATGCTGTGATGGCGTAAAGCTTCTGCTCCATGGTTTCGAATTTCATCATTTTAGGGACAAAATCAAAACACACAGAAAAACCAATATGGCTCATTCTACAGAAACATGCATTTTTCTGTCCCTAGCCTTAAAACTTTTTTCTTACTCCTGAAGAAAAAAAGTTAGTGTTAGATTTTTTCAAGTATTTTATTTAAGATAAACATATCATATCAGTTATCACACTATTTGGAGCCATCAGCTTGGTAATATTTGCTTTTTAATCAATTATTTAGAACCACAACCACAACAAAAGTGCTCGTCCCCACAGTCACTGATGGAGAGAAAGTGCTGTATTTTGAGTTTAAAAATAGTTTTTCTAAAAAAAAAAAAGAAAAAAAGGACAAAAATGTATAAATATCTATCAAATATATGATATAAACTACATTTTAAAACAAAATGCCAAATAAGTATTATAAAATATATTTAAAAGTAGTTGTCCCCTGCAGTCATGTCACTGGTGTTACCATGTGACAAAAGTCTTTTATTTTGGAAAAAGAAATCACTCTGATGACATCACTTGACTTCCTTTGACCTCATTCTTGAAGATCTATGAAGGGGGGCTCTGGTAAGAACATTGTCCTTTCTCAGTTTTCAGAAATATTAACATTTATCTGCTGATCTCATATCAAGCTTTTAGTTGACGTCACTGGTGTTACCAGCTTTATTGGCAGGGAATTGCAAACAAATGAATAAAAATGTAATTAGAAGACATAATTTAGTGAACAGATCTAGATTAGTAACATGCTGTGTCATGCTCTGCAGCAGCCATTTTGTTAAAGGGCATCTTTTGTGAAACTGTCACTGGTGTCATGCTCTAAACCAGAATGCACTACTTATATTATATAACTCATTTGTAATGTCATATTTGACTTATTGTATTGAAATTTGGGGAAACTCCTATAAGTCAAATTTATTACCACTTGTGACACTTCAAAAAAAGGCCATAAGGATTGTTCATAGAGTAAAATTTAGGGAGCATACTAACCCACTTTTCTTAAGATCATCAAACTTAAAATTCCATGATTTGGTCAGGTACAAAACAGCTCAAATAATGTTTAAGGCATCAAAAAAAACTCTACCTACAAATATTCAGAATATGTTTCATGACAGAAACGTGCATCACTTATACAGTTTGAGAGGGAGTAATAGACTTTACCAGCCAAAATCAAGAACAACTCTAAAATCAATGTGCATTTCCATACAGGGAGTCATTTTATGGAACAGTTTAGCAAAAGAGTTAAAGGCAAGTACAAATATTGTTCAGTTTAAACGATTGTTTGTTAAAAATGTGATGTCCAAATATATGGAGAAGACAGACTGAAGCCTTCTGTTGAGGATGTAAATTAGGGGGAGATGGGTGTGGGGTCAGAGAGTGCTGGGGCTTTGTTTTGTCTGGATGAGTGTGATTGGGAGTGTAGCTCTATGTTTGTTTTGTGATGGGGAGTGAGGGATCGGAAATGTAAAAGCGTTGTCTTCATCCGTTCCCTTTTCAAACCAATGTTGTGTTGTATTGTGCAGGTTTGAAATAAAAACGTTACTGAACTGAACTGAACTGAACTGAACTGTGTTACTGTCACTGGCGTTACCTTTCCTATGGGTAACAATCATGGATGTATTATAAGAACTGGATAGCGTGGCTCCGCCTTCCACCATGTAACGGATTTGAAGCCAGAATATCCCCCGTCAGGGCGCCGCCATTGTGCAGCCAGTAGAGAATTTGGGCCATAATCCGGACGCAGCTGTCGTAAACGGTCGCAACGCTCCGCAGCATACACCGGACACAATCATTGTGAAGCTGCCGTAAACCGAGGTTATTTTTAGACTCTAAGGCTGTGTCCGAAATGGCATACTAACATACTACATACTACAAACCCATTGTGTATATACTGTATACTACATACTATAAGTATGATTAGAATGCCAACCGTTCACACTGTAGTATACTACTAAGTTTCCCATGATGCATTTCAAACCTCTGACGATAAAAATCAGAAGCACACCAGGCTATCAAATGTCTCTGTTGATTCACCACATTTGAAAGTTCAGAGAGCATTTTAAAATATGGTCATTTGAGCCATAAAACGCACGGATACAAATTTCATTTCGATGTTTCGGACATTCCGCTATGCCGCTATTATGCTATCAACGAAACTTCCGGTCGGCTCCAAAACAAGAGCCCATTTACAAAAACGTTAAAGAAGTAAAAGGAGATCATAAAAGACGCATTTATTTTGAAAATGGGAAGTTTGTTAGTCGCCGATTTTTAGCTGAATGCCGGTCGGTCGTGTATGGCGCAATGCATTATGGGGCTCGCAATGCATTGTGGGGCGGTTGAGTGTGAGTAGTATGCACACCTCGCATACTTAACATTTTTTCCGATATAGTATACATCCGGGTATTTCTCGCACACTCAATCTTTTCATACTATCCAGTGTGAACACATTACATGCTCATTTTGACGTCACACTTAGTATGAGTAGTACGATAGTATGCCATTTTGGACACAGCCTAATAACTTATAAAAAAGAAACTTTTCAGAAAAAAGAGGACTTGGAAAACACGCAGCCCAATAATACTTTCATATCACCACAGCATACAGATGGGAGAAATATTTCTACGGGGTGTAATAATTTTTTGAAGTTTCACTAGGGCCCGTCCAGATGAATGGGGGAGACGGAAATTTGACCTATACTGCAGCCAGTCACCAGGGGGAGCAGTTTTCGTGGAGGCTTCAATTTGAGCCCAGCGACATGGCGTCCATGTTTTTTACAGTCTATGGTAACAATAAGGAACACCAGTGACAATCAGTAACACCAGTGACATTTAGATGTGTGGATACACTTTATTAAATGGTGTTTTGTGATAAATGTACCAAAAAAACAAAAAAGCATTAAACTTTCATTTATGTGTATTCATAAAGTCAATGGCATATGTAACAATGTAGTTGAAGTTTAAATGTTAAAAAAATAAATTAGAAAAGACATTTTGCCATCCCAAAAATCCACGTTTCTGTAGAATGACCAATATTCTCTGCAAAAAATTATATAGTATATGTGCAAATTCACTTAATGTTAGCTTTTATATATATATATATATATATATATGTATATGTATATATATATGTGTATATGTATATGTATATATATGTATATATATATATATATATGTGTGTATATGTATATGTATATATATATTTATATATATATATATGTATATGTATATATATATGTATATGTATGTATGTATATATACACATATATGTATATATATATATATACATATATATATATATAAACTAGGGCTGTAACTTTAGTGCATTAATTCCATTAATTAATTACACCACAAATTAATGCATAATAAAAATTAATCGCAAGATTAATCATAGCACACAAACATTTTAATATTGGCCAGCTGGAGGACCCTTATATGTGGCACGCTGCCACTCACATGCTGCCTCTAGTCAAACCAAACAAAGCTCCAGGTGACAACAGGAATGGCATATTTAAGACTTTCAGTCTTTATTTTATTTTGAATTTAATATCTATATTTGTACCACATTCTTGGCCAATGCATCAAGCCTAATTGTTGGTTGGATGTCTCGACCTTTTTCTTATTTTGAATTTGATTTATGAAACACACCCTTAAAGTGTAATTTGAGTTGCCTGATTGAGCTTTTAGAATTTCTGGACAAGTTGTTCTGACTGTGGTTTTATTTAGTCTCCAACAAAAAATGTACCGGGATTTACAAATCTTCACTTCTTAGTGTATTCATTTGATTAGTCATGCACTACAATTTTTATGTAATATCCTAGAATTCAAACTTATTTGGGTGCATTTCAAGCAGATATGATTAAAATACGACACTAGATTACTAATTATAAATCTGGTAATTAGATTATTTTTTTTAATCATCTGACAGCACTAATGAAAACACATTATTAAATTAATGCCCACATGAATCTAGTTAGACACAAAAATAAATCTTTGTGTTTAATTTATTGTTTTGTCTATAGAATTAGTTGTGTTTCATAGTATTGCCTTTGTGTTTTTAGCCAGTTGTTGTGTGTTTTCCTAGTTGGCTTGTTTGTTTTAAATAAATGTATTTGTGTTTTTGTTTTGCTGTGGTGTTTCATTAAAGGCAGCTAAACTTGCTGATTTAGCACAAACTTTTTATACAAAACACAGAAATAGATTTTGGGTTTGATTTCACATCAGTATTATATTATACAGTGACTTTTAAAACTGACCCTGACATATGCAGAAAGTATCAGACATGTATTCCTAAACTCACCACATATGTGCAACATCTGTCAAACATAATGGGTACTCTGCAAACATATATTATTTTTTTTTTTTCCAAACAGAAAAAAAACCCTCTGTGCTCTCTGATTTGGTTCCACTTGTGATGGCACCATCTTTGCCTGCTCTGGCTCCCATGTGGCCTCCTTCTACCACCCACATAAATCCCCCTGGCAAATGTGAGCCAAGGCTGCATTCAGGTGGGAACACCCCTTCAGCTCAGGCTGAGCTACACTTATCATGGGGCCTCCTATGAGCCACATCTATACTGCATGTTTACATGGGGAGGAAGGGGAACCCTGAGAGGCATGTAAGTAGGCTAAATATATTATGTGACTGTGAAATCTTTTTACCTCTCGAGGATGAGGCATCTCTACATTTTTAGAAATGTTTCAGGAGGTTGGAGAGGTGTGAAGTGATCCTCACCCATGGATAAATCTTTAAGGAAACAAAAATAGCCGCGTATGTGGAGGGTTCTTTAAGGTTGCAGAGAGATTTATTGACTGAAAACTGTTTGAACTACTGGACTGGGTTTGAGTGATGTCAGCTGTACGGTTACAGTGTGAAGCTTTTTGAGACCAGTCTAAAAGAAAAAGCAAAATCTGAAGTACATGTATTGTTGCTATTTAACCCTTTAACTTCCTCATAAAAATAGAAAGGAAAATGTATTTTTTTGACATATCGGGGCAATAATGCAACATTTTTTTATGTTCTAAACATTTAAAAAACATTAACCTCTGTCAAATGGTTGAAGTGGAAGTTTAGAGTCAAAGTGTTTTTGTTGTGAAAGTGAAAAGTGATCAAAAATCAGGTAAAATGCTTATAACTTTATGGATGTCATATTCAATTCATAAACACAATTTTTTTGTTTTCTGAGATTTTTTTGAAAACACTACGTTTACCTACTGGACAAATTCCCCTCTTTGATAAGCTAATGCTTTTTTCTTATGTTCAACCCTCACTAAATAGATGGCTTAATCGGGTTTAAGAAGTTTGAAGCATTATGAATAAGACACAGTTTCTCCAAGTTTGGTCGACCAAGCGGTTGAGCTGGGAGTTAAAAGCTTAATCAAACATTTAATATTTAAAATAAAAAAAAACAAAATTATGTGAAATCTAGATATAGGCATATTACCCAACTTACTGTTTTCTGACTACTTTGGATATATGATGTAAAATTTCAGTGTGGTAAAAATGTGCAAAAATGTTTTTTTTATTTACTTAACTTAAGACAAGGGTTTGGAAGTTCACCACCTAGTAGTTAGACACGGTACTGCACTCTAAAGGGTATCAAATTGATCCCAAATGTCTGTATACTGTAGTGGACACCATGCATGAAAGGGTTAAAGGTCTGAGCTCTTTGCGTTGTTGTTAAACAGAGGGAACAATGAAGGAAAAACTTCTGCATGTCCTGCCCCTCCCTCAAACTCAGCAGTGGATGACTCTCACCACTGACAGAAATGTTTCTAAAAAGGATAGCAGAAGTACCTCTTTTGTCAATTAGCCACAGTCCATTCTAGCCGTGGGTATAAAATACTGACATTTAAAAGTTATTTAGGACAGACAGAGATAACACTCCTCAGACCCTGAAAGGGATTGTAGTAAAGATAATGGATGCATGGATGGAGATAATGCTGGATGAATTTGTGTAATAAAGTCTGCCATGGTAGTATTAATTAAGCATTGAAGAAAAGACTACAATAATAAACAGAAGATGAAAAAATAGAAAAAAAACATTAAATGTTGCAACTACAAATGAAAACAGACAAATTAGAAATACAACTAACAAGAAAACAGTGATAAAAGATTTTATATATATATATATACATATATATGTATATACATATATACATATATGTATATACATATATACATATACACATACATACATACATACATATATACACATACATACATACATATATATACACATACATACATACATATATATACACATACATACATACATATATATACACATACATACATACATACATATATATACACATACATACATACATACATATATATACACATACATACATACATACATATATATACACATACATACATACATACATACATATATATACACATACATACATACATACATACATATATATACACATACATACATACATACATACATATATATACACATACATACACACATACATACATATATATACACATACATACATACATACATACATATATATACACATACATACATACATATATATACACATACATACATACATATATATACACATACATACATACATATATATACACATACATACATACATATATACACATACATACATACATATATATACACATACATACATACATATATATACACATACATACATACATATATATACACATACATACATACATATATATACATACATACATACATACATATACACATACATACATACATACATATACACATACATACATACATACATATACACATACATACATACATACATATATATATATATATATATGTATATATATATATATATATAAACTAGGGCTGTCACTTTAGTGCATTATTAGATTAATTACACTGCAAATTAATGCCTGAAATTAATCGCAAGATTAATCATAGCACACAAACATTTTGATATTGGCCAGCTGAAGGACCCGCACATGGCAGTGGCACGTCACTTCACACATGCGTCTCTAGTCAAACCAAACAAAGCCCAGGTGACAACAGGAATGGCATATTTAAGACTTAGTCTTATTTTATTTTTTTGAATTTATTTATCTATATTTGTACTACATTCTTTAATAATGCATCAGGCCTAATTGTTTTGCTGGATGTCTTTGACCTTTTTCTTATTTTGAATTTGATTTATGAAACACACTTAAAGTGTAATTTGAGTTGCCTGATTGAGCTTAGAATTTTCTGGACAAGTTGCCCTGACTTTGGTTTTATTTAGTCACCAATAAAAATGTGGATTTACAAATCTTCACTTCTTAGTGTATTCATTTGATTAGTCATGCACTACAATTTTATAATATCCTAGAATTCAAATCCTTATTTGGGTACTTTAAGCAGATATGAGATTAAAATACGATTAATTAGATTAATTAATTATAAATCTGGTAATTAACTAGATTATTTTTTTTAATCGTCTGACAGCACTAATGAAAACACATTATTAAATTAACACATGAACGAGTTAGAAACAAAAATAAATCTTGTGTTTTAATTTATTGTTTTGTCTATAGAATTAGTTGTGTTTCAGTATTGCCTTTGTGTTTTACGTTTGTTGTGGTGTTTTCCTCGTTGGTTTATTTGTTTTTAAATACCATTGTGTTTTTTGTTTGCTGTGGTGTTTCATTAAAGGCAGCTAAACTTTTGGTTGATTTAGCACAAACTTTTTATACAAACACAGAAATAGAATTTGGGGTTTGATTTCCACATCAGTATTATATTATACAGGTGTAGACTTTAAAACTGACCCTGACATATGCAGAAAGTATCAGACATGCATTCCTAAACTCACCACACATATGTGCAACATCTGTCAAACATAATGGGTACCTGCAAACATACATATTTTTTTCCAAACAGAAAAAAACCCTCTCTGTGCCTCTGATTTGTCCACTTGTGATGGTACCATCTTTGCCTGCTCTGGCTCCCATGTGGCCTCCCTACCACCCATAAATCCCCCTGGCAAATGTGAGCCAAGGCTGCATTCAGTGGGAACACCCCTTCAGCTCAGGCTGAGCTACACTTATCATGGGCCTCAAGGAGCCACATCTATACTCGTACAGCCACATGGGAGGAAGGTGGGGAACCCTGGAGAGGCATTTTTGTAAGTAGGCTAAATATATTATGTGACTGTGAAATCTTTTTACCTCTCGAGGATGAGGCATCTACATTTTTAGAAATGTTTGTGGGAGGCTGGAGAGGTGTGAAGTGATCCTTCACCCATGGATAAATCTTTAAGGAACAAAATAGTCATGTATGTGGAGGGTTCTTTTAAGGTTGCAGAGAGATTTATTGACTGAAAACTGTTTGAACTACTGGACTGGGTTTGAGTGATGTCAGCTGTACGGTTACAGTGTGAAGCTTTTGAGACCAGTCTGCTGGGGCCTCCATTTTGAAAACTTTTATAAGTAACTTGTAGACACCTTGAAAACAGAAACTCACTGACAGGCAGGAGTGCAAGCCATTTCCCATATTATTACATTTAACTTATTACACTTGACTCTTCATAAACCAAAACCAAGAACGAATTTAGAAAAATCCCTCTTAGTCAGGGATGTCCAAACTTTTTGCCACAAGGGCCAGATTTGGTAAGGTGAAAATGTGGGGGGGCCGACCATTCAGCTTTTGTCTCTAATTGTCTCTTAATATCTAATGAAACGTCTTCTTCAATTCTCTGTACCACAATGTTACGAGTCAGGCAAACATTGGCAAAATCTTGCTTCTTTTCAGGACAAATTTTCTAAACTCTTGTCAGCTCACAGTCTTTAATAAATTCACCCTCAGTGAAAGGTTTGCAGTGCTTCGCAATCAGCGTTGCCACCTCGTAGCTCGCTCTTGTGGCATTTTCATTTGACTTACGGGCTCTTGTGAAAAAGTGCTGATGTGCCGTTAAAAAAAATTCCAGTTGTTTCAATTTTTCGCAACGTTCGTCCCCGGTTAGCTTGTCGTAGTTAGCATGTTTTGTCCGGTAGTGCTGCTTGACATTGAATTAATTGAAGACAGCTACAGTCTCGTGGCAACTTAGGCAGACACAGTTGTTTCGTATTTCGGTGAAAAAATACTCCAATTTCCAATTGTTCTGGAATCGGCGGCACTCGCTGTCAACTTTTCTCTTTTAAGCTACGGCCGCCATGTTTGAAATGGGATGGGCTGAAATGATGACAAAAGGTCAGGTGTCAAGTGCCACAAGGATGTGGCCACAGCACTACTGCCATCTTCTAGTGAAATGTAAAATAGGCTTTTTGTA
The DNA here is from genome assembly GCA_036419115.1 of Scarus forsteni. Taxonomy (NCBI): domain Eukaryota; kingdom Metazoa; phylum Chordata; class Actinopteri; order Labriformes; family Labridae; genus Scarus; species Scarus forsteni. The sequence goes on along the minus strand of JAZDUH010000182.1, from coordinate 12,408,298 downwards.
CACAAGTATTTTATACAGCAGTCAAATGTGCAAGCGGGCCGCATCCAATTGATTTTATAACAGAGACTGCGGGCCAGTGAAAATTTGAACACGAGACGCAATTGGCCCCTGGGTCAGACTTTGGACATGCCTGCTCTTAGTAAAGTGTGAATCCAATAATTTCTGTAAATCCATCCAAAGTCTTTCTTTGACCTGATCTGAACAGCTGTGTTTTTTGGTTGTAAAAACCGACATTTAACATGTAATGTGTAAATGACTTATGGTTCTTTGGGAAAAGCCCTCAAGTGGACACTTAAGGAATTGCAGTTTTATGTTTTGCATGATGGCTTTGGCTTTTTTTCCAGCTTAAGAGGTTGTCCCTTTTGGACTTAATAAATTTGAATGAATAAAGCAAATAATTATTTTTTCTTATTCAACTTTAGAAAACACACAAACTCACTGCACACTACATCTCAAGTCTAAATGGTACTTCTATGAATGGCAATGGTAATCTATGAAAACATCCAATATCACTCCACCAGGGATTGAGCTCTTGGCAGCAACTGGAAGAAAGAACAGGCAGAAACCTCAAGCAGAGCCAAACTGGTGGTGGGTGGTCAGCCGCCAGCTCCAACTGAGTCAAGACAGTATAAGTAGACAAACATGTTCATAGAGAGGACTAAAACACAAAATAAAGCACAACGGTCATAGATGTGTGATAAACATCAGGAATAATGGCTTCAGAAGTTGTAGCCTCAATTAAATCTGATAAAATTAGAGATACAGATGATCATAATCCTCATTAAAGTGGTAAACTCTCCTGAAGAGCAGGGGAAGAATTTGGAAGCCACAAACAAAGGCAACTGTGTTGATAAAATACTTTTCCAATAGACAAGCAAAACTGATATGAATGCCTTGTTCTTGAATGAAAATACCTCGTTTGTCAATCACTTCTCAGAATGTTTGGTGAAGTGTAAAACACAAAAACAAACAGAGACAAATTGGTTGTTGTGAGTTCTTAGTGGTCAAGATTTCTTGTTATTGTGCTATAATTATTCATTGCTGTACTTACTTGGTTGTTATTTTCTAACGGTTTTTGTTTTATTTGGTGTTTTCTTCCTTCTTGTTGTGATTTTTGGTTGGCTGACTTTTCCTTTTGCCATGTTTCCTTCACTTGTGTTTTTTAAAAATTTGTTTTGTTGTTTATTTTTTTTAATCAATTATCTGTTTATTGTAGAGTTAGCTTTTTATTTGTTGTGTTTCTAAATTGCTATTAAAGTTTTTTGTACTTACATTTTGCTTTTGTTTTTTTTCCTATTTCTTGATGTGTTTTAGATATGTTTAGTTACTTTAATATACTTGTTAAGTTTTCTTACTCCTTGAATTTTTAATAATTTAGCCTTCAATTTGATGTTTAGACTTTTTTGTAGTTTATTGTATCTTCTCAGATTTGGTGTCCTCTTTTTTGCTGTTTTATTTTTTTAATTCAGTCTATTCTCTTATTTAATGTTTTGTTTTTGTAGGTCTGTTATTTGATATATTTAAAGTAGGGCTGTCACTTTAGTGCATCAATTAGATTAATAAATTGCACCGCAAATTAATGCGTTATAAAAATTAATTGCAAGATTAATCATAGCACACAAACATTTTGATATTGGCCAGCTGGAGGACCCGTACATGGCAGTGGCACGTCACTTCACACATGCGTCTCTAGTCAAACCAAACAAAGCCCAGGTGACAACAGGAATGGCATATTAAAGACAAAGTCTTATTTTATTTTTGAATTTATTTATCAATATTTACTGAATTCTTTAATAATGCATCAGGCCTAATTGGTTTGCTGGATGTCCTCAACCTTTTTTTCTTATTTTGAATTTGATTTATGAAACACACTTAAAGTGTAATTTGAGTTGCCTGATTGAGCTTAGAATTTTCTGGACAAGTTGCCCTGACTTTGGTTTTATTTAGTCACCAATAAAAATGTGGATTTACAAATCTTCACTTCTTAGTGTATTCATTTGTTTAGTCATGCACTACAATTTTATAACATCCTAGAATTCAAATTCTTTATTTGGGTACTTTAAGCAGATATGAGATTAAAATGTGATTAATTAGATTAATTATAAAACCGGTAATTAATTAGAGTAATTTTTTTAATCATCTGACAGCACTAAGTTAAAGTTATGTTTCCCAATCTGATATTTGTGGGGGGTGATTTAGATTCTTGCGTATTTCATAGTGCTTTTCTTTCTTTTTCTCTTCTTTTTTGGGGTTGTTCTTTTTAGTCATCATGTTTGCACTGAAGGCTGCTAAACAGTAGAGCATTATAGCTGTAATGCATTATATCTAAATATTTCAACATGTAAATGGGACATTAAACATGGAAATAAATATTTAAACGTCTGCTTGTGTGCTTTTAGTCATTGCTGTTATAATTTGTTTGATTTGAGAACAATTGAGGAGTCTAGACCTCGCTATTTTGTCTGAGGTTTTTTCTATTATTATTTTAGTCTGATTTTTGCTGGGTGATGTTTTTCACTTTTATATCAAAAATATTTCACTGCTGTCAAGCAACTGTCCTTAATTGAAGGTAAAGTATCCTTTGATTTGTTACAGAGCCTTATTCCACCCTCATGCTTCTTGTACCTGTGATCATGTCTTGGAAAATAGTTCTCAAAGATCTTCGTGAAGGTCAGGACTAAGGACTACCTGTCACTTCATCACCCCGGTCAGAATTTCATGTCTCCCTCTTGTGGTGGATTGAAGAAACACACGCATTAACCTTCACTTTAAAGTTGTGTGTTGGCAGGCTATATTTGAAACATAAGCCACTACATCATTGAGAGAATAATGTCACATTTTGTGAGTCTGAATTGATCTTAAAGTGACATGATGACTTCCACACACACTCACAACATAAACACGCACGAGGACCCTCAGGCCCCTGCTAAAATGTGCTGCTGTCCCCATGGCAACTGAAGCAATTTCTTTGAAACCATCTCCACAGCTTTTACTCCACTCTTACACACGCTCTTTGATTTTATCTCTGCTTCCTGTTCTCTCTATTTAAAGGCACATGGACACAAGTTACTGAGGACACACTCTCGGAGCTGTGAGCATTCAGAAATGTTTCCATTTGAAGGAATAACAATGTGGATCTGACCCTTTATACTCCAGTCATCCTGATACTGCATCTGTAAAGTGTGAGAATAATTAAAAAGCAGGACAAAGGGAGGTTAAGAGTTTACTAGTATTGGAGTGAGGCCAAGAGCTTATCAGAGGCTAATGCCACCACTGTCGCTTTGGAAAACCCTGCTTCTGCCAGACTCCTCTCTTCTGCCTAACAGCAGCACGCCTCACAGTTTCCTCCTTTTCCCTCAACTCCCTCATTGGCTGAAAACTGCAGAGGGAGATCTCCTACAAGTGACATCATTACTACAACTCCTGCCATGACCACATGGTGAAGACAAATTCAAATGAGGTATATCTGCCCTCATGTTTGATACTCATGCAGGAGGGTTTTATTGTGAGTGTATCATCACATTGTTCAATAAGAGCAGACTGAGTGTGTGGAAGAAAAGTGTTGCCAGTTCCAGCTCCTGACAGGCCGGACCTGGAGACAAACCATGAACCAAATGTTCTGGATTGTTTCTTGGCAAGAAATCTCCTCAGACAATATGCAGCACAAATACAACAATTCCCTGTCGTCCTTACTGAGAGATTCAATTTGTGTAGACTTAAGCCTTAAAATGTGACAATTTAGTTAAGGCTGAATTTCTGTTGTGGATCATGTAAAGATGACAGTTATGTGGCTGAATTGAGGTATTATGCCACATATGTGCTTATCTTAAGGAAGTAAGGTTATGGTTTATTGGATGATTTGTGTACCAGTAGCTGCAGGTATCAATGAACAAATATGTCTAACTTCAAAATCTGTGTTTAGCAATAGTTTAAGGTAAGGGTCTGTCTGCAGCGCTGGCTTGGTGGAGTGGTTAGCAACCAGGCACCCTGTGTATTTACTTCTGCCGGTCCAGGTTCAAATCCCACCTGTGACCAGTTTGCAGAGTGTCTTCCCCTGCTCTCTCACCCCTTTCACAAGCCTAGCCACTGTCTCTCTCCTATCAATAAAGGCACAAAATACCCCAAAAATACTGTTTTTTTTTAAAGGTGAGGGTCTGTGACATTATTTTAATGAGAACTGGGTTTCCAAGGGATTACACAGACTTTCTGACCTATATAATAGAGATGGACTACTTTCATTTCAACAGCTTAAGGATCACCATTCTATACCTGGGTTCTCCTGGTTTTTATATTTGCAACTCAGGGCATCAATCCGTGCCAATGGAGTACCATGGGACCTTCCTCTGCCCTCTCATCCACTGGATACCTGGATAAACCCTCAACAAAAGTCTACTGGACTAGTTTCTGCCATTTACTCGGACCTGATTTTCAAAAGGACTGAACCTCTCGGGGTCATAAAATCCTGGACTCATGATCTTCAAGGACAAAACATTACTTTACATTGGGATAATATTTGGAAAAACGTATTTATATCATCAAAAAACCCAGCTCATCAACTCATTCATTATAAATTTATACTTAAATATTATGCTACACCTTATAGACGCTTTAAGATGAAGCTCACAGATAGCCCCAACTGTACTAAATGCAACTTAAATACTGTTGGTACTTATTTTCATATTTTTTGGGAATGTCCTTCTGTTGCTAATCTCTGGTCTAAAATCACCAAATGTTTAGAAAAAGCTCTTAAATTCCCAGTCCCAAAAGATGCCTCTTTACTCTTATTCAATGATGATTTTAAACTTAGAAATAATACTGGTTTAATTTCAAGAAAAATTGTGTTTGCAGGTTCAACAGCGGCAAAAAAGACCATAATCCACTCCTGGTTTTCTGCTAACCCACCAACAATAACAGAGTGGTTTAATCACTTTAGAGACATTTCTCTTATAGAAAGATCGCTAGCTATAACAAACAAAGCCCGGGCATCCACGGTACAAACTTGGGCTTCTTTGATCACTACTCTCTCAAATCCACTTTTTATTGAACAACTGTAAGCACCTAACTATGAACTGTAAACTGCACACATATACCCCCCCCCCCTTTTTTTTAAATTTATTCATCATCATTATTATTGTCTGACATTTGTCTATGTTAAACTTCTGTCTATTGTAATTTTCTGTCTTATTTTAAATGGCAATGGCGTCGTGTATATAGTTCACACCTCTATTTGTTCTTGTTCTATGTTATTTGTAAAAATTTAATAAAAAAAGTTGACCACAAAAAAAAGGTGAGGGTCTGTCAAAGGTATTTTTTCAAGACAGTGATGCTGACTGATCATTTAAGTGTTTGTTCATTCTGCTGCCAAAAAGACTGATCCTGTAGGTAGATGAGCATGAGCACACACATGATGAACACATGTACAGCATAAAGCAACATAAACAGATTTAAGGTAACTATCACTGAAAGCAGTTTATACCCTATCAGCAGCTGGCTATAAGGTGCTCAATACAAGAGGAAACAATAGTCACATTTGTATACATATTTTTATTGTTATGTATTTTATTGATTGTCTTACTTTTTTATTATTTAAATCACACTGCATCATATTGTATCACATTATACCTTACTGGAATGTATTGTACCAAACTGCATATTATATCATGCCTTATAGCACTCTTTTGTGCCATATGATACTATATTCAATATTGTATCGATCATATCATTAATTAATAAAAAACATAGTACCATTCATACAGTATTGTTTTTATGTATTGTCCTACATCATATATCTTATATCCTATTAATGTCTAAGTCAAATAATAGTGTATCAAATAAAACGATACATTTATTAATATTTGCTTCTAAACACAATCAAATCAATAAATCAGCTCAACAACCACAGCTGTTTAATACTCAACGGTCTCTGATTCAGGGTCAAAAAAGGAATTTAACTGTTTTATCATTTAAACTATAATAAACAAAATGTATTCATGAAAAATATATTAAAAATTCAGTTTCCCTTATGACAGCATACATGAGAGGATGACACATAAAAAGCTAATCCTGCCAGATGATGTTGCTGCCCCACACACAAAGACACACACAAAGACACACAGAGACAAACGAAGCTGGAGGCAACAACTTCCAAAATAGGGTCGCACCCTGCAGCGGCCTGATGTGTATTTGTGTGAGACTCAGCTGACCTCCTGGGGTCAGGCTGCAGGGTGCCCTCGTCACACATGAATTAATGAGTGTGTCTGTGTGTGTTTGCATGTGTTGTGTCTACATGGTACAGGAGGTCAAAACAAAGTCTGTGAGCTAATATTTCCCTTCTTTATCTCATCAAGTCTGTGTCAGATTACTCTTAACATCCTCATGTGGGTAAAACACACCAGAGCTCCTGTTATGAGGATGTGACTTTTCTTCCATAAAAGATAAAAGTGAAAACATTGAGCTGCACAAAATCTAAATATAATCTGAACAGTTTCATACTTGTTTTTCTAAGCATGATGTGAGAGTGTTTGTGTGTTGATGTCTTGTGTAAAATTCTGATCTAATTACCTCCGCCAAGGAGGTTATGTTTTCGGAAGAGTTTGTTTGTCTGTCTGTCTGTCTGTGAACAAAATAACTGAAAAAGTTATGGACGGATTTTGATGAAATTTTCAGGAAGTGTTCAGCATGGGAAAAGTAAAAAGTGATTCAATTTTGGTGTTGATCCGGATCAGCGTCTGGATCCAGGAATTGTTCAAAGGATTCTTTGTGGGAACTGTGCTGCTTGGCTCTCTCCGAGTGCTTTTCTAGTTTGTATTTAATTTTTAATATGAGTCAAATATGGAACGTGTTAATATTGTATTATTTTGTTTTATAATGTATTTTGCTCCATTAATTTTAAAATAATGATAAACAGAAGTTAAGTACGTTAGCTCACCCTAAAGCAAGACAAATTCAAAATAAGTATAACTTAACTAATTAAACAAAATCAAGCCAAACAAACTCAAACCAAACTAAACCAAATAAGCTACATTAAATCAAATCTATATGAACTATAGGCTAGACTAGAAGCTATAAGCTAAGATGGACAAAGATTATCTAAGAGTGGGTGGAATAATAAAAGTTAAAACTTACCACAGCTTAAAAAAGCAGATGTAAAACAAACTGGGCTAATGGAAGCTGAACAAGCTTTCCAAAGCACAAAAGACTAATCTAATATATTTATCGAAGCTATAAATTAAACCACATTTAAACAAAACCAAACCCAACTGACTTAAACTAAACTAATCCTAATGAATCAAAAGCTATTTAAACTGTGACAAAACTAAACTGAGCTGATTTTTAGCTAATTTTAAACAAATCTTAAATATTAACTCTGAATTAAAATAGACAAGACTGAACTTCACACAGTTATTATCATCTGAACTAAGCTAAACCTACCTGTGCTGACGTAACTTTGCAGATACACTTAACTGAGCGCTACTTACACTACATTACTTAGATAAGTAAACAAGTTTACTTATCTAAGTAAACTAATCCATTGACTAGACAGCACAAAACTACACTTAGCCTAAAATAAACCAATGACACTTCAAGTGGTAAGCTAGTCTTAATGAAACTAAACTAAATATAATATCTTAACTAGAAAACACTCGGAGAGCGCAGACCTCCGGCAGCACCACAGTCCTCAGCCATATTGTCATTTTGACCATAAATATTACTCCTACCTTTATTTCATCTAAATATTTAGATTCCTTGACCATGAAAACATACCATTATCAACTGGATTCATAATGATATCTATTTTAGTTCAGTAGTTATTCACAGAAATCACATTTTTCGCCATGGCGGCCAGACGTTGATCCATATCAACACCAAAATCGAATCAGTCCTTCCTTTTCCCATACTGAACATTTCCTGAAAATTTCATCCAAATCCATTCATAAATTTTTGAGTTATTTTGTTCACGGACGGATGGACAAACTCTCCTGAAAACATAACCTCCTTGGCGGAGGTAATTAAACTGATGACCCTAACAACCTAGTCTTAACTATCTTAACTTTGTTCAAGAATTTACAAAACAAATCCAATCAAAACAAAACTTTTCAAAATTTACGAAACTAGACTAAACTTAACCAAACTAAAACTAAACAACACTACACTTGACTAAACAAATGAAATTAAATGAACAAAACTTACCTAACTAAACTTTACTAATCTGAAGACTTTGCAAGCCTAAGCAAAACAAAGTAAACTGGACTAGAGTAAACTAAACTCCATTTAACTGCATATATGAAATTAAATAAGTAAAAATAAACTGAACAAATCTCAAGACCAATAAACCAAACAAACTTAAACATAAAATTCCAACTCACTTTGTGCAACTTTCTAAATCAAACATAACCTATTCAGACTGACTGAAATGAAGTTTTGTTAGTTTTAGTAATACCGATGAAATCTTGGTGCTGAATTCACTGACTGTTAGTTTAATCTGTGAAAAACTGTCAGTAAGTTTGATGAATAATTGGCAATTTGATTCAGATCAATTTTAACAGCTCAGTGACCTCCTGGCTGGTGTGCACATTAAAACACATGGAATCAGGAGCGATTTTATCATTTATTGAGGCATGTAAGATGGATGGACTGATGAATGTACAACACAGAGAAATAATTAGCACATTACCAAGAAGATTCATATAAATCATCCTTTAAAACCAAATTACAATCATGTGTGCACCCATAGGGCAACATGGGAAAAAGAACATCTAGTCTCTCTTGAGGTTCCTGTGAAATAAACATAAGTCATTGTATCAAGTAAACAACCCTTCTTTGATTTCAATTTAAATAAGTATTCAATGATAAAACTTACAAACTTAAATTGTCTCCTTTGGAAGCATCAGCATATGTAGTTTCACTCACTTATTTGTTCCTCGTGTAAATGATAGAACCCTTGGCAAAACAAATATAAAAATAGTAAAAGAGTACTTCTGTGAAACATGACAAAAAATGGGCACTTATTCAAATAAACAAGACAAACAAACTTACAGGAGGTGCAGAGACAGCATGGATGGTGACAAAGGGAGTTGAAGTGGCCACGCCCCTTCCTTATGAAACCTTCAGACCACTCCCTCCCCTGTCGGCCATGTTGTGAGAGTCTTGTCTCATAAGTGTCAACCCAGATTCTTTTTACAATCTTTATTTAAGCAAGGCTAAGTAATTTTCTTGGATCGGTCTTTTATTGATAAGTAGTTTTTTAGGAGGCAGTGTGAACTTTGACTGTTACTGCATTATTTTGTGATGCAATACCTCTAATCCATGTGAGAGAGAAACTGTACCATAACTGTTCATTACGCCTCTTATCAACTACAGCAGAGCATTAATGTTTGTTAGTCTGTGTATTTTTCTGGGCTATTCCTGTAAATGTAATAAGTTAAAGGGATAGTTTGGGATTCTAGACATGTAGGCTGTGCTGTATCTCAAAATAGTAGCAAATCAAATTGGTTTGGTTGTGGAAAAGTAAGTTGTTTTACACAAACTGTTTGTAGCCTGTATGACCCTATTGTTTTGGGGCTTGTTTCCTATCACAGTTCTTTTAGAATAACATGGAGACTGTAGCCTCACTTTACTGCAGTTTCAAGCATTAGCTTTTTCCTGAACATAGAGAGAACTGAACTGTGACGCTAGCACACGTTCAGTCTCATGCCATGTACCTCTTGCAACCAAATTGAAAAAACTTACTTAAAGTAAACTAATGAATTGTAAACCGTAAAGTTTACAATGGTGCCAGAAATCCCCAGAAACTATTCTTTTAGTTTCCTGCCAAGTTTTATACTTAAATATCAGATTTTGGCATGGCTAGAAACCCCTTTGTTTCAGCCCTGCTCAGAAAGAGCTGTTTAAGTGTAAATCATTATGAGCTATATCTGAACCACGCCTCTCTCAAAAAGTGGATTTTGCTTTATCTTCTCAGTGCTGTGCTCAAATGTTTACTGTGGCGGTACAGTCATTTCATTTCCAGCTAGCTTTGAGGTCAACACAGTGCTGACTCAGGGAGTCCCATTTGGGGGAAAGCAGCGAATCTCCTAATTTTAGAGCATACATTTTCTGAAAGGTGGATCAGGCCACTATATTACTCAAGTTTGGAGGGCAGGGGGCTGTAAACGAGGCATGAACACTTATTTTTGGACAAGGACCATTAGAAAATATGTTTTTTGCATAAATATGTGGCCATGATTTGTGGTTAAATGATGCTTTAACTCTGAAGCTATTAAAGAAAATACCTCAGTACTTCTTTGCCCATCATCGTATTTACACTAGATGGAAACTGTAAATCTTGAGGCATATCAGGTCTCGTTTTTCTCTGTTACATAAAGCCAAGATTATGTGAAGACAGTTGCATAATTGTCCGGCTGTGGATTCTTGGAGGAAGACGAAGTCTCTGCATTCTTAGAGTTTCTGCGTTTTAAACTCAGATAATGCTAATCTAATAAGAGTGAGGACAACCACAGCATCTGTGTGACTCCAGAGTGGCATCTATTCTGAAATGTTACCCTGGAGATTTATTGACTGATGATGCGAGAATTTATGAGCCCGTGTTAATGTCATCAAAACTCATGAAATCATTCATCTAACACTTATTCAGAAAGTAGTATTTACCCTGAAATCTGAAGGTCTCTATTGAAATCCAAACCTTGACAGAGTGATTTCACCTGAGTGTGAACCATGCAGTCATGTCTGAGTATTCGTCCGTCAGTGTGTGAGTCATTAAAACAGCTCGGACTTCTTTGTCCACTCTGTTTGCTGTAATTGTATTACTCTGAGTGTTACACAGTCTCATGACCCCACAACAGTGAAACACGTCAGCAAAAAACATCAATATTGTGAGTGGAGGCAACAGAAGCCAAATAAAGTTTAGAAAGACTGCAAAATTTTTTGACCCTTTTCGTTTGTCTTCCCTTCATTAGACTGATTAAATTCTGATAACTTCTCAAATCAACTGACTTTAAAAGTAGTCATCAAGGAAAAAAGGTGATACAGATAAAACCAACAAAACATTTAACATGTTTCACATGTTTGACAATGTGAAGCCCATGTTTGCGTGTATTTTGCAACACGTGAAGGCGAGGAACCTTCCTCCATCAGTGGAGTGATAAACTGAGGAGGGGCCAAGAGTTTGGGCCTATAAAATCGATTTTCATGGTGAGGACTGTCTTGAACTTCACCACAGCCCGCAACTTTCTCCTGTGGACACCTGAGGACTGAAAACAACAAAGGTAAATGTGACTGCTTCTATCAAAAAGATATGTTTTACTTATCATATGTGCAACACTGGAATTAAAGTAAAAAATTTCACATTATTTCCAATGTGCAACTCATTTAATGCTAAACACTGGATGTTCATATTATTCTATATGAGTAATTATTTAAGACTTATTATTTAATTCCCTTTGTTTTGTATGAACTATGGCTATTGTGTGAGATACTTTGTGATTTTGGTACTTGTTTTTTTTCCTGTTTATGTCTATATCTTATATATCTCCAAATTTCATGCTGTAGTATTATGTGCAGGAGCAACCATGCAGCCTGATTTCCTTCTAGGGATTGATATAGAATGTTAAAATTATGATTTAAGTCCCACACAGATTTTTATTCTATTATAAAAGTCTTAATAATCCAAGAAAAGAGAGTCATGATATGTGTTTACATCATTATTATGTACTCTATAAATGGTTGTAATATTTTATTAGAGTGAAAGAGTCAATTGTCTTCAGTTCTGTGCATATAATTCATATATTTTATGGCTGCTAGTTTTTTTGGTATTGTTATCATGCTGATTGAATTATAAAACCATCTTTAAAAGTTAACAAAAAATTATTTATCAGATGTTCTTTATATTTTCTTATAAAGTCACTTTTATTGACCTTTCATCAAGCATGGTTAAATCTTGAGGCAGACCTTCATTTCAAAGAACTTCAAACAGAATAATACAGGAATTAAAGGGAGACTACTCTTGTTTTCCAGGACATCATGCTCATACATTAATACTTAACTCTGCAAATTTTTAAGTAAAAGATAACCAGTTTGAAGCTTTAACCCTTTTACAGGCTCATTTACGACTTAATCACACTTATTCTCCACTGGTTTATCCTCAACGACCTCCATTAACACCTTACTAACGAAGCACAACCCATAATTTAAAAACATTTCCTCCACTTCAGTGCATTCAGTGAAAAATGTTGCAATTTGGATGTTAAATTGAAAACATGTATGACTGAACAGGACCAAACAAACATGTTTACAGAACACATCAACACGAAAACACTGGGAGGACATCCAAGTACATCTTTTTCTTTGCTGTGTTTAGCTTAGCTTAGCAAGCAGATTTAATTTTGTGTATTTTAGAGGTCTTAAAAGTTTAACACATCTTCATGCAAAAGCAGTGTTTTTCAAAGTCATTGGCATAATTAATTGAATACCTTGAAAAACAATATAAATAAAAAAAAAAAATGTCTGTCCGCGAAAGCTGGAATACATTGCAGATTTTTTTTTAGAATTAAATGTATCTATGTTAAAATGCTACAGTTATGATATGAGCATATGTAACTCAAATGTGTTATGAAATAAGGAGTTTTAATTTGATAACCAGGGCATTTTACAGTACTCTAATTATTCTTGTCTTCTACGGCTTGTAAAAAAGTAAAGTATACTTTTATAGCTATTACAGGACAGGGTTTGATTGCTGGTTGCTCATAAATTAACTTTAATAACAGTAATAATAATAATGAAGCAATTTGTTTCAGTGTTCAGTTAGCAATACAAAACAGCAGGAGGTATGACACACCTAGACTTGGTAGGTCTGCTCCGGTAATTAAATTTGGAGTCACAGGAGCGCCTATAAATCAGTAATGTGAGTTGTTGTTGCAGCACATTCCTCTCTAAATGCTTATAAGTCACGGATACAACCCAGAATCAATAAACCATTATGTCTCTGCATGACTCAGGATGTTTGCTGTGTTCATCTTTCAATTAATGCATTCCAGTGAATCACATAACAGCGTGTTTGTACATGGAGACAAGCGATTCACTAAGCTTGTGTGTGCTGGTAACTTGCTGAGCTGCAGAGCCCTCTGGTGGTGACAAAGATTATTTCTATGCTCTCTTAATCCCATCAAGCTGCAGTGCATGCTCTGGCTGTGAGGATTTTTAAAAACATTATGTTACTAAAAAATGACTTTTCTTTCAGTAACTGTGGTCCAATGAATTATTCTGCTCTGGTTTTCTCTATCCTTAATATTCTGTATACGTTTTGAGATGAAAAACTCTATAATTTAATTGTTGTTTTTACAGGCAGCATGGATGTAAGTACTACATCAAACACTCAGATTGCCACTCTGGTAAGAATAAAACAAATTAAAGTATTCCCTCAACATTTTCATCTAAATGTAAATGTTTAAATCTTTGCTTATGTCAAACTGCCATGTTCGCAATTGCAAGTTGGTGTCCTCCATCCTCTCCACCCTCTCTCTCCCCCGTCTCTCAATCTTGGCCCCTGACCCCTCCCTCCATCCATTACCCCCCTCCTCTCCCTCGCCTCCTCCTCAGCACCCTGATGCTCTGTGTGGCAGCTGCCCGTCTCCTGGTTCTGCCCCACAGCCTAATAGCCTCTGGCCCACCCTGCCTCCGTCTTCACCCACCTTTCCCACCTGGCCTGCTCCGCTCACCCAGCCAGGCCCCTGCTGGCCCGGTCAGCCCAACACGCCCTGCTGGCCCGGGACGCAACCAGCCCCGTACACTGTTCCTGCTCCTGCTCCAGTTTCAGTTCCAACCCCGGCTCCAGCTGTAACACCGACCCCTGCACCAACCACACCTGTAGCCCCTGCCCCTGTCCCGGCTCCAGCCCCTGCTCCAGCCTTTACTCCTGCCTCAGGGCAGCCTTGTCAGCCCTATCAGCCCTGTTGGCCTGGTACCCAGTATCAGCCAGCACAGCCACCTGCTCCAATTCAGGCTCCACTTCCTGGACAGATCCCAGCTCCAACTCCAACAACTCCTGTCCCTGTCCCAGCACCTCAACCGTCCTCTAGATGGCCCGCCCACCCTGGTTGGCACTGTAACCCAGGACAGTCTGGATGGCCTGGACAGAACCCAAACTTTATGCCTCCAAACTGGCTTCCCCCAACATCTGGACCTCTGGTAAGTCTCACATCCAAAAACAAACATCTTTTTAAAACAGGCACATGATAAAGAAAAAAAGTTCATGAATAATGTGGTGAATCGACTTGTATTCGTGTAGTTTTCTGATCGTCTAACCATTATCTAACTATTATTAGAGTACTTTCTTTGACACTGCAGGTCACTCTTACCCATTCACAAACTTTTCAATGAATCAACAAAAATATGTTAATGGCCTGTCTACTAATCCCCCTGCCATTAAAATCTCTCCTCTCCTGCTTCACCTTTGAGAAAATATATCCTCAAACTGTCAATCTGACAAATTAATGATGTCATTCACCTGGGGTTTGTTTAGTCCACAGGTAGCTACAGTAAAAGAAATGTGTCTGGGTATGTCTGTGCAGGTAAAGCAATCATTAGCGCACAGTTGTAAAGCTGAGGCTGCATCCACACTTTGGTTTGACATAGCTCATTAGAATTTAAGGCAGGGTAGGGCAACAGGCCCTCCTACTCCCTTAATTTTGCCTCAGTCAGTTTAAAATATCAAGAAAATGTTCATGAAGAAATTATGAAAAAGTATCTGTAAATGATCTGTTACTTCCATCAAAAATAGCTGGATGAAGTGAGTGTTGCTTAATTACGAAAATGTAAAAAAAAAAGAAAAAGTATCTTCAAATGACAGGAATATATACCTTTTAGTGCCCTTCAGATTTCTAAATTTTGGCCCTCTTATTTTGAGTAAATTCTACTGAGGCTTGCTTATTAACTAAAGTTGTCTACTCCTGGTTTAAATCTACAAACACCAAAACAGCTCCTTCTTAGCAGGGCTGAAACAAAGGGGTTGATGGGAATGCTATTCTACTATTCATTCTGGGACATCTTGGATCAGTTCATTTGTTATTGAAGAGTAAAACATCAAAATATGTGACTTCACCTTCAATCAGATGAATAATGTAATAATTCCTCACTTAGATGTAAGAGCTTAAGTAGATTATTTGTGGTATGTAGGCATATAACTGCTAATGTTTCCTACAGTAAACAGCATTAAGTTTAGCTATTAGTTTTTTAATCAACATAAACTATAATTCTATGGATACAAACATTGTACCATGATAAAGTGTGGTGATGTGGCAGATGCTAGAAGAAGGAGTAACATGCTGCTTAAAGAGTAGCTGCTGCCGCTAGAAAGACTGGCCTGCCACAGTTCCCCTTGTAGTCAGCCCGATGCCACATTTGGACCTCGCTACCATTTGCATCTCAAAGAAAGGATTAAGGGTACTTAAAAATATACTTAAGTATACTGATTGTGTTTTTGCCATGTCAGCATTTTACTTAATGTTGTTTCAACTCTTGTTGTGTAGAGTGTGCCATACAACTTGAACCTGGCACGGGGAGTTTATGACAAGATGATGATGACCATCCTCGGCCATGTCAAACCTAATGCTAAAATGTAAGGTTGCTATGTAAAATACTTTTAGAGTAACTACTGCACATTTCCTTTGGTATCAAAAATCAAAAATGTAAGGTTGGTTGGTAAAAAGACAAATGGATGTCCTAAAAAGCTTTAATTTACCTCAGGTTCACAGTGAACTTCCTGAGAGGCAACGACATCGCCTTTCACATTAACCCCCGATTCTGTGAGGCGGGCAAACAAGTGCTGGTCCGCAACCACAAGCTTGGTGAGCGCTGGGGTCCAGAGGAGAGGCAGCTGAAGCCGGGACCTTTCCCCTTCGCCCTGGGGAGCCCCTTTGAGGTGAGTGCAGAAAATGTGAATCAGGTGAGGTTTGGGATTCAAAGCAGTTGAAGGTGCCACATGTAGCATTTACACATCAACAAAGCAAAGCACAAAGCAGCACAAAGAAATTACCAGCTTAATTTGTGTCCACAGAGTTCACCTCACTTCTGCACTTAAATGTCAACCAAAATGACAAAATAACCGCTCTTAGGACACATAGTAGATCTTGCAAGTCTGTAAATACATTTCATTTTTAAGTTTTACTTCTTTTTTTTACTACAAACTTAAATGTTCTTCTTTAAATCTTCTGCCAAATAATATTTGCCAAACACCTTACTAATGAAGTATCTATTGACAAAATTATTCAAGAAGACATCTGAAACTTAAACATTTATATTTTCAGGATTTTATATTTTATAGTTGATAAGTCATACTTTTAAAAAAGTGAGCCAAAAGATAGGAGAAGAAAGAAAATTTTATTTAATCGTCCCACTAATCTGCTAAATGTAAAAGACAGTGTTTCTTGGGGCATTTTGAGATTTTTAAAAGTCACAGAAAAAGCCTCTGTATATAGAAATGAATGCACCTAAAACAGGTCACTGATCAAGTCAACAAATAAAGTTTATATGATTTCTTATCTTACAGCTCATAGACTATAAATGTACTTCCAGGCTTATTTTATGAAAGAAAAGTTTTAACATCACAGCAAGACCAAGGTAATTTATAGTTTACTTTTTTAGTTCACTTCCAAGCACAGATAATTCAAGATCATATGACTTCTTAACTTTTAAAATGTCAAATAAGAAGTGTAATTCCTGAAACCAAAACTTCATAGTCAGATGCAAAATGGTAATGTAAGCAAAAAAAATATGTCTCAGTTGTTTAAACACTAAGTTAGACTTTATATCCAGGCCATTTAGGCATCAATCAAGAATTTTCTTGCTTATGTTATTTCATTTTACATCCCAGCTGAACTTGTTAGTAAAGATAATACCTCCTACCTATCTTCCTTCAAAGCTCTGAGGACCACTGCACATCAACTGTTGTCTTTGGAACACTTTGTTTTATCTTGATGTGTATTATGCCTCTTTAAGTTCAGTCAATTTCTTTTTAATAATAGGTTATCACAAAACAATGAAATAACATGTTAAAAAAAGCAGTAGGCCTATACCAGTGTCCAGCACTTTTTAGGCATTGATGCTGAACACCCACCGAATGCCTGATGAAAAATGGCTGCCATGTTTATGACTAAATATTTTCTCAGGCAGTCAGAGTAATATGATCACCAAACTAATGAATCTAACACAAACCACTAATCATTTTGACCATGCTCTTGTTTGCTTGTATTTAGTTTCAATTTCAGATCTAAAGTTGGTGTCTGAAAGTGCTTTGCCTGCCTCTAACTAACTCTAGGTCACTTTCTCATGGTTAATGTTAGGCTAACGCTGGGCAAAGATGGAAAGGGTTGGAAAGTCGTTTGTGCAGGCGGGTCCTAGAAAAAGGAGCTGCTGTCCTGCAGGGAGGCTCCTGGAGGTCAGTGGGGGTCTCATGTTGCTCAATAACATCAATAACACTTAACACTTAACAGGCAGAGCCAAGCTATTACTAATCCTCGGGCTAATTCTGTCTTTTTGTCCTTGTTTACTTTCGGCTTCAACAACTCAGTCCTGCAGTTCTATTTTTCAGTAGAGGAGGGTATTACCTCTTTGCACTTGCCATTAAACTTGAAGCTTGAAGCGTTTGAAAATTTTGTAGCCTTTAGAGTTTATAGTCAGAAATTGTGCCTCTACACAATTACTCCTGATACATTAAATAATGGATGTTTATCAGTTTTCAGCCTTTATTTGTTTTTTCTGCTTTAGATGAAGATCCTGTGCACCCAAGATGCATTTAGGGTGGCAGTGAACAACATACCGCTGTTCGAGTTCAAACATCGCATCAGAGAGCTCAACCAGATCGACAGGATCAACATCCTGCATGATGTTGTCCTCACCTATGTCAACGTGGAGACACTTCCATAAGAAGCACATTACTCAGACGCAGTGAAATCATCGCATTAAGGATGAATATGAGAATGTGTAAAAGCGTGAGAAGACATGTAGAACTTTGCACAACATTGACTTAATCATACAAGTGTTCAAGTGTTAATATTATTAATGACATGAGCTGAGCTCATTTTATAGCATGCAACCATAGCTCACGCTGTCTTACACAAAGCTAACCACTGCAAAGCACACAGGGCTTTCTTTTAAAACACAGAGATGTAGGTGCTATGATATTTATTGTGTAAAATGTTTTTAAGGTAAACTAATTCATTTTTATTTGTACAGCTATAGAGTGGTGCAGGTATGAAGTATTGTTGTCGGCTAATGTGAAATTAGCATTGTGCTGGTGCCCTCAACTACAAGTCTATGGGATTTTCACTGTGTTTGGATCACTGCTAATGATAAACTCTGACGCAAAAAAACCCCCCCACATTATAATTAATTCTTCTCATTGTTATGAACGTAACAAACAAACCCACTTTCAGATTATTTTAAGCTTTAACATTAGCGACAAGAGTGAAAAGCTTTTAATAAGCTACAACAGAATGGTGGTTCTACTCAGAAGCAACTACATTTCCAATGTGTAACTTCTTGCTGTAACTTTTTAGAGAATCTCCTCTTAACTGAATGCCTTACCAAGTTGGTCCTCATAGCTGTGACAATTAAAAAACAATAAGAAAAGCCTGACGTTGGTTCCCTTGCTATTTTCGTAGTCCTTGTCAGCAGTTAGTTAGCAGCCCTCCTTTTAAACACACATCAACAGATGAGGATTCAAACACAGGTAACACCAGATCCATTTTATTATACCCATTAAACTTTATAAATCTCATGTATATGTGTTCACCATGAACCATTTTTCCGGCATTTATCTGAGTTATTCTAAATTTTATTTTGTTTTGGGGTTGAGAGCCAGCAAATGCTACATGCTAACCCACCTCTGCATTTTGAATTTCTACACCACTTTATAGTGTAGAAAAACAATGAGGTGTTTTAGGTGACTTTTTTCCACTGCAGTCATTGTCAAATAAAATGATCGGTGTGAAATATGGTCCCATGTTTGCATATTTTATTCACAACTTCAATGAAGAGTGCAATTGTGCTATACATAATATGTCCAGACCAAATAACAGGCATGAGGGATACACTGTAAGCAGATATATGAAATACAGGGCCTAAACAACATGTTTTACCCCATCATCCACTATTTCCTCACTTCACCTCCTGTGACCTCCCACAAACATCCATCTTAACAGCGCCTCTTTTCTGTGGTGCCAGTGAGTGGGGCCACAGGTCAAATATCTGCTTTGCACAGGCATACTCTGAAAACTTTGGATATTTCATAAATGAAAGTGTGCACTGAGTTCACCAGACTACAGGGGTAAAGTATCTCTCCATTCAAATGGCATACCTCTTATAATAAAACTCAGCACTTTCATATTAGCACAGACATTTCAGATATGAATAACCCTCTTTAAGTCCCCATAAAGACACCCACAGGGATAATTCACAGAGCTGGTAAAGTGCCAGCAGTACAAAACTGAGAGGAATAATGAGCCCTGCTGCCCCTCGAGGATGCTAATGAAGCTTTAGACTTAAAGCAATCATTTTAATAGTAAAATACTGATTCAGTTTGAGAATAAAAAATGCTTTTTTTACAAGTAGATTGTCATTATAACTACAATATTAAAAAAAGAAGAACAAATACAGAAGAGCTATGCCATAAAAAATAAGGCAACCATTTGGACCATTTTAATTATTTAACATAATTCACTTCTTCCTATTCTCATATTATATCAACATTTCATCTGTACTCAGTTCATAAGTTAATTTTTCTGTACAAAAAGGAGTCAAATCTGTAGTGCTACACAAGTCTGTTTCCATGGTCTGTGCACAAATACACATCAGTCAGTCTTTTTAGGTCTTGGTATCTAGTCTCCTCTCCACAGATTTCAGCAGCAGCTCAGCATATTGCTCCAGCAGAGCCAGAGCTTTCTCCCCCTCCACTGTGCCCACTTGGTCCACTCGAAGACCCTCAGACTGAGAGGATGGGGAGGAGGGGTGAGGCAGAGAGTCCAGTTCTGCTTTAACAGTGAACAGAGAGTTGGATAGGAGGCTCCTCATCTCTTGTTGATCCTCACTGGGCTCCTGACCACACTGCAGAACCTGGTTCAAAATGAAAACATCAACATTTAATTTTCTGGGGGAAAGACATGAAGAAACTCCTGATCTTAACTGAGCTTCTATGTGGTTTTCAAAACCAAAGATAAATAGTACAAAGCTCTGCTTGTGAATTTGACTTCACAAAACCCTTTCAACCCATCAACAATTACAAAGAATAGTTCTGCTTCAAGGTTACAGTGAGCAATGTTAATTGTGGTAACGTGATGTTCTGCTAATCTTAGATGGACAGATTCGATACATATTGAGACAACAACACAGAAAGCAACAAATCACACCATAAATCACAGGTAATTAGCTATAACAACACTAAATTTCTAAAATTACTAAATTATATACGCAAAGCTTGGGAAAAAAGGCAGAACGCATTGTTTACGACTGAAATATAAAGAGAAAATGCAACTTTACTTTAGTCTGTTATAAAATGTTGAACCAATGCAACTTGTTTTAGGTGTCTTATATATCCATGAGGGTTGGGAACTTTTTATGAGCATGACATGTAAAAAGAACAATCAATCAGTCACACCAAATGGCAGTCTTACCAGCATTATATTGCTAGTAATGTCAGTACAATGTAAAGTTGACATTCTGTAACACAAGCTAATATGCTAACATCAACTTGCCCTTAATGTTAAAGCCAGTCTAGTGAGGAAGATCAAAAATGTATAACTCATTAAATTGTCTTATTTGTTGAAAGGGAATCACAAGAGATTTTGTCTGACCTTGTCACTATAGTAAAAGGTCAGGGTTTGTAAAATGATCACTTTCTGGGGATGAAGGGTCTTGACAAAGGGTCATGTGACTGATCTGTTCATACCCACGTGGAGCTTTTCCACAGCCTGATATCAGCTCCAATCACCTTGAGACACCTAGAGACACAGCTAAAACCTGAATATTTGGTGTATGGCACAATTCAGGAAAACTAATTCTAAAAGGCATGTGCTCCCCACTGTTGGCTATCGGATGCTGTATGACTTCCAAACTTTACTTTCCTTTGAATAACATTTTGTTTTGCTGCTTAAACCATTGTTAGAACAAAAACAGGCTCCTTACTGTTACCAAAATGCCACAATGGGGAACGTGGTTCTATTGCCTCTGCCTCTTCTCTTGTTGTGAAAAAAAAAACACATTAGTTTTGTAGATGACCCCAACATCCCTAAGGGGGCATTACCAAATTTTATACTGTTATGGAGAACAAAGCAGGTAGTTTCCAAACTGTGTGGAGTTGAGCAGATGCCACGGACGGAAAAATCATCATTAGTTTTGTTGTTTAATGATATAGTGCAGAGTATGTTTGTGAATGAAAAGCTAAGTCGATCTGAATAGGTTATTTGACCATGACATCAAAGATTTGAGTGCATAAATCAAAACTCAACCACAACCAGATGTTGACCCAGTCACAAATGAAAAAACACTGCCGGCTCCTCTGCTTGAGGTTCAGCCTGCTCTGTGTACTCCAGAGTCTCTAACCTTGAGGAGGGCTCGCTAGTCACAAGTGTCAATGAAACAGAGTAGCCTACACTCATATTCCCTTGAGCATTTTATAGTTCTCAGACTCAGAAGTGAAGCCAGATGGGATTATTATGACAGAGTGAAAATGCTAAGAGAAAATGTAATAATCAGTACTGTATCTAACCTGTTTAGACAACAGGATTTAAGCTTGGCTAAGATGCTAATTATAATGCTAAAAGGCAGCAGTGACACAAGCAGACCAAAATTTTAAGCTGTTCTTCTAATTGCAGAAAACAAACTGGTTATTTCAGCATCTATAGCCTGTTTTATCCCTGGAGTTTGTAGCTGTGCTGTGGTGTTGAAAGTGATTGATTTTGTGACATAAAACTTGAGGTCATGATATCAAACAGACTAATAATCCTGAAATCAATTTAAGGACCAAAACATGCAACAACTGTCCTATACAGACAGAACAGTAAAGATGCATGAATAGGGTGAGCAGATGTTTCCATTTAGCCAGGTACATTCCAATTTCAGGCCGTGGTGTCCTGTGTTCCCACAAATATTCCAAAAACTCTGAACAGTCCTGATTAAGTCCACGGTTTTACCATGCAAGCAACACTGATTTTTCAACTTTGATTTTGATTTTGTTAAGATTATTCTCCCATATCAGTAGCCTGAGCTCTTCCACATTATTTTCAGAAACTTATTCAGCAGTTAAACTGGCTTTGATATGTTTATTTTCAAGACATTAAATTGTCTGTTATGATGGTAAGAAGAACTTTATGATGCCAAAATTTAAAGTCACGTAAAGAGGGGCTTATGTTTTGTACCACCATAATAACATTTTCTGTCAAAACTGTCGAACTGAGACAGCTGGCCAAGTGTGTGTGATAAACAAAGCATCATATATATAACAACCACAGTAAAATCTTTAGTAGGTGAAGGATGCCTGATACTTAATCTCCTAAAAAAACTAAAAATATCAAGTAAGTTTTTGTTAAAAAAGGACAACCCTACCAATCTTTCACCTCTTTTTCACAAACTTAACAGAAAAAGTTAATGGGATTTCACAATCATCGTGAATCAGATCAAATTGGGTCAAACCGGATTAAATCAGAACACACCAAATTGTTTTCTGTTTTAATAAATTATCAGTAAAATTAATTGTAGCATGTGAATAAACTGTCTTGCAAAGAAGAGCTTCACACCCCTGACATATGGTGGACCAGACAGAGTAATTCATCATTTGAAAGACGTGCCTTTATTTACAGTTAACTAAAGGTACTATATATAAATAAATATAAATAAAACATTCATAGGCATGAAATTTATGAAAGAAGACACCTTTCCTCTCCTCTTTAATCTATATGATCTCCCTTGTTTTTTTCAGTATACAGTTCTCATAGGCTTTGTTAAACCCCACATATCCATCATCCTTCTTTTTGCATTAGGCACAGGGACATACACATGAAGACAAACATTCTGACCTTTGTATAGAGCATGACGGTTTTCCTCAGACTACAGTGAAGCTCAGAAACAGCCTGGCGACAAGTTTCCACAGAGACAGAGAGATCTGCAGACAGAGATAGAAACAAACTCTTTACTCTTTCAAGAGGAGCTCAGCATGGTGCAAACCTGTGAGCTGAAAGAGGCTCATACTGTGAAGAATATACACACAAACACACAAAGTGAAATATGCAGAGAGTAAATGTTGAGCAACAATAAAAGGATGAGTGGCAAACCCAAAAGCAGGAGAGAAAATCCAAAAAAGCAAAGCAGAAGCAGTGCACCTCTGATACTAAAATTAATATATTATTGTAGATATTCTGGAACCAAATACAGGAAAAAGTATAAATGTGAACTGGATATCACCTTTGGCTTTTATACTGAAAGGTCTTTGCAGTGCATTAAAGAAGAAATCTAGTGGGCTAAGCTACCTCAAAATGACTGAATGATTAATAGTGGAGGTTAAATGTCCCATGTAAGATTATACAGAAGAACATATTTACAAAGGTGCTGCATACTGCATAGGTTTAAATGAACCCTGTGCACGAGGCAAAAGGGGCTTTTAATGCTTGCTGCTGTCTAGAGTGAGGACACTAGATAGCATGGTTACTTATCACGATCCATCCACAGCAGCTTTAAATGGGACAAAATTTCCTGCCAGAACAAGTTTGACCAAGTTCTGGGCATTAAATGAGTTTTTAAAGCAGCCGATGTTGTTGAGTTCTGCTGATCTTCTGTAAAGATGGTGAGTAATGTTGGCTGTGGCTGTTTTCTTTCAGAAATCAATCAAGAAGAAAAGGAAATAGATTTACATCACTTTTTTTAATTTGAAAGATTCTTTTGTAAGACACGTTTGTATTCACTTCCTTGGCAGCTTAACTATCTAAGAACAGATATTTTTTCCCTTTAAATCTTATTTAAAAGTAGCCTCAGTTAAACACTTACGGGGATCTTCAGTGCTTAAATATAAGCTGCTGTACAAAAAAAATGTTTTTTTGGTGTGTTTTCCATAAGTGCAGAGAGTGACTCTGTGGGATCCAAAACATTATTATGAAGCAGCACTTTGTCAACAGCCTGATTGTCCGGAAGCTGTAGTGCAATTAATACAACTACTGCTGCTGTTTCGGCTACTACAGCAGTGTCATGAGTTAACTCGTCACCCTGTCTATGTTGGTTGTTAGGTCCTCACTGCGAACAATTGGAATTGAGCTGAGAACACCTATTTCAGGTGAGCTTGGCGTGGTTATTTGTACCAAAACAGGGATTAATTGCTATGTTCACATATATGCAAAGTGCCTACTTGTATTGGAACAACTCTTCCAAACAACTGTGGTGTTAAAATGACCAGAGGCTGAACACAGCTGGGAGGGAAGCAAACAGAGGTACTAAATATCAAATGATTACTTGTGAAATTATAGATACTTTGATAAAACAGTATCAACACTCCAATCATTACTAATCACAGAGCATTTGAGGAGCACTTACAGCAAGAGGGTGTCACCATTTTCAAACAGTGCTTCTTCCCCCTCTTATGAAATGTATTTATTAAACAAGAATGTCTGTTTCCTGGTTAGTAAATACGCTTCATGGAGGACAGTTTTTTAAAAACTCTCCCTGTGTTGGTGAACTCACTGTTGTAACCGCAGTGCTGACAGCAGGAGGGCACAGGGACAGATGGAGCAACATGACAGACAGGCCAGAAGTTTGAAGGTGAGCAGGGTGAAGAGATGCAGCGATGAAGAGGTGGAGCGGTAGAGACAGACAGGTTAGTACTAGAGCTCTCTGAAGCCACACCTGGCTGAGGGTTAGCGCTCAATGTCGGGGTCTGTTCAGGTAATTGAGGGCTCTCTTTGGATACAGCTGCTTGTGCTGATGTCTCCTTGACACTGGGAAGAAATGGTGTAAACATTTGTCAGTGAATTCTGTTTGAGTAAGAAGCAGATAAAAGAGACTAGTGATGACATACATCTCTGAAACTGAGCCCCTCTTCGGCTTCGCTTTGGATACACTTGGAACTGACGGATCCACAAGCAGAGAGAGCCTCCTGCCCACTGCTGGAAATGACATTTTATTCAAAAGTAAGCTCACTTTCTTATTTTTAGATTTGTGTCTCATGTTGTGCATGTCTGCCTGCCTTACCTCTGTGTCCTGATGCAGCAGCAGCATCACATCCAGAGTTAATCGTGGGGTTTGAACCCCTCACCGAGCCACCAGACCAACCTGAGCTGGACATCCCGTCCAGGCAGAGGCTGCGTCGGGGGCTAAGGGGCTGCTTTGGGAGAGGAATGCGTGACTGTGGGATGTTCTGGATGTAATGAGTGGGTGAGACTGTTGCTGTTGGATGGGGATGTGTTGGGGAGGGACTGTTTGACTGAGGACATGAGAAAAGAGATGACGTGGACGAGGCCGTAGAGGGAAAAGGGGTGATGGGAGAGGAGGTGAGGAGAGGTTGAACGGCTTCCACCTCACAACATGACTTCCTCATCTTGACAAAAGAAGGGGAGCAAGGTGGAGTGCTGATGTTCAGACCCTCTCCAAGTGAAGAGGAGCGACTGCTTTTGGCTGTGGAGCTGGCCGTGGGGTTCATGTAGGAGTGGTGGGTCTTGAGTTTGGGGCTCTCCCAGGGCATGGGGGAGGGAGGGGATGGAGAGGAGCCGGAGGAAGGAGACGGTATTCTGAGGGATGGGCGGGGAGGGTCTGGCTCTAGGAAAAGCTGATCAGGTCTCTTGCACATCTCTCTGTGGTCACTAGAGGGCTCTGATGAGTGATGAGCTGCAGAGACCAAACAGGAGGAGATAAATATGACTTTCAAACAGAAAATCAACATGTGGACAATAATGCAGTGTTAAAATTATTTGTACTTAAGGGTCACATGTGCCTAAATTCATGGGCTTAGTAAGATATAAAACAAATAATGTACTGCTGGTTAACATTTAAAAGATGATCACATTGAATGAGGCAGGGGGGCATATTTTAAGAGGCAAATTTAATTTAATCAACCAACAGTCCTGAGCAACTATTAAAAACGCAAACAATTACATAGAATGAGTACACCATTGAGGAGCTTGATAAGAAAATGTCTGTGCTTATATCTTCTTGCTTTCTGCACAATGTAAATGGTTATGTATCTAGATGCTGGGAAATATTATTTTTCTATGAAGTGGTCTGACCACATGAGGAAGTGTGAGGACCAGACAAGCTCCCTTATTACATATTAATGGAACAGTCTACATACTTACTGAGTCATGAATTGTTTATGGAAAATCTTTTGTATTTTTTTTTAAATGATCTCCATCAAGACATACAAAAATCAATCAAGAAGAAAACACATTTACATTACTTTTTCATGCACTGTTGCAAATTTGCAAGATTCTTTTGTAAGAGATGTTTGTATTCACTTCCTTAGCAGCTAAACTGTCTATGAATAGATTATTTTTTTCTTTAAATCTTATTTAACAAAAAGCAGCCTCAGTTCAGCACTGAGGGGGATTTTAAGGGCTTTAATATAAGCTGCTGTATGAAAAACCTGTGTTGTTGTGGAAAGTATACAATATTTTTTAGTGTTGAGTATTTGCATAATCTTATGCAGCAGCTGGATCTCCCTAAATGAATGTCTGCCCTCCAATCTATGACAGTTGTGCTCAGCCCAAAGTGGCATGGCCCAACCAGGGTCTTTTGGAGCAGGATGAGATGGGAGCTATGCTAGTTGACAGCAGGAAATAACTGCTTGAACAGAGATTAGCAAAGATGCTAAAAGCTTCAGTAGCACCTTTATCAGATGTGAACACCATTTCTTCTGTAAATAAAAAACAGAATAAGAAACACTGAAGGTTTCTCGATAGAAATTCCATTTTCACTCCACTTCCGGCCATGTTTGTGCCAGAGTTTCTTCTTATGTTTTGTATTTTAAAGTGCAGTAGTCGTGCCCACCAACTACAAAATCTGATGGCCTGTAATAATGTGACTGACAGAACAATTAGCCAATCACCTCCCAGATATGCACTTGAAAGGTTCTACCCATTACCAAACACTTTCCATGGTCCCTTACCCATATATAGATTGTTGTGTCAGATCATCATTTTCATTTAGGTTTGAACAAAGGCCCTGATAAAAGTTCTTACTGAAAGCTCGCTTACAGAAAATGAACCAATCTGACATTTGTAATCCGTTGCATGCCTAAATTCTGAAGTTTGATTGAACTCCAGTGACTTAGCCATTCATACTTAAGCACGATTCCCCCTTTAAGTGTGGATCGTTTGTGTTAGTGCTCTGTGCTGTGTCTAGAGCTTGGTTCACTTCCCTGGCCCAGCATGCTTGGAGGTGGGCTTCAGCACGGCAGGCTTACACTTAACAAGACCACTCCTCACTGTGACAGCTCTAGCTGTAGATAATGATGAATATAAAGGCCAAATTTTACTGAAAAGAAGTAGTTTATGCCTTTCTCTCTCATTTCTCTGCATACAGCTGCTCAGATACAGTTAAAGCACTTGATGTTATGTTTACAAGGGAAAACACAGGGCATAGATTAACAGCAGGTGTATGGTGCTGTGCGATGAGATGCAACATCTGAGGTAGGAAATGCAGCTGATGCTAAATACTGATTATCACCAAAATATATCAGCAGCGGTAAAAGAAGTGGCAGTGAATAAAGACAAAGATTCCACTCACAGTCTGACAGCAGGTCATGAAGAGAGTGTGATTTTTGTAAACATGTCTCTCTGTCGAACGGCAGCGGAGCTCTGACTGGAGGGGTGGATAACCTCCACAGGTGGGACCCTCTCTTCTTAATGAGTCTGAGAGTTGGGGCGCTCTCAGCTTTTGGAGAACTCACCCTGCAGGGAAAAAAAAGTCAAGTTTTACATCATTTGGCAAAGGAACAATCAGACAGAAAACTATGAAAGATAAAAGGATGAATGTGTGTTGTATCCGTGCTACAGTGCTGCAGGTCAGTCTCATTGATTTTCAGGAGTATGATACAAAAGGCTAAGTTTTTAAAAATGTTATCTTTACTGTAATTAATTATTCATGTTAAGCAAAATAACAGTTTCGTGCAGTATCAGAGATGTCCTGTTTGTTGAGTAATACTTTTACTGAATTCCTGCTCTATGATCTGATTATTGATTAATAATAATTTCCATCCAAACAGAGCACTTTTAGGCTTTTTGATTTCATGATTCATTAATCCAAGACTGCCAAAGTAGCACTTGTGTAAAAATAAAACCCTATGCAGCTCAAAGCTGTGAATTTTTTTCTTGCCTTGGCTCCAAACTCCTGGTAGGGGACACAGGGGTCTTGTCATCCGTGTTTCTGTTCTGGCTTACATCCATCATAGGCCGAACTTTTGACACAGGGGGTTTAACAGAGTTGCAGCCTTGTTCCTTTCCGGCTGCTCTGGCAAACGGGGGCACAGGCCTGCAGAAAAATAATCTTAGGGTTAGGGCAGCAGGTGAGTAAAACATGAAATGCAATATTCCTCAGCAGCAAGTTTACAGAGTGGTTTCATATTTCGGGATATACTTTTATTTTCATCGCTGCAGGAGACTGATTCCACTATCTGTGCCCTGAATCTAAAACCTCAGCTATCAGCCAGTCAGCTTTCCAGCTCACAGACACAGGAAATGGGCCACATCTAGCCACCTAAACTCCTGCACTTAAAAGATACTAAGGCTCATTACCAAGCAATTATCATTTTGTTTCCCCCACTCCACATAAACGTGATAGTGAGAAGGGTTTGTCAGGTTAAGCATGACACAGGTTAGCATCTTCTCTGCTTTGAGATAAGGTTACCTTACACCTTTCATGTATTCATTAAACGCTCTTCTGGATGCCAATCCTGCAAAAAAAACTAATGCTGAGATGAAGTTTAAAGGTTTTTTCAAGGTGCTACTTTGATTTATTAATTTAAGCTATGTAGCTACTGTTTATAGCCTTATTTATATCATCATTACATTATGTCTTTTTGCTGTTATTGTATTCTAAAATGGGGGTCATAAACATATTTGTAAAAAAGCTAGCTGTTCCCTTGAATTATATAACAATCTCAGTCCAATATTTTGCTTCATATAAATGGTTATATCAAGCACAAACATAGTTGTCATTTTAAGCTGACAGCTTGGCTGCATCATGAATCTACACAGATGGTTTAGCATCCAGTGTGTGTGCCTACACAGGGTTGTAATTACAGCTGTGCGTCCACAGCAGACTGAAGTGGTCAACAGTACCTGTTATTATGTCCTCTGGCCAGAAAGCGTGAAGACATACTGAGCCTGGGGACTCTACTCTGCTCAGCTGTGGACACACATAAAGTATAAAATCATTGAAAAACCAAACAGAAGAAAAGGGAAGACAAAGCGGAGATAAGTGGAAGGACTCAACACAGAAAATGCACCTGAAAGTGCTTGGAACTTTGGCCTCGAGTGTGTATGAGTAAAATGGGTTAGCAAATGAAATATAATTTAACACAATTTTTTCAACGTCAAACTATTTCCTCAAGATAGTGGGAAAGTGACCTCTCATACCTGCACTGGAACTCTCGGCCAGGGTTTCAAAGTTGTGCTTGAGGAAATCTTCTTGGCTGCGTTCAGGGGTGTCAGTCACTGTCCTCAGAGCCTCGTCCATACTTGTCACTTCTGTCTTTGGCTCCTCTTCCTCCGTGTCCTCGTTCTCCTCATCAGAGGAGTCCTGGCTCAGGGACTCTGCATCAGCAGAATCTGAAGCATAAAATACAAAAAGGTACAGCGGAGCCACAGGGGAGAGTAAAACCCTCCTTGACCTTGTTACATTCCCTGAATACAGCGTGCAGGTCTAAGATAATCCTGAGCAAATGATGGACCAGAAAACTGAGGCTTATGAGGCAGAAACGTCTGACGTATCATTACCAGGTCTGAAAGTTAAAAAATCCCAGCCTCTGTGAACTCAAATCCCAGCAGGCAGTTCTCTGCTTTACTGTATGTTGAGGAGATATCAGAACTTTCATGTATATTTCAGCTTTTCATTTTAAATCCAGCACTTGACAGACTTTGAGCAGACATTTACAACTTGAAACAGAAATATTGAAATAAAGAAACAAGACAACCTTGATATCTATTCAAATCCCTTAAATATAAGTCTGTCAAACTTACCACTATCGAGCTGCCTGAAAGCTGTAGGTATGAGAAACTGCTCTAAAAGGCCCTATGAGTAGATCATAGACAAGATTACAACAAATTACAATAATTCTGAGTAAAGAAAGGGTCTCAAATGTGAGTCTTCATTTTATGCCTTCATGTCTCCTCTAATGTTTTACTAAATCATTTAAATGTCCCATGACCTGCAAAACCAATTTTCTTTGCTTTTAATGTTTCTGCTTGAAAAGCAGAAGAACAAAACACCTTTTACTGAAATCTCCGTTCACAGAGAAATGTGTTGCTCCTCTTTAAGATGATGCCCCTCCAGGGGCTGATCACACAGAGATGGGACAGCTGCATGTTTTTTTTTCTGCTGCCATGCAACACATATTTCAGCGATTTCTTGAGCAAGCATATAAGTTAAAACATTTTCAACTTTTCAACAGAAGACGTGGAGTCCCAGCATGTGTTTCTGTCACTTTCAGCCAAACCAGACAACAAAGTAGATGAAACCAGGCTAATACACAGGTATGGGAGGTTACTGATGATCTCAGCGAGACAACTGTCATTTTTTTGGCAACATCATAATTCGTTATGATCAAGAATGGAGGGGGAAGAAAAGAGTGTCACTCAAACCTCTGAATGATGACCAACTTAAATCATCATGTGAGTGTTTGTGCCACATGCATAGCATTCTGTTTGTTCAAGCTCTTTTTCCTGTAATTTTACGTGAAAAGCTGATCCTCTCTACAAGTGCTCCCTTCATTTTTTTCCTCTATTCCCCTCCTCTCTGGAGTGTTTCCAGAGAGGAGGGGAATAGAGCTGAATCTGATCCTCTACGGAGCCAAAACTTTTCATTTTTTAATTCAACTTAAATCAAGTCTTTGCATTGTAGATATCCAAAACATGATGTAGATGGATAAATACAGAAGGAGATTGAACTTTTAATAAAATTCTGATCACTATTTCACTTTCCACTGATTATGATTTCATGTATCTCCTTTAAATCAACTGCTGGACATCCTATATCACTGTGCTTTTACTCAATGTCAGCTTTATATTAAAAAACAAGTGAACTTTTATTAATTGCCTGTCAGATACAATGCTGGGATTTTTCTGAACAAATCCATTCTGGGAAAGTTCAAGCCACATTATACTTGCTCCAAACTTGAACAAGAAAAATTGCAGTTTTTAGTCACTGGGCAATGTGTTGATCCTTAAGTTGGCCACAAACTGAGAAAGAATAACACAGCCCAAATTATAACATAAAGGGAAACATCCACAAATGTCTGTCTTTGCTTTCACATTGATCTGTTCTCAGGAAGAACTAAAGCAAGATTAGGCAGAATGATAGTATTGTGAATAAGTTTCTTTTAATATTATATATATATATAGAAGCCCTTATTTTAGTTTAGAGATCATACTCATGATGGAGTGTTCAGCTGTTTGGATCAAACACTGCTCTGAGCAATGACAAAGAAAGAAACACAGAGCATCCAGTCACTTTTTTCACTTAGGTTTTAAATCTAAATGCCTTTGCTGATTCAAGTGTTTAAAATGATAAAAGAAATCCTACCATAAGTTTTACCTATCACTAACCACTTATTCTTGTTCCTGTTTTATTTTTCTCCTGTTTTATTTCCATGTTCCTGTTTTATTTTGCTAACGTCTGTCTCTCTTCTCTTTCAGTTTCGGCTTCACCTGTCTCCTGTGTGATTACCTGAGCACTCCCTAATGTGTTTACCTGTCTAGTTATTTGGGCTCCCTGCCCCTTCAACTACCCTGCATACTCACAACTTGCCACATCAACTCACGTCCTCGTAGTTATCCAGCACTCTCTTTTGACGAGCTCCCACTGTTTTTTTGACCTGTTTCTGACTCCTGGTTTTTGACTCCTTGCCTGCTGACTCTGTGCTTCTGCCTCCTGGTAACAACCTCCTTTTCTGAATAAAGACTAAGCTTTCAGGATCACGGTCAGTCTCCCAGTTTAATGCATTCTTGTCTGTGCTGTGTTAATACCAAATTCAGTCCCGCAACACTCTGAACTCTATTCATGAGGAGACAGTTTTTATCCATGAGTTGAGTATCAAAATGCGCTGCAAGTGTTTTATCAGTGCATGTAATACAAACCAACCTTCTCTACCTCCTCTACTTTGTGTGTGGTCTAATACTGCCAACATCATCTAGTAAGCATTACTAATCTTCTATTTTCATAGAGGATTTGGTTTGTGAAGTTTTTATTGATATTTCTCCTATTTGTAAGCCCACTGAACATGTAGACATTAAAAAAACATCACACAAGGACAAAAAGGTAATGTTTGGAAGTTAGGTCCCCAACAGCTATTTGTCCACTGACAGTATTAACAAGTGACTTCTTTTTCTTATTCAGTTGTTATTGTCACTTCAGTCAATCCTGAATAATGTCCATTTTTCCCACTTGTCCTCCATCTGTGCTTCTTGAAGTCTTAGACAGTGAGTCACTCTTTCGATTACATAAATGTTCTCTATTGTCTACATCCATTGTTCTTGGGTAGGGGGATCCTCTCCATCCCACTTTCTTGCAATCGATTTTTGTGTAGTTGTTAACAGGACTTTTACCACATATCTGATCGAACTTCAACTGCAAAGGACCTTAAATTACACAGATACAGCTTCATGGAACTCATCGGAATAAGATATTTTAGCATATTCTACGGGGTATTGTGAACACGTTTCCTAAATGACACAGTTTTAAGATATTTCCAACAAATGTGTGGATGATCAGCATCCAGGACTCCACCTTCGCCCCAGCACTTGTGGTGAGAGATTTACTTTTGATCTTGGGAGTGATAGACAAATTGCTCCAATTTTTCCAGGAGAACTGTCTGCAAACTGGTGGATGATTGGTGTATTTTCCACGTCATGTCAGCCATCATCTGACATCATTGTACTGAATTTGAAGTCCCATTTTTCATAAATATATTGCGTTAAATGATTCTTTAAATCAATGTTTTATATAATGCAGATATGCATTGATTGTCTTTTGTTTTACTCATGCAATCATAGCATTCACTTCCTTGGTGGGGTCTCTTTGAATCTCCTTCTTGCAGATGGAATCTCTGCTTTGGGAACCATTTAAAGGAAAAGTTCGGTTTCTACAGCTTTCACATTGTTTATAGAATGAAGTAGAACAATATACTCACCCAGAAGGCTTTCCTGATCCAAACAGTGCTTCGGGAAATATTTAGATCCAAAATCGAGCGGCGGACGTCCGTAAAATGGTAGCACATGTATAGTGCCACTCCTAAAACTGCATTAATCGCAGAGGCAAGCGTTCTCCTTCTTCAGTTCAGAGGTCAGCACAGTCACAAAGACATGTCTGGAGCGACACAGACTGTAATGGAGGAGTAGCCCGAGTGGACCATGATGAAATATTGGTCAAACTAATGAGTTTTTGGACGATTAATGCAGTTTTAGGAGCGGCGCTATACATGCCCTGTGTGCTACCGTTACACGGATGTCCGCCGCTCGATTTTGGATCTACATATCTCCTGAAGCACTGTTTCAACAAGGCTCAGTTTAGTCCCATTGTTTAATAAAAGTCAAAAAATGCTCAATTCTTCTTATAACTGTGGATTGTACTTTAGCATAATTAAATTAACATTATACATTTTTGCATTCATATTTATAAGGTTGCGAGAAATTAAGTTCTGGATCCTCTAAATGTCCTAGTGGGGCCAAAGACCTCTCTCATCTTTCTAGAGCCTCATTATGTTTAATAAACCCTGTACTGTTGTAGATTGTTCTGCAACCTCTGAAATAATCTACAGCCACATTATGCAACAAAAGTTTTGCACTTCACCCTGAAACAGGCCTTGCAAGAGGAAAACAATCTCTTGGCAGTACTTTAAAAAACCAAAACAAACAAACACAATTTAAGTAGGTGACTGTCAGTATCAGTGTCTATGATACAATGGTGACATGACAGTGGGTGGGAAGCCACCACACTGTAGCCCTGACAACTTAAGAGACCTACGTGTGCATAACAGAGCTCATGAGTGTTCTGTAATCTAGGAACAAAGTCCTGATAAGACAGCTTTGGTGAAAAATCTCTTTCAAAACTGTGTGAGAGGGTTCAAATAACAAATCTGTGCCTAAAAACAGATTGAGAATGATGCCTAATGCTCAGAAACCCGAGGAGGAATGGACTGAATGTAGTTTGCTTGTGTGTAATTATTGTGATTATCATTACATTTCTTTGTTGAACCTGTGTGTTGCTTGGTCTTGACTGCCAAAGAAAAAACAAGTATCATTCTGGTTAAAGAAGAGAAATATTACTGTTGAGTAGTGCTGTTTGAATTTTTCGACGATGATGTCTTTCTTGCATTAACATCATTAATGTTCCTACCATCGAGGACTTGATCTGGGCTGGACTCTCTGCTGTCGTAGTCCAGAGAGCAGGCACTGTCTGGGCTCCGGCTCTCCTGGTTCTCATTGCGGATCACTCGGCCCTGCACCCTGCAGTGCTGCTCCTTCACCTTGTAATCGCTGATGTATAAAAACATTGAGATGAATAACACAAGGACAAAGACATGAAACACAGAGCGTAAGACCATGTTTGTTTACTCTCAGAATCATCATATTGCTTGAGTGAAAGTGGGAGTACTTGGAGTAGGTTTACCTGCTCTGTATACTAGTCTGGCTCTCATTCTCTTCGGGGTACAGCACAGCTCCGTCAGTCCCTCTGATGCCCTTGGGTTGGTGGGAGGACAGCCAGTCAGTGTGTGGCCACGGCCAGTGCCTCTTGACTCTCTCCTCCAGCTGCATCAGCAGAAATTAGCATAGAGACTTAGTGCTGTGTTTACACACGTGAATCTGAATGTACTGATTTTTCTTTTCCTCTTTGGTATAGACTCCTGCATACCTCTGGCTCCTGGAGGTTGGATGTACTCTGCCGCTCTCTGTCGCCGCGTTGACAGGTTGGGTTTTTCTTATAAGAAAAAGATTCAAGCTGCCTCAGATCCAGCATGGATTTCACCATCACCTCAAGGGAGCCCATACGATTAGACCAACGCCTCCGGGGGCGCTTGGAGGTGTTTGGAGTTGCCTGGTTGGCCTCTGCATGCTAGAAAGTACACACGTATGTTGACATCATGATTTCTAAAAAGGAAACTCTAAAATTTATGCATATGGCTTCTTCCATGTTCAGCCATCAATGAGATCTGCAGCAGATTTCAGTCCTCCCACTTTATCTGTGTATTTCAGGCTGGATTTTATTTAGCCTTTATCAATTTCAGGGCTCAGCGGGGTGTTTCCCTTTGGTGCATCACAGAGGATTTAATCTCATGTGGTGGAGTGAAGGCCGAGGTTATTAAAGCCACTTCAGTCTCTCTGAAGTACTGACAGAAATCTTGAAAACATATAAGACTGAAGAAGCTGCTGCAGTGCTCATCAACCATCCACTTAAGGCTTTAACTCTTTGTTACACTCTGCTACAGAAAAACACTTGAAGTACTCATTTTCCCAAAACTAATTCAAGTGATGTTCCTGTTTAGAGAAGATTTGAAGTCACACCAAAAAGAAAAGGTATTAGCTACCGAAACATGCAGGAAAACAACCAAGTATCATTTTTATACTTTTTTCTAATTCCTTTGAGTCTGTTTCTTAATGAAACCCTCTACATTTTTCAGTAAGCTTACGTGCTGCCACTCTTACTATCTAGTACACTGGGCTGCAGAGACAGCCTGAAGATTAAATCACAGAAAAGTCCAAATTTGTATGAACTTGCTTTCCTTTTCTTCTGCATTGTATTTATTTGAAACTGTCATGAGCTACACTCTTCACTCTGTTACTTCTTTTTCTTTACTATCCACAAAATATGACTTGTAATGAAAAAAATGTGATATAAGGTGTACTACTCATGTGGATCAAAATCAGATGTCAAGGGATTTGGTATTGTGGAAACTGTAAACCACTGATTCTCAAAAAGTGGGATGCCAAAGATGCCCAGGGGGTCAAGACTTACTAGGGCGGTTGCATGGCCAAATTTGAGCATGCACTCACTCTAACATCCTGATCTATGGAATATTTAACTCAAGTAAATTTGCTAATATATGCCTAATTTTTAATAGTTTGGTAAGTAAAAAATATCTTTAGCCCAGAAGACATCGAGCTAATTTCTAACCTTAACAGGAGCGTTGACTGACCCTGTTCCCCAGATCTTAAAATGGAGGCTTAAATTCCATGTTTGCTGTATTTTCTCTGTAAACTTCTTAAAATTCTTTACTTTATTTGTCACTACTGCCAGGACTGGAAAACCTACCCTGTTTTCTTCAACATCTCACCAGTTTACACCACCTCTCTGTAAAGAAATCCCTTTCTGCCCTTGTCTGGAGTTCTCCTGATGACGTGACATCATCTGAGAGTAACCTATTCTGTGGGCCCACTCCTAATAAGGTCAAAGCCAAATCTGATCTGACCAGAGGAAACACAAGCCAACAAACAACAACAAATGTGGCCTAACAAAGCTCCACCATCATAACACCTCATGTTTATGCAAGTCCTGATATTGATGTATAATCCCAATGTGATACAGCTTTGGGAAGATAATGTGGGACAGTCAGTGTTGAATACAGAGACACAACAAGGTGCTGCACTCCCCTGCTGGCTCTGTATGCTCCCGCCAACACAACCTTAATGGGCAGAACAGAAAAGGAGTCAACTCTCTCCATAATTCGACCTCTTTGGTGGTCACAGTTGGTGAAAGGAGTGTAAATATTAGGGACCAACACAAACTGTGAATGAGGCTTTGGACTTCAATAGGAGATCTTTTGCTCATGAAAGCTATGTTCGATTACAAATATCATCCGATTTTGAAAGAGAGGAGAAAACTGATGTTAAAAGCTTAGTTTTGTAGGAAGGAATATGTCGTATTAAACTGAAAATAACCACCAACCTTTGAGAGCTCCCAGTCGTGTCCCTCATCTGAGCCACCTGTTGTATAAAAGGCAGCAATCAGACACATGGAGATCAAAAATTCATGTCGATTTCTCTCATGCAGAGGAGAATGATCAGGATTTCCACAGGTGGCAGATTATTTCAGACAGGTGTTTATTTCTAAATGGACGCACTAAAAACATCTGAAACAGCTGAAGGAGTCAGAAATGTGTTTTTATCAGTTAACTACCTGTTTCCTCTTCTCCATGACTGCTGTCAGAGGGTGTGTTTGTCACCATGTCCTCTGAGTCATTCTGGATTTCATTCTCTGCTCCGTCCTCGTCCTCGTGCTCTCGGTCACTGTCAGAAGAGAGACCGCCCAGAACGGGGGCGCTATACACCTCTCTCCTGGATATGCAGAGATCGAGTTGAACATTTCATTATCCTTGCAGCTTCTTTATATGGCACATTTATTTTTTACTCATCACTACTGTTATTAAATGATCATAACCACTGAGAGCTGTTGGTGGTGTATTTTTTGTCCTCACCTGAGGCTGGGGGTCTTTCCAGGTGATGTGTTTTGGTTTTGTCGGAGCTGGCAGAGCCTCTCTCTCATGCTGATTGTCAGTTCTGGAGCCAGCCGCCACACAAAGATACAGCTGGGAGATAAAAGCATTCAGGCATTAAAAATTCAACATTTCATCTCGGCTGCACTATTGAGGAAACTGTCTGCAAACACATTTCCTCGCTCATTTCCTCTGGCAGCGGTGGCTGAAGATGATTTAAATGTGGGTGCTGCTCCGGTGCTGCTTTCCTCCTGAAGTTTTATTCTAGTGTGTTATTCACATTTGGATGACTCATTGTTATTACTGCTGTGATTGAAATGTAGAACTAATGCTTGTTATTCTCTCAGAAATAAACCTAAATCATACAACTGAAAAAGACGAATGTCCTCCAATTTTCAGGGTTAGTTTAGCAAAGCTAAGACCAAAGGCATGATCATTTCTCACCTGTCGCCCGACACAGAGATTAAGTGTTTGCAGTCGTTGGTAAACTTAATCCCAGTGACAATCTCTGTGGAACAAAATTATAGAAAAGTTAGGACCAAAAGTCCATGGCAAAATCACTTTGCACATCATTTTTCTTGCTGTTTTGATCTTACCAGAGTGTCCAAACATGGTGGCGACACACTCTCCGGTGAAGAAGTCAAAGATGCTGATGTTTTTGTCAGAGCAGCTGGTGGCCACATATTGACCTGATGGATCCAGCTGGACCTGCAAAGTCAAAAATGAAGTTCACAATTAACTTCAGGGGAGTTTACTAAGAATGAACTCCTGCTGCTAACAATTTCATCAATTGTCTGCATGAACTGCCTGCTGTCTGCTCCATCCCGTGGCTCAATTCACAAAGTATGCTGCATAAAAAGTACACTATTTTAGTGTTTGTAAACAGCTGTGACATATTTTGTGGGTGGAGCCTAACTAAAGTTCGCCTGGTAAAGCTTGAGATCAGAGTATTTAATGGAGATCTGATCTGAATGCCCTCCCTTGTAATTTAAACAGTTTTTTTGCAGATGTGAACTTGTTTCACATGGAAAGCCAACCTTCAGCAACGTAAGAAGAGTTTCTTATCCGTGCCACTTGTTTATTCTGTGAGTTAAACTTCAACTAGACGATTAAAGCAAAGAGAGAATGATGGTAACTGAGAAAATCTTAAAGTACACACTTAATAAACCGTCCTTTTGGACTTTGCTGACCTGTCTAGGAGATTAAATATTGAGATCTATCAGATATTTTTTTTGTATTAAGAAAAGAAATTATGCCAAATGTTAATGTTTATAAGGTATATGTGCTTTCTGCTCTTTCTCTGAGATGTGTCTGTTCATTTCATTGTAATAGAGAGGTTTAAAGCATAAAATATCATTACAATTATAACCAAACATAAACATTAGATCAGTTTTAAAGGTGCTATTAGGAGAATCTATTTGTGGCGACATTAGGACTCTGCTACCCATGAGCACGCTCGGCGACTGTTGTAATGCTGCGTTCCAGTAACCTCGGAAATGGGAGTGACATCATCTCTGACTTATTGGCATTCCAGTTGAAGTCGGAAAAAAACATCCTGATCTACCAGGCTATTGTTAGCTGTTGTTAGCACGCCCTGCGTTGTTGTTCACAAATATCACATGAAGAATGTGATTATCACTATAGCAGCATTTTTGTAAATATAAGTCTAACAATTCGATGTATACAGCTGATCTAGAGCGACACACCCCAGTCAGAAGTGCAAATAATTTAATTATTACAGGAGCTAAATAACTGTTCACACTGGGGGCGTCCATCTTCGATTGTCAACTCGTGGCTGGCGAGGTTTCACCGAGTTCCCAGTAGGAAATTCAGACTTCGGGGGACGTTCCAGTTGTAGTTTCCTACTTGGAACTCGGAAATTCCTACTTCTGACTACAACTGGAACGCACCAAAAGACCCAAGCCAAAGCGTGTGTTTGTTGTGATGCTAATAAAAATGCAGCTCGGACCTTCCTCAGAACTCTGCATTGCTTTACAACTTCTTTTTTCAACAATTTACAGGATGTAAAGTGACGAGGTAATGTATCTCTTTCTAGTTACGTAGCGGTAGTTTCTGATGTGTGACAACAAGCAATTTTTTGAAAACTTAACTTAGTTTTGTAGCCGGCTATATATGGCTTCTTACAGACCGGTGCTCTAAGACGTGTCCGAATAATATAAATTTGCTCGAGTTTTAATTGTCTTGTTCCCGAAGTTGAGTATCCAGGCCAGTCCAGCCCTGTCCGACCTGACCGGAAGGCTAAGGAATAGCATTTATAGATAACCTATTTTGATGCTATAAAGCTCATCTTAAAGTGTGTATTCCGATCAGGCATATATCTAAAAGTGAGACTTTTTGGTAATTACTTAGAAACTCCTCACAGTCCCTTTAATAAAAACATAATCAAAGAGCTATAATCTGTCCATCTTCGGCATATGCTGCTCAACTGGTTATTACAATCTCCTTACTGTAACCCATTGTTAAGGACAACAAAATTTCTAACAGATGTTATAACATGTAAATAACTATGAAGTAAGCACTGTTTCTACCACTGATTAGGTCATAAATGTTGGTATTGTGGTGGAAATTTCAGAGCAATGGTAACATCTATATTGCTCATCCCTGATTCAGAAAGTGACCAACATTTGTGAGGGGTGTTTGTAAAAGAATCATTACCCTGAGCAGACTGCCGTCCTCACTTAAAGATCCTTTGTAGAGTTTCTTCTGTTTTCCGCTGTTGATGTTAAAAATCCTGCAAACAGATCATTAAATAAAATACGTTTTAAAAAAAGAGGTCTCCCCTTGGATTGCTTTCCTATATCTCTATATCTATATACTCACCTGATGCAGCGATCCTGACAGGCGACTGCTGCGTACTTACAGGTGGGGTCTACACCCATATCATACAGGGTTGACTTTCTCACATTGTGATGAGAACACCTGAACTCTGTTCCTCTGTCAGACTGAAAAACAACATGTCCAGAGCAATGTTTTAGATACTACTACTTATGGAAAAAGTATGTTCTGAAAATATAGCT
This sequence comes from Scarus forsteni, assembly GCA_036419115.1. Taxonomy (NCBI): domain Eukaryota; kingdom Metazoa; phylum Chordata; class Actinopteri; order Labriformes; family Labridae; genus Scarus; species Scarus forsteni. The sequence goes on along the minus strand of JAZDUH010000182.1, from coordinate 12,367,594 downwards.
ACCTGACAAAATGTAGTTTAAATAGCAACAAAATAAGCTGCAATTCAGGTGGAAAACAGCAGACAATTATCAGTGTAAACAGAAGATGTCAAGGTTTTTGTCTAAGAAAGACATTTAGTGCATTGAATTCTTTTCTGTAGAGGTTCAACTGACGAATATCAAGAAAACAGACCATGTTCTGTAGGGGGCACAGACCTGTCACAACAGTTTACTTCACTGTACTTCATTTAAAGTCTAAATTTAGGGCAAAGGTCTTATAAAGGTCTAATGAGCTATTGTTCATTGTGTTCTGAAAAACTTCCTGTCCTGAAATCATTACATGTCTTACGTTCAACAAGAATGCTATAACTCTGACCAAACAGAGCTGCCCCACTGACCCAGAAGCAAGTTAAGAGGACGGGCTCCATCATCGAGTTATGCAAGTTTCAGCTCAAAAGCTTTTATTGTGGCAAAGCAGAGCAGCTTTTATTAAACATGCAGAAAATACACAGACTGTGGGTCACAGAGTTCTCAAGCTGAGGACATAATAAAGGGTTTAAGTGGAGAGAGAAGGAAGGAATGACCAACAAATACATGGCTGTTTATTGTTGTGCCTGACAGAAATGTTTTAATGGACAGCATTTAGGCCAGGCAAAACTATTTATAGAGCACTATTCCAACAAACAGAAACTAAAAGTCCCTTTCAGGATAAAAAACAGCACTAAAACATAATCAAGCAAAAAGATACATCAAAATAAAGATCCCCAGGCATTTCGACTCCCCCTACAGACAATAAACACGCTCATTAGGTTAACTGGCAATTCCAAATTGACCTTGGGTATGAGTGCGAGCATGTCTCTCTCTCTCTATGTGGCCCTGTGATCACCTGGCGACCAGATCAGGATGTACCCTGCTTCATGCTCAATGTCAGCCAGGATAGGCTCCAGCTCAAGCCACCCGAAAAGGATAAGCAGTATAGATAATGGATGAATGGATGGAAAATGAAGATGCATATACATTTACCTATATGCTTAACAAACATTGGTTTTACCACCTTTACTAAGATGAATCTACATCATACTTACATGCAGGTCATAGACACATACTACAGTCACTTTTTAACATGATATAATTTGGGACTCGTATTTAAGTCAACTTTGTAAGAGTTGGGAGATTAAATGTTATATTTGCATTTTATAGGAACCTAAACCCTGGGGTCTTGAATCCTTAGATTCAGGCCCTGTTTACACGACAACAAAAACAGCCAAAAATGGAGAGTTTTCACTGGGATTTTGCCTCCTGTTTACTCAAGAACAGTGCCTGGAGTGCCTGAATCTGCAAACTTTTGAAACCAGGGTCCAAAGTTGAAAGTTTTAAAAAACATTTTGTTTCTGTCTCCATGTAGGCAGAGTTAAGCGTTTCCAGATGAGAAAATGCTGACATCACCAAATGCACAAAACTTTTTCACATGAAGGCTGCGCGAGCATCCCGGGAGCAACAACAACAGCTCCAGCCATCTACAGAGCAACATGTGTGCTGCGTACTGTGCTCAGTTTGCTATTCAAACAAAAATATCCAGACACATTTGTTGTCCACACAAGAAACTCATGCGCCTTCATGCGTCAACTCACCATTGTTGTTTGTGAAAAATCTGTCTTCACCAATAAGCGGGTTGTGACACTGTTGTTTCATTAAAAACCTACATCACCATCTACTGGCCTGGCATGTAAGCTACAGCATTTTCAGTCTTTCTCCCATCTCTGTGTAAGTGCATAGGCTTTTGAAAATGCAAAGGAGAAACCTTTCTGTTTCTAGTGACAATGTTGTCATGTAAATGGGGCCTTAATTAGCAGAGCCAGGCTAGCTGTTTCCCTTTGGCCCTAGTGCTTGCTGAACCATAACAACCCTGCCTCTGGTGAAGCTGTGCTCTCAAAGCATGTACTGCTGTGAAAAACTAAAAGCCTGTTATTAGAAACAAGCACAGTCAAGTCTAGTTAAGCTGTTACCAAATATGGAAAGCCCCATAATAGACCATATTCCCAAGATGGCTGTGCTTGTGTGATGTCACACTCAGAGTGGGAAACTCCTGTTGCAGACTGACCAACATTGGAGGTTTCAACCCTGAGCTTGGTATCAAGGTGCAAAAGACTTATTGGGAATTTTACAACAAATCTCAACTGTAAAAAGATAAAGTAACTAAGGGTTTGAACCAGGATTACCTTAAGTGCTGTGCGGAAATAGATGCTCTTGTCTGCTCCACAGCTGATCATCCTCACCTTGTTGTCATTGGCTGAAAAAAAGGACAGCAATATAATCATCAGTTAATTAAATAAAAAAAACACTGTTGGTTGAAGAGGTCTGGCAAAGGCTTTATGTCCAACAGTTATCAAGAAGTAATTCAACAGAAGTCTTCAGTGAAATACTGGTCCCTGTAGACTAAGAGAATCAGGCTCAAACCGTGAGGCAGATTATAACGTAAGGAGGGAGTAAGAACACAACAAACAAAGCCCACTTATGACAAACAGAGCTCCACCTAAACACACATGTAGAGTTGTCATCTTTTATTTAAACAAACAGCACTGTAAGAGAAATAAAAGAGGATATTTGTGTGGGACTGTGCAGAGATGAAAGCCAGCATTAAGCAAAGATTAGCCGTCAGATGTTGACAGAGTCTCAGGAGGCTCACCAGCAAAGCGGACGGCTGTTATGGATGAAGAGTGCTCATCGAGAGTCTGCACCAGACTGTAGTCATCCTCAGCATCCAAGACATGGATCAGACGGTCCCGGCTGGCTGTGGCGAGAAGCTTTAAACCTAAGAGAAGGAAATAAAAATGAAATAAGCTTAATCACAGCACACATAGACAGCCAGTGCACAAGCAGTCACCACTTAGTCAGGCTGGGTTTTCACCACACGGTCCAGGGTAATGTTTGGGACGAAGTGCAGGTCCACAGCTAAAAGGTTGAGAAAGTAACCAGCTGATCTGCACTCTTTCTTTTTTGCCATACTTTTGTTTGAGCACAGACACTGCAAAACGTAAAAACTTTAATACTTCTTGATCACGCATGCAGTAAGTGTTTTCATGTTTGATAGCACTCTTATTTTTACTCAAATCTACCAGGAGAGGGGAGAGCCAGTGCCCAGTGAGCAGAGTTACAAAGAAACACATGTTCACATTGAGGAATAGTTAAATGCAAGAAAGAATCTCACTGTAGCGTCTAGTCAAGCAAACAAACAAGTGTTCCTTTTTTGTCCCAGCCTGTATGGTAATGACAGCTTCTTATGACAAAACAAATACAGATGACCATAACAAGTCAGAAAAGAGAAAATTAGAAAACACAGAGAGCAGAACCCTACATACAAGTCTTCAGGGTTATCTGAAAGAATCAGAGTAACCTTTCATTAGAAGAATATATCGTTCGTTGAAAGTCTTATTACCTTCGTCAAGGGGGTTATTTTTTTCCGCTGCTTGTCTGTTTGTTTGTTTGCAAGATTACACAAAAATTATAATTAGGGCACAATTGCTTCACTTAATAATTGTCAAACTAATGATGATAATAATATCAACATGATTCCAAGTGCTATGGTAGCTTTCAGAGTGTAGGGCTGCATCCATATCTCCACCCTCTGGACTTGCAGACTGAGCCCTCGCGGACTTCAGTCATACGTAATATGACGTCTTTACCGTCATCACGTAAAGTCTGCAAGAGCGGGAGTCTACAGCATTATGAATGGAGCTAATAGACAGACTTGGAGTCCGTTTCAGTCGTTTCCGTGACACTGTTTGAAAAACTATCATGCAAATAAGATATAAATCCCATTTATAGGCTTTTTTTGAGAGTGAACAAATCAACACTTATACACATAGGCTATACACATCCAAAAACAGAAATGTTTATTTACATAACCAGACTAATATTAATTAATTTGGGTATTACTTACATTGGAAGACTTGCTTTCGTCCTTTTTCTACCATTATTTTTCTCAGCTCATGATTTCGGCTTCAGACTGCACAGCTTTTATAGGCCAGACACAATAAAAAAATCGAAAAATTAAAACGTCATGTCCGTATTGCAATGAATTGTGGGTAATCAAACTAGTGAAGTCTGCAGAAGTCTGCACCCCAAGCAGACTCTCTGGAAGTCTGCAGAAAGTCCGCTTGAGGCCCCTTGTGGACTGGATGAATTGTGGATTTGGACAGCCCTCAGCACTCCCGGACTTCCCATGAACACGCCCGCAAAGTCCACAAGTTCGCAAGTGCGGTGAAGTCCAGAGATTTGGATTCAGCCTAGGACTCAGGTAATGAGGTCTACATCTTGGAACTGTTGCTTATAGGTGTAACAGAAACATGTGAGGTACCTTGGTAAAGGTTTACACTCTCCCAGTGTCCAGTTACCTTCACCAAGGAGGTTGTGTTTTTGGCTCAGTTTGTTTGGTTGTCTGTTTGTTTGTTAGTAAGATTTTACAAAAACGACTGGACAGATTTTGGTGAAATTTTCAGAAGATGTTGCTAATGGCCCAGCTTAAAAATGATTACATTTTGGTGGCGAACCAGATAACCGCCATTACGAACAATCGTTTTTACTCAAGAACAGGCTAATTAAAAATGATATCAACATGATTCTGAGTGCTAGGTGTGGGTTTCTCAGGAGAACATTTTAAGGCTTTGTAGTGAAATATTGTTGAAATGTACTAGTACTGCATTGTAATTAAAATTTCTGGTATCATGACAACTGTACGGTCGACTAAGAAAAGATACAGCTAGCTGCAGAAATTCGGGCACAATCAGGGTTTACTTACCAAACCAACCAAAGGGTACAAAACCTGACTGGGCCTATCAGTGAAAATACACCAGCACATATAACCCTCAAACTGACCTGTGTCTGGTTTACTGTACTCGAGACAGAGGATCTCTGCATCATGAGCCTCCACTTTCAGAATCTCGTCCATACTGTTGAGGTCATAAACCCTGCAAGAAATAAATGAATACTGTCTTAATCATCTACTATTAAGATGCTGGATATAACATCATTCTTTCCGTTATGATGTATGTCATCTCTGTCAATCCCCAGTTTCTGATTTTTCCTTGTTGTCATACCTCAGCATCCCGTTGCGATCTCCAGATGCCAGATGTTTACCGTCTGGACTCACACAGATGGTCTTGATGCCTGTCCTGCTCTCTGCTGTCTGTCCCTCTCCAGCTTTGTCTGTGTTCACATTAGTCACAAAATCTGGATCCAACAAGGCACTGGTGTTTCCATCAGTGTAGATTATTTTCAGGAGATCCTGCAGACAAACAACAGAGAAAAATTAATCACCAGAGGGAGAGTTTTCGTGCCCCTTGAAAAACATTTTCCATAAAAAAAACACAAAGACGTGATTTTTAGAGCCGCACTCACGCTGCTGAGGATGTTCTGAGATTGAGTCCAGTCATCAGTGCCCCACATCCTGATGGTGTTATCAGCTGAACAACTGAGGAACACTCCTGATGTTAAACCAGCACCAAATTCACCAGGAACATCTGGAAACATCTGGAGAGGGGAAGAGCAGGGGAGACAGGGTGTTTAGTTTGGTTTGTTCAACAGAAATTTTGATTTTATGATGCTAAACGCTGTTGGGTTCCCTCTCTTTCTAGATGGTATTATCCAGGACCTTTAAGACGTTTTCCAAGGCATGCAGGAACACATCGGGTGAAGCATGGTACGGTTTATGAAAATCTCATTTAGAAGGTGTGAAGACTGTGACTAAAACCACAACTGTTACCATGCTATATGTGATGTTGAATAGCATAGTAACATGTCAATATGAGTTTGGTAGCACAACATTTCTTGGATATGAGTACACTACATTTGTTGGCTGTATATATTTGTATATATATGCATATGTGTATTTTTATATGTATCTATGTGTCTATGCATATATGTGTATCCATAAAATGAAGAGCTTTATGCTCTATTGTAAAGTGTCTTGAGATAACACTTGTTATGAATTGGCGCTATACAAATAAAGATTGATTGATTGACTGACTATATTTAAGGTCTGTGTATTATAACTTTAATTTTCATGAAATTATTTATGAAAAATAGCACAAGCAAACAAAACTGCTTCCAAGTATCCTCCATGACAGGGGAATTTGACAACTGTTTTTCAAGTTTTACAGACCACATGGAAACCTTGATCACTGATATGAAAATACCTGTGCCTTTCTACAGGTTGATTTTCACCAGACAGAATCACCCTTAAGCTGGGGTATGTAACTTGGATAAGACTGCAGAGGAAGCCACTTTACTCCCCCTCCCTTCCATGCAGGTTAAAGGAGATGTATCATCCTTTCATAAATGCAAAAAAATTGTTTTGCCTTAAAGGTCAATTAGTCCTGCTTTTGCTTCATGGAAAGTGGTTCATTATTTTTATTTTAGTTTGTTGTCTAGTGATTATGAATACTTAATATCTTCTTTGTTATTATTTAATTGTAAACATTTTATAACTCTCTGGTTATGTGTATACCCCTGGATCAGAAGTCAACAGTAAATTAAACACGGAGCCGGAGGTCATTTGTAATTCTTGAGTCAGTGCGGTTTGAATGTGTGTATAATGAGTGTCCTGTTTACCTCCAGGTCTCCAACACAGGCCGCGTGGAAGAGAGCAGAGTGCACCTTCCCTACTCTGTTGACATCTCTGACGTCCCATATGTACAAACTGTGGTCATTATAAACACAGCTGAGCCAGTGGGAGATGGGGTCAAAGGTCACTGCGATTGCATCTGGGTAGCGGGCATCCGTCTTGGTGGAAAACAGATGGCTGAGGGGAAAGAGTACAGTTCAAAAGGCTGTTAAATAAAAGTACACACAGTTTCACCAGAATAAAATGAATAGAAGTACCTATGATTGTTGGGCCTTCTCATTAAATAGACCAGTTAAACAAAAAAGATCTGCATGAGGTAAAGTTTAGGAACTTACAATGACCCTAACACCTGCATTTCTTATAACAAATACAAATATTCTATCATGACGATTGACCCTAGAATCTCATTTCATACATTTGATTATGTTCTTTTCTTAAAACTCAAAATACATTATAATTCCCTTTCTCTGCGACAAATCAACTGGTGCAAAGTATGTAACAGGGTGTAATATTTTAAGTAAACACTGACACAAGAGTTCTACAGGCACCAAAGAAGAAGAGAAACCATTCAGCTGAGCTCTTTTCCATCCTGTTCCTGTTCTGTGTGGGTAAATAACCCGTTCCATTAATCAGTATTTACAAAATATATCACTCTTTAGTCTTAGAGGAAAAGTTTTCTTCAATAGTCATCCCACTGAACCAGTCTGCTAATGCAGGGACTCCTGGACATGCCCACGTTTTCTTTGCTTCCAGTATAACTCTTTATACTTCTGCTTTAGTGCACTGGTTCTCAACTGGTTTAGCTTTAGACACCACCACCACCTTCTCAATGCCAAAGTGCCTCCAAATGTCTGAAATACTGAACCCCTCAGGTTCATTTACGAACACTGTAGTATTGAGCCTAGATGGATCAAAAATCTGACTGAACAAAGAGATGTGACAAAACAAAGAGGCTTGAAAAGGGCGTCGTCACAGTGAAACATCCATAAATATTCATTGCTCTCAAGTTTGCTGTGAGAATTGGAAGATTTTGGCTGTGCTCATAAGAAACTAACTCCAAATTACAGGAAAACCAAGTTTATGATTCCAAGATAATGAGATGAATATGTTGAGATCTTGCATAAAAAACAAATGGCAATAGGTGTTAAACAAAATATACTGATGTTTGTCCACTGGAAGCTACAACTGATTTTATACCTGGTGCTCTAGACACACATTCATGGTCCACTATATAGAGTTTTTGTGACCCACTTCAGATGAGCAAGCAAGACTTATAAGATGACAAGACTTAAACACGAAGGTCATTTCTAGGGCTGAAACTTTTTCTGTACTCTCTTTGATTGCAACCTGTTACTAATGTTCTCAGTATTTTATCATTCTCTGATCCATGTTTAAAAACAACAAAGTCACTGTCTTTATTAACCTTGCGTAGTAGCTGAATCAGCATGATTTAATGTCTGTAGTCAGGCAGATCCAACCTGCAAAGTTCAAATCTATATTGATGTTCTCTGCTAAAAATGGCATGGCCCAGTTTGGGTCTTTTAAAGCAAGAGGAAGTTGGAGCTATCAGCCAGACGACAGCAGGAAGTGGCTGCTCGTACAGAGATTACCAACAACTTCAGTGGCAGTTTAGCCAGATCTGGTCCACATTTGTTTATTTAATGTAAAACCAACAGCAGCAATGAAAGCATTTTTCAATAGAAAGGTTATTTTTCTCCCCTCCTGACATGTTTTGCGAAAGTTTGTTCTACAAAGTAACTTACATTTTGTACTTTACACACGCTGCTGTAGTGCCTCCCTACTATACTATACTGACAGAATGGTCATCCAATCACCTGTTGAATTTGCTTTTTAAGAGGTTCAGCCCATTCCCAAATACTGTCTATGGACTGTTGCCTGGTTGGACTAGTGAATTTTATTGATCAGTCCATCCGGTGTGTCTGGTTATGTATTAAGAGCTTAATGTTATACAAATATATAGGTTTAAATATCAATATGAATCATCAATCCTACTTCTTACCAAAGTGACTGTAGCGAAAGAAGTAACAATGGATGTTTGATAAATACAAAGGTGAGATAACACTACCATTTTATATTGGGGTTTAAGATTGGTTTGTTCATTTAAGCAGAAGAGAGGAATGCGCTAAAACACTGGAAACATGAAGTCATTATTTAGATGCCTGTTCCCAATGTATTTCTGAAATTCAGACAGTGTGCTTGTGTGTGGGGCAATTTCTGATCATTAAAAACTAGGGCTGTCACTTTAGTGCATTAATTAGATTAATTAATGACAACGCAAATTAATGCGTTATAAAAATTAATCGCAAGATTAATCATAGCACACAAACATTTTGATATTGGCCAGCTGAAGGGCCCGTACATGGCAGTGGCACGTCACCTCACACATGCGTCTCTAGTCAAACCAAACAAAGCCCAGGTGACAACAGGAATGGCATATTTAAGACTTAGTCTTATTTTATTTTTGAATTGATTTATCTATATTTGTACTACACTCTTTAATAATGCATCAGGCCTAATTGTTTTGCTGGATGTCCTCCACCTTTTTCTTATTTTGAATTTGATTTATGAAACACACTTAAAGTGAAATTTGAGTTGCCTGATTGAGCTTAGAATTTTCTGGACAAGTTGCCCTGACTTTGGTTTGATTTAGTCACCAATAAAAATGTGGATTTACAAATCTTCACTTCTTAGTGTATTCATTTGATTAGTCCTGCACTACAATTTTATAATATCCTAGAATTCAAATTCTTTATTTGGGTACTTTAAACAGATATGAGATTAAAATGCGATTAATTAGATTAATTAATTGTAAATCCAGTAATTAATTGGATTAATTTTTTTAATCGTCTGACAGCACTATTAAAAACTAGAAATAAGAATCTATCTACCTACAAGCAAATCAGGAATCAACACATCCTGATTTTCCCTCCTGTTATTTCAAAGTGTAAATTCTTACTAAGCCAAAGTCTGCTCTGTTCAGTTTCTCCGGATAACAAGAAAGGAATTTGTCTGCCTGTCACAGATGCTGCTGCAGAAAAAACTGAACAGAGGCAGCAGAATATTCATGAAACACCCACACCAGGAACCCCACACTCATCCCTGGTGAAACAGCTTTTTGTTTCACACTGGATAACCTGCCTGTGATGCTAGAAAACCACAGCATATGACATGACTTGTTAAAGAACAATACATTTAATTGATAGTTTTTAGCCGTGAGCATCACAAACCTCTCGCTGTGCTCCCTCTCTGTTTCAGTCACGCTTGCTCTGAGTGAAAACGTGTTTAGCCTTAGCGAGTAGTACAACATAGTGCTTTATGTCTCTCTCAGATGTTCATAGTTTTTATAGACTGGAAGGACATGGAAGCCTCCATAAGACTTACCCCTTATATGTTAATACAGATAAGAAATTCTTTCTCAATCAAGTCAGATTATTGGCACAGGCAGTTTGACACAAATGAGGACATATTTCTGAATGACATTGTTTTAGCTCATAAAGTACTTAAACACTACACATTGTCCCTTTAAATAGAAAGGCAGTTCATGTTGTATGTTGTTTTTACATCTATAAGCAAAGTTTCATGATAGCGTCATCATCATAATGTGATTCCTTGATCTGAAAACCCACACCACCTTGGAATCATGTTGGTACAGTATCATTTACTAGTTAGAAAATTATTGAGCAAAAAGATCATCTGCTAATATCAGTCCTCTGGATCACCACCAAAACGAATCATTTGTCCAATAAATTTGCGTAATCTTACTAACAAACAAATAAACATAAAACAAACATAAGGGGCTAAAAACATAACCTCCTTGGTGGAGGTAATGAGGATCATTGGGCAAACTACGGCTCAGACAGACAAGCATTTTTGATTATGTGCTTTTTATGCAATCCTAAACTGGGAGGGAAATTACAGGTCTTCATTTTATTTAACTCCTCAAAAAATAAGATACACTGAGAGGCTGCTCAGACTGTGAGGAGATCCCACTTGTTAGAGGAGTCTCCATTTATAGAGAGTATCTGATCCTGTGGTGGATCCTTGCCATGAAAGGATCAGTTCCCTTGAGCTCTTCCTCACCTGGCCTCCGTGATGGTAGCGACGTCACAGCCGAGAGGATGTGGCCGCGGCAGTGTGCAGACGAAGTGCAGGTCGACGGGGCTGAAGGCTCGCACCGCCCCGTCAGCGCAGCCACAGAAGATCAGATTCTCTGACAGACACAGACACTGAGCTACGCCCGCCTGCACAAGAACACAATTCATAATTTCATTTACTGATGTGTAAATTATATATATATTTTAAATGTAGATAAGTCGCCACGAGTCTTTGCGGTCATTAAGGACAGAGGTTAGAGAGGTGGCAGTGGAAAATAGACGTGTCCTCATTGGACTTCCTCCAAACACATCCTGTGCATGTCCTTGCTGTTAATCTTTTTCTGAATGTCTGTCATGACAAGATCAACACCTTTATATCACCTCTACACCACAAACACCACAGCTGGACACTGGCTGGATGAGCAGTGCTGATTGGATACACTCAGAAATACATAATAACAGAAACACAAATATTCAGTAGAGGTAACAAGGTAAGGAGTTACTTGATTTTGAAAAAATCTTCTCTCTCTGTGAGGTCAGTACAAATCCTATTTTAGCATTTCTGCATTTGAATGGTTAAAAATCAGACCTGTGATAAATAATGCATTAAGCAGGTTCTGTTGGGACCACTTTGTCAAGAAAAGACACCAGAGCAGTTACTCAAATTTAGCCATAGTTGCAGTCATTTATAAGCAGATACTTGAACACTGCGGTATGCATTTTATTTTCCTGCCTTTCCACACACTGATATGGAAGCCTGATGAAGTAACACGCATTCCTGCCCTCTTTGCAGCCTACAAGAAAACATGAAGCAGGTAGAGAAGTAGTGAAATCCCTCCAGAGCAAGCGTCAATGGCAGCAAGACACTGATTTGTTAGAAAATGGCAGAAAAGGGGAGCTGGGGAGGAGGGTTCCACAGCGGCTTGCAAAGAGAGCAGCAAAGAGTAGGCTGGCTAGAGAGCTTTAATTGGGTATCTGAGTTCTTTAAGCGAACGGTAGTGTAGATGAAATCAGCTGACTGCCAGCAGTGGAGGGCTAGCAATGAATCAGCTGTTTGACTATGGAATGCTGGCAGGATAACAATTGTGTTTCCATGTCCTGCAAGAACTAATGCTATGCTACATTAAGTTCATACAACAGCCTTATATATACATATATTCAATCAACAGGACATGATTTGCCAAGGGAATTTTGTTTCAACATGCTTTGAACTAGACTTCAAATAATCCAGTAAACACAAGATTCCTAGATATTTTTATTTATTCTTATTATATAAACTGGGGTCATTTAGTTACATGTGGAAAGAAATAAGAAAACATCCACATCTCTCTGGGTGTCAGAAATATAAAATTCAACTTTTAAATCAATTTTACTGCAAAATTATATAGTTTAAAAATATAGTTGAAAAAGTCTTTCCAAAAAGACAGTGAAGTCAAGTCCACTGGTTTGTTGTTCTAAGCTCTGTGTTCACACTGACAGGATGGCCTCTCCTGCAGCAAGTAATTGAGTAAGTAAAACTTTTTTTTCATAGCACTGTCAAAACACCAAATAATGAAGTGCTTCACAGAAATTGTAATCTACGGTTGGCATAAGGCCTGCCTGTACAGGCGAGTTTTTAAATTTGTCTCAAAGCATCCTCAAGATTCTGTACATCATGTTGGTTTCAGGTGTTTACATCAGAGGGTGGGAGCTGAAAGCACTTTTTTTTACACAAAATACTGCTCTCCCACAGCCTGTGGTCACTTCTGTGTCCCCCATGCAAGTTACTCACCCGTAGGTCCACCCACTTGTCCAGCACCCTCTTGCTGTCGAACTCACAGAGCAGACCAGAGGAGGTGATGCAGAAGGTGGAGTCCGATGTAGAGCCTCTCCCACATGCCACATCACAGAAGAAGTTGTTCCTCAGCTCTCCCAGCAGCCCGGAGCGACCCAGCAGAGGGACGGGAGTATTAGCCTGAGAACCACAGAGCAGAGAAGCTTTGGACCGATGCTGATGCACATAGCTGGTTACACTTTACACTTGAAGTTTCTGAAACTGAATTGCATTGAGGACAGCCTCACTCAAAGACTTCAGATTTAGAAACTATACATTTGACTTGTGTTAGTGTATCATATGTCCATTTTAGTAGCAGGGTGTCTACTTAGTTGCACATCATGCAATCTAAAATAACAGGTAAACTATGAAAATGCCATTAATGTGTAGACCTTAAAGTACTTTGAAACTGTCACAATACTTCCATTTAAGTGGAACCATTTACCTCACCTGGACAACCTTCCAGTGAGATTTTCTTCCTTTGTCTAAAACTGTTTTAACATAGCAGAGGAAGCCTTAGTACAATCACGGTGTAAGTAAAGCACAAAAAGCAGCCTCCACACTGAAAATTAAACATAATGAAAGACACACAGACATCCTTACACACCTTGTTGGCCTTGCAGTGATCCAGATACCAGAACTTGACATGTCTGTTCCCCACAGTCACAAAGTATGAGCTGTCCTCGGAAAAAGACACTCCTGTCACTTTGCTGGACACTTTGTTGGCAGCTACCACCACATCTTTCTGAAAGAGACAAAAATACACCAACATGGGTTAGGATCACAGTTTCATGAGAGCGATATGCCATTCTCACATATTTTCAGTAAAATGGGGATAAAATTAGACAGTCTGGCAGAACAATGCTCACTGTTTCCCCACAACTCCTTCTTGTCTGTGTAAAGCCCAAAGTAGGACATATGAAAACCAATGTTTAATAACTTATTGCATTTGCTGCAACACCAACCTGTATTTAGGGCTTCTTACTGAGATATACTGTTGTTAGCAAAGCCAGAAATTAAAATCTGCAAAGTGCTAAATGTCCACTGCGCAGCAGGTAAATGATTGTATCTAAAAAAGTCATGAAAAGGGTGAATACACACTGTGCAAGACATTTTAGATCTTCTTTTATCCTGATCTGTTAAACCATCTTATTTGTGGATAATAATACACAACTAGAAAAGCACTCGGAGAGCACAGACCTCCGCCAGCACCACTTTCCTCTCCCATATTGTGATTTTTACCATAAATATTAGTCCTACCTTTATTTCATGTAAATATTTAGATTCCTTGACCATGAAAACATACTATTAGTAATTGGATTCATAATGATATCTATTTTAGTTCAGAAGTTATTCACCAAAATCGCATTTTTCGTCATGGCGGATCCAGACAGTGATCCGGAACAACACCAAAATTGAATCAGTTCTTCCTTTTCCCATGCTGAACATTTCCTGAAAATTTCATCAAAATCCATCCATTACTTTTTGAGTTATTTTGAGGTAATAAAATTTACTAAAGGCACTTAAACATACTGTTTTTATATGACACAAAACCATAATTTATTCTTTTGATCTGCTTGGCCTGTAATGTCTTTCCTCTTACTTTATCACTTTGGCTGGTTGGTCAAAAAGTTGATTTCAGATCCTATTTGCTATATTACAAAATTTGTGCCCCACTGCTTCCTTCATTAGTTCAATAAATCTGCAAAATTATTCTGAAAGCCTCACATTCATTTGTATTGTTTTTAAGACATTTTACAAAGAGTCTAGACTCCTTGAAGGGGAGGGTGCACTTTATCCTGCGCTTGAGTGCATTAAGATATTCCAATAGAGTCTGATCGCAAAACAAATGCATCATTTATCATAAGTCGTAAAATTAATGTCTGTTCAGTCAAGTTACGGTGTGTCCTAAGACAGCACTCTCCAAATCTGCTGGACAAAAAGACTGAGGTTGATGTCAGCAAGGAAGTAGTTAGCAAACTAGGACTTGCTGCTGTCTGATGATGAAGTCATCTGCAAGCTCTGGCTGCAGCTTGCAGGTCATCAAACATGTTGGTTTCCAATGAAACGCAAGGTATTTCTTTAAATATTGAGACAGAACTTACACGGATAAAACCACGTGGTTCACAGTCTCACAGAGTGTTTTATATTAAAGGTTGGGTATTCGCACACAATGGCTGTATGTGGCATCTTTTGTTTACTGCTCCATACTGAGTGAAGAGCATGTATATTTGCCACGGTGTTGGAAAATTAATATGAAAGTGTGTGCCAAAGCTGTCCCAAGAGTTTTCGCCCCTGATCAAAAGGAACAACGTAAGAAAAGTTGTGGAGAACTTTTCCAACAACTTTAGAGGAACTCATTATTTAGCCAGAGTGATCTTGGCCAGCTTTCGCACACACTTTGTCAAGTTCAAATTTGCATGCTCATTGGTCAAACTGTCTTTTCATCAATCAAGACCAGTGTTAAGGTTGTGTATTTACAAACAACTGCGATACGTTTCTCATAGGTGATGTCTTCAGTTCACTGCTAGCTACTGGCTGCAGAGCACTTTTATATACTGAGGTTCAAGATAGGGCAATCATTTTTGGGGATATTTAACAAATGAGCAGCTGAATCCTTTTGTACAGTAACAGTTTATGGGAAAACACAGTCACGTGCACCTGTGTTGGAGCAGCACAAAATATTTTGGAAAGGCAGAGAAAATGACCCAGGGGATAAAGCACGTCAAAACTTCTAAAAACATTCAACAAATTGAGCTAATCTTCTAAATTGATGGACAACTCAGTATAAGAATAATAACGGAACAGTATTGCTTGAAAAAATACAGTTCCACAAGTTTTGCATGTGAACTTGAACAAAAATTCTGTGTTAAAATTATCACAAAACACTTTGTAATCACTCCTTCTTCAAAAAGAAAAATGGGTTTTCCTTATTTGTTCAAAATATCTCCACAAATTAACTTGCAAACATTCTTTTGATCAGGAGTCAGGAGTCCTTGGAGAGCGTTGGCGCACACTTTCCTGATCATTTTCTGACCTCTTAGGAGTAAGCTTTCACTTTGGTTGGTAGCTGACAGTGAACTAAAGATGTTATTACTGGAAACATGCAGCAGAATCTTTAAAGGTCCCACGTTGAGCAAAAATTGACTTCCTTTGCCTTAGATATTGTTCGATGGGGCTTGGGGGGCAGAGAAATATCACCCCTTTACTAAACGCTAAACTTTACAGAGAATCTGCTATGCCTCTTTAAAGAAAATGCCCCTTAAAACACTCTTTTTTTACCTCCTGGGGTTTATGATGTAAAAGCTACACAGTCAGCACAGAGCTCATTATCATAGCTTCCTGTAGCCCGCCCACTCCCTCAGACCGGAGTGTTTTTAAAGGGGAGGGAAAGAGAGCTGCATCTGATCCTCTACAGAGCTCAAATTTTCATTTTATCCAACTTAAATCTAATTCTTGATTAACAGACACCTAAGGCATGAACTGTCAAACACAGCAGGACATGAGAGCTTTAACATAAATAACTCTTGGTGTGACTGTGAACCAAGTGGTCTTATTCTCATCAGTGGAGTCTTAATGTTCAACAGCCATGCTATATGAAGGGTTCCCACTCTTTTCTAGAAATCATTTTCCATGACTTTTCCAGGACCTTTCCAGGACTTTTCAAGGACTTTTCCAGTGTCACATAACCAACTGAAGTCACATTGTTGCTGTGCGCAGTTTTTAATTCTAGTTAGCCTTCTAAAAAAACAAGATTAGAGGTTGATGAACAATATCTTTAGCTTTTGATCATATTGATCTTAGAATTTCTTTGTTTCTAACTTTCCAGCACGAACACTGTCTGTTAGCTATCTGTTTAGTCTGGCTTTTATTTGTCTTACTATTATAAATTGATGGTTATACATATTTTTTAATCTTTATTTACTCTGCTTTTATATGAATAGATTTAGTTAATTTAGCCAAAATTGTATTTAGTCATTTTTTGATTATTTTTGTTCCCACTGTTTTGAGTTTTTATATTTTATGCCTTAACTTGCATTATTGTACCTACTCACATTTTCTGGCTACATGCACATAAGTTACCAAGTACACTTTTACATAATTTCCTATGTTTCAAGCTAGAAGGAAGACAAATAATTTTCCAGAACAATTTAAGCTTTTCCAGGACATTTCACTTTTCACCTCATTTTCCATTTGTTTTCCATGACTGGAAAATTGGGCATTCATTTTCCAGGTTTTCCAGGACGCGTGGGAACCCTGTATATATTAGGGCTGGGTATCGATTCAGATTTTTGTGGATCGATTCGATTTGATTCGATATTACAAGGTCTCAAATCGATTCGACTCATGATTCAGTTAGATATTTATTCAGTCTGGGATATCTGAGTTAAAATAGTGCTGTAAATTTAAAAAGTGACCTTTTGACCTGGTACATCATTAAAAATTGTCTAAACATGAAGAACTAAACCCAAAGCAGTTACATTAATCATATTTTAATGATATGCATTAATGCATATTCGGCACATTACTTGTTTTTTGTCCAACTCGTATTTTCCTTTGTACTTGTTAAATCTAAAATACTGTACATCCAGACATCAGCGTTTAAACTTGCCAGTGGTGCCATATAGTGCTTCCACCATGTTTGTTTGCAGTAACATCTCATTAGATCTTGTTCCGTAGAAAGCAACGCTAAACGCTGACCACACGAGACTAGCAGGGTTGATACCACAGGCTGCTTCTCTGCATATCCAAAGAAGAAAAAACTACCCAAGTTAAAAGATCGACCTTTGGATTTTACGGATCGATTATGACCCAGTTAAAGGAAAATCAATTTAAATAACCCAGCCCTACTATATATACAAACTGTTTTCCTGAAAGAATTTCACAATTGAGTATGAGGACTGTCAGAGCCCTCATTCTGTTGAACTAACAACTCAGAGTACAGATTTAAAGTTTTACAGCAGAATCAGCCGCCCTGAGCATGTTGTCAGAGGAAAAGGCTGCAGTGTGAATTCTGTCATGTTGACTTCAGCCTCGTCGGAGAGGGAGAAGAACCTGTGGGCTAAAACTTCAGAGTTTGAGTTACCTTCCAGGCCCAGACGCTGACCATCATGTCATGCTGGTTCCCCACACTGACAATGTATTTGCCATTGGGGGAAAAAGCCACGCAGGAGACGCCATATTTGTGCGTCTGGAGCTCCACCACCTGCCTCCGTTCTGCGACGTCCCAGAGCCTGACTGCAGGGAGGTGACCGCTCTGATGGAGGAGAGAAAGAATTAAGAAGAGAATTTCAGTGTAACAGGCTTATTTCAGAGAAAGTAATTGCTCTGTATCAGTTAAATGATTGCTTTCTGACTCTGTATGAGCTCTTCTGTCTCCATTCTTTAAATCCACAGGGACAGGCAGCTGTAGTAGTCACCTGTCAGTGCAGTCTATTCAGCTGTGTGAGAGATTATCCTCTGCAACCTCTGCTCTCTGCAAACAGTTACTTATCCCTCGACCTGTTCTCATTATTCTCACTCAGGGATCACAAGGTCGGCCTGCTATTTGTGTACTCTCCTATTTTAATGTAGTGGAATAACCTTTCAAAGGTCAGTGTTAATAGTGTGGAGGGAAAGCAGCATTGTGGATGCAGAAAAGAGACCAGAGTGGGTTTCAGGTGGAGCGGCAAACAAAGGAAAGATGAAATACAAAACAAGGAAAAGATTGGTTTGATGTCAGCTTCTCCTTGATGTAAATTAGCTTCTGTTGGTGAATTAACGTGTTAGAGAGTCGTCCTACTGGAGCATTTACTGAGGGGAATATCTGAAATTGTTCTCTGCTTTCTAGGATTTTGGAAAATCCCGTAAAGAGCTAAGATGCTCTCAGCTTTGATCTCAGAAGCAAAGCAGATAAATAGAGAGCTATAATGAGTGTTTGCTGACTATTTTTACTCTTGGCTTGGTGAGATAAACCTGTGAGCTTTGCATATTTGGTTCATTACGACTGAAGTAGTTTGTGTTTTTTGATCACTTTTTAAAGTCAAGTACTAACTTCACAGCAGCAGCTTCAAAATTTGGCATTCTCTAAACGGCAGCAGAAGAGCTCCTCCCCTCCACTCATGATCATCTGAACTCTGATCCCTGCCGTCACGGCATCTACAGCCAGTTCATCCACTTACACAGAGAGGTCTTTAATCGGCTTTGATTGGCTTGAGCAGCTTTGGATACCGTGTTGTGAGGAGGAACACAATGTTACTACAACAGCACTGTAGATGTTTGATCAACATGTTAGAGGGGGACCAGAGGGGGCTTTGATGAACAACTTACTCAATAAGACCCCCCACTCACTAACACAGACATGGGTGCTCACTTCTCAAAACTGGAGGAGCAGTCATTTCCACATAGAGTGGCATTCACCATTAAGAACCTGGATGGAGGACTCGATTAAATCCCATGCCAACTCTCATGCACGTTTTCATTCATGTGGACTTGTGGTGCAGCGCAGGAAATCTGTCTGAGTCCGAGTTATGAGACCAGGCAAGTGCAGCACCTATGAGCTCTCAGACATAAAGTTATAGTAGATAAGGCATCTAATACAGTATGTGCTTTAGATTAAGATTACTTTACTCTTACTTAAAATCATCTAAAACATTTTGAACTTCTGGCTGATTTTCTTGTGTATTTTTCAAAGTAAGGTTTTATTTTAATATATATTCAATGTAACATGACATACATTACTAAGTCTGTGTAAAAGGGGGTACCCTTTAAAACAAAAATTTCAGTTTGAGTCTCTGCAGTTGTGTATTTATGATAAACCAAGCTATGTTCTTTTTATCTTCTAATTCTTAAATGAAAATGATCAAACTTTTAGGTATTTTATTAATTGGGTTTTCCATCTCCCATTGCTCTGGACTTCTAAATGGTCAAAGTATATCATCTCAACAAATCCAGTGTGCTGCTTCCCTCTGATGGACCCATTTTATAACAATACATCTATAAAGTGCTTAACTAATTTCTCAGTCCCAGTAAAAAGAATAATCTATACAGGCTCTCCATTGGAGACATGATCCAAGACAGACAGCTTCATCTGGTATGATATTCTCCAAAACAAAAGCCTTTTTTATATTTACTTAATATTTAAAAATGAGTTTGGTTCTCACATGTTAATAGCTTTGAAAACTACAGTCGTTTTTTTTGGGTTTATCTTTGCCACTGTTTAAATGTCTTTGTCTGTGTTTATTGAGTAAAAGCAAGCTTTTACATATACTTGTATACAGATGCAAACTTACATGCACATGAGTGTCTATATTTGACCAACACTGGGAATATGCTGGAGTGGTTTGTGGGAATTTAAACAAAAGATTTCAGAGATTTATTCTATGCACAACCAGCCAGTTTGATTTTTGATTGTCGGTCAACCATTCTGTCTAAAAGTTCTCAATAAAAACAATCAAAAGAAATGTCTTTATTTCTCTTTCTAGACTTGAGAATTCTAAGTTTGGTTTTTCCTGAATTTAAAATGTATAACATAAAAACATTCAAATTTTCCTTTTCAAATCCCAGCTGCAAATATTGAGAAATACTTCACAGAAAAAAATGACATTATTTGATCATAAACTTGGAGAGGACACCAAATTTCAGGATGCCTCACTTTAAGGCTCATTTATATTTTTAAGGAGTCTTGTCAGAAAGAAAAAAATGCACTCAATGCAGTTTTCTTCAATAAAAAGTACCATTTTTTCCTTTAATCCATTTATTAAAGTAGCACTCAAGTCTGATTCAAGTCCAATGTTTAGAACAAATAAGAGTGAGGGAGCTCGAAAACATAAATGGAAGTGGAGAAAATAGAAAAAAGTCCATTTGTCATTGTTTGTTTTATTTTTGGACTTTTTCTGTCTTTGTTGGAGAGGACAAAAGTGGAGCCAGACAGAGAGCAGGAAAACAACATGCTAGAAAAGGCTCTATTTAAAGTTAAATGCTCTCCAAACGTCTCTGACGTGTGTTCAGCACACAGCAGGACGCCATGCTCACTGCGCTTTTACATAAAAACTAAAAATATTCTTTAACCCACATGGGCTACGTCTCCTTTTGCATTCAAAGTTTTTCCTTTGAGCCTCTGTTCATAGTCTTAATTTTTGGATTCTTGAACATGAATATTAAAATATGTTTATTAATAAAGAGTTTTAATTTGGGAATATTTCACTCTACGTTGACTGATCCCCATCAGATATGTGTTTCTGACATCATTTTATCTGAATTTTCAGGCTGCTGAATCACATTTTTGAATTCTTTTTTTATTTTCTGTAACAGCCTCAACAGACAAATGTCCTTTTTCTTATAAAATACTTCTGGTATGATCTATGATTATACATTTTTAGTTGCCACCTTTGTCATCATCCAGTTTTTTGAATGACGTGATTTAAAAAATGATCATGTTTTAGGATGTGCCAATGACCATTGTGTCATGGTGCATTCCAGTTGATCTGGAAAGTCTGAATAGGAAATTAGATCATCTCACCAGGAAAGCCACCTTCGGTCAGAATTTTCCCACTTTGAAGTCCGACGTCCTTCAGCCACCCCGACTTTACCAGCTCTTGACTGGGACACGTCTGGCTGGGATGTGATGTAATACCCACTCCCCTCTTCTTTGTTCTAGAACCTTCACTGCACCCAAATCTGTTCGAGTCTCTACACCACAGTTATAAATGAGGACCTTTGTGACAAAGAAGAATGCAAATGAAGTAGACTCACCTCTCCTGTGACTAAGTACTTTCCATCAGGCGAGAAGGAAAGAGCTGTGATTGTCTTCCTGTGAAAATGAGAGTCAGAACATCTTAATGCTCGTCTACAAAGACATTTGTTTGTTTACTAAAGCCAAGAACATCATATAATTGATGGTTAATAACAATAAAGAATAATTTTTAAGCTGTATTGAAAATAGCACTGACAAAAAAGACCTCCCCAGAAAATGCAGTTACAAGAACTAAACAAGACTGAGCAAAAAACAATCCATAAAAACAATGTTTTGTTTAATGTAAAGAGCATATATTCTCTCTTAACCCTTTAACTCCCAGCTCAACTGTTAACGTCATTGTTTCTGTCAATGTTTTAGGATGCAGAGAAAACTGGACACTAACCAAATGAACTGACATTTTCTTTGTGTGGGATCTAAAGGTTTAAAAAGCTAAAAGCCATTATTATTATTACCAGCATTATGATTTGAAATACTTAATTTGACCATTTAATGATATGATGTTTTTTATATTATAATCAAACTCAAAAAACAATGTTTTTTTAATGTAAAGAGCATATATTCTCTCTTAACCCTTTAACCAGCTTATAATTTTCTGTCAATGTTTTAGGATGCAGAAAAACTGGACACTAACCAAATGAACTGACATTTCATTTGTGTAGGATCTAAAAATGCCATTATTATTATTACCAGCATTATGATTTGAAATACTTAATTTGACCATTTAATGATATGATGTTTTTTATATTATAATCAAACTCAAAATAACTTTTTAAGTTATTTTTGCTATTTATTTACAAACATTTTTGCCTTTTCTAGTTGATTTTGTCCCAAAAATGTGCACATTTTTATGTCAATGTTATCAACTGCAAGCTTTGAAAACTTTTAAATCCCAAACCAAGAAAATGTGAGGTTTATGGGTTCTTTGTAGTTTTCTCTGTTCCCTGAAGTGTTAACAGAATCAAACGATGATTTGATTTGTTCTGTTTTTTAAAACGCTACATTTCCCTGAATTTATTGATGGCCTCAAACAGTTGAGCTGGTAGTTAAAGGTTGTATATAGGTGTATTAAAGGTGTATATAAATATACAGTGTAGCAAACTGTAAAGAATGACATCAAGACGGGCTATCCCTCCTTCTTTCCATTCATCTCTGATTCATTTGCAGACTCACCGTGAAGTGATGATGTGGTGCTGTCTGTTCTTTTTAGGGTTCAGCAAGACAACAACACACCTACAGAGGGGCAGAAGAAAAGTTTGGCTTAAGTTGACAAATTTCTTTATCAACTCTCAAGCTTTTGTTTGACAATAAATGCTAATACTTGTCCAATGTAAGCTTTTCCTCCCAGTTTAACAAAGCTTATAGATCCATAACCTTACAAACAGATGGCTTAACACAAGAGTCCACACAGCAACTCTCATGGTGACTTATACACAAGGCAGTCAGAGTTTTCTAATCTTAATTCAACTGCATTCTCTGACCTGTTTATGTATTTTTTAGAGGATTAACACCTTGAATGCAAAACATAGAACCCGTTCATGCTATAATTCCTCAGGGCATCCATTAAATATTGCAGGGTAAGGCCTAATTAACTCTGGGGGCGCTTCATGCTGTGCTGAGTTTAATAAAATAACAACACTGCCACAGAGGCCGGTTACATAAGGTCAAACTAATGTTAGGATCATGAGAGAAATGCAGTTCCAATTGTTTTTAGTTCCATGCAGATACATATCCTCTAATAATGAAACATAAAGGAGACTACAAAGGGACTCTGGATGGTTTTCCTTATAAATATTAAATTTATATTTGTGTACAAGTTTATCCTGTATTGATACATAAACCCCTAAGAGAGTTTTAACAGCTCACGTCCTTAGCATTTCTATGTCTTCAAGCTTGTTCATCCTAAAGTACAGCTGAACTTCCAAAACTATGAATATAGAATCATTTCAAGACAGAGATTTTATCCTATAAATGTTGCATTATTCATATCAGACAGTGTAAACACTGGATCTGCCTCACAGCTTTGATACACCTGGTGTTGCCATTTAGGTCACACATCTAATACTTAATTGAAAAATCAAGGTCCACCTTATTTTTTTAAATAAAAGAATTTATCCTGCTCTACAGTGACACACAAAATCAATTTTCATGTTACAATAACACACGAAAAGACACTCAATGGAAATCCTTTGTCATGAAGCCATTAGATGCCACACACCACATTTTGGCTAAATCACAGGATATGGATTTTGAACTCAACAATAAGACTTTTACTTCTGAATAAAGCAGTCATTATTTAACTCTTATCATTACTGATACACTCTTTTAAACATCTCCCCTGATAACTTAATTTATGACACACTTAAAAAACAGAGGATAGACAGACAAGCAGGATCATACATGAGAGCATAAACACCCAGGCAGTAAGAAAACAAGCCAAAGACGCTGAAAACTCAAACTTAACCAAATGAACCACCTGGATATGGAGTAACAATAATGTTTCATTATTCAAGTAGAATAAAGTTTCAAACAGCTTAGAATGTTCCCTTTTATTTTATGGGGTATTTTTAAAGGAAATGTGATACTTTAGGAGAGAAAATAAAAATGTTAAGTGAGTGAGAGTTTTGATATTGACTGAGTTTGCAAGAATGAATCTGTGTTTATGGGTGCTTCAGTAATTACTTTCATTTATAGACTGAGTTTGGTTTTAGCTACTGCATAAGAGCAGCCCAAAGAGAGATTCTGTGGTTCCCCTCTTCTTAATGATTATAATTATATATATATTTTTTTTAAGTTATTTTTGGGGGCTTTTTATGGCCTTTATTGGATAGGACAGCTGAAGTTGTGACAGGAAAGCGGGTGAAGAGAGGGGGGATGACATGCAGCACAGGGCTGAGGCCGGGATTCGAACCTATAGCCGCTGCTAAGGGTTGGCAGCCCCCGCACATGGGCCGGACGCTCTACCAACTGAGCTAATGTCCGCCCATAATTAGTGAATTTAAAAAATGTATAAGTTTGAATATCTAAAGTGAAAATTAAATCCAATCATTCTAAGCTCTGTCTTAATTGTCACTTATTCTAAATTAAATGTGAATATTTTTATTGCTTAATTTACTGCTGAGATAACTTCAAGCCAAATGGCTTTATATTTTTGAAAATGAACATTCTTCTGTGTTCACTCTGTCAAGAGCATGGTGGGGTTGACTGAGAAAATAGAAGAGACAATGCTTTTTAAAATGCTTTTCTGGAAACAGGGCAGCACGGTGGTGTAACTGCTGATGCATGTGCCTCACAACTAATCAGTTGCTGGCTCAATGCCTGTTTTTGTCAGGGCCTTTCTGTGTGGGATTTGCATGTTCTCCAAAGACATGCATAGGTTCCCTCCAGGCATTCCGGCTTCCTCCCTCAGATCATAAGGTATTATGGCCCTTTTCCATTAGCCCTACTCTACTCTACTCGGCTCTACCCGGCTCTACTCTACTCGCCTTGTGCTGCTTTTCCATTAGCCCCAGTTGCCTGCCCAATGGGGTGCAGTGTTGCTGTAAGCAGCTGAGCGGCACTGCGGTGATGCCATTTTGAGCGCGACACAACAATCTGTGGCTTTTTGTCACAAACCGAGTGAAAAAGGAAAGCAGAAGAAGGCTGCAGGTGGCAAGAAGAAATACCCCTTGAGAAGCACAGGAGAGTTTCGGAAGCTATACAACAGAATGAAGCCGAGGACGAGAGCAATCGAGCTGCAAAGATGTATGAGGGTAAGCTAATTGTAGCTACCGCTAGGATGCTAGATCGTCGCGCTCATGACTCATCGATGAAGACATTGTCAGACCAATCAGGAGCCCGCAGTCGGTGACGTCATCTTTTAGTATCGACTCAGCTCGCCTGGAACCAGAGCGGAGTAGGTACTAAAACTAGCTTTTTTTAGGAGGTACCAGGCTAGTGGAAACACGCTGCAAATCGAGTAGGGCCGAGCAGAGTAGGGCCAAGGCGTGCTAGTGGAAAAGGGCCATTAGTGTCAGAGTGAATGGTGGTCCATCTCTCTATGTGGCCCTGCAACCAATTCAGGGTGTACCCTCTTGCCCCGTGTCAGCTAGGATAGGCTCCAGCACCTGCCACCCCAAGACGGGTAAGCGGTATATAGATTATGGAAGGATGGATTATGAATATAACAATTTAACTTATCTCAGTAACACAGTTAGGAAAATCACAATAGCAACAAGTCAACAGAGCTAACCAGCTTAAATAAAAAAGGCAATCAAGCTTATGAAAAATCAGTATTTAATCTATACTACTGAACACAGACTCTTAAGAAAAAACAGCACTTTTTTTCTAATAACTTAAAATAATGTTTTATTTGCACATAGATTTTTCCCCCTCTATTAAACTCCCACTTTTGTTAGTCTCACTTTCACAGCAAATATAAAGCCCACATCCTTACCAGGGTGAAAAAACACATTTATTTTTGGTCCACAGTAATATTTATCACCTCTTTTTTAGTTATGGGTGCACAAATGTATTTGTTTGACATTGGTGCCTGCCCTTTTCAAATGTAGGGCACCAGCACATGAATGAGCAGATATCAGATATCAGATATGTTTATCTGCTGTGTCATATCATTTTTATGCTGAAATCAAGCACACCTAACCTCTGATCCAGAGCAGAAGTTTCTGAGTGGGCAGAAGACAAAGTGATGGTCAAACATGAGAGGAAATATTTGTACTGTGAGAGAATTACACCATCAGCAGTACATGTTTATTATGATAACAAAAAACATAAAGATTATTTGCGCTCTCACTTTCATTCATCCATGTACAGATTTATGTTTTTCCTTTCTTCTGAGAATAACTTGCATTCTTATTGTTCCAAATGAATTTAAACATTATGTTCAAACACAGCCCACATCTTAACAGTCCATCTGTTTAAGTTGTACCACAGATTCAAACTGAGACTGGAGGTGGATTGCCAGACTGTGCAAACATTTTGGATGTACAAAACTCGCTAAAGCAAGTTGGGCCCAGATTTGCACACAAACACTTGCCCACCCACATACATGCGCAGGAATGTCCATGCGTGCGCACACACAGATGATGCTTTCTCTCACAGCGCTGAACGAAGCCATTGACCTTCTAAGTATTAATTCAGCTTTGTCAGAAGATTTGAGGAAAACACAAAAGCAGCTCAGTGTGATGTTTCTGTAACAGCTGCTTGGGAGCTCGTCTTTCTGTTTCTAAACTCTGCATTCACCCTGGTAACTCTACAAGCCCCGAGCATCGCCACTGTGAACCTACAGCCTCAAACCTGCATCTCACGCCTTCTTCTTTTATTGCGCTCTGCACTGAGCAAGTTATCACAGCGTGTGCCACTGTTTGCACAGACTTAATGATACTACACAAGGCTTTTTATTTCAGTAAATCACAGAGAGCGTTGAAGAAAGCCTCCCTGAGGAGAGGATAAAAGAGGCTTTGAGGAGGCCCACAGTGCTCTCCCTCTCAGCTCCTCTGAGATGTGCAGAGATAACTCACACAGACTCACAGATATTTGCACACTAAGCATCTGCGTGGGGTGGACGCGATAAGGAAGCTGTGAGTGCTGATGTGTCAAAGGTCAGATGTTTAGAGTAGAACGTAAAAACTGTGAATCTCTTCTCTCCTTACCCTGCAGGATAGGCCACAAGTCCAGATCGAGGGTCACATGCCAGACCACAGTTTCCTGAAGCGGTGATTCCAAGAACTTTCTCTAAAGTCACCTGCAGAGACAAAAAGAAGGATTCCTTCATTTTCATTCTTACAGTTAACCTTAAGGAGCAGCTGGATTTGTCAGATTTCATGTCTGTCCTCAGGCACGGCCGTCTTGCAAAGCTTCAAACTGAGACATTTGTTCCTGAACAAAGAGGCAGAAATCGTGAGCGTGGTTTAATTGTGTTAATGGTGAGAGCTACCCGCCAGCTTTTGAGTGGCCTGTAATAAATGTGACAAATAAAACATTCTCTCCATTTCCTTTTAATGTTTTCTTGGTAGGATTCGTCCTTCACAATCACTCTCAATGGCAGTGGTTCTCAATCACTTTTTTTTGAGCTACCTGCCTCACCCGCCACTTACAAATGTCCCTAAAAGGTTAAGTTCAGATTCTTCTTAATATTTTCAACTATTTGGATACTGACTTCTCAATTTAGCATTAGTGTATACAATACAACAATCTTCCCATTTAAACCCACACATTATCTAAATTTTAACCCACAGATCATTTTAAAAAGAAAAACAACAACATGGAAAGTCATTCTTTTGTTTCTTTGTAGACTGGAAAATTTTCCCCTTATTAAACAACCTAAACAAAACAAAACAAACAAAAAAAAAACACCAAACAGACGTATTTTAAACAGCTCACATTGATTTTTGCATTTACCTTACCTCTAATAACATAGCCAATCAGTGTGTAGCATTTTGGACTGGCACCTCGGGTGGCCAATTAAAAATTCCAGTGGGGCCTGACCAAAATTGGCCACATCCCTGTTCAAACAGGTCAGGCCCCCTCGGCATGTGGCTTCCCTGCGGGTCTTGCCCCACTATTTGAGAAACACTGGTTTATTGGAGGTAGCCTTGCTCGACTTAAGATATTTCCAATGGATATGTGAAACAGTCCATCTGGTGTGCCAGGCTACATCATAAGGTGGAGATGGAGAATAATTTTTGGAGAATAATGTTTTAGTTCAATGATTAAAAGCTTCTGTGAAAAGTTTCTGGCTAGTACGGAAATACACTGAAATAAAAAAAGCCTTTATTAACTGTTTAAAAGCTCACAGTGACACAAGTGGTTAGATTATGCATTCATTTCTAAAGGTGTTGGATCAAGTAAAGGAACAAGGTTTTTCAAAGAGAGGGTCTCCGGCTGATCTTAGCATGGTAGAAGCGAAGGAGACAGAAATAAGAGTTACCTTCCAGAAGGAGGTTATAATCAGGATAGCTCAAAAAGTTAAGAGCAGAATTCAATGAAGTTCTCAGTAAATGTTGATCATGGCACAAAGGAGAACTGATTTAATTGAGGTGATGATCTAAAAGCAGATGTGGATCCAGGACTTCTTGTCCAGGATATGTTTCCAGTGCCAGATAATGCAGTTTCCATTTATTTGACAACTCATCTGACAACTTTGGAAATGCCTTTGTGGATTATTTTGGCTGGGAGCACTTCTAGTATACATAATGAAATCATAAAGTAACATAACCTTGACGATAACATTTTAATAAATGTATTATTGGATGCTTTAATCAAATTATATCAAAAACAATATGTCTATTTTTTGTGTTGGTCGTTTACTTAATCACTGCTTGCTAAGGAGGGATTACACAGACTGTTAATGACTCAAAATCATAATTTGAAAGTCATTAGAAGATTTAAAGATTCTATTGTGAGTACACATTACTCTATTCAGATGGAGATTGTAACGATTTGAATATACAAAAAACTATTTACAGGAAGACACACAGCAATGTTATAATTGTTAACAAATTAACAAAACACACACACGCACACATTTCTTCAGCAAAACTTTTAAATTGCTGATATTGGACCGTTAAAACAAGTTGATCACTTTTCTAAAACACTTCTGACATGTTCAAGAAATAAGAAATAGATCACTTTGTCCACACAAGGCACCAAATTCAACAACAACAGAATATTCAAGGAGCTGTAAAATAATTTTGTCTGAAAAAAGAGACTTTAATGCCTCTTTAAGAGAAAGGATACAGCTACCCCTGGAAGTTAATGTTCCTCATGTCTTACAACAGTCAGGTTAAAACTCTGTGGTGTGAGCGTGGCACTCTGGGTAAGTTTGTTTTCTCTGTGTGTTCTTACTCTGGCACAGATAAAACCACAGAGCTCCATTGTTTTACACTCCAAGTCAAACAGCAAGCGAACAAAAGAAAGTTTTAATTTCATGACGACACCTCAACATTTAGAGGAAAGATACAAAAAGAGGTCGAAGGTCAGGTCAGTTACCTTGATCAAACAGGTATCTCGGCAGACGGCTTGGCACATCATGCCGTCTGTCTGTCCAGGGACTTATAAATCAGCTGTTAATTACAACGGCTGACATGAATGAACCTGATCCAACTCAGCCCTATTTACACAATCTTATTTATAATATTAAAAAAGCCTCTTTAGGTGACGCCAAAACTCAAAAAAGGCACATATAACTCATGAAGGTCTTAAATGTGGACATGACTGCCCCTCCTTCATCACACATGGTTAGCTTATTAGGTGATGCCGTTAACAAATATATACTGACCTTAAAAGAGTGATTCACTTGTTTTGTGGGTGTTTCTACTGAGACTGTCAAAACTTGAAAAAGGTTTTAAAAGCATCATTAAAAAACAATACTCCATTAATCAGACAAACGACACATGCAGAACCTCACAATACACAAGTCTGCAGGAAAGTAGCAGCACTGACATCACAGAAGCTGCTGAGCTTTGAGAACCAAAGTCTTTTTCATTGTATTTTTTTTATAGTTTTGCCAAGCCTGTACACCACTTTGGTCAACTAAAGTTGCTTAAAGGGTGCTTTATGAATCAACATTGACCTCCTTTATAGGTATTTACATGGGTATAGAGGAAAATTAATGCTAAAATAAAGCTTATGTCATGTGTTGCTTCTCACAGTTGTATTACAGCAATATTACACAGCAGGTTGCAACGTTACACTCAAGAACAGATCACCTTAGATCTGCATTTATTCCAGCTCTTCATTTAACGAATGTAAAATGGTCTAGACTATGGCTGAAAATGCCATAAAAATGGAAGTGCTAAAACATTTCTGTCAAGAGTACTTCACAGAAAAGCAGTGCATTTCCAAAGGCTACCATTTCACATGCTTTTAAGTACCAGAACTTTCCCAGAGTACTTATGAAGACAATATGGTGAAGTCTACCTCCATGTTTTTGCTCACTGCACAAGAACTGCCAATGGTGGGTGCTTTTCCAGTTTCATGGAAACAGTTATTGAAATGGTTCTTTAAATGAATCATTACGATGCATAAACCTGTTATTATGACAACCAATTTATCTGTTTGTGGATGCCAAATATGGTTAGCTAAAGAGTTCTTGGGGTCTCGTCATTTTTACTTTGTTATCCAGTTTTGAGGAAGTGGCTATCAGAGTTTACCCACAACCATATCCTTAAGTATCAAAACTCAGATATCCTAAATAAAATAAAAGCATGTCTTTATGTAAAAAGAGAGGCATTAGCTATAATATATGTAGACTGAAGCAGTATGTGAGGATATTTACTTAAAAACTGTCCTTTAAACACAAAGTCATCTAACTTCCTGCAGCCTCCTGCTGACACCTGAGGAACTGCAGCTCTCAGCTTCGTTTATCTGGAAAGTTCTTCTTGACCAAGACAGCCCTGCTCTCCATGTCATGTGACTGTGAAAACCAATCATATGTACTCAGCTGCATCCACACACACACACACACACACACACACATATATGAAGAAATAAGATACACTTTAAACTTAAGAGGGATTATGTTTAGTTCAGGAACATTTATCAGAACAGTCCAGGCCTACAGCTTTATCTAGTTGTATTGATATTTTTGCTGTTTTTTGACTATTTGTTTATCTTTTGTCTGCTAGCAAGATAACTCAATAAGTCTACGACAGATTTGGTTGGAATTTTCAAGGAACGTCTGTCATGGTACAAGGAAGAAGTGATTAGAGAACTTCCTTTTGTTTGTATTTGTGAAACAATCATCAACTTATCAAAAAC
Organism: Scarus forsteni; assembly: GCA_036419115.1. NCBI lineage: Eukaryota > Metazoa > Chordata > Actinopteri > Labriformes > Labridae > Scarus > Scarus forsteni. The sequence goes on along the minus strand of JAZDUH010000182.1, from coordinate 12,336,572 downwards.
ATTATTGTCACATCACTGTTACATGTGGGAGTATCTCTAAGATTTATTTTCTTTGTTGTAAAACTTAACATAAAACTAATTTTGCAGATTTAGAGGTAGCCTGTATTTCCTTTATGTGCTTTCAATCTTTTAAAGCGGCAAATTTATTAAGAAAAAAACTACTTAAACATTAGGAAATAACTGTAAATGAGGTGCTTACAGTGTCAGTATAAATAGATTACAACAAGAGGTATCATATTGAAATGAAACAGTTTATCACCTAAGTAGTAGTAGATTAGTAAACATAGAAAAAACAAAGCAATTATGAATTTGTCAAAGTTGCTTTGTTAAATAGTGAAATTAGATTTTTCAACAATTTCAAAGCTTTTGATTTGTAGGTCCACAAATAAAGATACTTAAACTGTCTGCTCATTTAAGCCCTGTCTTAAAACATTCTTTGAATGCTTTTAACCAGATGTAGTCTTTTTGATCATTTAAATGTATGAATGACACTGTTTTCTCATAATACTCTATGTGTCTATGTTTCATTTTAGTGCATATTTTATGTCCTTTAGAAAAGCACTTAGTGACTTTTTAAAGAAAAGTGCTATATTACAAAACGTTTACATTTACAAGCTTAAAGTGATCAAACTTAGCATGACAGTGTGCAAGAGCTCACCTGCATAATGCATTTTCAAAAGTAACTGCAACTTTGCTGCTGGGTTTGTATTCTGAAGGCCATCTTATCAAACCTTTGTCACTGCTGTGGTGAAGAGACAGCCTGCATTTATCCGTGTGAAAAACCTTCAACATGTCAGTCCACCAAATGAACTATTGGACCATCGTGTAGTTACATATTATTTTCTTCTCTCAGGGGCTAAATCTTCATGCACTCAAGCAGAAAAGGGAGTTCTGTGCGTGGATACCTTGTTGAGGTCCTGCTTCCTGGTCCTCCGGGTCCTCTGTTTGATGGATGGAGACCGGAGTAAGTTCCTGATGCGGCTCTTGATGGTGAAGCCCTCTCCTGGCATCGTGCTCGCAGGCCGGGGTGAATGAAGAGGAGTGCAGCCCACATGCAGGCTGAAGAGGTGAATGAGCTCCTGTGAGGATCCTCCCACCGATGATCCTGCACACAGGCTGTGCGCAGAGGTGCACACGGAGGAACAGGGTGTCTGCTGCCGGGACACGGGGACAGTAATCTCCTGAGCGGCTCCTGCTCTGCTCTGCTCTGCTCTGCTCTGCTCTGCTCACTCCGGCTGCTCCTCTCTTTCTGAATCAGAACTTCTCTCTACAGACGGATGTTGTCTCGACGCCTGGAGTTGCTCAGAAAAGACAAAACATGTATTTGGTGTGCTGCCTCATGATTACATCAATGATCGCCATTGTAGCTGTTCTAATTGATTTAATAGGATTAGAGGGGGTGGACTGAGGCCAGGCGTGGAGCTGAGCGGCGGACGTGACCGCTGATTGGTCAATGAAACTTATCTTTTAATGTGTTAAGGGTCCTTTTGATCACTGTGTGCATATTAACTGAGGTTAATGTGATTATCAGGAGCTCACGGTGAGGATGACACGTTTTTAACAAACCGTCCTCACACTGTTAACGTGGTCCATCAGCGGAACAGTCCAAGCGCACGGCCGCTGCCAGACATGCAGGGCCCAATGAAAGGACGTGATTATTGGGCCCCATCATATACCAGCTCTGCAGGGGCCTCAAACCGAGCATCTGAGCAGATTGATAAATACATATGACACATGAATATAATTTGAACGGATACCAAAGAATTATTACAGTACTGAAACTGTGGTGAAAACACCCTTCAGCTGTTATTAATGGCCAAATTCAATTATTTACTAAACGGAACTGCCAAGTATTTGGACCATTAAAGGTATTTAAAAAGTTTTAATGCATCACAGAATAAGTTGTTGATTGTTAACATTTTCACATATTCCAAACTATTAAAGATTATAACTTGGCCATGCTCTATGAACAGTTTTCTATAGACCAAATATTTTATGGAACAACAGAAAAACTAAACAAATACCTTATGGTAAATGTTCAAAAGGCCCTGTTTTTATATCAGTGTAATACATGGGGAGTTGCAAAGATGTCTTGAAATTACCTCTTTGCAATCAAAAGAACTGGTTAGTTTTGTATACAAAAAAGTGCTTTTATAAAACAGTAATGCTGAAAAAAAGTTTAAAGTTTTTAAACCTTAAAAGGACTGTGAGGAGAATCTGTTTCCTGGTGACATTAAGACTCTGCTACCCATGAGCACGCGCTGCGACTGTCGTAATGCTGCGTTCCACTAACCTCGGAACTGGGAGTGACATCATCTCCCACTTATCGGCGTTCCAGTTGAAGTCAGAAAAAAACATGCCGATCTACCAGGCTATTGTTAGCTGTTGTTGGCACACCCTGCGTTGTTGTATGAAGAATGTGATTATCACTATAGCAGCACTTTTGTAAATATAAGTCTAACAATACTATGTATACAGCTGATCTTGGGTGACACACCCCAGTCAGAAGTGCAAATAAATTGATTATTACAGGAGCTAAATAACTGTTCACACTGGAGGCATCCATCTTCGATTGTCAACTCGGGGGTGGCGAGGTTTCACTGAGTTCCCAGTAGGAAATTCCGACGTCGGGGGACATTCCAGTTGTAGTTTTCTACTTGGAACTCGGAAATTCCTACTTCTGACTACAACTTGAACGCACCACAAGCCAAACTGGTGTTGGTTGTGATGCTAATAAAAATGCAGCTCGGACCTTCCTCAGAACTCTGCATTGCTTTACAACTTCTTTTTTCAACAACTTACAGGATGCAAAGCGACACGGTAATGTATCGCTTTCTAGTTACGTAGCGGTAGTTTTTGACGTGTGACAATAAGCAAGTTTTGGAAAACTTAGTATCGTAGTTTTGTAGCCGGCTATATATCGCTACTTACAGCCCCGTGCTCTAAGACATGTCTGAATAATATAAATTTGCTCTAGTGTTAATTGTCTTGTTCCCGAAGTTGAGTATCCAGGCCAGTCCAGCCTTGTCCGACCCGACCAGAAGGCTAAGGAATAGCATTTATAGATAACCTATTTTGATGCTATAAAACTCATCTTAAAGTGTGTATTTCGATCAGGCATATATCTAAAAGTGAGACTTTTTTTGTAAATACTTAGAAACTCCTCACAGTCTCTTTAAAACAATATTTTCCGAAGTGCCATCAATTTTTGAATGGAGAAAACAGAAAAAAAATGAATTATGTTCAACATACATGCAATGTGTTTTTTTAAGCCTGGGGAATGTCAATGATTAGCAGTAGCACGGGGTTTTATGCATTATTAATTTCTGGGTAGCGTTAAACACTCACACTCATTTTCTCATGGTCAAGAAAGCACCATCTGGTGGAGAAAGATGAAAAGACCAATTCCAAGGCAAAAGCCCAGACTGATACCCAGATATAATAAAGTTCATGTAATATACCATTTATAGGATCACAAACTGCATTCGACAGTATAAGTGTAACACTTATTTAGATAGTGTATTTTAAACTTCCTGCAGAAGCTAAGCTGGGAATAAAAACACAATCTCGCAAAACTCATACTTTAAACAAGAACAGCCAAAATGATCAAAAAATGAGGAAAGAAAAGCACGCAAATGCAAACATAACGACTTGTATTAAGTGTTAAAACCTCATGATCGAGCAATATTTTCAAAATGTTATTACAGTAACTACAAGGACAACACATTTTGGCTTCAAACTTCCAAACATACGTTGGTCATGTTTGGTTCCAAAACGTTGCCAATGCATTTGTGCCATTTAGACAAAGCTTTGCCCTTCACTTGAGAAATAACTGAGTTCACTGAAGTGCTATTAGCCATTTAGATAATCAGTTTAAAACAAGTGGTATCAGCAAGTATCAAAATGTTTGAGAACCTCTTCTTTTTCAATCAAGATAAGCCATCAGGAGCGCCTGTTTTCTTTCCTGCACCCAGCAAGAGGCCACTCCAAAAAGCCAAAGTGTCAGATATAGAGGTTTGAACAAAGGTGATCACATTTTTCCACACAATGATCAGTTTCCTCACACTTGACTTCCATTTTTGCATCAATTTCATCACTTATTCTCTCCTTCAGAGACACAAATCTTCCATAAAAACAAAAAAACTTGTTTTTAGAAAAAATAACCCTATGATTTTGAGTGACTAAGAGCAGTCATGTTTAATGCATGTAGTACTTTTTTATTCATTATAAAGGCCACATGATTTTTCAAATTCTCAATGTAACAGAAATAACAAGACAACCAGTGTTTCAAAATCATCCACAAAATATACTGGAATAAAAAAGAAATACAATATTTACAGTTATTTTATAGACACAATGTATGGCTATTGGCTTTCATCATGGTTCCCTCACATCATTAGGAGTTTGTGCACATTTCACTGACTTTACTCCCTCAGACTGCAGATTACTGCTGAAACTGTTCAGACCAAAGCAAACACATTGATTGTTTCCACAAAAAATACATAAAGTGCTGCTACAGACGATTTCCACTGAGTTAGTACAGAAAAACAAGATCAGAGTGGACATCAAACTAGCTCTTGATAAAAATGGAAACGGACATAAATCAGCATTAAGCTTCCTCTGAGTTCGCGACTTTTACCTGTGAGCTGGATTAACAGTCCAACACTTAGATTTTCATTTTAGTAAGACAGAGGCTGAGAAACGACTTCCATTGGAGAAAAGTACCAGTAAAAGAAGGGAGCTTGTAGAAAAATATCAGGACCTTTGGGAGTAATGTTGACGCCTTCATACATTCAGCAGGTCAGTTAATGCCTTCTTTTTGATTTGTAGTACCAAAGACAGTTTAATGCACAGTATGGACATCACACATGGACAGAGGTAGCACCGGCTCTGAGGCAAACACTGCTACACAAACATCTGGGGACTACTCAGATTCCATTTGTTCCAGATCCAGCTCCTTCTCCACGTCGATCCATGAGCGTCTCTTGGCGCTGGGGAAGTCCTTTCCTAATGCCCCCCTGGTCAAAGGCCGGGTTGTGCTCCTCTGTCCTTGCACGGGGGTTTCAGCGTCTGAGCCTCTGTCGGACAGCCTGTCGGGGCTGCTCTCTGCATATCTCAGGGGAGTGCTTCTTAACAGATTAGGTGGAGGTTTCCACATTTGAACTGATTCGTCCTTACGTTTATCTTTGTCTTTACTCTGATCCTTCTTTGGTCGCCCTCTGCCTCGTTTGATTACAGGCGGGGAGTCCGCATCTTGTGACGTTTCACTGCCACCCTGCAGTGGAAGAGGATGCTTCCGAGGTCTTCCTCTGCCCCTGCGGACCACTGGGGCAGGGAAGGGCTGGTCAGAGACAGGCTTTGGCTCGGTGGCCAGAGGAGGAGCACGGAGAGCAGGAAGGACCTGCTGGACCTGCTGGATAGACAAGCGGTCAGCACCAAAGGTTCCGTTTATGCTCACCCCCTTCAGTGTTTTCAGATCCATTAAAGGAACAAAAACTGGCTTAGTGAGAATGACGCGGTCATCCTTGGGGACAGCTGTGGGTGCTGGTGTGACTGTGGGTGCTGATCCCACTGCAGGTGTTGGCGAGACTGCAGGCTCCGGTTTGTCTGCAGGTGCCGGTTTGACTGCAGGTGCTGGTGCGGTTGCAGTGACCAGTTTGACTGCAGGTGCTGGTGCAATTGGAGTGACTGGTTTGACTGTAGCTTCTGATTTGACTGTGTGTGATGGTGGGACAGCAGGAGCTGGTGCAGCTGCAGGCTTTGACAAAGATTTAGTTTCAAAAACCTGGTCAACAATCCTGATGGTTGGCACTTCAGCAGGGCTCTTGTCTTTGTTTCTGGATGAGTCTTGGTCTGAAGTCTCTCCCTCTTTTCCATCTAGTGTTGGCTTCATGAAAGTCAGCGTATAGAAGCCCTGACCAACTAAGAGAAAACAAGAAAAAACAGGTGTAAGAATGTGACAAAGAGGGATTGAAAATAATTGGTTATGACGTCTTGATGTCATGAGACCTTAACTTTTGTTAGCAATGCTTTAAGACATTTTTTAGCCCCCAATGAAATTGCAATTGCAAAAAATGCTGCAAATTCAGTCAATACTTACTAATTCTGTGCAGCCTCATGACTTTTTCCAATTACTACAATTTTCCCACAACTTTAACCAATCATCCAACGTCTTCTCTTCTTTCAGACATCACATTTTAGACAGACATCTTGCTTCAACTGAGGACACGAGTAAAAAAAGCTCAAAATAACACCATAACCAGTTATAAGCTGGATGTGAACCTCCCAGAGGTTGCTTAATTTTTCTTCCTTCCGTCATATTGACAGACATGGTTGTACAATTTCTTCTGTCATTTCTAATTTTCCTTTTCTATTGAAAATAAAGGATTATCTAGATAACATTATTCCTGTACTAATGGACCAATAATCCCTCATGTGAAGAGTAGTGTTACGGTTAGAAAACAACGAATTGAGCATTTATCTTTGATGTCATATTTCTGCATTGTTGGTGGATCATGTCAGTGCCTTCAAATGAGCTGGATAACGTGAAAAAAATCTATATTTTATAGTTTTCTGTTATAACACTCATGAAAGGATAATTGTAGCTGCTTTTTTTTTTGTTTTTTTTTTGGTGAGCTGGACAAAGCGAGTGATGTCTGCAAAAGCTTTTCCCTTGTGTACTCCACTTCAAAAGACATTCTCAACTAATGACCTTGTGTCATCACTTGAGTAAAATTGCACATTTTTGAGTGTTTTTGTTAAACTACTGTTTGTTGTTTCTTCTAACAGCTGATGAGAGGAAAGCGATTCACTGATAGTGTAGAGATACATAACCTCTATGTCGACACTCAAAGAAAGCTCCAAACACAGGGGCTTTGTCAAGGAAAAGTAAAATGCCATGAAGAATCTCGCTTTGGCAGGTCAACTGCTTTAGAGGCAAATATTTTTACAAGTGTCGAATGCCTCGAACAACCCCACTTTAAAAAAGCCTGGACTATCCCTTTAAGTTGGAGTGGATATTTGTGGTTGTTAAGATTGCTTTCACAAACTGGAGATAATCACACGGCTCAATGACCTTCTCGCACTTTAACTTTTTTTGAAAATCTCTTCAATTCATGCTTTGAGTTGGTTTTAAGAAACTCAAGTGTGAGAGTTGTTGCATTTACAAGAATCTTGCATGTGGAGAGGTTGTCTTTTATAAATATTTTACACCCCTCCTTGTCCATCTTCCAGTCAGAAATTGCGATTCATCACATCCACTCAGTCCTACAAAACAGTCTTAACTAGTACAATGAGCGGTTTGCTTAAGTTTTTTTTGTCTGATTAATATTTCTTTGTATTTAGAAATTTAAGGAGATGTAAAGACCTGTGAAATTGTGATATTGTGCTTGAGTGTTAAATATTTTTTAGAACAATTTGCCAGAGGCTTTAACTTACTTGGTTTGAGCGAGGCTGGAAGTATGATTCTGCCATTCTTGGAGCGGATCAGAGGAAGGGGCACTGGCTTCAGAGAACCCTCGGGGGGCTTCGGGGCAGTGGTTGGAGACAGAGCAGATTGTGCTCCGGCTGAAGCTGTAACGATCTGAGGGGGGGCTGTAGCTGCAGGTAGTTTAGGCGGAAGCCCTGTTGGGGGTTTTGGTGTACTAGATGCTGTCCTCTCCTTGCTGATCGTCTCCTGTTGTCCTCCTGTCTGAGGCTGTCCGTCCTTGTCAGGCTCCTTTGGCTCCTCAGGCTGCTTTTCTGCACTTGTTGACGGTGAATTAAATTTGAGCATGGCGTCTGAAAAAACTGCAAGAGGCCCGTAAAGAGGGTTAAGGGGGGGCTTGATGGATATACTATTGATTGCAGCAGATACAAGTGGGTGAAGATGAGGCCTGTCTGCGAAAGTTAGGAGCGGTGGAACGGGCTGCTGTGGTGGAGGCTGAGGAGACATGCCTTTGAGAAGAGAAGCGTTGGGCTCTTTCATGCCCTCAAGTAAGAAAGCTCTGGATCGGAGGAGATTGGAAAAAGGTCTTAATTTTTCAGCTCGTTCTCTTTCTATCTGTTTCTTGTAGATCTCATTCAGCTTGCGTTTGATCAGCTCCTGTGGTTTCCCTGAAAAGAGATTAAAGAGGACACCAGTTTCAGAAAAAAGCAGAAAAATGCAGAATGTTTTCTTGCATCTTTTGTGCCATATCACCTTTTTTATTTTAAATAACCCAACATAGGAACTTTGTGGCAACATTTGTACCAACTTTCTTATCATTTACAAAAAAAACATATCAGATAAAAGCCATAAAAGCATCTTAAAGCTCCTGCGTGAAACTTTTGATTTGGACAAAGTGGGTATTAGTTTGTCTTGATTTTATTACCTCTTACAAAGGCATCATTAATCTCATTTAATGCAGGAAACACACTTGCTGTTACCTAAGCAAAGACAGGATGGCTTCCACACATCTCCTGTGTCAGTTTAGAGAGTCAGCAGTACATGTCCTGTTCAATTACTGCTCTACAGATCTGAGATGTAGTTTCGACGTAACCAGCAGGGCTTTTATAGACTAATGGGGTTGGTTTCAAACAGAATCCAGTAAAACTAGTGACATGAAAGCGAAGTCTACATTTAGGAGGGCAGTTTTGAAAATGCTTCTTTCTCTGTGCCTTTTGAGCCTTATGTTCTCACATAAATGGTTTTATTCAGTCATGAAAAATGCATATGTCGGAAAACTACTGCCAAGGTGAGGATTTTCAAAAACTCAGTTTAGGGTGTCAAAATGTGAACAGAGAAAGAGAATTTTAGGCCTAAAATGTCACTCTGTGCTGCTTTCCTTGAGTTAATGTCATATTATTGCAGCAGAGGTTGCTTTACTGTTGCTGTTTTAAGTGTTGCTAACAGGACTGTTGACAGGATCACATACTTATATGGCTTCCTCACGATGATGCAGTTTTCAGGATGTGACCCATTGTTATGGCTTACAATAGACTTCAGCGTTTTGGACTGGTGACCCATGGCTCCCTGTGTCTGTGGTTGCCTGGTAACAGTATATGCTGAAGCTGGCCAGGATTTGTTCAAGATTACAAAATGTGTCTTGGACTGATGTAAATGCCTGCGTACTCCTCGTTACATAGGTTTAAGTTAAATTGCAACACCAGACTTGTGGTTTTGAACAAATATGAAAACAAAACAGAAACTAAAAGAGGGTTAAAAAATGCAAATCACAGACATCGTAGATATTAAACAGCGTTAAATAGTGTGTGTGCATTTTTAATGTGTTTTTTTTTCAAAGATACCTGCTGCTGTGTGGACTTAAAGTGAATCCCAATTATACCCCTTAGCACTTGTCTTAGCCCTTGGTTTTGTGCGTTCATGTCTAATGAAGTTTTGTCCCAATACTCCGTAGGGCTAAGGCCAAGCGCTAAGGCCAAGGGCTACGCAGCCCTCAAAATGAAGACTGACCAGGACCTCACTTGAAATCAAAGGGTAAGAGAATTTCCCATAATACACTGCGCCAACTGACACAAAGCAAGCGGAGACCGAAGGAAGCGCTTAATTATAAGTAATTATTTTGTCATCAAGTAAATGTTAATTATGTTTTTAGTTGTTTGCCGCATTCTTAAATTTCTCATTAAAACTCGTTTCACAGCCATGGCTACGGTTATTGTCGCATCTGCCTACATCACAGCCAGCGAGCGGCTCTGGGTGATGACTTAGCGGGAATCGAGTGGCGCTTCATTTCTCAGCTGTGTATTTCACCCCTTCCCCTTGGCCCTCAAAACAGATGGCTAAGGGAAGGGGTAAGATGAAGGGGAAGGGCTAAGGGGTAGAATTGGGGTTCACCCTTAGCCTTGGTTAAATCAATCTGGTGGTGTAGATGTATCAATTTATTTTTACATGAAATACATGCCTTATAAGGAATACTACTATATCATCAGGTAAAACTACATAGGGAGGTATTGAACATGCAAATCCATTTCTTATAGGTTCCTCAACTATTCATGGCACAGTTACATCAGCATGGATTAAAGTGAAAAAAAATCATTTGACTGAAAATTATTTTTTGTGTTGGTGGTGGTATAAGGGGGTCGGGGGCTGCATTACCTCCTAAGCCCCTACTTGTAATCAGTTTTCATAATGTAACAATAGACCTTACTATTGTCATTAATTGGATATAAATCAAAAAACTTCTGTTTTTTAGTATTTCAGTAACGATAGTTTAATAACAATAGTGCAGCAGAAAAAAGTGTGATTGCAGATCGCCCTGTAAAATAGGCCCTACAGACTATTTAACCCTCTCTTGCATAGTGTTGCCATATGGCAGCAAATACTTTATCTTAATTTTTCTAAAAAACTGTGAAATAAAATGTATGTTTTTACATTTAGGTGTGAAGAGGGGACTTTTAGTTTGAAAGAAATAGAATTTATGAGGCCGCATGACCAGGATATCTTGTTTGCCAGTCCTTTTTGCTAATGGACATTTGACATCCAAACAATATTGTCTGGGGCTCTCCAAGCTTGTCTTAATTTTTGGAGATTTTTTCACAAAAAAAAATTTAAATCACTATCTGCGTTCAGTAAACTTTATTTTTTTTCACATTATTAAATTTTGTTGTTATACATTTTTTGTAATGGGCCAAAACAGATTTGTTGCCATATGGCAACAATATGCAAATATGGAAAGTTCCTAGTGTAAACAACCTAATGGAGTTCCATTCACTTACATAGCATGAAACTATCCTGAGATTGTTTACACCTTTTGCTTATGTTTCAAAACTAATAACATTGTGTGTATATATATATATATATATATATATATATATATATATATATATATATATATATATATATATATATATATATATATATATATATATATATATATATATATACATATGTATATATATATATATATATATGTATATATATATATATATGTATATATATATATATATATATATATATATATATATATATATATATATATATATATATATATATATTGTAATTTAAGGTAGTTTTCTGGCTATCTTTGAAATAGTATCTACTTTCCTCCATAAAAGATGCATCCCAGCTACTTCTACAGGAGAGGGAAAGACAGCAGGGTAGAAATAACTGTCAAACTAGAGGAGGAATCAGATCAAAATCAACTGAAATGAGTTGAAATTAAATGAATCAAATGAAATAACACAGAATAAAACAACTGAATGAATTGAAAAAAAGGATGATAGATTGAACTTAATGGACCCAGGTTCAAGTTTTTGGTTTCTATTTGCAGACGTTGAGAGGAACTGCTTTGTTGACTTTCATAAGGTATGAAATGAAATCAGATCAAATGGATGAAATCAAATCAATTCAATTGGCATGATTTGAAATCAAATGAAATGAAACAGAAAAAAACTGAATGAAATGAAAATAAATAATGATAAATCGTACTTTATTGAGTCAGGTTCAAGGTTTTGGGTTTTTATGAGCAGATATTTTAGATAACTTGAAATTATACAATGTTTTCACTGTATAAATGTCTCTTTGTTCATTTTGGAAGAGTATAACATAGATATGTTGAGTCTTGTTTGAAATAAAATACAGTTTTGCTCAAAAATGTTGATTTTATGGAACCTTCCATGATTGCATATTCTTGCCATATGGCAACAATTGATCAAAGACGCCCCCTTTAAACTTTTTTAAGGATTTTTTTTGTCATTTATCCATTATTTAGGCTATTTTTGTAATAAAAGCAATCAAAACATTTTTTTTTTTTTACCATTTTTAAGTATTAATTTGTGCATCACAGCGTTAATCTCAGCCTCTCTTCAATACTGCTGCCGATTATTGCTTAACTGCTCCAATCTGCTAGACCAGGGGTCGGCAAACTTTTGTATGGAAAGAGCCATTTTGCCCTCCATTCCACTGTGGAGAAGTCGTGTGGAGCCGCAGGTGCAGGGGTGATGTGAGTAAACTTCAGGGAGGCGGGGGGAATGAGCCAACATCAGAGAAGGGGTATTTACGCACCCGCCGATCGTCACAGCGGGCTTTACGCGCCGTTACGCTGCAAAGAACCGGCACCCGCAGGCTCGTACCGTAAGCACGGATAAGAAAAAAACGTAGACAACGTGGCGCTCCCTCTGCTGCATCACTGGCATGGAGCGACACCGAGCTAAAGAGCCACATCCGCCTCCGGAACCGCGGGCTGCAGGGAGCCGCAACAAGTAGGCTTAAGAGCCGCATGCGTCTCCAGAGTTTAGACAGTAAATGAGGCCGCTCTTTGTCCTCCATCAAAGTCCGTTAATATCACAAACAGTGACAGCTCCTTGCCCCCCTACACAGACACACACACCCACACGCGCGCGCGCACACACAAACAAACTTTCTCCGCCCGGTTGACGGAAATCCGTCGCAGCGACGGAGAACTTTAATCCATGCATCAGTACTCAAAAACAAATATTGTGTCAGGAGGGCACAGATGTGCTTTGTCTACCTGAAAGGAATCATATATGCTGGATGATTATATAGTTGTGGCTTATTCTGTTAGTTTTAATGCCACAGGAAATGTTGTTTTCTCCATTTTTGTAGTCCTCCTTTAAAGTGACAGGCACTTGTATACAGCTTGAGCACTGATTTGGTCTCTAGTAATATCTTCTAGCAACATGTGCAGTGTTAAAATTTCACCACAAACAGTACACACCAGACAATGCAGAGAGCTTCATCAGAAGGACAGACTGCTCCTCTGCCAGCTTACTCTTCTGCTCCTCCAGACGATGAGAAACCTCCAGCAGGTTCTGGATCTTATCAACAGTCTGCAAACACAACAGAACATACAAAGTGAAGATGAGGACTTAGTGAAGTGTATTATCGCAGCATGATGAATAGACAAAGTAAGGAAATCATCTATCAGCAAAACATTTTTTGTTTGCACTTTCCCACAAATACCTTATCCTCTTTTGTGGACTAAAACATAGCAGTCTTTCTTCTTTTTCAAATGAATGCTAAAAGCATTAATATGTACAAAACACAGAAGTTCAGGCTTGTGTGAGGCACTTTCATTGAGCATTCGTTCTGTCTTCTATATGGAAAAATAACTGTTCAATATTTTTATGATTTCTTCTGTGAAATTAAAGAAAATGCCCTTTAAAATGTTTCTGAATCACCCCACTTCATAGGTTTTTGTGATATTCAATGCCAGCTATAATGAACTGAAAGACTGAAAAACAGGAAAAAGCATAACATGAGGACAGCAATGGCTTTACTGATGGCTGTAAGGGTCACACTGGGAGACAATGGAAATACAGACCTGATCAAAATCTTCAGACCAGTTGAAAAATTGCTAGAATATGCATTTTGCACATTTGGATCTTAATGAGGTTTTAAATAGAGCTACAATATGCAAAAGAAAGAAGGGGACTGGGTAATGAGTAGCTCCACCGTTCTTGTTAATCACTTCAAAAATTCGTTTGGGCATGCTTGATGCGAGTGTTTCCAGGAAGCTTTTGGGAACATTGCTCCAAAAGGTGAAGATGGCTTCATGAAGGGCATCAACTGTCTGGAACTGATGGCCATTTTTATAAACTTCCCTTTCCATCCATCCCCAAATGTTCTCTCAGGGATTTAAATCCGGGGAACATGCAGGATGGTCCAAAAGAGTGATGTTATTCTCCCTGAAGAAGTCCTTGGTCAAGCGAGCATTGTGAACTGCAGCGGTGTCCTGTTGAAAAACTCAGCTGTTACCACACAGACGAGGGCCCTCAGTCATGAGGGATGACCGCTGCAACATCTGCACATAACCAGTCGCCGTTTGACGACCCTGTACCACCTGAAGCTCCAGTGTTCCACTGAATGAAAAAGCAGCCCAGATCATGATGGACCCCCTCCACTATGCCGGGTAGAAAACATCTCAGGTGGGATCTCCTTGTCATGCCAGTAACGTTGAAGCCATCTGGACCATCAAGGTTACATTTTTTTCTCATCAGAGAATAAAACTATTTTCCACCTTTCAATGTCCCATGTTTGATGCTCCCTGGCAAAGTCTAAACGGGCAGTTTTGTGGCGTTGAAGGAGACGAGGACTTTGATTTCGTTTTTTGTTTTTGAAACCCTTTTCCCGCAGATGCCGTCTGATGGTTATTGCGCTGCAGTCCGCACCAGTGAGGGTCTTAATTTGGGTTGAGGACCGCCCTGTGTCTTGACGGACAGCCAATCAGATCCTCCGGCTCAGCGCAGGTGTAACTTTTTTGGGTCTACCACTTGACTTTGTTGTTCTATAATGCTCAGGATCTTTCAAAAAATTTAGAATGGCTGTCTTACTGCGTCCAACCTCAGCAGCAATAGCACGCTGCGAGGTTGGATGCAGTAAGTGAAGGGCGACGATCCGACCACGTTCAAGAGAAAGCTTCTTAGCTTTAGCCATCAGGAGGGCATGACCGTGTGAATGCCTGACAGAAAATGAAAGTCTTGAGCAGATTTTGGCTTTAATAGCCTGTGGTCTTAAACTTTTGATCATGTGATAAACAGCCTATTTCAGTTTATTTTTTTTAATTACAAGTTCCAAATGCTTTTTGTCACACTCCCCCTTCTTGCTTTTGCATATTGTAGCTCTATTTAAAACCTCATTAAGGTCCAAATGTGCAAAATTCATATTCTAGCAATTTTTAAACTGGTCTTAAGATTTTGATCAGGTCTGTATAACAAGTTGAGATCTGGTATACAAAATTGTGTGAGCATATAAAATGACGAACTTTGACTGAGTGGAGGACATTTTTTTAGAACAGACTGGTGGACAACCATAGATGATAGCAGATATCAGGGCAGTGTTAAATGCATGTCAGTATTTTTTAACCCTACATGACCAAATCAATCATTAATGGAGGAATCACAAACCACACAGTGTGGTCTGAAGTATCCGACACCAAACCAATGTAGAAATATTTAAACACAAAGAAGCAAGTATAGTCACATGGTCTCTAAAATCCCAAATTAGATGTTCGGAAATTGTATAAACATGGCCACAAATACTAACTGTCATCAGTCGAGTCAGTCACTGTCGATTAAATATATGATCCTCTCTGCTGTAATTTTGGTCAGCGGGTGTTTCTTATTTGTAAACTGCCAAAACTAAGGGTAAATTATTGATGAACAGTAAATTGAACCTACCAGTGAGAGGAGGCGTAGTCTGGGGGTTTTGGGGTGAATCTTATGGATGGCTATCAGTTTGTCAAACAGATCCCGCAGCTCAGAACGTCTCCGCTTTTCAAGCACATTGTGCTTTTTTTTCCTTTTGTTATCATGCGACCCTTCATCAATTTGCTCCTCCAGTTGACTCTGAAGATGAACAGAAGAGATAATGATGAATACCTTTATATTACGATTGTTGAGTATGTTAGAAACAAACAAAAAAAACTTTACCATGGCCAGTTTGCTGATTAATCCAAATCCACTTGAATCTCTGAAAGCAAGGAAGATTGAAAAAACGTTCAAGCAGAAATATGTTTCTTTTCATTAGGTGAAGGAAAGTACAGGTTGAGATACTACATATATTCCATATGCACATAAATTACCGTGCATCCAATAATGCCATGCGCACAGCTTCTTTCATTTTGGCGATGGCCACTCCTTGATGGACATTCTCCACAGTCTCGATGTCCAAAGGATCATTCTGAAGAAACATGCAAGCAGATAACACTGTTACAATGACAATGTGAGTATCATGTTTATTGATATTTTAAGCTTCATATTTACATTCAAAGCCACACATTAACCATAAATAATCATTTCTTATTCCTCAACTTACATCTTCATCCTCATCTATATCAAAGTCAGAGTAGTCTGAGCTCAACTCATCGGAGGTGTGGTCAAGGTCCATCTCCACCCTCCTTGCACTTAAAGTTTCATTTCTTATTGCCCTCATCTTCTCATCGAACACTTGCTTTGTGAAAGTTCCAGGCTTTGTTGATCTGGTATCAGAGAGCTCCTTTGCACGAGCAAAGATGTCAAATTCATGCCATTTTGCCTTTGTTCTGGATTCCGTGTCTCCACTGTTTAACAAACTAGGTTTTTGCGGCGGAGCTGTGTTCATCCCTGCCTTGTTTGTGGTGCTCACTGGTTGTGTGACTGAATCTCCTGCTTGCTTGGGGAGCTGAACGAGAGTAAAGCCCCCGGGCAGGGAGACTACTGGTAGATTCTTGTCTGTCGTGGCCTGGTTAGCTGGAGGGCAGATCCTAAAGGAATATGTACCGCTCTTTCCCAGGAAACTGGGTGTTTTCAGTGCAGGTGAGACAGTAAGAGAGATGGGGGAGGATGCAGAGCTGCTCTGAGGTGGACTGAGAGAACTGAGTTGGCTTTTAATGAAAGACTGGACAGAGTTGTGAGACGTTACGTTGGTGGAGGAGGGATTGACAGAGAAGAGCTTGGCAGTGAAGGGGTTGGCAGAAGAGGGGTTGATGGAGGAGTTAGTAGAAGAGTGGTTTACCGAGGAGGGTGTGGCAGAGGAGGGGTCGATGGAGAAGGGGTTGGTAGACAGTGAAATAGCAGAGGGGGGGTCGGCAGAGGACAAGTTGACAGGTGAGGGCTCAGTGGTAGAGGCGTGACTGGAGGAGGGCTTGGCAGAGACGGGGTTTAGGGATAGCTGTATCAAGGTGATGGGTCCTTGCTTTAATGATTCATGCTGTAGTAACTTTTGCACTGAAAAAGAGGAAAAAAACAACATTGGTTATACCTTAGGATATTATAAAACCTCTCTGGGCCCATTGTTGAAAGTATTTCCCATTAAATATGGCCATGTCCACTCATAGGCAGGTATATAAAACTGTGGATGTCTTTGTCAACATCTTGGCCTTCTGTACACACACAGTAGAAAAAACAGTAGAAACCTAACAAGCCCATGTCACAATGCCTTTGCGCATAAGCTCCACAACAAAGCTCTGTCAACACTACACCTCGAGACATTCACATTAAATCTGTGGGGATGTAATTTTGTATCACTTCACTCTGAAATACAGCTTGGATGCGCATGTTTTGGGATGTGCCTTCACATACACACAAAAGCAGAGACACATACTCGCAGTGCTGCTGTCTCCTGCTGAGACTGTCCTTCCCTCCCATTCCATCTCTGTTTTTGTTCAGAAAGGAGGCGAAGAGTCCCAGGGGCGTAAATGCTATGGCTTGAATGGCAGCATGAAAAGGGCTACACCTTGAGTCAGTCACTTTTTGGTTTGATCACTTTTTTAGATGAGCATTGTGCTGTATCCAACTTCAAACTTTGTTGCTAAAATGTTTAAACATGCACTTGCTGTTTCTCGCCCAAAATGTTTCTGTCAGGTTCTGTTAAATGAGTTTCTGATGAAGGATTTAAGATGTCATGGATTGAAAACTTAATAAACATTTGCAAAAAATATGCCTGCTAAAACCAGCGGACATTGTACTGAGTTTAATAAAATCCAAAAATAAAATATATTTATCAATATAATGAAAACATATTTTTCAAAATCTTCACATGTGGACGGGATTTGTTCTAAACTGAGACGGAAAACACCTGTGCTCAAATATACCCACCTACAGGTGGACATAGCTCAAGTAAGCTCTTGAAAGTCTGACATATTTTTACCTGGGGGCTGTGCTTGGGTCTTCAGATCAGAGGTTTTTGTTGCAGTAATAACTGGAGGAACAACTGTGCCTGCTGCCTTAATGTGCAGGCCTTCAGCAGGGTCGGTGTTGTTTGCAGATTCTGAAGTTTTCTGAAGGTTTTTCAGACTCATGTCTGCAGGTACTTTCAATCGGCCGGTGCAGTATGCTGCAAGGCGGTTAGCAGGGTGTAGGGACCCCATGTTCCCCAGCAGCAGCCTGGCCTGGTTGTAGGACTTTCCATTTACCTGAAATTAGGGGAGTAACAAAGTACACATTACAAACTTTGAAATTAATTGAAATATCAGTTAGGGTTCCTCTTATATCGAAGAGGTTATTCATGAGACATTTCTTGTCCCCTAAGTGGGTATAGTAGGAGTTTATTTCCGTACATCAGTAAGTTCTTTCTGTGGAAGTCTGATTTACAGGCTGGGCAGTCAACTACTGCCATGAACTCTCAGGTTTCTTAAGCCTAATTCACAGTGCCTTTACACAAAAGTGCTGCAACATGGCTCTGCTATATTTACACCTGGAGACAGTACCGTTAGTGTGGCCTTGTTGAATTATCTGTGTCAATTTAATCTGCAATACAGCTTGGATGTGCGCATCGCCTGCACATACACTCAGTGACACACTCACTGGCAGCACTGCTCTCTCCTGCTGAGTCTGTGCGCCTCTCTGAATGAATAGGGCTTTAATAATAACAAAATGTCCGTAGAACATTGCACATTCACGTGCAGAAGTCAAGAACTTAAAGCAACAGTAGTACACTTCTCCCCTCTGAATGGTTGTCGATGGTTTATCTAAAAATGCAATAACTTGGAGGGGACAATGGCATCTGTCCTTAATTAGATTTTTGAACACCAAAATCATGGTAAATTCTGCTCATTAGTCCAAATTTAATTGCTCCACGTGGATTTTCTGAGTAGAAATAATAGGTCCTTAACATCACTTTAAAGCGCTTCTGTCTTCTGTCCACCACAATTACTTTTTAACTTCTTAAAAGTCTGAGCTAAACCTTCTCACTAGATTCTTACTGCATTGTAAAACAACCGATTAGGGAATTTTTAAAGACACATACTAGTGATTCCTATAATAGATTGGACTCCCCTCCAATGAAACTGGATCTCGATGCCTCCCTTGAGCATTCACACATTTGATTGATGTTTATACAGTATGAATGTGTGACAAACAGCATGAAAACTATCAACAGACAGGTTATAGTGTTTTTGGTCTGACCTGTATAAGTCCTTCTGCTTTAAAACCGACAGGTTTGGTCCTGGCACTCAGTCTGCCAGCAGGCATCAACCCACTGAGAAACGGTATGACTCCACATGGCACTTCTGATCTCTCAGTAAGGACTTTTTCCAGCTCCCCTTGGACCTTTTCAGGCAGGTTTGGATCACCATGATTTTCCTCGTTGCTGTCATCGGAGTCATACTCCTTATTAACGTTGGCTATAGGTGGTTTACTGATATGCACCTGGAGAAAGAGATTAATAACATGATAGAAAACTGGCATGTAAACATCACTTAGGGCTTATGATGAGCAGAGGTTAAAACATTGGCTAAAATGGTCTGTTATTAGGAGTTAATGGCAGGGATAAAAAAGACAATGTGGTGTCTTTTCTATTTGGATTATAAGCTGTTACACAAGGATGACAGTTACTCAAGTTACTAAGTTGTGGTGGCAGAAGTCTGACAGCCTGAAAGTTGTTGGTTGTCATCAGCCAATAAAAAAAGGCCCCTATTTACAGTCAATATTTTGGTAGTACACAGTACAAATAGACTATTACCATGAAAGGAACAGGTCACTTGCAGTAAAGTGGAGCCTTTGAGCTTTAAACAAAATGTTACAAAAATAGTACTGGTGATTATGAGTTCCTAAATATTGGTATATCAGATCAGCAAAAATCCAATTCACAGCAACCCTCATTTTTGTGAGACCCAAACAATATGAAGAAAAGTGTGATGCACAATACAATCTTTCAATGTTGTTATAACAATACAAAGTAGGGGTGTGAACCTTCCAATAGATGACAATTGAATTAAGTTCCTGTTATGTCTGTCAGGAATGGGCTCAATATATTCAAACAGATTAATGATTCACAAAGCATTCTCCACTTGATATTGACATGCGCTAGTTCAAGGATCTGCTTCTGCATGCGGTTTCATGTGATTTTTTATGTGAGAATAAAAAATACGATAAATGTGCAGAAGAATTTCGATTAATTTATGTTTTTATTAGGTTATTACAATAGTATAGACACTTTATTTGATATGAAAGCTAGTGAAGTGTTAAAAAAGAAAACAGAAGTCTGCTCTGCTGGGCTGAAAACTGACTTTACATTTGAGAAAGCAGGTTTAAAAATAGCTGTAAAACTTCTAATAGTGAAAACTCTGAATCTTTTCTCATGAATGTAACCATAATTGGAAAACAATTTTTTTTGACACCTCTGATATGAAGGGCAATATGGACAAAATCTAACTGCTTTAACAGCTTCCTGTAAAAGCTTTCTTGAAAATCACAACCAGATGGAGAATTTTTTTATCCCTGAAACCTACAATAGTTTCTTGAGGGGTGCTGAGGGCTTCTTGTTCATCTACAGTATGAGCGTAAACGTGTTGCAGTGCATGTAAAAAAATGGGCATGCTGGGTAGTACTGTTTAAATGCATTAAACAATAATTAGCAAGTTCCTGCAAAAAATCAGACTTTAAAGTGATTATGAAAGCCAGAGTTGTTCTGCCAATAAAATTGTGACTTAATGTGCAGCTTTATTTACTTACGGTGCATTAGACCCTTACCCTGTATGTGATGACTGAGCTGCTCTGTTTACGCAGGGAGATCTTGGCGAGAGGGTCAATTTGGTATGGTCCGATACAGAAGCACCGTGAAAGTCGATTTTCAGTCATGCGCTGGTACAAAGTTTCAAGGATCATTTTGCGGTCTTTGTGCCATTTGCATGCAGACTGGATCTCAATTTTCATGCGAGCGCCAGAGCCTGCCGATGTTGATATCAAAAAACGTTCCGCTGTTGTGGAGACAAAACAAAGCATTATTTAACTACCAAAGTCACAGAAGCAGTCATTATGTCATCCAGCTGTGAGAGTGAATTTTCTGCTGGTTTCTTACCAGTTTTCTTAGAGCTGAGCTCATTTGTCTTTTGCCTCTTTGTGCTTGTGTCCTCTGCAGTTGGTGTGCCAGGATTGGGGACCCTTTGATCTTGGGGAGGCTTTCGAGTGAACACTCTCACACGTGCACATGTCATCATGCTCTCAAAGTATTTGTAAACTACGCTTTTATCCTCCTCTCGTATCTGCAAAAAAGAATAATTTCAATTCAGAGTAAGAAAAATAAGGACTGTTGACAAGCTCACCCTAAAACAGCCATAGGGCTGGCCTGTACAGACAAAATTAATGTTTGTTTCATTGGTAAAAATCAAATATGTTTCAGTGTTCATGTTTCTTAGTGGTGGGGCAAAGGAACTCCAGTGTAAGCAGCAGCGTCTGGTACAGCAAACTGGGGGTCTGAAAATGTCTGTGATAATAACAGATCTACGAGCTTATTGTTTTACAACTAGAAATGAATAATTGCTCTCTGATGGATCATTCTGCATTCATTTTGATATCTTTATTTATTTAGAACTACAACGAAAACAACTGTGTGCATGCTTTGTTATTTTTATAAAGGAGCCCTATTATCTGTCAAGTATTATTAATTCATTTGTTATAATCATTACTATTATGACTGCTGTTATTTGGTGTTTCATCACAGGATATAGTACTTGTAGTTGGATCCTTTCAGTCATATGCACAGTTAAACAGAGCTGTTTTAAGCCTAGGTTTGGACATTATCAGGGTAGAAGCCTGACTCACATCTTCAGAAAGACTGTTCCAGATTTTAGCTGCATAAAACTGAAACCCTGATGTTTAGTCCTGACTCTAGGCACCAGCAGGAGACCGGCCCCTGAGGTACTCAGTGTCCGAGATGGTTCATGAGGCACTAACATGTCAGAGGTGTACTTTGGTGCAAGGCAGTGGAGAGACTTATGCACAAGCAGAGCTGCTTTAAAGTCTATTCTCTGAGCCACAGGAAGCCAGTGTAGGGACCTGAGCACAGGACTAATGTGTCCGTACTTCCTGGCTGTGGTCAGGACCCGAGCAGCAGTGTTCTGGATGCACTGCAGCTCTTACAGCTCGTTTGGAGAGGCCAGTGATCAGGCTGTTACAGAAGTCTAACCTACTTGAGACAAAATGGAGAAGTCTCTCCAACTCAGGTTTAGACACTATTTCTCTGATTTTGGCAATGTTTTTTTAGATGGTAAAAGGCTGCCGATGTTATTAATTTGATGTGGCTGTTAAAGTTCAAGTCTGAGTCCATTATCACCCCGAGATTTCTAACCTGATTTGTAGGTTTTAGAGAGAGAGACTGGAGGTGACTGCTGACACTTTCTCTTTGTTTCTATTGAGCAAATATGATGACTTCAGTTTTGTCTGAATTTAGCTGGAGAAAGTTGTTTTGCATTCACACACTGACCTGTTGGATACAGTGACAGAGTGAATCCACTGGTCCATATTCACCTGCTGTCAGTGAGACATAGACCTGAGTGTTGTCTGCACAATTGTGGTAGGACACATTAGTACTTTGTATTAACTGGCCGAAAGGCAGCATGTAGAGACTGAACAGAAAGGGTCCCAAGATTGACTCTTGGGGCGCCTCACAGGTCAAAGCCATGTAGTCAGAGATGCTGTTACCAATTTCAACAAAGTACTTCCTGTCTTCTAGAAAGAACTTCAACCAATTTAGGGCAGTGCCAGAGGTGCCCACCCAGTCCTCTAGTCTCTGTAAGAGGATCTTATGGTCCACAGTGTCAAAAGCAGCGCTCAGATCGAGCAGGGCTAAAACTGAGGCTTTGCCTGCGTCAGTGTTCAGGCGGATGTCATTTGTCGCCTTGATAAGAGCGGTCTCAGTGCTGTGATGGGGTCTAAAACCTGACTGGAATACACTGAAGGAGTTGTTTATTAGAAGAAAGTCAATAACCTGTTGGTTAACAGGTTAACATTTGAGACAGGCCGGTAGTTGTTCAGACCGCTCTTCCTTAGGAGACGCTTTATGACTGCAGTTTTCAAGACTGTTGGGAATGTTCCAGATTGTAGTGACATGTTATCTATGTAAGCGAGTGGTGGTGACAAACTGCTCAGCAATCTAGTGGGTAACATATCAAGGCAGCATGTAGATGAACTCAGACTGGTGGTGATGTCTTAGATGGATAATTAATCAGTTTATCTTTTATACCTTAACAAACATGTAGACTTGTATAGTTCTGATTCTGCTGTAGCAAACAGCTAAGAAGTGGACATTTATTTAGTTTAATGTGAATCTTCATATTTATGAAGAATATGCCAAATTAAAAGTCCAACAGGCAAATGATAACTATTGTAACTCTCACATGCCTGAGAGAGAACCCTCTAAATGAGAGAGGGATGAAGTGTGTGAGACCACTGTTGACAGATATAACATCGCACAGCAGTTGAGGGAATTTAAAAAAATATGTATCCATCCTGATTAATCTGTGTTTTAATTGCACCACTAAAATAAAAGGTCATAATCCTGATAATAGCAACAACACGTGTCCTTTTTTACTAAGTTTTACCATCCTGTTACAGCAGCAGCAGTTGTTACCAAGGTAAGAGAGTGCATTTAAACATCAGATAAATGTTAAACTTTAAATTTGTCAATATATCAAAATAAAAGACAAAATCTTTAAATAGAAAAAAAAAAAACACTTTAAAGGCTAGGTACATGTAGGAATAACATTAAGAAATTAGTTAAAATGCAAGGAAGATTTTGTTTCCCTCTTATTTCTTTAAGTCCAGAGAGGGGCGAAAAAAGCCACATGCTGCTGAAAGCCTGGCTTAGCCCTATGACAAGTTTAAGATTTAAGGCTCTTATTTCTTAACACTAGTGTGAGGTTTTATTGATTAAAGTTAAATAAAATGTAGCTTAGGTCTTCAACAATCCAAAAACAAGGAGATGGTGTATTACCTGCGGCACTGGATGCTGAACCATAGTGCGTCTTTGGGTCTTAGACTGGGTTGTCATCAGAGGGGACATTTTAGGTGTGAAGACTGGATCTACGTCCACATCACGAAG
This sequence comes from Scarus forsteni, assembly GCA_036419115.1. Taxonomy (NCBI): domain Eukaryota; kingdom Metazoa; phylum Chordata; class Actinopteri; order Labriformes; family Labridae; genus Scarus; species Scarus forsteni. The sequence continues at coordinate 12,312,835 of JAZDUH010000182.1, read as the reverse complement.
GTCACGTCGCCATAGCTTTTTGGAGTGGGAGCCAAAGCGGGGCTGGACTGTGTGCCCCATACTGGTCGTGGCTACAGAGGGATACAAGCATTTCATTAATGATTCTGTTTTACTAATAGATGTGAGGACAGCTCAAGAGGAATAGAATAGAATTAATATTTATTCATCCCACGTGGAGAAATTTGCAGCATTACAGCAGCAAAGGGGACGGCACTCAATAAAAATAAAAAAATAGACTTAAGTATAAAAATAGCAGTAAGTGCATTATTCTACCAATATAATGATGGCTTGGATACAAAACTAAAAAGGGAGTCTTATGAGGATTGTTACACTTTTCAAAAAGTGATAGAAGAGTTGCACATGGAAGTATTGCAATTGGATGTAATTTCACATTGTACCTTGCATAGGCCTGTCAAGATAACAAATTTTGCTGGATGATAATTGTCCAAAAAATTATTGCAGATAAACAAAATTATTGTCAATATTATGCTGATTTTTTTTTTTCATTTTGTCATTTATGTAATTATTATGTATGTCATAATAAAGTGAGTACACCATATCAAAAGCAATAAACTTTAATTTCTTAAGAGTATTTAACGGTTATTGGGAGGCCAAGATCTTTTAAATAATATACATTAAGCAAACAATATAATAAATTAAACAAACAAAAAAGGGGGAAAAAAAACAATGAAAATGAAATGGACTCTCTTTTAGGAAAAAATGCATGTAAATAAAAATAATTATACACATCAAAAACTATTTAAATAAACTTTCTCTGTTAAGAAAAAATGAAACTCCAATAAAAACAATAAATAAGAGGGAGTTTTTACAGTTCCTGAATAGTTTGTGACATGTACTTTCTCCCAGTCAATTCGTCCTGTCTGTCAAACATTTGTAACATTGCTGGTTTTTCAACCGTATTGAAGGATTGAATTTCTTTTGCAATGCAGCAAACGACACTGTTTCTGAGCGTGCACCATTTTGCGCTTTTATTTATATTTCCTTTGCAGATCAAATGCCTCAGTTAGCGCTGACTGCCAGGACAGAGGCTCAGCTGCACCTCCCCTTCGTTGTCACCACTATTCTCAAACAAATGCGACATATCGGCTCCTTGGTGTTCATGGGCTCACACCTTGTTCATTCTGTATAAAACCAACATATTCCCGCACTGGGGCTGTGGCAGCCAACTTAAGAACCGTAGCTTTTGTGCCATCATTCATATTAGTATTTGTTTCCTTGTTACTCCTCGGTACACTCACTTCAGCTCTCCGTGTGTGTGCGCGCACGAGTGGCACTGCCTCCCCACCAAAGATTGCATGACTGACAAATGCTCACTCCCCTATAAATCCGCTATATAATTGATGCGATGTGTTTAGAAATATGGACAGAGTGAGCCATATTCTCATTCAGCCTCTTTGGTAGAAATAGAGGAGGAAAGCAAACATGCATGCACGTGTTAGTTTATCGAGGCCGGCAAACTTACCGGGGACGTTTTTATTTATCGTTCAGTTAATTGATTTATTGGTTATCGTGACAGGCCTAACCTTACATGACATATTTTGGGGCATGAGGATCCCAAGTTGGACACATGTTCCTCAGAGCAAAGATTAATGTGAAGCAGCTCCTGAAAAAAATATTTTCTGCTATTGCTATGAAGGAATCAAGTCACTGGGGCGTTTAGAAAATTGCTGACCATAACTGAAATACTCAGATGACTGTCATTGACTAGGCTGAACTGGCTCAAGTTTCGACGAAGCTTCAGTGCTCTCAGCTGCTACTCTGACCAAAATCAGAACCATAGCCTGATTCTTAAAACAATTAGACTTTAAGTTAACGACGCATGGGCTTTTAAAGTAGTTTCATCTCAACAGAAGTTTTAATTGCTGCTGTCCTGGATCAAGTCAAACTGCAGCCATTCATTCCTGCAAATAGTCTGTGATCAGGCCCCACAATGGTAGGCCCTGTATACTGCACACACTCAATTTTGCTGATATTACCAATACCAAACTTGGAGCGCAGAGAGCACACACATACCACACTAATGGACTTTCCCTGCAGTATACAAGCTGAACTTGTTACAGTTCATTCTGTGCCTTTTGCCTTGTTCTGTTCTTGAAGTATTGAAGCACTGTATTGAAGTGTATGAGCAGGTGAGACTCAAACTGAGCTGTGATGTGTCACAAACCCCTTTGTAAAGCTTTTTTGATTACTTGCTACAAACTGTTTCCAAGTGCTACTGGTGGTGACAGAGTCTCCTTGGAGTACAAAAGAATAGAAACACAAATCATTTGTGATGGTGGCACAAAAACACCTGTTGTGGCAGAATTATTCAAGTGGCAGAACTGATGATAGTTCACAGCCAGTAGCTGTTAGGCTTGCTGATATTAATTCACATCTGTTTAGCCTTGCTTCCGACATCTTTTCTTAAGGACTCATTTCAACCCAACCAGCATCCCTGTATACTACATGGTAAATTTCTACTCCCTTAAAAAGCTTATTATGTTGTGGCCTTACCCAGGCAGGGGGGGAAACTAGAAGATGAGAATTATCCAACTCCCTCAGCACTTCCTCCTCCCTAAAATGTGCACCTCTGAAGTACTCCACTGGGTGATTTGAACATGGGGCATTCATTGATTTTGTTCTAGATGCTGTTGTATGGGAGGTGCTGATACTTGGAACCAAATCATTAGACTGGAGCGTCTAACTCAGTTTGCACCCTTACTTCATTACAAATTTAATTTCAAAGGAAGCAGCAGCCAAATTCACAGTGTCTTTACCAGAAGAGCTGCAACAAGGCTCTGTTATAGTTAAATGAAGAAACATTCACATTAAATCTGCGAGGCCGTAACAACTGTGCCGATTAATGCTGCAATCAAATTTGTATGTGTGCCTCCACATACACACAAAGGCAGAGACATTCACCCGCAGGGTTCCTGTCTCCCGCTGAGTCTCTGTGCTTTCCTCACTCCAACATCACACCTTTTTTACCACCACTGGGGGTGGAGCAAAGAGGGGGTCAACTCGTTCCCTCCATTCTGTCTTAAGAACATCATAGTCCAGACAAAGTGTCAGAGTGGGGTAAATATTACACCTTGACAGTGCCGTGTGAATTGGGATAGAGATATACTATTTGACAAATGCACCTAGGCCTGTCACGATAATCAATAAATCAATTAACCGAACGATAAATAAAAACGTCCTTGGTAAGTTTGCCGGCCTCGATAAACTGACTTGTGCATGCATGTTTGTTTTCCTCCTCTCTTTCTACCAAAAAGGCTAAATGAGAAGATGACTCACTTTGTCCATCTTTTTTAACACCGGGGTGCATTGGTTCTCTCGCGGATTTATAGTGGAGTGAGCATCTGTCAAACATACGATCTTTGGGGGGGCCGCTCACGCGTACACACGGAGAGAGCTGAAGTGAGCGTCGTGAGGAGAGACGAGGAAACAAACGCCAATATGAATGATGGCATGAAAGATACGGTTCCTGAGCTGGCTGCCACAGCCCCAATACGGGAATATTTTGGTTTTAAACAGAATGAACAAGGTGTGAACTCAAAAAAAAAAAAAAAAAAAAAAAAAAAAAAATAAATAAAAAAGCTAAATGGTGTGCTCTCACAGTGTCGTTCACTGCATTGCAAAAGAAATGCAGCCCTTCAATACGGTTTAAAAGCCAGCAGTGTTATAAACATTTGACAGACAGTACGAATTGACTGGGAGAGTGTACATGTCACAAACAATTCTCGTATAAACTCCCTTTATTTATTGGTTTTATTTTTGTGTGCGTTTTTATAACAGTTTTGTTTTTTCTTTACAGAGACAGGGTCCTTTTTTAAATTTTCTTAATTAGTATAATTATTTTTATTTACATGCAATTTTCCTAATAGAGTCTGTTTCATCGTATTTGTTTTTTTTTCCTTTTTTTTGTTGTTTGTTGAATTTATTATATTGTTTATTTATTTTATTTAAAAGATCTTGACCATCCGATTACAGTTAAATACTCTTAAGAAATTAAAGTTTAGACTCATTATTGACATGGTGTACTCACTTTCTTATGACATATATTATAATTACATTAATGAAAAAATTTAAAAACTAAAAATAATATTGACAATAATATTGTTTATCATCAATAATTTTTTGGACAATTATCCAGCAAAATTTGTTATCGTGACAGGCCTAAATGCACCTTGTAGGGTACAGTTTAGATAGAAACATGAGAAAAAACCTGCATAAGCAGGAGTCGTAGCATGTTGCTCAGTGCTAAGAGCGTCTTTAGTGAACAGCAGCAGTCAGTTTCTATTTTTGTTGTTTTGCAGCGACTTTGAAAAGACCAAATGGTACTAAATGAACAACCTTTGGAGTCAAGTCAGAGAATCTGGATCTCTCATTGGAGGTGTGATTCCCCATCATAAATGATACTTCATGCTTACTGGCAGACTATTGCAAAGTCAGTTGTCAGTAAGTAAAACATCTACTGAACAGAGCAACCCGAATAAGAACATCCCTGACCATCTCTGTTAGCTACCAGGTTCCAAATGTTCTTCAGTGGGCATTCAGGCTTAGCCACTTCTTGCACTAAGAAATGTTTGTAGAATGTCATTGCCAACAACTTGTGTTAATACGGAGTACAAAACAGGGTTGAGAGGTGAATGAAAACCAATGAATAATAAGTAAATTAGACTTTATAAAACAGGTCATTCTAAAGAATAAATGCTGCCTTCTACGACAATAACATTTAAAAATGAAACATTTCCTAGTTAAAGTGTTTAGTAAAATGATGATCTTACAGTAAACAGGCTCACTCTGCTGATTGCTCTCCCCTTCAGATGTCTGTTTTGTGATGTTGCGTTTGAAGCAGGTGCAGTCAAACATGCACTGAGGCTTGCCACAGTGGAACGGGCCCGGGTTCAGTTGCTGTAGACTTGAGCACACACAGCCCAGTATGCAGAAGTCCTGACCGCATTCAGGTCTTTGCCTGTACTGTGGATGCTTGGGTGTCTTTAAAATCTGACTGGGTCTCATCTGATGAAGAGGCAAAAAATAAGGCAATGTGTAATAATTACGTGACAAAAACCCACAAACATAACTCTGTAAAAAAACTTGTGCAGTATCCCGGATACCTGTTTGGTCAGTACGGCAGACAGTGCCACAGAAACCCTGTCTTCAGTCATCTGTGTTCTCGGCAGACCCTCAATAAGAGCTCCAAGCTCCATCCGCATCAGACTGAACTGAGACTTGGTAATGCCTGGGGGTCTTTGTGTCCTGCTCGGCTTCTGCACGGTGTCTCTGAAGAGAAAGCATGATTGAGCAGGTGAGTGTTGCTCATTGAAGAATTCTTCTTTAAAAGCACCATGGCAGAGTCAATGAAGCATTTTGAAAAAGGAAACAAGAGATTTCTTAACCATTCAGACCGTCAAACAAGGTCAGACTAAAGTGCTCTGCTGAAAGATGGTTCTCTTTTTAGAGATTAACAGCATTTTCAGACCCGAGTTCACAACTGTGTGATTGTACCAATATGAGAACATTGTTATTTTAAAAGGAAATTGGTTCAGATTCTTTTGGCTATGAGGGAAGTAGGATCTAAATTGTAATGGTCAGACTTTAGCTGACAGCCAACCACTTTCCCTTGACTTGTAGAAAAAAGGAATAAATCACGACACTTCCTAATGCCACAACTTTATGACAAAGACACTGGGAAAAATCTGACACTCCAAATAATGAGGTAGACAAACAGTGAAATTATTACTTTGGTGAAACTGAATCCAAGCATCCAGCCGCATCAGTAGTTTCTACAGATGAAGCAGTGGAGGTAGAATGGCGGGCAAATTTACGGGACAGGGGGCCAGGCTTTTTCACCTGCCCTGTGACCCTAGAGGTTGTGTTTCGACGCTTCAGCACACTGTCCAGGGTCTTCACATAGCTGGAGCTCTTAGCAGGCAGCTGATAGGACACAGAGCCCTCAGGGTTTGTGGAGAAAGCATCAGCACGCTCACTGATGTACTGAGCCTCATTCTCCAAGTACTCATCCAGCATGTTGCTGCAGAATGCAGAAAGGTTTTTTTGTGATCCTTTAAAGGGAGAGAATAACACATATGAACCACATAATAGCACAGTTAAAATATGTCAGTACCTCTGATTTTTTTGATGATCACACAAGCAAACATTTATTGATTACAGAAAAACACAATTCAACTTACCATCACAGTTTGAGAGCGATGTGTCTTTATTTTTAATGAACTTGTTTCTCCATCCCTTTATTTTTGTCATGTCGTTTGTCTTTCCAGTCCGTGAAATGAAGGGTAACCCTTTGGAAAAAATAACAAATAACAAATGCATCTTTTAGAATTTAGTTTGATAATACAGCACACTGATACTTTATTCACATCCTTGCTAGGGCCCGACCAATACGGATTTTTTGAAGCTGATGCCGATATTTGGCAGAAAAAAAAATACAGATTATCAATTAATCGTCAGATTAATGAAACAAATATATATAATAAAAAAAATTTGGTCCCTAAACACTTACAACAATGAATACATGAATTACATGCAGAACATTTGACTGTTTTACAGTACTTTGTGCCTAAGTATTTGTTTAACTCTACAACACAGCGGAATTTTCAAGTCCAAAAACATGCAGAAAAACATATAACCACTGGGAAATTAATTATGTAACCTAAATAAAATAGTGAGCAAAACTGCAGTCAATTCCTGCAAAATAAATAACCTTATTTAAATTGTAAATAAATAGATGACACACAAACTCTTATCTTGTCACATGTTGTGGCCGATTTTGAATACTTCAAAAAGAACTTTGATCAGCCAATTTAACCGACCGTCCAATATATTGGCCAGGCCCTAATCCTTGATCAATCGCTACCTCTGTTAAGGTGTTCATGTTTTTGCTGTTTGTTTGTTAGCAAGAATACACAAAAACAACTGGACTGGGCTGAAATTTTCAAGAGATGTTGGGAACAACCCAACTTATAAATTATCAGTTTTGGTGGTGATCCAGATAACCGCATTAGCAAGCAATTGTTTTTGGTCAACAACTGTCTAATTAATAATGATATCAACATAGTTCAGAGTGCAAGGTGTGGGTTTTCAAGGAATCAAATCATGATGCTAAGTCTATCATGGAACTATTGCTTATAAATGTGACAGCAGTATGTGAGTTACCTTGGTGGAGGTTTGCGCTCTCTAAGTGCCTTTTAATTATGAATCTTTCAAGTTGAAAACACCTTTGAAGCAACACTGATACACAAGTTGATCAACTTTCCAGCCACATACACATCTTTACTTTTTAAACACTTTAATTTAGATTAAAAACAAAAAGATGATAAGTTGAAGAGTTTTTGGAGCAGTTTATCCTTAGTTGGGGTTGATTTTTAGTGGATACATTTGTGCATCTCTCAGGAAACCATTTTGATGATGTTGATATCCCTAAAAATAGAGTGTCAGACTCTTTATTAAGTCCTGCTTCTGCATGATCAGGGTAATAAACACTTTTGTGTCCAAGAAAAATCAAATGAATGTCCCTAGCTAAGAACAGACCCTGAATCAAGCCTGCTGAATCAATCAAAAGATCAGTTTAACTTACCACCTGGGGCCATCTTGTCTTGATTGGATAACACTGGTGGAGGCAGAGGCAGGAGAACACCCAAATACCGCAGGTCGATGGGTTTAGCTGGGCCAAGGGAGGACAACTTCAAGCCAACTTGAAAATAGGACATTAAGAAGGCAACAAGAGAAAAAATAAGCACTAAGATTTTGTATAAGCTGCCCGATGAACAGCAACCAGGATGTTTGTCTTTATGAGAACTTACCCTCCTGCAGCACGGGATGGATGACTTGTCTGTGTTTAAATGCTGTGAGGTCCTGTAGCAGGTCGGCCTCCAGGCGCTGTATCTTCTCCTCATCAGACTCTCTGATCTCTTCCTCTACTGAGACACAGAAAAAAAGTTAACAGAATGACTGTGTGACGCTCATCCTGTGTGACCAGCGCATAACTGGAAAATGGACTTGATGGATAAAAACGACCGTTGTGATTGGAAGTTTCTTTGATTGCAGAAAGTAATCATTGTCAAAATTCTGTAATAAGTCTGGGTAAAAATATGACCACACCGCCTTGCTCATCCAAGAGGTGCTGTTGGACACAGAGCTAAAACTCTGCAGTTTTCTTTCTGCACTGCAATCGTCATTGCACGTAGTGAAGCAGTCCCATATTCACTACAATGGTCCACTCAAAATTGTTGTCAATGCCGTTGGCATTCTCATTAACAAGTATCAAAGAAATGAGGATATAAACTGATATGGTCGCGAGGATCTCTGCTGCCTCATCTACTGGCATATAATGAGTGCTGACTTCCGCTGTGTATTTTTGACATCATGTTCTGTCTACTGACAACCCTCCCCTGCCTCCGTCCACTTCCTGGATTATGAGTTCAGTGTAAATTTGAAGCCTTTACACATTTTTGGTTTTTACGATTACAGTTTTTTTTTCTTACATATATTCATTTGTTATTCATAACTAACTCAATTAACCACATGCATTTTTGCCTGATCAGAGTCTTTGATCCTTAAATGTAACAAAGGGAGGTCACATTATGGCCAAATAACATTTTATTTAATCTAAGAAAATGTTTATGTACAGCAGCACTCCATTTAACCATGCTATACTTCGGTCAGAGAAGTAAAAACATTGATATTCATACTTGCTTGTTCCCACTCGGCTGATGTTGTTTGGGCTACAGAAGATGCAAATGAGCTATGGCTTGGTTTGTCCCCGGCGTGAACCTCAAGAGCTTCCTGTAACCCACAAAAATATTCAAGCTTTTGAATCTTATAACTTTTATGACTGAGCACAAAAAATACAACTGAGTTTCTGCCTTAACTGACATCAGGAAGAAACAATAAACAAGAACAATAAAGATCTTTGGATGGTATTCAGACACGTGAAGGCATTATTCGCAGTAAGGTGAAGTGTTTTACCTTTGAGGTGAATGATACAAACAGCAGGCCTTCTACATCATCCAGCTCTGGTTGCATAGCGACATTTAATGATGGGCTGCGATTAACTGTGGAGCCGGCAGCGCCAGCTTTCCACAGTTTTCCTCTGTGTTTCTTGATCCTTCTCCTCCTCCTCCTTCTGTGGTACCCAACTGTTGATGCCGGGGTAGAGGTTTTAAATTTTGACATCCTGGATAATGCGTTAGGTGTACATCTGAAGCCTTTGTGCATCTTTGGGGTTGCTATGTCAGCATTCGGTTCTTCTTTGCCATCGTTGGCTGGGCGTTTATTAACAAGCACAAGCTCTCCAAGGGCATGGTTTCCTCTAAAACAGGGGACATATGGGTCAGCCTTGAGGGCAGAGGTAGACATTATGGGCTTTAGGACCAGCCTGGATTCTTGCTCAGTAGAGTCTGAGGTAGGAGTGATTTCATTCTTTGTGCTGCAAGTGAATGAAAAAGAACAATGACAACATGTAGTGTTAACTAAGTTAACAATAGGCATTAGAGGTAGATCACTTTAATGCTGTACCATTTTAGGACAACTTTATGACACTTTTCCATTTATCCTGACAGCTCAAGTCCACTCACTTTTGATAAAAGAACTTTGTTCTCTATTACAGACTATGCAGTGCCTTCTCAACATACAGTAGATGCTGTTATCATAGCACAGTTCCACATAACTGCTGTGAGCAGGTAAAATGGTCCCTGGTTCTCATCCTGTGGTTTCACTGGCACAACAAGACGAAAGGTTTTGTTCCAAAGAGGGTTGAAATCAAGAAAACAAAATACTGTAAACTAGGGCTGGGACGATTCACTTTTCTCCTGATTCAATTTTTTAAGGTGCTGATTCGATTTAAATTGCGATTCTACGATACTGCAGATTAATTGCAATCTTTAGTTAGCTTTTTTAACACCAGTGAAAAGATGAACAACACAAAAAATACACATCATGCGAGTCAGTTTTTATGATTTATTGTGCAATATATTTCAACCAGCTGTTTATACTCACTCTTCAAAAGCCGGGTTTGCATTTAAAAGCGGCTTATTCATCCTTTAGAATAGGCACCAGAGTTTTTTCAAGAAATATTAAATTTTGCTATCAGGATTCGAAAAGGCTATAGTTTCAAAGTGATCAGAGATAATGTGAAACTGTCATTGTGAAAAATCTTCAGTATGGCCCAAAATTTGGGATGGAAGTAAATTCGCTCATCTAATTTGCATATTATGATGTCACCAGATGGCAGCCATATCAGAAAATATACACAAATAAAGTGACATGAAAGCTTTTATCTCAGGAACTGTAACATCATACCAGCCATGAAATTTGGAATTTGGTTTGGGGTTTTTTCTCTCTAAGAACTGGAGGGCATATCTGTTTGTCTCCTTTGTAACAGGCTCCAGAATTCATCATCCGTAAAAAAATAAATAAATTAAAAAAGACCAAGGCTCAAAATTTGTCGGAATTCTGTCTCAACAATATCCAATAGGCTCATCCCTGAGTAAAACCAGCCATCATCATCACCGTAATTTACGGGCTGACCATGAACCCCTCAGCAGCCTTCACTGTGCTTTTACCCCCGGCTTCTCCCTCGTTTCCGTGGCGTCCCTCGCCATGGAGAGCCAAAGCATCGGCCTCGGTATGTGCTGCTTGGAGACTGTAATGGTGCGCGGACTGGCTTTCGCTGCGCGCCCATAAGCCGCCAGTTTTGTCCTCACTGGACGTCTGACCGTCATCCCCAGAGAGCAAATATTCCTCAGATCCAGAGTCAGCCAGAACTTGAGAAAGTTCTCTCAGCATCGTGAGTACTCTTACTCACTCTCTTTTACTCTGCCCATAGCTCTCTTTCCCTCTCTCTCTGCTCCGCTCTACATCCTCGACAGCCACACTCGCGTCCCTCAGCCTGGTGTGAGTTTCAAAACAAATATACGCCAAAATTTTGAATAGAAACACGCCAAATGCTGCTCTTATTAAAGTATCACCTGTCCACTATCTGCTGTTGAAAAGTAGCAACACTACTCAGCACTATTTTAACAGCTATGGCCTGCTTTATCCAGCAATGTCGCTTGTTGCAATTTTGCGACTTTGGTGTCTAAAGAGTTAACACAATAAATTGAAGCATTGAAATTTGGAATAAAATTTGACCTTTGAACAAAAAAAAAAATCAATTTAAAAATTGTCAAACAAAAAATCCCGATACTTATGTGAATCGATTTTTTTATCCCACCCCTACCGTAAACGATACAGGAGAGTCTGGGGTGTTATCAACAGTTAAATGTCAAAAATGCTTGCCCTTTTTGGCCAGTACCAAAAGGGACTCCAGACAGCATGGTAACTTATTACAACATAACACCTGACGACTTGTCTTCAGAGACATTATCAACAACCCATAGAGGGTAGAGAGCAGCTTTAAAAATGACAAATTATCCTGCCTCTACGGAGTGGACTAACAGAGTTAAGGAATCTTTACAGCTTCTTGAATCAGTCTGTTTTGTTGAGTCCTGAGATGATCTGCAGCAGAAATAGTGAGTAATGTTAAACTGCTGATATATTCATGATATGCTGTGCCTGTGCACAGGTATTGCCTCCATGGGATTCAAAACATTAATACTATTAAATGTCACCAGGCTTGTTGTCTGGTTGCTGTAATACACTAGTTATTATAACTACTCCTGCTAATTCTGCTACAGCATTGTCATGAGTTTAGTAATCACCCTGTTATTGTGGGTTCCTGGAGAGTTTGTGTTCTCACTGCAAGCAAACTGCTCAATGACCGTTCGGAAACAAGCCAAGGCTACCTTTTTTAGGTGAGGTCAGTGCGATTGTTTGTGCCGAAACAGGGATCAATTGCTGTTTCCATTTAAGTGCAAATAATTGTGTTCAGCACGGACTCCCCCCTGGTATCAGAATAAGCCTCCCAAACTATACATGTCTAATAACCACCTTAGATTAAGCTCACAGGCACTTATTATCTTATGTTAACCTGTCACTATTCATATCATTATGATAATATCAAACAATGCTAACACACATTGCATGTTTTTCTCATACTGTCAGGGTCTAGCTTGCGTGAAAACAAAATTGAGTCCCATAATTCTCCTGGACTTAAACCTACATCAGTAAATCTACAATTTAACAGAGTATAAAGCAGTCTTTTGTCAAATCCAATGTGTATCTCTTTTCTGTTATGTTCTATTATTTATATGTTCTATTGGACAAGATACGGTTCACTTGTTTTTTATGATGCAGGTAATCACCTCACCACTAGCCTTAACTGCACAAATCCAGCTCACTTGATGTACGGCCATACCAGACTGCTCACCTTTGACATTAACTTAGAAGCCTTTCAGTAAAAACTTTGTTCTGGAAGGTCTATTTTTTTGAAAAATAAATAAATAAAACATAAAAAAAAAAAATAATTTGCAGACCAGAGCACAGAGTTAAGTGCTGCAGTGGAGAAAACAAACAAAAACAAAGTGCGGAAACACTGATACAGTCCTCTGTAGAAGCTGAAGTTCAGATGATTACCATTATAAACTTGTTTGATTGGTGTGATAGTGATTCCAGGAAAAGAGAAAAATAAATATACATACACAACCCATTATCATTTAAGAGTAAAGCTAATGTCTGTGATAAGTGGCACCATGTAAACTTTTACGGCTTAATGACAACCACACACTCTTTATATATGGAATATGTTACTTCATTATCCTAAATAATGTAACGTTACATAGGCATAAAGGGGAACTGCATTAGACTGTGGATGTGTCATTCCTGAAAAGTCTATACATAGTCTTGTCTATAAATAACCTTGCAGTTGAGTTAGACCTGCCTGATTTAAAGCTGTGGTCAAACAGATCGATCTTGGCTCACTCCAATCCGCAATGTCTGAGCGGCACTGCTCAATCAGCATCCTTTGAGAGATGGGAGCTACAAGCGAGACAACAGCAGGAACAGACTTTCTGTATAGAGGCTAGCACAGATGCTAACAGCTTTGGTAGCAGTTTTTTCAAAACCTGACCACATTTCTTTGTTTGAATGAAAAACGAATACAACTACAAACATCCCTATAGAAAGGATGTTTTCGCTTCACCTTCCACAGGTTTTGGAGAGAACGTCTTTCACATAGTAGCTGAAACACTGCACTTTAAATCACATCTGTAGTGCTGGACAACTGCATTATCTGATAAGTATGTTATGAATGTGACTGCAGAACAACCGTCCAATCACCTGCCTGAAATGCTATAAAGAGGTCCGACCCATTCTGAAACATTTTCGGAGTTCTTTCCCAGGTGTACTAGGTGGTTATGTTGGTAAAGCCAGCCATCAGAGTTTAATGCAATGACCTCTGCAAAAGTGGACAATGCTGTGATATTTTACCACCCATCTGTTGCAGAAAGACAAAAAATTGTCAAGTACTTACCTTAGATCCACAGCCTCCACGTTTTCATTGATTTCAGCAGGTATTAAAACAGTGGACTGAGTGTTAGACTTGACTCCAGGGTGAGCCCCTGATGTAATGCGTTGTAGGCGGCTGTTGTTCCCATCCTCTCTGAAGCTTTTGGCAAATGGATTGTGATTAATTTTCAGCTGCGTGATGCGAAAGTTCTGGTATGTTGTCACGGCCATAAACTCAGTTTGTGGAAAGGCAAAAGAAGTGCTCTCCGGACCTAACACTATAGGTTTGTCTGGAGAGAGTAGGTCCCCATCCTGAACAGGAATCACGTGAATCCTGGGAATGTAACGCTGCATGGAGTGTATGACTATATGCCCGTCCTGATCTTGGGGATTATTGGTCAGTTTGAGTTTGTAGAATGACACCAAGCTGCCCATCCAGTCTGAGCCTTTGGAGGGGGAGTTGTGATGAGTAAATCCACGAATGAAACCCTGAGACTGATCCTCTGCTGGTCCAATGATCTCCCATTTTGACTGGTTCCAGCGGTACTTGTGCCGGTCTGACGGAACAATAGCAAGAACCAGATTGTACAGCCGTTCAGGATCCAGACCTGCAAGCCGATATCTGCAGTATGGGAACATGCGACGCCCCTGTTTGGTGAGGATCATCTCAGTGCCACAGCTGTAAAACTGCTTCCATACGCTGTTGTTCTCCAGAGTGACGGTCACTCCTTTAGAGGTCAGAGCATTAGGAATATCCAACTCTTGGTCCCCACTGCCTAATGTGTTATGTGGCATAACAGGCAATGTTGGCAAAGATACCTCAGAGATGTTGACAAGGCCCATCCCTATAAATGTCAGAGAGTCTGACGTTGAGGCGATGTGTGAGGTATCTGGGCTGGTCGTAACAGTCCTGTTTAAGGTAGCAGGTGGTGTTGCAGCAGGTTTAGCTGGGCTTACCTCTGCAGGTGAAGACAGGGCAGGGCAGCAGTCATTATTCGCCACTGACACTGCTTTTGACTCCATCGCAGACTCATTTGTGGAAAAGGGTATAGTAGCAGGGGACGAGGGAGGTTTATGTGAGGTATCTGAGCTGGTATTTACTTTCCCGTCAATTACAGTGGTTGTTTTTTGGCTGGCTTCCTCCAGTAAGGATACTGGATCATTATGAGCCACTGTAATGGCTTTTGACTCAATTGTCACAGAGTCACTTGTTAAATCTGGCATCACAGTACTTTGAACAACAGGGGGTGATATGGGGATATGCAATGTTCCCAATGTGCTTTCTCCAGTCCTGTAAACGGTTGAGGGTGGTGCTGGAGCGGGTTTAGCAGGACTGGCCTCCACAGACGAAGTCGAAAACAGACTGTAATCTTTATTCCTCACTTCGGCCTCTTTTGACTCAACTGAAGTCTCACTTGTATTAGGTATTGTACTTCTTTGACCAACAGGGCGTATCTGTGAGGTATCTGGGCTGGTTGCAACAGTTCCCTCTAAGGTTGTAGGTGGTGCTACAGCACACTTAGCCAAGCTAACCTCCGCTGCCACAGAGATAGCTTCTGAACCTTTTAGAGTCTCACTTGTTGATTTTGCTGCTGTAGTACCATCAACAACAGATGACGAAGAGGGCATGTGTGAGATATCTGTGCTGGTTTCTAAAGTCTTTTCAGAGTCACTTAGTGGTGTTTTGGCAGGATTAGCTGGGCAGGCCTTGGTAGGTGAATAGGAAGCAAAGCTGAAGTCCTTAATAACCACTGAGATGGCCTTCGACACCACCACAGTCTCAGTTGCTAAATTTGGAATTGTGGTACTTGGAACAACAGGGGGTGAAGAAGGAGTATGTAACCTGGTTTCTACAGTCCCATCAAAAGCACCTGTGGGTGTTGAAGCAGGTTTGGCCTCCATAGGTGAAGAGAGAGCTGGGGTGCCGTCATTATTTGCCACAGAGACAGTATTTGACCCCACCACAGTCTCATCTGTGGAATTCGGTAATGCTGTGGTTTGAACAGGAGGAGATGAAGAGTGGACTGTAGCTGGGGGATCTGAGGAGGGAGTGTCTGCCATGCCCCCTTCATCTTCTTCCTCCTCCTCCTCCTCCAATGGAGCATGGGGGTCCTCCATGAATGTGGGATGAGAGTCCTTTGCAGTCATGACCAATGGCTGCCCCACGTCATGTGGCACCTAGAAAATAACATGACAGTATTGATGTCAGTGCTATCCCAAAAAAATAAAAGACCTTCAGTCAGACACAACTGCAAAAGAGTTGACAGAAAATAAAACACCCAATACAGCATCACCAAATGTTATTGACATTAGGGCTGAATAATATCTGGTTATAACATCACCGCCAACTCCAACCTCCTCAAGCTTATCACCAAATCCAAGCACTGGACCTTGGGAGATCGAGCTTTTGCCATCGCCACCCCCACCCTCTGGATCTCAATCCCCTTCCACATCAGACACTCAGATTCTCTGCTGTCATTCAAACAATCACTCCAAATATTCCTGCTTACAAATGTATATGACCCAAAGGCACTTGTAGGTTTTTTGTTTTGTTGTTATTCCTCTGTAAAGCACCGTTGAGTATTTTTTTGAAAAGCGCTTTAAAAATCTGATGCATTATTATCATTGTTATTATCATGACAACTGCAAAGAGCCCATGTGCAATTATTAAACTGCAGGATGTGCACTGTCAGTTACAGGACTTTACAAGCATCATGTTGTCATTTGTGTGTGGTGTTGAAACCCTAAACCAGTAATTTTCTTGTACCCTTTTCTTTTTACCATAAAACCTGTCTGATATTCCCACCAGTAGACCATGGTGCATGCAAAGTTTTGTTTTCTGCATGTTAAATGTGTAAGCTATAGACAATACTCTTTGCAGATAAAATGCCATCACAGTTTAAAGGTTGACCATGATAAATGCAGACTTTCATAGCTTTTTTTTCCTTGTCTGTCCACTTTTGGTCATGTGTATAACCATGATGTGTGTCTATCTGCAGAATAAAGACTGAAATCAGGAAATAGCACAGTCATAAGCAAACAGCAGTGCCGATACACACCTTGCTTATACAGCTTCGATTTGGGGAAAAAAGAGTGAATAACACATTATGAGTGGACTAGGGCTGTCACTTTATTCAATATTTGAATAACCGTTCGAATATAGGGATGAACATCCATAACCAAATAGTATACATATTGGAATATAATGTCAAGAGTTTAGGGTTTCTGTCTACGCAGGGCAGGGGGGGATAATGGAATAGCTTCGATTATTTGGGTTCATGTCCGAAAACCGTTCAAGTATGATTTTTAGGAAAAGTGACAGCCTTAGAGTGGACTGAGTGTCGTATCAGTAAACAAGGTTGCAGTAATATATGGATATTTTGTTCGAATCTGACACTGTTAACACCCGCAGCCTCTTGTTTACTAAATGTTTACTTGTGGAGTATATTAAGTATGCAGTCTTGTCTGTCTTTTCACATTTGCTACTGCCAATACAGAGCTCTTAGACGAGCCAGCTGTAGGGATGCAACAGGATGAAAATGTTGTTCACGTTTATTGGGACCAAAACTATCACGGTTATCATTATTTTTGCAGTTTTGTTGCAATGTGCTCAAAATGTTCAAGAAGCAATTGTGCACACACTTGAAATAATTTAACCCCTTAAACATTATAATTATAACTATCACCCTTACCCTCTCTGACTTAGGCTACGTTTACATGGAAACTCCTGACTTGAAAACGCAAAGATTTTTCCTTTGTGTTTTCAAATTATTCTGCATTCAGACGAGGACGGGTGAATCCGCTGTCATATGCATGCCGGTTCAACAGATGGCGCTGTAGGTCTGCAGAGAGGCAGCGCTGCTATAAAACACATACAAAGAAGAAAAACTTTTCACAAACTACAATGGCGAATAGACGCACAGAGAGGCAGAGTTTCTTTTCTGGACAACAAATCAGTCTGGATAGTTTTATGTGGATAACAAACTGAGCACAGTAAGAGGCTCACACATTACTCAGCAGATGGCTGAAGCTGTTGTTGTTCCTGGTATGCGCACACAGCCTTCATGTGAAAGAGTACTGCGCATGCGGTGACGTCAGGGTTTCACCCTGAAACGCTCTGTTGCGGGTTTACATGAAGATGCATGGAGAGCGTTCTGGAAACTTTCCACTCAAACAATGTAAACTGTGCATGCGGGCCTCTGTGAGGTGCCACCGCTACTTGGCCAAGGAGCAGACACAAAGTTCCAGCTTCTCCAGGCAATGAGCTGCATCACTGTGAGTTATTGATACAGTGTGGTGATCAACCTTGGTTTGCCGGTAAGTCAAACAGGAAACGGTAATCTAACAGCCGGCAATTTTACTGCGTTTTACCATTTTACCGGTAACCTTTACATCCCTAACTTGCTGGATTGTTTTTAGCCAAAGGCCAGCAAATGATAGGCGCCATAGATTTATATCCATTTTACACAGTTACACAGAGATGAAAGCAAATGGCCAGGAAACTCTTAGGAAATAGCTACAGCCCCTTCTTCCTGTTAAAAATGACTGTAAGATGGAAATGCTCTGTTCTTGATGTAACAAAAGTAAAAATTAGTTGACAGAAGCAAGCCATGGTCAACAGGTCACAATGTTTGCTTGCTACGTTTGAGTTTTAAAGGGGTGTACAGGAAAAATTGTGCGTCATAAAAATTACTAGAGTATATTTTCTGATCAAAATGTCATGTCACACAAGTGTACTGTATGAATGTATCAGATGATGTATGTCAAAACACGATGAAAAGCTGATGTATTGTCAGCTTTTTAGCGTGGGCGTTTTTAAAGCTTGTAAACAACAAGTGATAACTGCTCCAACGGTATCAGTTCTGGTTTCAAGATAGTAATGCTTTTACCTGTGTTGTTGAGGGCTGATTTGTTTAGTTTTGGATTTACTACTGGAGCATTTCTATGAATCAGTTTCATCAGATACGTTGAAATTAGTAAAGTTTCAGTATGAATTGCTAAATGTCTAGATATGATGTGCACAAGTAGCACATTACAGTGTAAAACGCCCGCGCTAAAAAGCTGACAATACATCAGCTTTTCATCGTGTTTTGACAAACATCATCTGATACATTCATACAGTACACTTGTGTGACATGACATTTTGATCAGAAAATATACTCTAGTAATTTTTATGACGCACAATTTTTCATGTACACCCCTTTAAAACTCAAACGTAGCAAGCAAACATTGTGACCTGTTGACCATGGCTTGCTTCTGTCAACTAATTTTTACTTTTGTTACATCAAGAACAGAGCATTTCCATCTTACAGTCACACAAGTGTACTGTATGAATGTATCAGATGATGTATGTCAAAACACGATGAAAAGCTGATGTATTGTCAGCTTTTTAGCGTGGGCGTTTTACACTGTAATGTGCTACTTGTGCACATCATATCTAGACATTTAGCAATTCATACTGAAACTTGACTAATTTCAACGTATCTGATGAAACTGATTCATAGAAATGCTCCAGTAGTAAATCCAAAACTAAACAAATCAGCCCTCAACAACACAGGTAAAAGCATTACTATCTTGAAACCAAAACTGATACCGTTGGAGCAGTTATCACTTGTTTACAAGCTTTAAGGCACATGGTTCAAATGGTGTTTTGGGCTGATATTTTAGGTAAGAACCCAGACAATATCTGGAAATAAACCACATTTTACTTGATAAGACATCTGCATAGTTCAGATGGTAATGGGTTTGAGGGGGTCTTGCACTGATCATTCAAGGGGGGTTTGTTTAACACACTCTCTCCAGCTTATATTAGGCAAATTAATGGAGATGTGTCATAAACTTAGATATTACAGTTTTTATTTTCTCATTATTGTGTTGTTTCTATACACAAGTGGTATGCATGTACGTCTGAATACATAGCAGGGCCCAAGTAGGAAGTTTATGCATAATGCATGATATTAAAACTAAAAACCAAACTGTTGTTAAGGGCAGATGTCACCTTGTTAAGTCTCACATTTAAGTAATAAGGCATCAAGGTAGAGACTGACATTGATATGAAAAAAGGCAGTCACCATGATGGATGTTCTGAATTTAAGTAAGTCTAATGCCACTTATGGGTCGCACAACCACAACATAAAAAACATATTTGGACTTAAATGCTACTTACTTTAGATTATACTAGGGCTGTAACACAATATTGATACAGTGATATATGGCACAATTTTGCAGAGCAATACAAGTGTTTATATGAATTTCACCATATGGATATTATATAGTTGCACACATCTGTTTTGTATTGTTGTTCAGCCTCCAGACACTAGCTGGCAGCAGTCATTTGGCCATTTGACTTGGTTACATCTAACAAAGCATGACAGTATTGTTTTGTAGAACTAGTTGTAGAGACCTTTCCTCCAACTGACACCATTGATTAGAGAGCATATAATGTGGTAAGTATTGTGGTTAACACTTTGATTCATTAAAAAGGAGACCATTGACATAAAAATGGTTATTTACAGCTTTTGACGGTACTGAGCATTCCTGTCATAAGATACACAATGAGCACGAGATTTACTTGCCTTCATGAAAACAATGTAATGTATACTAAGACTTGTCTGTGCTAACAAATGCAATGTTGTGCACATCACAATGTCAAAAAAAGCTTTGCAAAATCCCTCATTATTTCAAAGTAAATCCTCATTTTTTAAATCTCAGCAGATAACTAGCTTGAACGCTTATATGCAATATAGACTATGGGAATAAATTACAGACATACACTAAGCAGCATTGTGAATTTTTTTAGGGGTGATTTTATGGTTTGCAGTGTCTAATTGTCATGGTTTATATGGCAATAATAATACATTTAAGTGCAATTTTGCAGCAGTACTATACCACATATGATCACTTGCTATTATACGTTCAATCAACCAATGGATGGATAGAAGGTAAGTGAAATGTTTTATTACTGCCGACTAATTCGGGGAAACGTGTAAACAAATAAGCTACACAAACAAATACAAACATTGCATGCGTGCATCTCTAAAACTAGGTGATACGCACTTTATTTATTCTCTGTAATTTTCTGAAGGAGAAATTCTACTATTTAACCCACATTAATGATTTTGCAGCAGTTTAAAGGAAGTGGACTTTGACTCCGTGAAGAAGCCCCGACCGACCAATAGCCTGCTGGTAGCCACCCGAGGACATGGCTGACATCCTCGGCCGGGCTCATGTTTTAGTATTAATAGCAATATCAAACCTAGAATTTAATGAGTAACATATTTTTAATTGCTTCTGACATTAAATCTCTCCCTCTTCGAAGGGTGGGACGTTACCTGCTTTATTGTTTTCCTGCATCTGTCCTATCACTGTCCTTATCACCCAGCACACGAGTGCCTTCGTTTAAAGGTGTTATTCGACCCAAACAAGGACAGAAACGCAGCATAGCTGGATTATTTTTAGCGTTAACTACCAACAGTTCTCCTACAACTGTTTTCTCCGACAAAAACATAGGTCACGCTGAAATTAAAGTTGCCTAAAAGCAGCTCTTTCCACCTCACACACTGCAGGAAGCAGGCCCTGCTCCTCCACTCACCAAGTTGGAAAAGTTGCAGGTTGAGCAGACGCCTCACCTTCTCAACGTCCGTTTAATGTCTTGTGCCAAACGTTGGTGGTACAACACGGACGTTGACGCAGGACCCCAACTGTTGCACGTCGTCGCGGTCGTTGTCGGGGTGTCGCTGGATCCCTCGAACATAAACACAAACTGGCAAATGGAGGCCGAGGCAGAGCCACGCCACTGTGCTCGCATCGACCGACCCGAGCGTGCACTCCCAGGAGCCAAAGCGCATGCACAGTATCAACCCCCCTTTCAATGGCGCGTGATTCCCGGACCGCCAAAGCGAGGGACGCGGGAGTCTGAGTCCACCATCCCGGGGTGTTTTTTTCAGAGCTGGTCCCACCTCTGCACCGGTGCAGACAACTCACATCAAGTTTTCCAGATGTAAAGTCTCTGAATTTGAAGCGCAGACCTGGGGTTGTGTCCGTCTCCCTCTGTGTTTCCCTCACTTCTCGCACCTTTTCTCTCTCAGTTCAATTCAAACACACTCCTCGCTGCCCCTCTCCGTCTCTCCCTCTCACACACATCCGTGCTCTGGGCCGTGACGTCACACGTCTGCCATGGCGGTTGTGCTCCGGTAGCCAATGCGCAAGCGCTTCTTTAACGACTTTACAGTCCACTGTTAGCAATATAGTGTCAATAGCCTTAAAAGTAACCTTAAACAAACACAATCAAAGTGACTGTGTTGCTTTAATCAAGCACGGCTGCCTCAGTATAAAAATCTGCCATGAAAATGTATATACATTTTATGTGTCCCGCAAAGTATGAGTCCTTTTCCACTAGTAGAGCACTCGCCGCAAAGGTGTCCTAAAATGGCTTTGCTTTTTCAAGATGGCGACGATACATTTTGGTCATTTAAGTGATACATTGAAGGTATATTTCCACCCGAACACACCGACAATTCGACTGAAAGATTCGCGAAAGTCCATTATGGGCTTGCAGCAACCAACGATTTTTTGGTTCCAGCAAAGAAAAAGCAATGTCACCCGGGCTAAATAATTAGCATAGGTTAGCAATTTGTCAAGAATATCTTTATGCAGCAACATAATAACAAGAGGCATGACGTTTATTGCACTGGCTAATGACGCTTCATTGTCATTAAAGGGCTGGTAA
This sequence comes from Scarus forsteni, assembly GCA_036419115.1. Lineage (NCBI taxonomy): Eukaryota > Metazoa > Chordata > Actinopteri > Labriformes > Labridae > Scarus > Scarus forsteni. The sequence continues at coordinate 12,290,697 of JAZDUH010000182.1, read as the reverse complement.
GCAAAATGTACAGAATTAAAATAACAAGTATGCTACTAACAATTTAATAAAGTTTTGGATCAGCAGTGTATTAAATAAATTGGAATTGAGAACTAACTGCAGCTAGAGAAAGCTATAATGTAACAGGTATATTCAGGTGTTTGTAACCACAGTTTGCTTATAAGCAGTTAACTTTAATTCCAGCAACTGATACAATTTAGTCTTCTAGAAGCCTCCTATTTACGTTAGGGGGAATAAGGTTTTTGCAACGTGTTCAAGAGTCCACAGTGAAGCTCTTTTTTGGCCATGCAGAGGCACACCACATTCATGTCATTCCAACAAAACCTTTAACACATGCTACGGTGTCTTTTCAGTTTGAGCATGGTTATAATATCAGATGAGGTGACCATTATTATTGAAGTTTGACCATCTGTATTATTTGATAAATATTCATCAGCATTTTCCTAATTTTTCTCAAACCACATGTGTTCTCTTGATCTCAATGGTGATTTATATCAAGAAAGTATTTGTTATTTAGCCAAAAAATTTTGTTTGCAAAACATGGCGTTTACTGTGTCGATTAAAGGCAAGTTGACACCAGGAGCCCAAATACGTCGTTAAAACACCAGCCAGCCTCCCTCAAACAGTCTCAACATGTGAGCTCTTGTTGCGACGTAAGTTGCTGTAAAAGATAGGCAAACGCTATTAAATGTCAACGTCACACAATTACCTTAGATTGCACTCAATTTCCAATATGACGAAGAAATTGTCTTTTTCTGTCAAGACTAATTTTTAAGGTAATTATGGGGGGGGGGGGGGGGGGGGGTTCTGCTTATGTCTTGTGCACTAAATAAAGAAATTTAAATACACAGAAAATAATGGCGTGTTACTTCTGAGCAAAAACATTATTGGTGCAAGTTTAACCATGGAAATTCACTCCGTTCCTGTGTCATGTACCTAAAAATCATCTAATGCAAGAAGGGTTAAGTAGCCTACAGTTCCCTGGTTTGAAGAGTTAAAAATAATCAGAAGAACGTAAAACAAGACCCCGTTTTTGCTTTGACTTTACTTCTTTCCGTACACTAGCACAGACGTGAGTGTCACAGAGGCAGAAATAATGTTATTAACCAGCAGGGCGGAGTCTGTCGTTGTTGAGGAAGTGGGAGACCCATGCTGCACGTGGAGGTCTCATGGCGATAGGCTGAGTGAGAGCTGCAGGCTCACTTCACCGTCACCCAAGCACGTCTTAAACACAGGAAGGAGAATGCATGATAAACATTTATTTTAATATTTCATATGGCGAGGATGAATCACGCAGACGCATGAATTAATTTACAAGAAGCAGCGCAGTGACTTCTTTTTTTAAATAAATCAGACCATAGTGACAATGATGTCCACAGGCGTTCACGGCTATTTTAAGCGGAAGTGTGTCCAGAAAAAAAAAATCTGTACTTTGATGGACTCTTTCCACAAGGATCTCAAATATTGATCATAGATTAACCAAAGATAGGCAGATGGCGATCATTTAAAATATTTCCATTACTCAGAGGTGTTTTGTCTCGTACATTTGAACTGAAAATCATTGTATTAGCTTTATTTTCAGAATGTATCAGGGCTGTGAAATGATGTCAAACGTTGATGCTACAAAACTGATGGATATTGTGATTGTGAAACAATGGATAATTAAAGTGGATGGTCTGGCTGATTTGAAATAATTTTAATCTGCTGGTGCAATATCAAACCTATGAAGACAGTGAGTAATTATATGTGTTACAGGCTCACTGATTGCCAGTATTTGCTGTTTCATGTGAAATGTGCTGGGGACCAGTGTTGAGCCATAACTACTTTGTTATTGTAATATTAGGCCTAGTTTTGGAAGAACTAGTAAAAGTAAGGGATTGCAATTTCCACACACCATATCAAGTTATTAATCAAAGTAAAGTATTATTATTATTATTATTATTTTATTATTTTGCTATTTGTGGACTGTTTTTATGTTTAAAGTTACTCATGAATAAAAACATCAACACAAAACATAGGTTTAAGGAGAGTGAGCTTTACTGCCAACACCTTCAAGTTTGATTTTTATTTCTTTCAGTTTATATGTGAGAAATAAACAAATAAAAAACTGATGCAAACTAAAGTAATTTGTTCAGGGCCTTAATGGGGTTGCTGCAGGGACCTCTGTGCTCCGGGAACAAAATAATTCTTCAATTTGGCTTTAATGCACCATGTAGTTAGCGAGGTGAAGTAGTCTAGACGGTCATTATTGCATCCAAGTGTTTTATCACTAATCAGCCATCAGCCTGCATTAAACAATGTCTGCTGTTTGGGGAAGTTTTTCTGTTACATATATACAAAATGAATCAAATGCTCAGTGTCCCAGTAACTGGACTGTAAGAATTCATTGTAAGAAGAGATACATTTGGACTCCAGAGCCCTACAAATCAATTATTTGCCTTATTTTGTGTTTCTTAAAAAGATGTAAATATCAGACCCACTCCCATTTTAAAAGCGGTAAAACATTCTTTTCTTAACTTTTTTTCTTTTGTATTCACCTTGCCTCAGGTATGTAAGGATGTAGAAACCATAGATTTATTAAATTAATTTGTGAAGCCAAAAAAGACATGTATGATGTAACTCCTTTTTTTAAAGCCCCATCAACTCCTAAAATGATTCTTACTTTTCTCTCTCATGTACGAGCCATGCAAAATAAAATACAGGCAAAACTGCTACGGCTGGGAAGAGTCCTTACCTTGTAAGAGGCTATAAATGTGACTAACTGCTTAATTAATTGGATTTTAAATTCCCCATCTGGAATATTATTCTCCACAAAAATATGCAAACCAATTTAAAACCCTGCAAAAGCCATGAACACTCTGGAGCTTGTCTAAATATTACAAATTGAGGCAATCTAATAATGAAGATTCTCAGCTGTCAAGTGGAAAAACAAAATCACGTTAAAGATTATTCATAGTATGTAACTGATGTGAAATATTAGGGATTGTTTCTTAACATTGGACAGGATATATACTGTTTTTATAACCCATAATTTGATATGCTATGATAAACAACACACAATATATAATGTGAAGGTGCAACGTATTTTGGCAGAAAACATTCAAGAGTTCAAATAAAGTTGTTGTGGGATGAAATAACCACGTCCCCTACATTCCATACAGACTTTTGTACTTTTTACTCTGTGTGTAGGTTATAACACGGGGCATTATAGAATGATTCATAATGAAATATTGACATATTTTTACATTCAACATTTATTTTGCATTCCAATAATACAATATTTACTACATGTATTTTCCCACATGTGTTTTTATTGAACATGCATATTTTCAATGTGACTAAGTCACAATCAGACTCAGAGACGCAGTTACATTTTTATTACAGAAACTAAGTCCTGATATTACTAGAGCCCATATAAGCATAATTAAAATATTTGAACGTAATAATGCACTGTAGACACATCCTCACAGATCACAAGCCAACTCATTTTATTAACACCAAAAGCACAACTAACATCACAAAGACTGAAGGATGGAGGAAGGTACCTGGATCAAGTTATCACTATTGTTTTTTATATGAATGAAACAGAGCATATCCATATTCTTATAAAGCTGTTAAATGTAGAATTGAGTCAAGAATAAGGTAGTTTGTGAGTTTAAAGACGTGTTCTGCAGTAAGTGTTTATTTGGGGTAAGACTTTGGTGGTAAAAATTTGCTCACCATTCTCTTATTGCCAGACTGTACGAGAATTCGTCTAAGAGAAACATTTTGGTCTTGAACATTTTTTAAGTAAATGCAACTTGTATACTATGAAAACTTGGGGACTGAAACTTCCATGGCAGACTAAAGCTCCTGTAAGCGAACACTGTCTGATTTTGAAATAGGCTTAAATTACTCTATGCCACTTTTTGACTGACATTCAAGACATTGGCAAAAAGATTTCTATGTGGTTTATTTGATGCTTAACAGCTCTGCTGAGGGAGTGACAGCCAAGTGACAGCTCACTGCCAGGAAAGCTCTTGCATGTATTTTCTTTTCTATGTGAGTGTAGTATATGAAAATAAAAAGACAACAGGATCAGATTTTGCCTCACAAAATGTATCTCTTATTGTGCTTACTATATAGTAAGCTGTTTATCTCTGTGGGATACCCAAAGATTAAAATTAATTAAAGGTAACACATTGGAGCTGAAACTGCAGGCAGGGGCAACACAGAAGCAAGGAAATGCAGAGGGGCTTAAGCCTATGTGATAGTTCCTCCATTTATGCATCCATCTATCACCCTTCCATCCACCTATCCATCTGACTGACTGACCAACCAAGAGACCATTGGTTTATCTATCTACCCATCCATCCCGTTTGTCTGTGCCTGGTCTGTCTGCTCACCTGTTCATCCATCAGTCTACCCCCCCATTAATCTATCCAGGTGATTGACTAACCATTCATCCATCTGTCTGTCAGTCAAGTTATCCATTCATTCATCCAATCAAGCACTCAACCAACAAGCCACCTATCTGTCATCCATCCATCCATCTATCCATCATTTCACCCATCCACCCATTCAGTTCTACCATCCATTCTTCCATCTGAAACCAACTAGCCATCCATTCATCAGACTGACTGACTGACCAACCTGCAGACTATCTGTCTATCTATCTACTCATACATCAAAACAAATAATCCAACAAACCAACCAACAATCTGTCTGTCTGTCTGTCTGTGCCTGGTCTGTCTGGCCATCTATTCACCCATCCATAGTCCATAATTCTATTCAGTAGACTGACTGACCATTCATCTGTCTGTCCATCACTTCTTCTTATTATGATCCCCATTAGCACTTACAAAAGCATCGGCTATTCCTCCTGGGGTCCAACACACAAGGTCAGACAAATTACACACAACACAAACAAGCAAGGTCAACAACAAAAGAACACACAGCTCCTCATAGAGTATACAAAACATATACGTACAGAAGGTAACCAAAATGGCCATTCATTTACAAACATGGTGCAGAAACGAGGTTGTAAATACAATTTAACACATCAGACTTATTGTAATGATCTCCATCCAACCATGGCTCTGTATAGAACTGTTCTTTGGATTACACCTGTGGTAGGATGAGTCGGTTTTCAATTGCACTTCTAGTTTGGTAGTAATGTTGAGCAAACTGAGAAGATATTCTTAGATATAATAACTTTGGAGATTATACACAATTATACACCTGAGAAAATGTAACAAACCATAAGTGAATCTTTGTCTCACGGTAAGCCAGCCAAGTCTACTTTACTTTTCAGATACATTGGTTCTGTATGAGCACTGCAGGGCACACCGAGCTGCTTTATTCTGAGCCACCTGTCATTTTTTTAAGTCTTTCATTGAAGCACTATATCCATCCAGTCATCCAATCAGGCAATTAACCAATTAGCTATCTGGCTTTCTAGCCCTATCCATCCATCTATCTGTCAGTCTGTCAGTCATATCATCCGACCAAACAAACGATTGACAAACCATCCGTCTGTCAGTCCATCCATCTTTCTACCTGCTTGTCCTTCCATCCATCCTGCCATCTATTGCTTCCTTGGACGAAACATTTCTGTTTGTTAAAGCCTTCATCCATTTATCTATCTATCAATCTATCAAAAGAAATTTAACATCAAGCTCTAAAAATTGAAAGTCAGTTCTTTGAAAAATTCTTTAGGGTGAACAGATTGGTTCCTATCCCATACACATATGGACTGATCGAGGTATATGACGTGGAGATAAAGAACTCCATTTCGGTCCAAAAGGGTAAGTCACTGGGGCTAAATGTCAAATGAAAGATCAGGTAAAGAGTCCAGTCCACCTGAAACAGTCCCATAGCTGCCAGCACAGCGACTGTGCTTCTCTGTAGTTTTGGGTGAATCCTCCTCGTGTTGATCTGAGATAACCTGGTCACACTCTCCACGGGTTGCACAGTCCCCCTCTGTCTCAGCAGAACTGCAATGATGAGGATGCTGGATACTGTGACTATCATCACAGGCAACAGGTTGCATGCCAAGGCGAAGAGGTATTTGTAGAATTGGTTGAGAAGAGGACAATCATCTTCACTGCACTGAAAGAAGTCTGGTGGGCAGCCGCTGCTGTGTATTGTGATGTTTTCTGCGTACGCCTTGGGGCTAATGACAAAAACAGGAACACTTAGGAGCACCGAGAGCAGCACACAAAAACCACTGACCATCCAGGCTGACCTGATGTTGTCCAAAAAGATGGACAGGTTGACTCTTTTGTTGACGCTTCTCAGCTTCTGGTAGCGAAAAATGCTGATGAGAACAGTGAAGAGGATGCTTGAAATTTCCCCAAACACGGTCAAGAACTTCAGAAAACGACACAGGAGACTGCCAGTAGCGGTTGAGTCGATGGAAGTCTTGTATAGGATTATATCATAGATGTTCACAATAACAATTTCCTCCAAGTTGGCTGTGGCAAGTCCAAGGAGAAATAACTCAAAGGATTTAATTCCAGTGAACTTATTCTGGAGAATGGAGATGATGAGTAGTACATTACCCAGAAGTCCAAGGCAGGAAATGAAGATAGTTAAGCTGAGGAGGTTGACAGCGAAATTTACCATTATTTGAAATAAAATCACACAAACAGGAAAAGATCTGACCGTCCAACATGGAGCACAGTTGGCGTATAGCACATCACTGACCAGAATCCCTGTGCTATGAAATCCCCAAAGGTGGTAGAATCAGAATTGCTGATTGGCTGTGCTCATTATAAGAAAAACAAGAGGATGCTGGAAACACTGAAGGCTGGGAATCATTAAAGTTTTACCTCTGAGCTTTACCAAGCTTCATCTTGAGACCAGCTTGTGTCTGATTTAAAGCAGTGACATGTTTTTCCACTGGATGATATCATCCAACACAATTTCTGCTTAGCTTATTTATATCCTCTGATATTGTTTGCCAAATAACTTTTGGCAAGCTGTTGTTTGACTTACAAAGATAGCCTTAAATAAACATCTGGTTTTGCATTGCATAATAACCCATATAATGCAATGTAAGTGATACAACATTCTCTCTTTTGCAACTGCATGAAGGTCCTAGGGTCAATGTGAGAGCGTTTGCCTCCAAACTGAAATCCAGATGTTTTTGCACATAGACAAATTGTCAACAATCTTCACTTGTGAACACAAATGATTCAATTTGCAGCCTTGCTTTACCCAGAATATTCCCTGCCATTCCTTTTGTATATTTTTAATGCAAGGTCAGGAAGAGCTAATGAAAAAGTAGCACAGAGTATTAGGAAAAGATCTCTGAGTAAGTGGTAGAGGATAATACATAACTTTATTAAACTGACTGCTGCAACTACTTTATACTAAAGCCCTTTTCTCTGTGTATTCACACAGAAGTGATCAGAACTGCATTTCAAGACATTCGCATTGATTCTGTGAGAACCATTTATTTGTGTCAATTCACTGTGCTATATGGCTTTGAGGGTGCACGGGAGAGCCGGACACATGCATGCTTCACATACACAGAAAGGCAGACAGAGACTTACCACTTGCCCTTACCTCACCAATGTTGTTCATACTGTCTCTAGAGATGGATATGGGGGCTCAATTTGTTCCCTCCATTCTGTCAATGCGGAGCCCACATTGGAGGTGAAACATCACAAGTTATGTGATTAATGCTTATCAAGTTGCTTAGCTTTGTTCTCTCTTCTTCTCGTGATGTTTTGCTTGAGTCAAACTAAGAAATACAATAATATAGAGGCAAAAGATGTTACCATTTCATAGGCTTAGGAAGATTCCCGTGGCAACCAGTCTGAAATAACCCTTAAAACTGTGAAACAGCACATGACAAAGAGGCAAGAGGTAGAAAAGACATTTCTCTTTTCTAGTCAGAGCAGAGATATAAATGGTTTGACGTTAACAAACTCTGTAGTGGTGTTCTGACCGATAGTGTGCAAGGTGTAATATCACTGCCATACACTAAATGGGCAATTTCACATTATCAAGGAAGGAAGTACTTTGAAGCTGAGGGTAAAACTTCAATACAGTTCACTGAGCCAGTCATGTATCTAAACATAACATCCTGGTGGAAACTTCCTGTGTTTAGGGAAAGCAATTGAGTTCATGCAGGGACCACTAGCTTAAGTTAGCCTGCCTTTTTTAGAAAGATATGATACATGAATATTATTTTTTCAACTTTGGAGGAACCTGCTGTTGCAATTAGAACTATAACTTCGATGAAACACACACAAATATATACTCAAACTCAAGTTCCAGTTGTTGCCAGTTGCTGCATTTAACCTGATGAGCTTAAGACCAAATATTAATTTATATGCAAGAAACACAGAGGTTTAAGGGAGAAGAAAATGTCCATTTCCCTCCTGATTTCCCCTGATTGGAAATATATATATATCAGCAGACAAGAATATTGTTGTATGTTTGTGTGCATGTGTGTGGTGGACAAACAAACAAAAATGACACATTGGGTGAGAGATTTGGATCTTGTTATACGAACATAACTGGTTCATGTCTCAGCTTGTCTCTGTTCCTTTTGATGCTGTCTAGTTAACATAAGTTCTCTTCAACTGAGCCCTGCATCCTGATTCAGCTTAATTGTGAATTCCACTGTGTATGTGTGTGTGTGTGTGTGTGTATGTGTGTGTGAGAGAGAGAGAGAGAGACTCGGTGTGTATGTGTGTCGGTGTGTGTGTGATTGTGTAATTAAGGATCAGCCCTACGTTGGCACTAAATGGGTAAATAAAGAGTTGCCTAATGACCCTGAAAAGCTTAGAAAGATTTAGTCCTTCTTAACTGTCCAATCATTAATTAAAGAACCAATCATGTTTTTTATTGACTAATTTCACCATTATTTAGCAGAGTTAAAGGGCAACTTATTTCATTACTCCGACTGAATGCAAAAAATGTCATTTGTGTTCAGTTGAATATAAAGAGAAATAGTCTGGATTTTTCAGCAGCAACAGTTCATCATCTTTATTATTTTTTACACAAATTAAATGAATTGCTTTATGGCAGACACTTGCACAAAGGTGTTTTTTATCTCAATAAAAATGCCCTAAAGCCCTGAGCATACCTTTTATTAGCTCCTTTTGTACAGCCGTATTATGATCATTATTGATATTTCTTGAAATAGTCTGTGTTTGGTATTTATTTGCTTATTCTATTCAAACTTACACTTATTTTCATGATATGTCTTGATTTTCTTACTTCTATAAGATACCAGAATTTCCTCCTGGGGGGGGGAAATAAAGTATTTCTGATTCTGATGTAAAATAATTTAAACATGACCCAGCAACTCAAGAGAAATTGAACCTAATGCAACAGAACCTGTCATATGGCTTTGCTTAATGACTGTAATGATGTGCAAAGTTCATGCCAATGCTAAGGTGCTTACAGGCTTTATTCCAAACAATAAAACACAAACAAAAATGTTACTTCTGAAGGAAGTTTCAGTTTATTAAAACTAACTGACAGAGAATAAATTTAACATTGTTATTGAAGAACAAAAATCCAAAAGGACTGATCTGTGTTATGGCAGAAAATGATTTTTTCCACCATCTGGGGCACCAACTTCCTGATCACTTATGACTCTACCATCTTCACATCTTCACGAATAACCTCTTGTGACTCACTATCCCCACCTAGTGCTTAAATTAATCCCCAACCAAAATAAATATTTGGCTCCTACGCTGACCATGCAACCCCAAAGGTCATGTATAATTGTCAAAGTCAGATTCATTCTCTTTATACACACTTTCAAGCTCCTGTTGGAGCACTGTACTGCTGTTTGTCCTTGCTGTTGTCAAAATTCATTAACAGACCCCCTATATCTTGAAGATTCCAAAATCGAGGCAACTAGACTGTGTTAAGTTTTGGGAAGATGTTTCGCTTCTCATCCAAGGAGCCTCTTTAGTTCTGAAACTGAAGAAGCTCCTTGGATGAGAAGCAAAACGTCTTCCCAAAACTTGAAATAGTTCAGTTTCCTCGATTTTGGAATCTACAAGATAAAATGACTTGGGTGAATGAGAATCTACACAGACAAGACCCCCCTAAAAATTACCTCCCTATAGAGAAGGATGGAACATTTTAAGACAAACACAACATCAAAATCCTTGTCATACGTCACTGGATCAGGACCATCTCCACACATGTTGTAAAGGATCTAGCTGATGACAGTCCTGACCTAACTGAATCCCTAATCATCGTCTTCAATAGAATAATTCCAAAATGACAATCAAGAATACATACACAAGTACTTTAATCTCATGGCACACAGAGGCAGAATTGTTCTCCTATAACCTAAAAATTTACGGGTGGCATCTTTCCTAATAACTGCTTCACAGTTAACAGAAAATGTCTTGAGTATAGGTGCATAACATTACACTAATCTAATTCCACTCACTCACTATATCTGAAATCCTTACATTTTTAGAGCATTTTAAGTACAACATAAGAATGCTAGTCTTTTCAACAATTACATGCATCTGTATGAGGCCTGAAAGTTCTGCATACTCTGCCCACTTCCAAAGGGCAGGTTAACTAATAACATGCTGTACAGTGATCTTATGTTTGAAAGGGAATAAAGCTTCCTTGAAATGGTGTGCAAAACAAAACAAAAAAAGGTCTGTATGATTGGATGCTGGTTTGGCGGAGTGGTTAGCAACCAGGTACCCCATGTACTTGCTTCTGCCGGTCCAGGTTCGAATCCTGCCTGTGACCAGTTTGCAGAGTGTCCTCCCCTACTCTCTCACCCTCTTTCACAAGCCTATCCACTATCTCTCTCCTATCAGTAAAGGCACAAAATGCCAAAAAAATACATGAAAAAAAAAAAAAGATCTGTATGATGTTCTCTCTTATTTGATTGACATATGGTATATTAAGCTTTTATCAATCAGCAACAACAGCTTAACTGCTGTACAAGAACGACGACGTGTTCACTCAACACACATACAGCACATGGTGTTAAAGCTTTAACACAGTGTTTGAACATTTTGTCGGTGTTTTGACAGAGCTGAACACATCCCAAAGCAGTGATCTGATCAGATTGAAAACAACAACAAAGGCTCTGAGGGGGCTTCTAAATGAGAAAGACAGGCTGATCATGCTTCAGTGGGTTCGCATAGAGCCTATGCTGTACATGTAGTATATAAGGATACAAGGATACAAGGAAATTTGTCATTGTCCAACACGTTGCACAGTGAAATTAAATTGTGGTTCCAAAACAAAAACAAAACCATTAGACATGGGTTTTTTTCCATGTCGAAGGTTGCAGTCATAAGTGTACAGCAGGAACAGGAGGGGGCTGAGCACACAGCCCTGGGGGGCTCTGTTGTTGAGCACTAGTGAAGAGGAGGACAGACTGCCTGTCTGAACTGACTGGGGTCTGTTAGTGAGGAAGTCCAGTATCCAGTTGCAGAGAGTGGTACTGATACCCAGAGTATTCATGTATGTATGAGGGTAGTTTCTGTGTTTACTGTATTTAAATATCTATTTCCTTTCTACTTTTACAGACAGGCAACTTTGTACGAGGTGTGAGAGACTTTCTTTGCACAATCTATCAAACAAAACCAGTTCTCCCATGTTAAATCAAAGTGCCTATGATGAAGCCCCGTGAGGGGTCTTTGTTTGAGTCAGTACAGATATGGGCGTAGGCCTGCGTCTGCACTTTACCTTCATGTCATCTGTATTTCTGCCTTTCTTACGAAGTACACACAAAATGTTGCAGTAACACCAGGAATCATGGGTACAGTGTTGAGCTAACTCGACTCTACTAACTAAAACACAACTAAAAATTATTTGGTCCTCTTTGCCACCAGGGCATTACTGACATTGTTTGTCGAGTTATTCTTTAAAATGTTGAAACTGTCCTATTATGGAATACTAACAAATTCTCAAATAAAAGCTGGAGCTCCATCTGTGTTCTGATCATGCTAATATTAAATCACTTCTTCCTCATGCCATCATTCCCTGAAAATATCAACAAAAGCCATCAAGAACTCTTTGAGTTATTTTACACAGATGGACCAGCAAACAAATAAACTGACAAACGCTGGTTAACAAAACATTGCAGGAGGTAGAAATGTATTTGTACATTTTAACCATTGTTATAAAAATCTGAATGTATGTATTAAAGCTAACAGAAAATGGTTGACATTTGGTTAAACTCATAATTAGATTTAACTGATGGCTGATAAGTACTTAAATATAAAATTATTGTGCACTTAAACCGCACCCTGGGGGGCCATTTAACCTGTTGATATTTTCATGGTATGTTGTGCTGGGACACGGAAATTGACTCTCTGGGATCCAAAACATTACCACTAAGTAGTACTTTGTTATCAGTCTGGTTACCTGGTAGTGGTATTGCACTTAATAGCACTTCTATCAATCAATCAATCTATCAAACTTTATTAATATAGCACTTTTCATACAACATATTTGGCTCAAAGTGTTTCCTATGCTTCTACAGCTGTGTGATCAGTTGTGTTCACATGTACACCACCAAACACCGCCAATGCAGAGTGCAGCCTGATTGTCAAAAATGACCTTGGAGCCTGTTTACACAACATGGAAAATGGCAGAAAAATTGAAGTTATTCGCAGTGTTTGTGCCTTCCATTTACACAAGAACGGTGCCTGGAGTGCCTGAATCCACATACATTTGAATCCGGGGTCCAGAGTGAAAAGTTTTGAAAACATTTTTGTTGTCGTCTCCGTGTACATTGGAATCGCCATTTTAAGGGAAATCAGGGATGCGTGGTGCATGTGCAGAACTCTTTTAGATAAATGGTAGTGTGCTACTGGGCAACATGTGTGCTGCTAACTGCGTTAGATTTGTTATGACTCCTCCAAAAAAAGTGGATTTGCTGCATCAATACTATGACCAGCAGAGATGCATTTTTACATTTGCCATTGTTGTTTGTAAAGAGTTTATCTATACCGGACAGCATTAGTGCTCAAACATGTGTTGTAACACCGCTGTTTTACTTCAAACTTACAACTACTGGCCTGACATGCAAGCAACCAGGTTTGTGAACGCACGTCGTTAGCACTACACCTCCTTATAAAGCACAGAGCTCTTGAAAACTCAGAGGAAAAACCTTTCCATTTTTGGTCACAATGTTGTCATGTAAAAAGGCCCTTAAAGTATCTGGAGAGATCAGTACACATCAGGTGTTGCATTAAAATTCTCCAATGTCAGCCTTGTGCTATTTAACAAATTCAGAATCACATCAAGAAAGAATCAGAAAGCATTCCACTTTTAAAACTTTACTTACCAGAGCAGTCAGTCATCAGAAACTTCCATGTGCTGTGAGAGCAAGGTGATGAAACACAGGGGTAAACATGTTCCCACTCGACTGTAAACTGCTTCAGAACTTGTTGTGATGACATTCAGAACAGGGCTGATTTCTGGAAAGACAGAGTTTTTTAGTCTTATCATCATGTCTTTGTGTTCCATCTAACTGAGTATAGGTAGTAAAGGATTTTACTCTTTCAGCTTTTACTGATTTTTTTTTTTACAATATACCAACTTGGAATCAGGTTTCTGCACAGATTACAGGTTTCATTTTAATATATTCTGATTTCATAGTTATCATTTTTGTGACGCTCATTGTGCATGTTTAAATGGCGTAACATCAAATTTTTAGTGTAGTCCTTGTGTCAAGAATCCCTTAAGGCGGAGGTTCACTGGAAAGTCATGTGTCCATTTCCTGTCAATATAAAACCACCCTGAATTTTTACCATATGTTTTAGGGGTCAGGTCTGATTTTGTGTAAAATGACTAATTTGAGTTCAGTTAATGGAAAATGAATTTGGGTTGAACCCACACTGGCACCTCTTGGCATTCAGCCCTCTATGACACCATTGGAGATGTTTTCCTGGCCTGAACCTCTCTGAGTCACATCAGTTTGTATCCAGGTGCTCCCATGCTGCCTGACACTCATCACCACGTCTAAATGATTATTTCACCCACCCCCCACGACAGTAACTGGAGTGGAACCACAGAGGAGATGTTGTTTGGTACTTTGTATGCCCCAGAAAAGACCAATATGAGGGCCTTACCCATGTCTTTGTGGTTCTCTCAGGCTAGAATCTGCGTACATTGATAAATCTCAACTTCAGCATATTCAAGTTTATAAAATCAAAATGTTTAGGTAAACACATGTTAAGAAATAAAGAATACATACAGCCTACATCACAGCTTTTCATTTCCAGCTTGATGAGGAAAACGGCCCTTAGTGTTAGAGATTTGGGGATTGCTCGTTAGAACCCAGGCAGTCACTGTAAGCCATAGCTACCAAAGGTTTTGCTCCTCATTAGGGTAAGAACCACAATCTGTGCAGCAGAGAGGGGAAGCACTGGCTGTAAGTCTTCACACAAAAGATGCTGCCGTGGTTTGTTGGTGCTGGCAGAGACAACCCTCAGCAAAGGTAGTATAAGCTAATGCCAGGGGTGCCAGCTGTCTCCAGGGGTCACTAGTGGAGAAGACATGCTAAAGATAAAGATATACTGAGTTTGATTACTACATACTGTTTTATCTAATAGATTTTATTAATGTTATTCATTAATTTCATTCAAATGGAAAAGAAAACATAACTATGTTACCTTTTAAAGGGGCTCTGTTTCCTTTCTGACAATGTTCCCCTCAGGCAGTGGTGGTACTCAACTCCATTACTTGAGTGAAAGTATACATACTCCTAATCAAATATTACTCCAGTACAAGTGAAAGTCGTTCAGTCAAATTTTTACCTAAAGATGCTTTCTGAATAATTACAAAAAGTCTCACTTTTAGATATATATGCCTGATCGAAATACACACTTTAAGATGAGTTTTATAGCATCAAAATAGGTTATCTATACATGCTATTCCTTAGCCTTCCGGTCGGGTCGGACAGGGCTGGACTGGCCTGTATACTCAACTTCGGGAACAAGACAATTAAAACTAGAGCAAATTTATATTATTCGGACACGTCTTTGAGCACGTGTTGTAAGTAGTGATATATAGCCGGCTACAAAACTACGATACTAAGTTTTCCGAAAATTGCTTGTATCAAAAGAGATACATTACCTCGTTGCTTTGCATCCTGCAAGTTGTTGAAAAAAGAAGTTGTAACGCAATGCAGAGTTCTGATGAAGGTCCGAGCTGCATTCATTAGCATCACAACAAACGCACGATTTGGCTTGGGTCATGTCTTTACGACAGTCGCCGCGCGCGCTCATGGGTAGCAGAGTCTTTATGTCGCCGGAAAAAGAATCTCCTCATAGCACCTTTAAGTTAAATTACTGGACTACCTGTTTTTGAATATACTTAAGTACATTTTTATTTTAAGTCAACACGTTATTGCATATTTGTCACATTGAATTTATAATATCAATGACTGAAACAACCTACTGAATGCACTGACCTGCTAAAAGAGTAAAAATCTTGCAAAATATGCTATGGAGTCTGTAGAAATACCTATTCAAACACGACTGAATCAACAAAAAGGACCACCATTGCTGCATTTTAATTGATAGGTATCATTCTTCATTTTGACAATGTAAACCATGGACTTCAGATATGGCCTTGAGTGCTGTGGTGTGGAATTGTCACCTGTACCGACGCTAGCCATCATTACTGCCAATACGAACCGTTATCTCTAGCTCAGCGTTTACCTGCCCAATCTGAGGTACAGGTACGCCATTGCCGCTTGAACAAATCACAGAAATTTCACCCACTGTATTAAGAGCTACACTTGAAAATAATAAGTAATGAGGCCCTTTATACAAATTTAGTGGAGCAAGTACAATATTTGCCTTTCTGGTGTAGTGGAGTAAAGTCATAATTTTTCAAAAAATAATACTCAAGTAAAGTACAGATATTAAGAAAGTGTACTTAAGTACAGTACTCAAGAACATCTACTTTTTACTGTCCACTCCGGCCTTCAGGTGACAATCCAGATGACTTCATCTACTTCTGCTATATTTTCATTTTGGGTGCAATACAAGGAGTAAATGCTGAAATCTTACCTAAGGTCCTAAACTTGTGGGGTCAGCTCCCTCACACTCACTTGGGTAAATCTCTCTCCTATTCCCATTTTGCTTTCTGCACCTTATAGAAAAAAGTGCTTGGCAGTCAATTTCACATTTTCCACTAGTTATGTTGTATTATGTTGTCTGGGATGCCTCCATGACGTATCATGGCTCCCTGCTTTTTCCATTTAAAGGAACATGTCTAAACATATCTGTGCAGCCACAGGAAACATTAGAGCGCAGTGCTGAAAAGTTGTAACCACACTTACTTCCTTAGTCATGTATTTGACTCTTTCACAACAACTTTAGGTCCTTTTTTCTCACAGATTGCGTCCTTAAAATCCACACTGATGTTGGATCTTTAAATGCTTGTATCCGCCCCCATCCCTGTTCAGAATAGGTTTATTTTAGGAATAGATCCTTATGAGCTGTATTTGAACAAGCCTCTCTCAAAAATTTAATGAAGCCAAAGCTCTGCAGTGTTGTGCTCTAATGTTTACTGTCAGTGCAGATGTTCCTTCCACTAGTCATCTTCGAGCTGAACAAACAACTGGCTTAGGGAGTTTCTCTTGTTTGGGGGAGGTGGCATGTTCTCTTGTGAAATCAGACGGTAACAATTTTAAAACAGTTATTTTTTTAAAGGTGGAGCAGGCAACAAAAGGAGGGTGGGAATTTTCTTCATGTCGGGGAGGGGGTTTTAGACAAACAGTGGACATGCTTGTATGAAAATCACTGAAATGTGTATTGATGCATACTCTGGTATCTTTAACTTAAATAACAGGAACCAACTCCTGTCACCATCTTTAAATGTTGATATAAACTAGCAAGGAGTCAGGGATGCTATTTACACACACATTTTCAGTCACTGAAAACACATTTACCTCCACCAAGGACACCATGTTGTTGCTCCCGTTTGTCTATTTATTTGTTGGTCTGTGAGAAGAGAACTCTCATTTGTGCGACATTTTAAGGGAATGTTGGTCAAGGCAAAGGGAAGAAGTCAGTATATTTTGGTGATGATCGGAAGACAGGTGCTATTCCAGGGTCATCTTCAAGGATTTCTTAACATTGTGATATAAAACTGGTTTCCACATTTTGCTAATAACAAAAAGTCCAAAACAGATTTTGATGACATTTTTGGAGAATGTTGGTCATGACACAAGGGAGAAGTGATTTGAGATTGGTAGTGAACCCAAGCTGGGTGCAGATTGAGGTATTTCTTACAGGGTATGTCAACATCGTAGTTTTCCTACTTTTTGATAATTCAAAGCAGTCTCAATGGAATTTATTCAAGTTTTCAGGGAATGTTGGTCATTGCACAAGGAAGAAGAGAGTGATCAGAATACTGATGTTAATCCAGTATCTTTTCTTGATTTTTACCATGCCAGATGGGGCAGCGCTCAGCATATTTGCTAATATCTCAGATAAGTATGTCAGGAATGTGTTGGCAGCAGTGTTGTAGGGATATGTCAGACTTGTGACTTGTTTCAGACTCTTGCGCTGATGACTCGGACTTGGATATGAGCTCTGGCTGCATTATGACTCAGGGGAGGACTCATGCTTATCTATCAATGAATCCTTTGTATTTTTTTATTTACAAAAGCATTGTTTCATCTGGTATGAGGTCCTCATATCAGTCTTTAGCTAATAGTGGGCATGTGTTTTAGTTTACCTGCATGCACATTCATGTGCTGTCGCGTGCTGATTCCTGCTACCAGTGCACTTATTGAAAGGGTATTTAGAAATGGAGGCATTTTGATGAGGCCTCATTGGGCAAGGATGAGCAGTTCCATGCTTTCAGAGCTAATGCTTTTGAAATGCAACATGTAAGCTCACCCCCAGTAGGTGGCAGATGTTAATTTGTAGGTTTTCAGAAGGCTTACAGGCTGTCTTGTTTCCAGGGGTGTTGGCGGCTGATTGGTTTTAAGTCATAATATGGAAATGTTATTTTTAGTTTATGTAACATTTTTCAAACATTTGAACTTAATACATTCTTGAAAAAGAACAGCCAACTCACAACACTTGTTGCTTAGATTTGCAGTCCTCTGACAGCTAATACAATTCTGTTGAAATGGAGAAACTGTATTCTTAATTTTTAATGAAAAAATGTAATTTGCATGTCATTTCTCAGGCTTTACAAAAGTGGAGAGCTGAAGAGCATATAGCCTCTTGACTCAGACTCAATATTGGGGACTCAGACTTCGGCTCGGAGAACTTTTCTAGTACTTGGGCTAAGGTACTGAGGACTCGACCTGGACTCGACACAGGTAAGAGGACTCGACTTGGACTCGAATCTATTTTTTGGGGGGGGACTTGGACTCCACTCTGATTTTTTTTTTTTTTGGTGACTTTGACTCGACTCTGACCCAAACCCTGAGGACCTGGACTCGACTATGACTTTGAGACATATACTTACCATATAGCCAACTTGATTAACACCTGTACTAACTATTCTAGAAAGCTTGGGGCAGGGGGCCTCAGTCAAGTGCCTAACTCCCCCTCTACCCTGAGGCACCCCTTGCCCTCAGCCTCGCGTGGACTCCTCTTTAAAACCCTCACCACGCTGCCGTCACATGCTCCAGCACTGAAGTGGGATGAGGATGTTATTCTTCTTTGGTTATGTAAAACACATTTCTTTCACTTAAAGCGTGTCAGCTGAACACCGGGGGGACTTTGACGGAGGGGTTCTTCACTTTGTACGATAGACAGGGGAGGTGAGGGAGGGGGTCGGCCAGCCCACCCCTCCTGTCAGCGCTGCAGCCAGTCAGTCATGTTGTGTGCAGCTAGTTGTTGTTCAGTAGCTGCACACACACACACAGACTCACACACGGACACACACTCGCAGGGACTGGTGCGCAAACTGAAAGCTGCGTGAGCTGTTAAAGCCGAGCGGCGGACGTGCGTGCGGGCTCCGCGGACTCCCAGGTTCGCTTTGGGGATGGGATAGGAAGAAATAAACATCCTGGGAGGGAGAAAGAAAGGACTGCTGCCTCTTCTTGCGAGACGAGAGTTGTTTGCTCCGTCTCCTCTCTTCCTCTGTTTTTTTAAAGGGGTTTCCTCGAGTGGAGTGGCGAAACATCGGCGACGTTTATTTCCTGCATCGACGGAGCAGACTTGCCTTCCCTCGGCTTTTTGGACAACAAGGTGCCCTAACTGGCTTCTCACGCCGTTGAATTAGACGACAGAGTGCCTGCCTGCCTGCCTCTCCTCGGTAAGTAGCGGCTGCTCCACATTATCCTCTCCTCATTGAGCTCGTTTTCTGTCTCTATTTTTTATACATTGAGGCACAGCTCGCGTGGCCAGCTTTGCCTCTCTCGTGCACGCTCTTCAGCCGTGTCTCGAGGACGTCGCACGAGCAAATAATGGCAATGGTGATGAAGGAGATTCCCAGGGAGTGGTACTCTGTCGGACTGGCCGTGCAATATGTGTTATCATACCCTCGCAACCCCCCCACAACCCCAACCCCAAACCACCATCAACTCCCCTCCGTCAGCTCCTCCGCGGACAGCAGCTCCAGCTCCAGCAGCCGCCAAAGTATGACAGGCTATAGGCTACCGGGAGATAATAATAGTGCTGTCTGCGGAAGAGACTGAAACAAGGTCAAAGATAGGAAGGGACATTAGCCTGTGAGCTCACGAATGTTAGGAGTGGCTTGATGTGTTCACCTGGATACATGTGAGTGTGTTTGTGTGAAGGCTGGTGACAAACTTTCCCTCTGCTGTGGTGTTTCATCAGGGTAGATGATCATTTTTGTGTCCCTCATTTTGGTCTGTTGGAAGAAGGAATAAGTTCCACTCATGTCATGTTGCAGGGAGAAATAAAGAGGCAGATGGCTGCCATGAGTCTGGTTCTGCTCAAGGTTTTTCTTTCGGCCATCACTGAAAATGATTGTTTTTTTTGGAGGATAATTAGGCGTAGGGGAGACAGGGGTTGGTTATTACATTGCTTATTTCAAACCATGGGGCTCTGTTGCAACATGTTCATTTTTGTCCAAAAAATCTGTGCAGCAAAGACTTTTTTGGTTTTAGTAACTTTCCATGCAGTTGATTTTTATGTGCGTGTTTATAGTTTTCAGCAGGGATAGTTTGTCTTTAAATAGAACAACCAAGAAGTGTAAAATAGGCCATCCAATAAGGGGGATAAATGGAAGAGCTTTCTGGGGCCCATTTGGGGATGCCCAAATCAGACTTTTCTTGGCCGATGCCAATCACCTGTTTCATGTCTTTTTAACAAGTGGTTGAAATGTTTTTCTGAAGCAGCAATGCAACAAGTATCTATCTGAATTACACACTAAAAACTCTTTTATCATTTGTTTTCATCATTTGCATAAACAAAATTACTGACAGAATGGCTGAAAATGTTAATTAAGGGCAGACAATTGTTTAATAAAAGATAATACCGTATAAAATGTCACAGTAACTGAGGTAATTTTTTCATAATGCCAAGATTATTTTTTTACTCCCAACCAACATCATTAATTTAAGGCTTAGCAAAAACTGAAATCTCCAACTCTCTAATTTACAGTTAAAAACACCAACTTCTTTGCTTCATCAAATACTCATTTCTTAGCCAACTTGAAAGCAGCGGAGTGTTTCTGAAGGGACCTCAAATGCATCGTTAAACACAAAGTGCGTTTGTTTTTTTAGCAAAGTGTCGCTCATTTAGCTTAGCTGATTAACTTTAATGAAGCTGGCCTCATTAAAAACTGAGACTAAATTAATATAGTGGACTAATGGACTTTAAAGGAAGTTTTGGAGACTCTGCTACAGTTTATTTAAGAGGATGAAGGAGCATCAGGAGCGGCTGATGAGAGGATGGCATCATGGTAATCCACACAAGTGGAGGGTATCTGTGTTTACGAGCTTTAATTCTGGAAAATCTATCAGATATTTTAATCAAAAAGTTGTCTGATACAGATTGGGAGGGTTACTATCAGGGCACCTTTGATTATTTTGAACCTAAATACTGACCATTTGAAACTGCAGTAGAAAAAAAACTGTTTATTTGTTGTTGCCCTGTTTCCAAGTGCAAACCCCCTCCTTCAGAAATGGTACATTCCTTTTTTCTGTGATATTTATGCTGTTGCTGGGCACCTTTTACTTTATTTTTGGACTTTTTAAGCCTGTGTTTAGGTGACAGGACAGTTGATAGAGTTGACATTTGGGAAGAGAGAGTGTCATAACATGGGGTTTAAACCAAGTCAGGCACCTTGAGGACTACAGCCTATACACAGGGTGTGCAAATCAGGGTGTATGATGTTATTAAATGACTGCTCAAGGGGGCCCATTATGTGGTCCTTTTAGAAGCAAAGACATTTCTGTTGGCGGGCCTGGAAGATATTCTGTGACTTATCCAAATGACAAAAGCATAAGCATTGCAATGAAGTCTTTGACTTTATTAAACTATATGCAGCAGCACACAAACAGAAGCGTTTCAGCTCAAGGCTTCTGTCAGCATTTCAGACACTTGTGTGTGTGTGACCATATAATACATTGAACTCCTGGTGACCGGCCAGGTAGACAAATCAACTAAGAAACAGAGAAGATCCACATCTAAGACAAGGAAAAATACTGCAAATCAAAACTAAGATGTTGATTAACATAAATAAATATAAACAACAGCAAATAAGTACATTTCTTAATGTAAATAAACCAAAACTCAAATATTGATTGAGGTATATTGTAATATTTCGTATTGTGATTACTTTCTCGGATAAAAGTTGTTCTTTAAGTTTTCTGCCCTATAAGTAATGGCTGAAAGACATTTGATGTTGGCAATTTGTGAGATTTAAAAAGTACTTCTCTGCTTTTTGTGTATCGTGTCCTGAGGTAACATTTTTTGAATTTCGGTGCTTTGTAAATAAATAAAAAAATAGTTGATTTGAATGCATAAGCAGTAGCCCTTATGACAGATTGTTGCTACTGAGTAGAATTGTCTCTAATCCTTGGGTCTTTAAGTAGTTACTGTGGTTGAGTGGAAACAACAATGATTTGAGGGGGAGAAGAGACTATGCAACTTGAGCGACTCTTGAGAGGTAAATGAATAGGAAAATGGTTGCGGTGGAGCCAGAGGGTTGTTTAGAACTGAAGTCTCCAGTGTCTGAAAAAAACCCACCAATATTTTAGGTCGGTCATGAAACCATAAATTGCACCACCCTCAGACTGGTTCAATGTTATGCAAAGTCTACTTTTGATAGTTTTCAACAAAACACTCTGTGAGTTCATGCCGTGTCCACAGAGCCCCTCACAGTGAGAAAAATCCTTCCTCTTCATCTGCTGCTCCACTTTCAGAAAATGTGCACTCAAACTGTTAGCTTGAAACTAGGGATGGAACGATATGAAAAATTTGTATCACGGTTATTGTGACCAAAATTATCACGGTTATCATTATTATCGCGGTATTGTTGCGGTGTGCTTAAAATGTTCAAAAAGTACTTTTACACACACTTGAAATTGTTTAACCCCTGTAATATTTTGTGTAATCATAACACTTCTTTTTGTCTTTTTGTCAATAAATGTGTCAAGAAATGCCCTTTGAGTACGTTTTTACCCTTCTTTAATTAGAAACAAAGTAAACAAGTCTAACACAAATTTGTCATTATTATGTAATAAATGCTTAAACTGTGTGTAATTACAAGAAAGGAAAAAACAGATATGAACTTTAAATAGGATTCTCTTCATATAAATGTAAATGAACATGTTCAAAGTTCTGAGACATCCAAAAATAAATGTAACCTATTTTGCATACACTCACACATTTTAGTTTGCCTTCAGCATTTGTGTCCATGTTACAGCTTGTTATATTTTTTTCTTTTTACTTATTTATTTTTTGTTTTACCGACGATAGTCCCTGAAGCAGTTAGCTCCCTTCATGACTCTCCTCTAGTCTCCCCTTTACATGGCAGATGTCCTCGACATCTCCTTTAATATTTACAAATTAAAATTAATTAAATCCATAAAACAAGAACTTTGACGGAAAAAAACAAACTACTACGAAATACGTGGCAAAAGAACAGCAAGAACATATTCCAGAATGATCCTAATGCTGTTAATTACAAGATTTATACATTATTTAGACAGAAAATACTGATAAACCACCTGTTATTCACTCAGGTATGGCTCACTGAATCTTCTCTCTCTCTTGACCTCTACGGCTCGGTCAGTTCATTTACTAGATAAGTTACGGCCGTTTTAACCACGCATGTCTTTTTCTTTCACCGCAACTTCGTGTTTAGACAGGGTGATTGTCTTTAATCAGTTTCCCCTTGGCGTCCTTTTAAAATCCAAAATTCAATCAGACTTCAGAGTCTGTTTTGAGAGGAAAGGTCTCCACTGTCTCTAACTTTCAATCTCAGTCTGAGAGGCCAAACAATGCACACTGCGCATGCGCGCCTCATGTCAGGCTGCTTAATCAAGGACAGATAACATAGTTCAGGCTTTTCCAGTCAAAGGGCAGCATCACCGTGCGTTACTGAGGCAGTGTGGTGATCATACTCAGTATAACGGTAATTTTAATAGGACACTGTAATGATTACCATGGGAAATTTTACCACGGTTTACCATTTTACTGGTAACCATTACATCCCTACTTGAAACATTCCCCCAATAATGTCATAAGGTGATATGCCATCTCCTGCAGGTTGTAATAATAGAAGAGTCAATATCCTACACCAAGGTGTTGTTTCTCTTAGAAGCACTCTTTGGTATCCAGTACTTCCTTTAAATATCATTACCAAATGAGTATGCTAACAAAAGCTCTAAAGACTGTTCAGCAAAATTTATTTTCTTTTTCATCTGATGGTCAACAATCAGGAATATATGTTTTCCTTATGTGGTTTTGATTTTGGCCAATAAAAACATCAAATACATAAACATGCATGCATGTAGGAGATGATTGGTATCTGTATCTGGTATCAGAAACTTACAGAACAAGTACTGCATTCATCTGAAATTGGTATCACCACATTAAATATTAAAAGCAGAGACCACTTCTGAAAGGGATGTGGTCAGACACAGCTCATGAGCATTTACATTAAAATGGACTTTTCTGAGCAGGGTTGAAACAGAGGGGTTTGTAGGTATACCACACTCAAAACCTAAGCAGGGTTTATTGGGGGAAAAAAAAATTAAAACATAGGTTTTGTGGAAACAGAGAAAAAGTGGGGCTTCTAAATTTCAATGAAATACACGGTGATGCAGTGAGTGCTGCTTGTGCCTCATAGAAAGGGTGCTGCTGATTTAAAACTTGTGGGGGCCTAACTGTGTGGAAACTACTTCCTATTAAAAATGCTACTTAAAAAAGAAAAACTCAGAAGTTTTTGTCATTGTCATTCAAGTGCAAAAGGAATGACCCAGCACGTTTTTTTTTTTGATGTTTTTATAAAGTTAATCTGAAAAACCATCAAATATATATAAAATATTTTGGTGGCTATAAGCAGTGTTGGGAGTAATGCATTACAAAAGTTATGTGATTACTGTAATGCATTCCTTTTCACTGTAATGTAGCAATTTTAAGGCAGTACAAAAAACCCCCGAATATTTTACTCTATGCAAATGTCATCAATGCAAATTACAATGCATTTTTAATTTAACCCAAAATGAAGAGGTGTTTTTTCTGTCTGTTTAAATACAAATTCACCAAATACTCTGAGATCAGTGGATGAGAAAAGGCCTCTGCTAGGCCTAAAGTTACAGTATCTCGAACACAATTTACCAGAATTTTACCGTTTGTCTGTTTTTGCTATGATCACTTCTTGTATTGTGCCATGAGCCATCAATGTGGCTTATTATATTCTACTGTTTTTAGCCTTAAGCCGAACTCTGTTAGGTAGCCACCACATCACCTTCTACTGGATGTGTAATCAGCTTTTTGAGCATAATGAGCTACATTTAGATTGCCAAATCAATATTTCCTGTTATTTTGACATGAGTAACTTAAAAGTGATAATAGTGTAATGCCCTATATTTCAAATACAATAATAATAATATAATGTTAATTACTTTGAAATGACAGTAACAAGTAATAAATAATGCATTACGTTTTTGAAGTAACTTGCCCAACCCTGGCTATAAGTCGAACTGTTACTTTTCTCTGAGTTTATTTGATATTTAAGCCAGTGTTTGTGTTTATTCACCTATCAGTGCAGTACTGACTACATCACTGACCACAGTGCTTCAAGGTATCTATCAACTGTTTTTAGCAAAAATGTCAAAAGCTAACTGATCTTGCAGTTTAATCTAATCTTCAAAAAAAAATCCTGGATCTGGATTATTCAGAGCACCGCCAAAATGAAATCACTCCCCTCTTGTGCCATGACCAATAGTTCCAGAAAATGTAATCAAATTCTGTTAACTTTTTGAGTTATCTTGCACACATACAGATAAGTGCCTGCCAAAGCCGAGCATCCTTGGTGAAGATAATAAAAGTATTTTGCAGACTGGTTTTAGTGTGAGGATAACTTAGTTTTGATTTTGGGCAAGTTTAAAGTAGAATAGATTATTGAAATGACTGAGACATGAGCCTAAATGACAGTTTGCTGATAAAGCCATGAATGTAATGAGTTCACAGCAGATGATGCCGTCAGGACGTCATAGATAGTGAATGTGCATTAATGAGAAGCAATTGAGGGCACAATGTCAGAAGGAGATCTTAATTCAGATATTTGAGAGGAGGTCTCTTGTCAGTTCTTGCTTTTAGCATGAAATGAAACATTGACTTTTAAATAAAATCAGTCATCAGTTAATATTTAATCTCTGACTATTAAACTTCACTCTGCCTAAGCATGATCCCCTGTGGTATTTACAGAGTGGAATCTAACAAACCATGCTCAAACATCATCATTATTACATTTTTATGGCTGCACTTTAAACTGTATTTATTTCACTAAAACGGTGGATTATACTCATGTGACTTTTAAATACTTGTTAATGGTACTCTACTAGATGTACTAGATGTACATCTAAATATTTGATCACAAATGAGAACACTATAACAGCGATGCAAAGAAATCAAAGACAGACTGCACATTTTCAGCAGCTCAGTGTACTTACAGCCTTTAAAGTGCAGGCTCTGTGGAAAATGCCTCCTGCGACTGCTGCAATAATTGGCCTCTGCATGAAATCATTAGGTTGTTAAAGGTCGTGTATGCGACTTGGAGAGAGATGTTTATGGTAAACTCAGCAGCTAAAGAAATACACCTCTCTGATAAAGCTTGAACAATGATTGGACCAGACTGAGTTCATTAGGGCCAGCATTTTTTAAGCATCATTGTGGATCATCACTCCTGCAGTGGAGGATGAGATGGAGAGAGAACAGGAAGGGGGTCTGATCGTATGAATGCCACCTGTTGCTGAATGGCAGGTTTCTGTGTGTAGTCCAAAACAATAAACAGAAAAACAATAGTCACATTGCAAGACTAAAAGTATGAGTCACCTGATCAGAATCATGTCAAGCTGCCACTTCTTTGATAACTCATGCAGTGGTTCCCAAATTGGGGCACATGACCTTCAGGGGCAGGTGAATTTAGGACGGTTGGAGTCTGGCAACAACAAAAAAAAAAAGCATGAGAAACTTTGTGAGAGGAATTCCAGGTATATAAAAAGCTGACACTGAACCTGCACCTGATTTTGCATACTAAAGTATATTTTGGTGTCCCTTTCTAATGGTAAGTCCCTGGACTATTGTCATCCTTGCTCACGCTGTATCTTTGTCATTGTAAACTAGGGGTGTCTAAAAACAATGATGTATATCGATTAGGGGTGGGAGAAAAAATCAATTCACATAAGTATCAGGATTTTTTGTTTGATTTTTAAATCGATTTTTTTGTTCAATTTTTTTTTTTCCAAATTTAAAGGCTTCATATTAGTATGTGTTAATAGGCTACTTTAAAATGCAATCCAGGCTTTTGAAGAGAAAGAGTATAAACTGCTGGTTAAAACATATTGCTGAATAAATCCTAAAAACAGGCTTACGTGTGATGTGTATTTTTCCTGAAATAGTCGGAGGGCATCATCATTGTTCATATTTTTCGCTGGAGTTAAAAAAAGCTAACTAAAGATGGCAAAAATCGTCAATATCGTAGAAACACAATTCAAATCAAATCAGCACCTAAGAAAATTGTAAATAATGGAATCAGGAGAGAAGTGTATCATCCCAGCCCTAATATTGATATATCAATTGACTTATCAGTGATTCAGTCAGATCGATTGAAACTCAAAATATATAATTAAATCATTTTCAGTTGACTTAAATGCTGAGCTGCACTGTTTCCTGTGGATTAACACAGGCGAGTGGTTAGCCTGAAGCTAGCAAATAGAGCTATATATTTTGGGAAGAACAAAGTTATTCTCTACTGCATGACAACAGTCAGGATCTTTTTATGACTGACATGAGGTTAACCACCACAGAAAAAACTGTTTCCATTTGCTTAAAAAAATGTCTTTAGCGCTTTGGTGGTGTCTCATACAGACTGTAGGTCAACAGGAAATGAAAAACCTGCAGTCACGTGTCTGTTTGGATGCTTTGAGTTTGTTTTTGTGTGACGCGGTTAATATTTCTAAAACATGAGCTCCACGGAGGTCTAAAACTCTCTCTACTACTCCCTCTAGTAAAGCAAACACCTCCAACCTTCTATTTATTAAAAGCAAGAGAACTGAAATCAATGAACACATTTTCTTTATTAGACATGTGTCTCAGTCTAACAATGTCACAAAATTATATGTTATGCTGTCACAAAAATTAAACGTTAGGGTAATGTAAAAATAACAATTCTGGTCAACATATGAGTACATTTATCACAACTGAATTTAGAAACAAACAAAAAAAAAACAGGATCATGATTCCAAAGGTTGCAAAAACACAATTTAATACTTAAGAATGAACAGATTACAGAGAGAGATGAATATTTATAAACAAATGTTTGATGCTAAGAATATAGTGTTAACACTAAAGGTGTAGTCAGTGATCTTCTAATCTTCTAATCAAATGCAGTATTTGTGAAATTCACCGTATTTCTCCTCTCCATCCACAAGATGTTACCACTGACAGCATGTTGAAAAAAAAATCCGGTCTCAATACACAGCCTTGACTCAGAATTTCAGCAGGTAAATACTGTGGCTTGGGCCGAGTTACCAAAACAAAGTAAACCCCCTCACATCCAGGGGGCGATCATACTCATGCGCAGATCAGACAGAGGGGGGAGGGGGAGTCGAGTTTATGAAGGCACAGTTAGCGTAAGAGAGAGATACAATAGTTGCGGTAGCAATGGCTGAAAACAGCCCAAAAGAAAAAGGTCAGAGGAGTGATAAGTGGAAAAGAAGGGCTATGACCAAAAGAGAAAAGACCTGGGTCAACATTGGTGTTGCTTTCCGACGGTGGAGGGAACTCCGCCAATTGAAAGACCTGAAAACGGACGCGGATGTCGCCGTCCGTCTGCTGGATAGGTAAGCTAAGCAACATCAGCTTCGTGGTGCTTCACATAACAGTAGCAGCCGTCAGGCATTCATCTTATTGTCTAATCTGCCAAAATGTACTGTTGTTGTGATGTTTTCAATATTGGCAGTCGAGTTGTCTGACCAGTCGGGGTTTCCTTAGCTACGTCAGCTACGCAGTTACTACGGCCGTTTCCATGACGATGCATGTCCATCAGCTTTTGGGAGGCGGTCTAAATTCGAATATAAACAATGCCTCCACTCGTTTTCTCCCACATCGCTGACTACACCTTTAAAGGTAACTACATTTTAAAAATACCCATGAATATATGCTGCAAGTGTGATATCAGGGTCATTGATTTTTTATTATGTTTTTAAAAGCACTGTTTTAGATTAAACTGCAATTCTAAGGCACTAAACAGTAGGGCTGGGTCGATACGCTTTTCTCCTGATTCGATTTTTAAGGTGCCGATTTGATTTAACTTGTGTTTCTACGATATTGCCAATTTTTGCAACCTTTAGTTAGCTTTTTTAACACCAGCGGAAAAGATGAACAGTGATGATGCCTACAGACGATATCAGGAAAAATACACATCACATGTGAGTCCGTTTTTTGGATTTATTCAGCAATATATATTTTAACCAGCTATTTATACTGTCTTCAAAAGCCTGGGTTGCATTTAAAAGTTATTAACACAGGCTAAAATGAAGCATTTAAATTTGGAAAAAAAAGATTCTTGAACAAAAGAAGTGATTTAAAAATTGTCAAACAAAAAATCCCATTACTTATGTGAATCATTTTTTTCTCCCACCCCTACTAAACAGTAAAATTCTACTATTTTATGTTTAAAAGACTGTTGGTTAATTTTCTTGAAAAATAGAAGCACTTTAGCAATCAAATAAAACTACTTTTAATTATTTAAATGTAACTTGATCCCTGGCTTCCACATCATATTGAACTGAAATTGTATTCTGTCAAGTTTTTTTTAAATATCTGCTTATGTTGAATCGTTGTCCAGAAAATCAATATCTTTTTGTATCTTGCTGAAACTGGTGATTTACTTCCCCACTGCAAACATCATTGTAACTTGGTGTTCACACCCTCAAAAATGTCTTGCTTCTGTTTCTGGTAGCTCTCTTCCTTCCTTTAGTTTCTCTGTTAGACTTACTCTCAGGATAAATGAGAAAGTCGACCTGCAGGCCTCTCTCTGGTTTATTGTGGTTGAACATTAATCCTTCGCACTAACTTCAGCAGACTTTCTCTCCACTATGCAGAGCCTCTTTTTCTCACAGTGATCCAGCAGGCCGCACCCCACCTCACTAAAGCATCATAAATGTCATAAAAGCTCACGCAGAAGTGTTTTAATGACTCACACCTAGACTGTGCCATTAAATAGCCATGCAGGGCTAATAATACAGCCATTACTGTAAGAGCGATCCTCTGAGGATTGTCAATGGATCTCTGCCAGCACACAAATCTGAAGCTTAAATCATCAATGAAATACACCCTGGAAGAATTAGTTTCAGATTAGTCATGTAGATTGCATATTGAGCTGAAGCTTGTACTTTTTTTCATGGATTTTATTACAACACTGTCTCATCATTCTGCTCTGCTAGTAAAATTAATTAAGTTTCAAGAACTTTGGCCTTATTTTAATTTGATGAAGACTTAATTAAATCACTGATACTAGCTTGCATTTAAAAAATAATATCCCACTAAAGTAGATCAGTAAATGCAACCAGTAATGTACCCAAGTCCAACTATGAAGTAGCTTTCTTTACTGTGTCTGTTTAGTCCCTTTATTTATCCTAAATCTTTTTAGATCAAACTAGGAAACATCAACTTGGGTAAAGTTAGAAAGATAAGATACAGTATTTCTTTAAAGTTAGAGCTGTAGTACATGCCAGAGGGGATGTGTGATCATCAGGCTGAGTTTGGTGTCACTACAGTCATAAAGAGTTAAGTTATTACAGTTTTTATAGTCATAACCTAATATTTAATATGTGCCAATATAAAAAATCATATAAAATACAGGAAAACCTCTTTCTTTAAAATTAGTCATTTAATACATGCCAGAGGGAATGTGTGATCATCAGGCTGAGTTTGGTGTCACTACAGTCATAAAGAGTTAAGTTATTACAGTTTTTATAGTCATAACCTAATATTTAATATGTGCCAATATAAAAAATCATATAAAATACAGGAAAACCTCTTTCTTTAAAATTAGTCATTTAATACATGCCAGAGGGAATGTGTGATCATCAGGCTGAGTTTGGTGTCACTACAGTCATAAACAGTATTATTAAGTTATTACAGTTTCTATCATCATTACCTGTAAATGAGTATCCATCAATATTTAAAAAAAAATCACATACATTTCATTTAGAACATTTTCTCTTAAAATGGATATTCAGTATAATATTGAAGAGATGTTTGATCAGTTGCGTTGCTTTAGTGTCACTTCAGTTACCAACAATAAAATCATTGCAGTTATTATTTTCCATACATATTAATTAACTCAACTAAATATGCAACACATCATTTAAATCAAATCAAAACATTCTTGCTGAAGTAAGAGCTGTAGTTCAAAGAAGAGGAGATCACCATTCATGTTTCATTATGACTTGGTTGGTAGATGTCATTACTTTGACGGCTTTTGCTTTATTTTCAATCAGAAGGTTCTGTAAAATATATAATTTACAAGTCTTAAAGAAAATATGACCTGTAGTATGAATACCATACGATCCTTTGTATTTGCTGTTATTTTGAAGACTTTACTTTTCAGTATGGGGAAGTTATTTAATTTTCTTTTACACCATTCCTTCGATATGGTAATTTGCCCACGGTCCCTAAGCCGCCAAGCCATCAGGGACAGCGTATTGAGACCAACTGAAGTCGTCCGGCTCGCATGACGGCTTGTTTGGAGGAAAACAAGCTTGTAGCTCACAGTTTTAACTACAGTGATCAAAAAGAGGGGTCGGGTTTGGAGCTATGGTGTTTTGTTGATGAGTTATTGAGCTGCAAAGTCCGAATCTGTGAATATCTTTCTAACCAGACCCAAGTAGATGTTTCCTAGTTTGATCTGAAAAGATTTAATGACTTAATTTTTCGACTTTATTCTTGTAGCTTTTCAACATTATTCTCGTAATTTTTTGACGTAATTCTTGTAACTTTTCGACTTTATTCTCGTAAATTTATTAGATTGTTCTCGTAACTTTACGACTTTATTCTTGTAAATTTATGAGATTGGTCTAATAACTTTTTGGCTTTATTCTTGTAAATTTATGAGATTGGTCTAGTAACTTTTTGGCTTTATTCTCGTAAACGTATGAGATTATTTTCGTAACTTTATGACTTTAATCTTGTAAATTTATGAGGTTATTCTTGTAACTTTACAACTTTATTCACATAACCTTACTTTTTTTTCTTTTTAATGTGGCCCTAATCCTCCGTTGTACTTTATGCTTGCATTTCAGTGATGATTTATATGCAGAGAAGTGCATGTAAGGCTGAAACACATTTGTAGGCTCTTTACAAGAAAGTTGTTGCAACCAGCGTATCTTCGAGCTTGAGCAGAAATTTAAACTAGACAAAGCTTTAAAAACTTAAGAATTTCACAGATCACAATGAACATTCTTTTCTCTTTTTCATCATATTAAGACTCCTTTAAGTAATCATCAAGATCATTTCCATTTTTTGAGTCAGAGTTTCAAAGTGAGTAACATTACTGTTTATTAAAAAAAGATGTTTGACTCAGCTCTGGGCAGCTGAAGCAGTAAAATGAAAGGAGGAGGCCCTGATGATGGTTTTATCCCGTCACTCGAAGCTGAGAGTGATACGTCTTTGGATTGTCCGACTGTACTTATGTTTGAATGAGTCAAGTCTTGCAAACACAATATCTAAAAATCCAAGGGATTTAATTTATGCCTTGACCAGATGTAGATTTAAGGATGAAGTGATTTGAGTTTGAGGTTCAGAGGTCAGGAATAAAGAAGTCTTGTGGTTATCCTTCACTAATGAAGGTGATTTCTTAAAGGGGACATATGCTTGTTTCTCCTTTTCACTATGCCAGACTAGGATGCCTGTAAAGCATTTCTGCCCTCAGTACAAGTCATTTAGTTCCTTCATTGGCCCACAATAGCGTTCTCAAAATCCTCATTTTAAGCCATTATCAAGCTCTCGTTGAAACACGAGGATCTCAGGATGACCTACAGTTACCTCGCAACGTCACAGCCCTTTGTGCTCTGATTGGTCAGTTCTATCGGGGGTTGAGCCAGCCTGTCCTTCTTCTTCTACTGTATTTCCCGGCAGGCTCAAAGCAGCGACCGCGTATTGAGTCCCCCTACAGGCCAGAGCTGGTAATGAGTGAGTGTGAGCTAGGGAGCTGTAAACTGCTGCTGGACGAATGTGTTCCTCGGTGTTTTGTGGCTAACGGACATCACAGGGGAGGAAGTGTTTTATCAGATTACTCCAATAAAAAGAAAGATACCTTGTGTCGTCACAACGATTTAAATGTCGCGGACATCTCGCAATGACCTATTTTCAGAGGCATCAAATCTCGTTCTAGGTTATCAGAAAAAATACAATATCTCATTTTTTGAAAATTAAGGGGGTGTAAGGTCTTGTTTTCAAATTTATTAGTAAGTATTAAATCATGCATCAGCATGATATGTCTCCTTTAAGAAAGTTTAAACACAATATCATCAAAAGGAGAAAAGAATGTTCACTTTTATCTGTGAAATTCTTAAGTTTTTAAAGCTTTGTCTAGTTTAAATTTATGCTCAAGCTCGAAGATAGACTGGTTGCTACAACTTTCCTGTAAAGAGCCAACAAATATATTTCATTCTTACATGCACTTCTCTGCATATAAATCATCACTGAAATGCAAGTATACAGTACGACGGAGGAGTAGGGCCACGTAAAAACAAAAAAATTGTAAGCTTACCAGAATAAAGTTGTAAAGTTACTCTGCCTAAATGCCCATTTTGGGTGAGCTGATAAGTACTGTTGTGTTTCTCAAGACCGGTCTTGGTCTCGAGACCACATTTTGAAGGTCTTGGTCTTGTCTTGGACTCGAGAACATTTGTACTTGGTCTTGTCTTGGTTTTGGACTGGCCCGACTCGAGATTTTCCATCAAGACCGATCAAGACCAGCACTGATCTGCAGTTCTTTAACTTCATTAATGTCAATAAGGAGGAACGCTTGGTAAAACAACAAAAAGCTGCAACTGTTCAACCTTGTCATGGTTTTTAAACTGATTTTGATGGTCTTGGTCTTGCCTCGGTCTTGGATTGTCTCTGTCTTGGTCTCAACTCAGTCTCAACTCCCAAAAGTCATGGTCTTGTCTTGGTCTTGGTGCATTTTGGTCTCGGGCAAGTCTTGGTCTCAGATAGAGTGGTCTTGAGTACAACACTACTGATAAGATTGGGGAGTTTATAGCTCAAAGTTGAAGGTCATTGAGTCTTACTGCGTGTGAAAGCAACATCATGAGAATGCTTGAAAAGTTTTCTTCAAACTTCCCACAAATGCCCACCATGACTCATACTAGAGATCAGAGGTCAAGGTCGTTGAGCCTTTTGGTTACTCTTTTCTTGTGAACACATGAAATTTTTTTTTCATCAATTGTACACATGATTTTTTGTCTGAAGAGCCGTTTTGTGTGAGTGTTGAATGCATGGGTCAAAGGTATAGAGCAAGAGCCTCATGATCAGCCCTTGTTTGTTGGCTCAGAATCACAAGAATGCTGCTGTGGATTTTCTTTAAACTTTTCACAAATGTCCAGTTGAAGTCAAGGATATTATTACATATTTAAAGTCTAAGGTCAAGATAAAGTGTCTCAGAATCATATAATCTGACATGTGATCCCGAAAACATGTGAGAAAGAGATTCTTTTAAAGTTTGCCCAAATATCCACCATGACACTGGGGTGAAATGAGACAGTTATGGGTTTTAATGTCATGATATAAGTCAGATAAATAATCTCAGTTTCAGAATTAATCATCTATCCTGACTACAAATGCTTATTATATGGTACTTATGAAGCCCTGCCTTAACTGTAAAACCCTTAATAACATTTGTTTTTAAATGAAATATTTAAAAAAAGAGATTATCTCTTTGACATGTAGCCTGAGAAAATACTGCTTATTTTTGTTTTTTTGTTTGAATCATTGTAGAAACAATTGGAATAATTTAAGACCACATTTAATCCAGTCTTTTTAATAACGAAATAATAGTTCTATCTTCCTGTCTATCTTCCATAGAAAACATACAGCGCTGCAGCCATTTCGTTTCATTGTTCTGAAGGCAGTCTTATTAACTATTGTTGAATGTGACCCCTTTGAAATTCAGCCCATGGCACACTTGACGTTCAGTCAGATAACTAGTTAATAAGTTGATTTCACTATGTGCTAAATGGTTTAGATTGATGTGGCATAATGTTTGACATGTTTAGTAAAGTAGCCACCACTTTGTCTAGTTTAGTTTGGATATTTGTCTGTGCTGCCAGTGCAGAAGTTATTAGTTCTTTAGAGCAGTGGCGCTCAATTTGGGACCCATTATCACTTTATTTCCTCCGCCAAGGAGGTTATGTTTTCAGGGGAGTTTGTTTGTCTGTCTGTCCGTCCGTCCGTCCGTCTGTCTGTGAACAAAATAACTCAAAAAGTTACGGATGGATTTTGATGAAATTTTCAGGAAATGTTTAGCATGGGAAAAGGAAAAACTGATTTGATTTTGGTGTTGATCCGGATCAGCGTCCGGCCGCCATGGCGAAAAATGCAATTTCTGTGAATAACTACTGAACTAAAATAGATATCATTATGAATCAAATTGCTAATGGTATGTTTTCATGGTCAAGGAATCTAAATATTTCGATGAAATAAAGGTAGGACTAATATTTATGGTGAAAATCACAATATGGGTGACGATTGTGGCGCTGGCGGAGGTCTGCACTCTTCGAGTGCTTTTCTAGTTATAAATATGCAATCAATTGCACTAAATAAGCCATTGATCACAAGGTTGTAATTGCAAACAGGATACTTCAGTAACTTAAGCCATTTTTAAAAACAGACTCCGCAGAGCTTTCATGCGCAAACATGAAATTAAAAAGTTTAGTTACTGAGAAGTAGTTTCAAAAAGTCTTAAAAATATGCAGCTGAGCACCTACTTACTGAATATGCAACAGACACCTTTCTGTTAAAATATGTGGTAATTATTAGCATTACAATTTACTTGCCACTTACTGATTAGGATTGCTAACAGAGGATGACACTCTACTGCAATAAAATCCCCTTCAAAATAAAAGCATTGTTTTTTTTCTGACATTTTTTTTTACCCAGGCAAATCCACTGCGTAAGGGTTTGTGAAACACTCTTAGGTCACAACCCGCCAGTTGAGAATCACAGCTTCAGCAAATATATACAGAGCCTGACTGCTGTGTCCTGCAGCAGTAGAGCTATTGTAGCATAGCATGTCTGCTGCTTAAGATGACAGTGGAAGCTGGGATGATCAGTGTAACTTTGTTTAGTTTTTGCAGGATATGTGGCAGCCTCAGGGATCAGATCTGTTATGTTTAAAACTGTGGTAAAGTGTGACAGCTCAGAAATGTCCCATCCTATGGATGTGTTTACTGTGGTTGCAGTTTGAGCGGTGACGGTGGTGCCTTGTGATGAGAGAACAGATCAGTGTCATGGCTATTTGGTTTCATTGGAGTAGTCTTTATGTTCATTCACTGTCATTGTCCTGAAGAAACCCTGCTTCACACAAGGGCCACAGGAATTCTCTTTTCTGAATGCAACTACATCATCTGGACCCTCATTTTTTACATTTAAAGGAAAAGTTCGGTTCCTGCAGCTTTTACATTGTTTATAGAATGAAGAACAATAATATACTCACCCAGAAGGCTTTCCTGATGCAAACGGTGCTTCGGGAGATATTTAGATCCAAAATCGAGCAGCGGACACCGATATAATGGTAGCCCGTAGGGCATAGATCGCCGCTCCTAAAAACTGCATTAATCGTCCAAAAACTCATGTTTTTCACCGATATTCCATCATGATTTGCTCCGAAAGGACCGCCATTGCAGCCTGTGTCTCTCCACACAGCGCTGTGTGGCTGAACTAACCTCTGAACTGACGAGCTGTTTACATGCTCTTCGCATGACAGTGCGCCTCATTGTTTCAGAGGAAGATCGGCAGCTACAAAACAACTTTCTTCTTCCAGTTTTGTGCAAAATGGACGAATGTCTATGGGATGAAGATGTTGTGGAGGAGGACTTTGAATATGATGGACCTCCTTACAGTTTGGAGCCACAGTATACAGATATACAGATGGAAGCGTGCGCTCCAGAGAGTACTGCGCATGCGAAGAGCATGTAAACAGCTGCCAGTTCAGAGGTTAGTTCAGCCACACAGCGCTGTGTGGAGAGACACAGGCTGCAATGGCGGTCCTTGTGATGAGCAAATCATGATGGAATATCGGTGAAAAACATGAGTTTTTGGACGATTAATGCAGTTTTTAGGAGCGGCGATCTATGCCCTACGGGCTACCATTATATCGGTGTCCGCTGCTCGATTTTGGATCTAAATATTTCCCGAAGCACCGTTTGCATCAGGAAAGCCTTCTGGGTGAGTATATTGTTGTTCTTCATTCTATAAACAATGTAAAAGCTGCAGGAACCGAACTTTTCCTTTAATAATGCACAGAAAGGTGTCTCTGTAGAAAAAGCTAACTGAAGCTGACCTTGTGAGTAGCATGACGTCTTAATGTCTACACTGGTACATGTACATGGTCATACTGTCCATGTATAATGTCATAATTAATCCATGTAACGACAGAAGCTCAGCTGTTTTTATTGAGTTAATGTTCAATGCTTCACCATGCCCTCTTTTTAGAAGAGTTAAGTTTCATGTATACTTAATGTTTCTGAACTGGTGTAGAGCTGAGGCCCTTTTGATGCAGCCCTCAAGTGTGTATAGGTTTGATTATGTTTGCATCATTTTCTGTGACTAATATACAGTTCTTAGTCATTTTATAAGACCACCTGTCTTAAAAATGAGAAAACATACGTATTTTGAAATCTTTCAAAAACTAATTTGTCTTGTGCTTTAGTAATTCCAATGATCAAACTTTGGCTCATACTAAATTCCAAGTTTTTTCAATGGGATTAAAATCCAGACTTGGACTTGGCTATGCCGTCAGCACCCGTACTCCAGATTTATTTTCTCTTGGTCAGTCTTTGCACAGCTTTGAAGTATGCTCAGGGTCATTGTCTTACTGGTATGGGAGAGGATTACGGCTACACTTGAGGAGTTTTTCCCCATCATACATGTCAAGAAAAAGTCAAAATGAGGAGAATTGAGTCAACATTAAATGATGAGAAAGAAAGTCAGCGGGTAATGTCGAGATTAAAATCAGCAATACTTTTTGAGAAAAAAGGCAGCTTTTTTAAATGATGTTATTTACTGTGAAATACATGTACTACTCATCACTGCAGTGTCAGCAAACACAACAGGCATCTCCTCTAGTCTAAAATATGTACATCAGCTGTTATTTTTCTTATTCTGCTAAAATAAGAGGCATAGTATAGAGGAGAAACCTTAATATAAGAACAATGGAATAAAACATATTCATCAGGTATTACGCAGGAAAAAAAATGCATTTTTTTAATCAAACTGTCAATGTTTAACATAAAGTATTGTTACATGTAGCAAAACAACAATACCAATGCATGACAAAAAGAAAAAAAACACACACACACACTCTTAACACCCTTAATAAACAGTAAGCAGAATATTCAGCTTTTGAATAGATGTAATCTTCTGACAATTCAGAGGTGTGTTGATGATTATTCTGAGCTATCAGGAAAGACACTGTGTGTAAAATGCTGCATATAAGATAAAATCAAGGCCAAAGCCAATCAGTCCAAAGGTATGCAGAGAGAATATGACAGGAGGAGTCTGCACGCAGTAACTGCCTGACTTTTAATACAGAAGGAGAAGCAGAGCTGCCACATGTGCCAGAACGCTGCTCACCAATAAACTGTGAGGGAGACGACTTGAAAGAGCAAGAAATCACCCAGGAGACCGAGCACCATGCCTGTGTCCACAGAAGCTGTTTTTAATTCTGCTGCTGCAGAGACAGCAGATGATAAATTCAAAAGTTTTTTGTGTTGACTGTCCTTTGGTACAGCTGCATGCACACATCTGTCCCTCAGACTGTTTTGAGCACAGTGCTTCAAGAAGACTTTCGGAGAGTTTAGGAGAGACTGATTCAATTGCTTGCTAGATTTTGGACAAGGGGTGAACAACACTAAGTAAACATCATATTAAACTTTTTTCTTGCAGTTATATTCATTTTTGTGATGGCAATTCCTTGATACAGTCTTTTTTACACACAAAGGTGTCCAAACAAATGTGTCTTTATTTAGATATTTACTAAAAAAAACACATGATGAGTACTTTTATATTATTATTGAAGAAGAGCAAAACAAGGTAAAAATAGATTAAGTCTGTTTTCGACACAGGCACTTATAACAACGCTGTAACAATGATGAGCTGTCTGCTGATAGATGTGAAGTAGTCTCTGACTAAGCCTCCTGATGATGATATTTGACAGACTTTTTACTGTACATAGTCAATGAAATGACAGTAGTTGAAGTTTTTGGTTTCATCAAACAATATAAAATGATAGCATGATGGACTTTGAGTCACATGACTGACATTGCACATTCTGCCTTGTTTTTGCCATACTAAAATGGTATGTTGTTCAGCCCATGACAACCTCATTACTTTTCATTAGAATGACTGCATTCATAAAATGAGGAAGCTGCAGAGCTTAACACAAAGATCACAGTTTATATCAAAACTTCTTTGATACATGTTAAAAGTTGAGAAGAGCATTGCAGCATGCAAATGTTAATCTGAAGCAGTTTCACTATGTGCACAAAGGTTGCAATGGAGTAGGAAAGCTGCAGTGTTTCAGCTCAGTATGCAATATAAGAGCGAGACGGCTCTGTGGATGCGTGACAGACTCTGTGGTGATCTTTTTTGAGCAGATGCACCACAGAAGTTTGACGATAAACAGTGAAAACAACACTTTCAAATGCCATCTGAGTACATATTACTCCTCTTGCAATCAAATGCAGGATGGACGTCATCACCCCTCCTCCTTCATCAGTGAAGTTTTTTCTGTTCTCTTCTCACTTTGTCCCACTCAGACTTAAAATGGAAAAAATACATTGGCAGATGTGGTAAAGTAATCTGGGTAAAGTCTGGGTGAAAACATCAGTTTATGTTCAGACACCGCTCACCTAGGTTAAAGGTGTAGTCCGCGATCTTCTAATCTTCTAATCTAATGCACGATTTGTCAAAATCTCCGTATTTCTCCTCTCCATCCACAAGATGTCACCACCGACAGCATGTTGAAAAAAAAGTCCTGTTTTATTACACAGCCTTGGGCCTGAATTTCAGCAGGTAAATACTGTGGCTCGGGCCGAGTTACCAAAACAGAGAACACCCACACATCCAGGGGGCAATCATAATCATGCGCAGATCAGACAGAGGGGGGAGGGGGAGTCGTAGGATGCGTAGCGTGCGCAGTTAGCGTAAGAGACAGATACAATAGGTGCAGAAGCAATGGCTGAAAAATAGCCCAAAAGAAAAAGTTCAGAGGGGTGATAAGTGAAAAAGAAGGGCTAAGACCATGAAAGAGCAAAGACCCGGGTCAACATTGGTGTTGCTTTCCAACGGTGGAGGAAACTCCGCGAACTGAAAGACCTAAAAATGGACGCGGATGTCGCCAGACCTGTCTGCTGGATAGGTCAGCAACATTAGCTTTGTGGTGCTTCACATAACAGTAACAGCGGTCGGGCATTCATC
Organism: Scarus forsteni; assembly: GCA_036419115.1. Classification (NCBI taxonomy): domain Eukaryota; kingdom Metazoa; phylum Chordata; class Actinopteri; order Labriformes; family Labridae; genus Scarus; species Scarus forsteni. The sequence goes on along the minus strand of JAZDUH010000182.1, from coordinate 12,250,372 downwards.
TTAATGTCTAATCTGCCAAAATGTACTGTTGTGGTGATGTTATCAATATTGTCAGTTGAGTTGTCTGACGAGTCAGGGTTACCTTAGCTACATTGGTCAGCTACGCAGTTTCTATGGCCGTTTCCATGACGATGCACGTCCATCAGCTTTCGGGGGGCGGGTCTAAATACGTTTATAAACAGGCTCTCCACTCGTTTTCTCCCACATCGCTGACTACACCTTTAAGTCAGGAAAATTTTGTTTTTTTTTTTGCAAGTGTTAATGGGGAATGGGGCTTTAAGTGCAAGAATGCTCCTCTTAGGTATGGACATCAAAACTGGTACAGATGTGACACATCTGTGGGGCATCGGTGGCGCAGTTGGATAATGTGCTTGGTCAGTGATCGAGAAGATGCAGCTCCCGGCGACACATGGCGATGAATCCTTGAGCAAGACACTTAACCCCAAGATGCTCCCATTGCTGCGTCAGTGGCATGTAAATGGGCATGAAAGGGCGTGAATGTGTTAGAGATACTGATGGATAACTAACATAGAAACTCTGAGCCATCAGTGAGTGAATGTGAGGGCAGATGGGTAGGTGTGACCTGTGGTGTAAAGCAGCTTTAAGTAGTCAAAGACTAGAAAAGCACTATATAAGCTCGAGTCCATTTACCATTTACATTTGGTTTCTACTAAACTAAATCAAAACACAGATGATGGTGCTTCATTAAGTCACCATTAACTTATACACCTTTCAGACTGCCCAAAAAACCTTTTTAACCCGGTAACAATCAGCTCCTGTTTGAAAGGGTTTAATCGGCATTTCGACCTGGCTCGACTGGCCCTGCAAGCGACGGGTTTTTATCAGCTCACCTCCAAACGGCTTCAGTGGGAACATCACACCGGGTCGACATGTTAATTTACGTCATGTCATCAACGTTACAACATCAGTCTGACGCACTGGGGGAAAAGAAAAGGCACGCAGTTCGTCTGCTGGTGATCAGACCTGGGTCTGCTGGCAGTGAGAAAGGAGACACTTACTGATTGATAACGAGTAAACCTGCTTTGAAAAACCTGCGTTGACCTGCTAATTTTAGTGTGAAAGCGGTATTAATGTCAGAGCCAGAGATGTTGAACCTTCTCTGACCTTTCTGCTTAGTGGACTGTCTCATATAAACTTCTAGCTTAAGTAATGCACATTGCAGACAGTCATATGAGCCATGACAAGAGTAAACATTACTGATACCTTTTTTTCACTTCAAGGTTTCATTTCAGGTATGGTTGAGGCACAAGCTTACATTTAAATCTATCAGTTTAGCAGCAGTTTCAGAAAACAAACATAAAAAAAATACCCAACCCTAGCAGCTGTTTATTGTCACTTAGCTCACGGTGCACAGACAAATACAAACTTTTTATATGTCAGTGCTCCCCTCTCTTAGTTTTGATCCAGTTAATCATAATTAACATTTCAAATAATGTCACAACAGCAAATGAAAAACTGACAGATCTCATCTGTTTAAGGGTTAGTGTCTGGGTGTAGAGCTACTGCTGAGTTCATAACATTATTTATATATGGTGTGTGTGTTACTTTACTTTGTTGTCATGTATTCTTTGTGACCTTTCCTTGGAAAGCTTGATGATGTTCCCTTGGATTATAACAATTCATATCCAACCACATGTAATGGTCACTTCAGAGGGGAACAGAACATAACTTCTGTTGCTCAGCACCAGTTAGTGTCAGTCTGAAGAGCAGGAAAAACTAAGAAACATGGATGCTCAATTCATGAATATATTTTCTTTCTAGCGTGTATATTCACTTTATCATCTGACACCATTCTTCACACTTTAAACTCATCTTTACTCTGCGTTGTCTTCCCTGGATTTTATTTTGTGGCCAGGTCAAAATATCTGGCTTGAAGAAAACATAAACACGTAGGCTTGTTTCTCCAATCAGAATCAGTCTAAGAACCTTCCTCATCGTTCAGACTGTACCTGCAGTTTATTCTGCCTAAAAGATGAATATTTATGTGCTCTGCAAGCAGACAACCTCATTTCCATGTGAATGAAGATGATATTAAGAATCCACCTCTACATGAAAATGTCTCAAACAGACTGAAATTAATAGTCAATGCCTGCATGATATGAAAGAGCCGCTAATCTTCTGTTTTCAGACAAAAACATGTGTCCCCTTTAAATCCTCAGTACACTTGTGACAGCAGCAGTAAGTGGAGCTCAGTTTGTTTCTGTTTCGCTCTCTGACTGTCAGAAACTATGTTAAAGTGAATCATTGAAAGAGCAAACTAAATCTTTAAAGTCACACTCATCTTTTAAGTCTGAGAAGATGACACATTCAACCTCATGAACTTTAGAAAGTTAGTTTGCTTCATCACAGAGACTGAAGAAGTCACATTTATTATGGCAGACTCTATCAAATCCAGGCTGAACAAAAGAACATCCTCTTAAACTTCCACTGCTAATACTCCAGAGGTGAACTTTGTGAAGAGTGTTTATTGGTGTCAGGGCTGTTTGTTTGGTTTTCAGCGTTTAATACAGACAACTGATTGTGTTACACACAAATAAATTCAACCTAAAAAAACACCAAGGGAAGTTTTAAATGGATTTTACCTTAAAGGGACTGTGAGGAGTTTCTAAGTATTTACAAAAAAGTCTCACTTTTAGATATATGCCTGATCGAAATACAAATTTAAGATGAGTTTTATAGCATCAATATAGATTTATCTATAAATGCTATTCCTTAGCTTCGCAGTTGGGTCGGACAGGGCTGGACTGGCCTGGATACTCAACTTTGGGAACAAGACAATTAAAATTATTAATTATTATTCGGACACGTCTTAGAGCACGGGGCTGTAAGTAGCGATATATAGCCGGCTACAAAACTACAATACTAAGTTTTCCAAAATTGCTTGTTGTCACACATCAAAAACTACTGCTACGTAACTAGAAAGAGATACATTACCTTGTTGCTTTGCATCCTGTAAGTTGTTGAAAAAAGAAGTTGTAAAGCAATGCAGAGTTCTGATGAAGGTCCAAGCTGCATTTTTATTAGCATCACAACAAACACACGCTTTGGCTGGGGTCACGTCTTTTGGTGCGTTCCAGTTGTAGTCAGAAGTAGGAATTTCCAAGTTCCAAGTTCGAAACTGCAACTAGAACGGTCCACGAAGTCGGAATTTCCCACTAGGAACTCGGTGAAACCTCACTTCCCCCAAGTTGACAATCAAAGATGGATGCCCCCAGTGTGAACGGTTATTTAGCTCCTGTAATAATCCATTTATTTGCACTTCTGACTGGGGTGTGTCGCCCAAGATCAGCTGTGTACATAGTATTGTTAGACTTATATTTACAAAAATGCTGCCATAGTGATAATCAAATTCTTCATGTGATATTTGTGAACCACAGGTAGCAGAGTCTTAATGTCATCGGTAATAGATTCTCCTCATAGCACCTTTAAATACATTTTGTTAATGTCTTTAAAAATGTATCACCTTTTTTGGGTTGCACTTTATTTGTAAAGCTATCTTGACCTTGCTTTCTAGAACTAAATGCTTTTATTCTGTTTATTCCATTATTTTCATATTTAAGTCGGGTTCAAGTAAATCCTCCAAACATCTTGAATTAGATTTGTTAAATGTAAGTACAAGGCTGTCCCTTCTTCAAAAAGGTTATTTTTCTTCTACGAACATGTTATGGTATATTATATTAAACTTAATATTTACTGACATAGTTTGTAGGATGTTTGCAATAACTGTTCGAATATATGCCTTTGAGAATCCTTACTTATTTTCCCTTAACTATTTTGCATTTCATTAAGAAAGAATGATGATGTCTTATGTGCCAAGAAATTGTGTATGATTTCTATTAACTGTCTGTAATGCACCTAAAATGTATTCTTTATTTTAAGAAATGTCAAGAACCCTGAAAATAAATAAGGTAATGGTTACAAAGCACATTCAGGCTTGTGTCGATGTTAAGGTAGTCAAAATAACCTGGTTTAGAGATCTGTAAATCTTTTCAGAATCTATTGAGTTTCTGTCTTGGATTCATTTGGGACATTTATACTTGTTGTATCATGTCAGCCAGTCAGGAGCTATTAAAAGCCATTTCCTTCAAATTTCTGCAAAATGCCAAAGCCCCCCCATCTGTGGTGTTAGAAAGTTATGCCAGGCCTCCGTCCAGGCTTCCACAACCTCATTGTCACCTAACGGAAAATAATTTACCATGGTGAGCTACATGTGTGAATGCAAACAACAGGGTTGTTCACCTAGATTTAGCCCTGAAATCTACCTTGTCATCAATTTCTGTAGATCTTCCGTTTGTGTTTTGTCAATGTAAAAAAACATGTCTCTCCTGATATTAAATACTGCATGGCTTTAAATTTTCTGTCTCCTGCTCACCATGCTCACTTCCTTCTCCTTGAAGCTGTGTGTGTGTGTTTATCGCCTGACATTGTTGCCATGCAGAGCTAAGTGACAGACATTACTGAGGGAATCCTTGAGCATAAAAGAAAACAACATTGATTGTTCAAACAAGTTGGGCTTTAATAGAGCATGGACCTCAACATAGCTGTTCTCCCTGTACTATCCAAAGTTATGCATTTACTTATTACATTATGGACAGAGGAAAACGCTGATTATAGGCTATGCATTATTAGGAAAATAAGTACACAATGATCAAGCTGCAGGCAAAATTAATAAACCCGGAAACTGATTCATATTTTGAAAAATGAATGAACAGATTAAAATAGCTCCATTAATAAATATATACATGTGGCAAATTGCTCTAAACCTACTGCACAATGTAAGAGTAATAGCTACAAGCTAAATAAAACAGACATTAAACTATATTTATAAATATTATATTGTGAAGTGCACAAAAGAGAGTAATAAATAGAGTTCCTGTATTGAGTTAAAATTAACAGCAATTACACTGACTGCAGTATTGCTAGTTAATATGGTTATAGTTAGTATCATGCACCTGATGATTACATTTATGTTGTTTTCAATTGTAAACATGATTACCAGATTAAAAAAAATGGTAAAGGCATGAACATGAAGCTTTCATATGACTCTCATATTTCTTAATTCAATATTTAGTAACTCAGAAAGATTAGGTGACCATGTTGCCTTATATATTTTTTTTATTCCCCAGAATGCATGTGTAAAAGGGGGGTAAAGACATAAAAAATAATCAAAACAATAGAAGTGATCATATCAGCTACCCTTAATAGATTTTAAGAGTTTTTTTTCCACAACACAATGTAGTAATCACTGTTGTTTGCCCACATCAAATAAGGACCCCGCCAATAACAGAGCACCTTTCTCAAGAGCTATAATTGCTGTAACAACTGTGTATTCAGGTGTGTAATTCAGCCTTTTCATTTCATCTGACATTCATCAGCTTTTCTTTCCATTAAAAAGGAGGAGGCTCAAAGTGCCTGCTTTCCTTGATTGCAGGTTTTGATTCTTTCAGATGACAAAACATCAGAGAAAAAAATGCCTTTATAGACTTCTGAATGAAGACAGTAAGTGGCCTTTGCATGGCAGATGCAATTAAAAGTGATAACCTGATATTTTGTGTGATGACTGAGATCAAAACACCTGCAACAAAGTGAAAGGAAGAATACATTCATTATCAGTGTGGAGCAGACTTTTTATTCGTGGTATTTTAACAACACGTAGTCATAAACGTTTGTAGATAAACTTGTGCACGTGTTGGTTGATATGCATAGTGAAGTCTGCAGTGCACACATGTACTTAAGCTGACAGAACCTGTCCATCCTCCACGAGACACCTACGACTACTGAGACACCCTCCTGCCTCTCCTCACGCATATAAAGACATTCCTCATGCCCAACTGTCAACACTAGTGGTTGCATCTCAATGAAATGTCCTGCTGTTGTAAGACCTGATCACTTACGCTGCTGGGATTGTATATGTATTTTGTCACTGACATCGTTATGCTTCTGTAATTTTTAACTTCATGTATACAAGGTGTAGTTGGCTGCTTCCCCATAGCAAGAACAAACTCTCTGAATTTGATTCCCAACAACACTAATATGACAAAGAAAGAGGTATACTATTTAAAAAGTTGATGGTTGCATTTTTTTAAAAAGGCAACAATAGAATAAATCTGTTCATTTTAGCTCCGGCAAGTTATGTGAATTATTCCTTTGTTTGATTAAAGAATGTCCCGTTCCTATGCTAACTAAAACACATCATCCATCCAGAGTAAATCAAAAATCTGTGGACTGATGAAATCTGCTATGAAGAAGACCATCCTTCAGTCTCCAGTCTGTCTTTGATAGTGTTTACCTTAACCAGGCAAATACAATTCTTAATGATTCTTCTCACATTCTTTTTCTGGAATCTAAACTTCTGCTTTCAGGGTGACCATACAGAGCAAGCAAACACAAAACAAACCGCTATTAACTCTCTTTTCTCTCAATGTCCATATCTGTTCTTAGCAAACAGTCGAAGTCGTTCTTTTCCTGCAATTGATATATGGTGTTTGTATATTTTTCAGCTTATTTATTGCCACCAGTTTTTATTCTTCTCATTGTTATTCATTTTTTAAACTTGTTCCTGCTTATTTTCACTGCTTGTTGTAACGAGCACTGCACTTTAACCTCCTTGTGCAGTAACTACTGACCACTCTTGCCGCCGACCTCTTGCTTATGTAGCTGTTGTATTTTGTCTAGTGTTTTTTATGTATATCGTGCATTTAGCCAGAAGCACTGCTGTCTAAGACAAATTTCCTGCAAGGGACAATAAAGTTTATTTAACTAATTATCTATCAATCTATTATTTGTGGTCCTGACTCTGAGCCCCACAAAGCTTTGCCCTTTACCCCCCCTGGTGGGCAGCCTTGTCTGTATTTAAGGGGCCGTCCACATGGAGATGAGCATCCACAAAAGCTTTCATCATATGGGAAATTGCACTTTGGGAGCTTGAAAATGCACATTTTGAAATTGGGTCCTAGGGTGAATAATTCTTTACTTTCTGTACAACAAATATGCTTTCAGAAATAATGAATAATGATCGTTGTGAGGGAAACTATCCGTTGGGTGCCCTGGTTACTGTGCCTGTAATGGGTCCATTATATATCGCTGTATTTTGACTGGCAGGACTCCCAGTCAACATTCTTCTGCAGTTTGGCAGTCTTCTACTTCTTGTGTTTGTTTACATCGCTGTGATGCTTCATGTCTTCTCTTTTCTGTGTAAGTTTGTGGCAGCATTACATTGCCACTTTTAGGTCCGGCATACTAAAACTACAGTGTTTTCGGTGTTTTTGTGAGGACAGGCACGTATTTTGAAATGATGATGTTTCTACAGAAAACTTTTGAAAAACAAAACAGACTGTTTTGGTCTTTGTGTGGTCAGGGTCTACGGGTGCGTTCACACCTAACATGTTTGGTTCCAAACCAAATTAATTCTGGTTCGCTTTTTTGGAAAGTTAGGTTTGTTTTGGTGATACATCCTCTGTTGTTGACCAAAGAACCAAACTCTGGTTGACCAAAAAGACACTGGTCTCATTAAAGCCAGGCATCAACTGTACGACTTTTTTGACCGCTGTGTTCAGCTGCTGCTCATACTGTGTGAGTGAATCGCAGGGGTTAACAGTTCACAGCTCCTGATTCTTCTTCTCACACTATACGACCAGATTCTTGGATGCGATCTGACTGCTCACACTGTACGTCCATGTACGACACGTCTGACTCTTTATTCTCGTTAATTTATGATATTATTCTTGTTAGTTTTTGATTATTCCGGAAATTGTATGGATCAGCCTTGTATAGTCGTGGATGAACGGTGGGGAATGTGGAAGGGTCCCAACAGTTTTGAACTGTTCAAAACTGTCGTGGAGAATCGCTGCTCTCAGTATAGCGGGATGGAAGCCTAATGCAGTCCTAACGCGAATGGTACTAGCGTGGCATGTACGGAGCTCAGTCGGGCTGATCGTAGCTCAATCCTGAAAGCTTTTTTAGGACGTCTGACAAGGATGTATCCGTTTGTGCCCCAACTGTGTCCCGTTCAAGACAGCATAAGCGATGGGGCTCAGTCGGGGCTTACGTGACTTGAACTGAGCTCGAGCGGAGCAGACGTCGTGTCAGCGGGATGAAAATTCATGAAATCCTCGTCATATCGCTGTATTAACCTCACTGGAGCGGGACAAACGCCCCCGAAGCGCTGCAGAAGCGCTACTGATGGTGTATTTATGGGGTGTGTCCAGGGGTGAGACAGTCATTTCATTCCTTATCATCGCGATCACACCAGCCTCGTCAATGGTGCACAGTCGTGCACAATTGCCATGAGAAACGGGAATGTGTGACTCAGACATAACCGAGACAACTAGAGACAATGGTGGAACACAATTTGTCTACGCTGCTGAATCCGCTTTGCTAGTTTTAGCTTTTACGGCAAAATCTTCTGCTCCTTTACAACCACTGTGAGCAACAAGTGGACGTGGAGGAGAGCATACAGTGCTGTTTCTTTACATCTCAAATATTTTATGCCAAAGTTCCATGTCTTTTTAGATTTTGGTGCATGTTACGTTCTACATCGTTCTCATGGGGACGGTCACATTTCTCTTCTTTTCATTTCTAGAACTGATGCTGTGTTTGCAGGAAACATTTTCATTAATGTGGACAGGGTGTAAATAAATTGGGGAGGTGGTGGTGGTGGGGGGGCTTCACTAGTCATTTCGGAGGCCCAGACATTTCTGTGGGCGGGCCTGGGTGAGGCTGTCTGTCGTTATAGTGGAGGGGGGGCAGTAACATCCATTACCCATGATGCAGCTCCGTGTGTTAATACACTGTCTCTAAGTTTACCCACATACCAATAATATGTAGTTCCTTATCTCCTCGCGCACAATAACGCAGCTGTTTGTCCGTCATTGGAGGACGGGAGTGTCAAGCGAGTCAGGTCCGTGTGGCAATTGGTTCAGATTAAGTTTTCAGTAAAGCCCAACCAGGAAGAGCAACACACACATACGCCACACACACAATAACACACAAACACACACACACACAGTAGAGGCTCCACATCTCGCAGGCAGCGCCACGGACCGTCCTCTCTCCACTCCTCCCCAGCTCTCCCAGTTCACGGAGCTCTGCCATCGCACCAGTCCGGCGGCTTCTCCTCCTCCTCCTCCCCCCTCTGCCTCTCTCTCTTTCCCCGCAGATTTTTTTTTTTTCGCTCGACGGTCTCCCGGCTCGTTCAGGAGGAAGCGTGTCTGCGAGTACGTAAGTTACCGCCTCTCGGGGTGTTTTTTTTGTTGCCATTTCGCCTTGAATGTTTGAAGTTGTGCGGACTGGCCAGCCGTCCAAAAAAAGAGAGGAGCGCAGAACCCATTTTTCGCTTCGTGCACCAGAAGCGACGCACACATACACACACACATACACACACACAGGGCTTCTGCTGCTGCTGCTACACAAACCAGATCCTCCCTGGTCTCTACTGGAAGCACCAGGATACGAACGAGCTCGGAATCCGGCTAGAAAACGCGACCAGGAGGGGTGACTGCCCTTTATTTCGCTCGGTGTGTGTTTATGTGCGTATTCGGGTACCCTCCACCACCACCACCTCCCCCCCTCTCCTCTACAGCCCATATTTAGAGCCTGGCTGGCTACTTCAGATGGGCAAAGCTACGTCAGGCTGTACTGTATCACATCCTACTGTATCCCTCGGTCACTGTAACATGTATTACGTGCACGTATGTATGTATTCACATGTTTGCTCAGCTTCCTGGTCCTCTGAGCGGCTGAAGCTGAAGGCTGGAAGTCCGTGGAGAAAAGCAGCAGAAAACACTGACCTGCTGTCTCACATTGTCGGAGTCTTTTCCTGATAAACGCCTCGTGTTGTATCCGCCTGTCAGCAGCCCCTGACATGGAAAATGTAAAGTAAGAGCCTCGATACCCGGCTGGTTATTTATTTTTGATGTGTGTGCGCAGGCAGTGGAGTCGGTGGTGTGGCTCCACTTTAAAGTTGAAAGGAGAGACATTTGAAAAGCGAGTGGATGAGGTGTTGATTACAGGTGTAATAATGTGTAAGAGTGGGCTGATTAGTCCCTAATGGTTGGAGCATGATGAGCTTCAGTGGTAGGAAGTGTGGAGCAGAGCTGGGGTTTCATGTTGCTCATTGGTTGGATGATTTCGATGGCTTTTGACACATTTTGACTCCCTTAAATCAGGCTGATGCTGTCAACAGAGCCATTAGCGCAAGCTTTAGACCACAGGGTGGCCAGCAGTTGTTAGAAAGAGTGACTTGCTCCGCTCAGATGTTTGTGACATCAAGTCAGGGCTGCCCAGTTATGGCAAAAATGTGCCCAAGATTGGTGTGCTTTTAATAAAAGTATAAAAAAATGTCATGTCTGTGGAGCAGGGGTCTCCAACCTGTAGATCTTAAAGACATTTTAGGTAGATGTTCACAACTATTTATGTGAGGTGGCAACACATGGAATAGACTGTTTCACTAATCCAGGGCATGTACAGATGTGGTTAATCCAGCTGCTTCGCAAGCTTAAATAGGTCTAACCAACTTCCTTTCACATGAGCAAGACATTCAGACAGCTAAAAATTTGTTTTGTTCTTGCATTGTTCTAGACTTTAACATTTACAAGTCATGTGTTTTGGTTAGTATGAGGCTGTAAAGTTTTAAAATGCAACTGTGACTGTAAATCCACTGACTTTATTTTTATTCCTTCTGTTTACCAAATTGATGGATCAAGGTTTACATTTGGGTAAAATATTGATCACTGTAAACAATCTTTGAATTATTCTTCGTGGATTTTGGTTGGGAGATCTTGCATTTTCTGTTGACATCGTCAGTTGAAAAAGGTTGATGACTACTGCTGTAAAGGATCGGATTTAGCTCTTTTTCCCTCCCCTTTGGAAACTCTGAGATCTGATGGGGTTGCGTGGCTATGGGAGGCTACGATATCGAGCTCAGATTTAGCTTTTTTTCCCTTCCCTTTGAAAATGCTGAGATCTGATGGGGTCAGGTGGCTCTGGTCTGATTGGCTGCCCAAACATTGTCTGAAGGGGGGGGGAGTTGTCACAGGTCACAGAGAGGACCTTCAAGACACTTGTGGCATCTGCCTGTGACCAGCAGATCTAGTAGTACGTGGGGGCTGCGTAGCTATTACATAATAAAACCAAGAAGTATAGAACAGAGCCCTATAAGAGGGATTTTCTTTAAAAAGCTATATTGTATTTCCCCCTGAACTAAAAAATTAAGTAAAGGTGTCACCCTTCTGCTCCACAAGTCCCTTTTGACAACATTAAAAGCAAAGAAATTTGAACCCAGGACTTTTCAAAGATACTTAAATCACAGTTAGAAACAGGAATAGTCACTGGTCTTGCTGTCATTGAACATATGCGTTAGACATTTTAATGTTGAGAACTAAAAAAATGTGATATTTTGAAGCATTTTAGCACACAGATACCTCAAATAATGCTGACAATAGTAATGGAATAAATGAAAAATGTTCCACATGTGACGCAGTAATGTTTTATTCTTGATAACTCAGTTAATGTTCTTGTGAAAGGCAGTAATTGTAATCAAGATTAAACTTGATTGTTGTCCCAGCTCTACAGAATGTGTATGTTGTTACAGGTGTGTTGTGTGGCTGTGGCTCATAGGTTAGCTTAACTATAATGCACAATGCTGACATCAACTCTGCTAAAAGTGCTTGATGTTGAGCACCAGTTGTATCATTAAATGATGCTTTGTTAGAGAACCCCTGAGACTCGATAGCAGCATCAATTAGATTTATTAATACTGATTTTAGGGTTTTGTAAAACACAAGACTGGTCCAGGACCGGCTCCATTTCTAGTGCTGCTCCTTGACTTAATTAAAGTTAATCAGTGGTACTTAACTAAAAAGAATAGGCTTATAAAGCATATTTGAACTCCCTAAAAGCTTGTACAGACATGTAAACAGTATAATTATAACAGTACCGTTGTCACTAGTTTCTCTTATTTTCTTTTTATGAACTATTGATCTTGAACATCCTGTAAAATGTTGGTTTGAAAGAAGTTAAGACATCAAATATTGTAAAATCTTCGCTCCAACCATTGTACCCCTAGGTTAGGGACAGACTTTCTACATTTAAATATACATATCTTTAAAATTGCTTGGAAATATAACAGATAGGAAAATAATTGATGGGAGAATAAACAGGAAAGCATGCAGCACCCTTGAGGACTGGGCTATGATCCTGATATTAGCTCCCTCCAGCCCTTCTGCAGCTTTTTATCGTTGTTGTAAAAAAAAAAAAATGAAAAGGGTGAAAGTATGCCATAACAGAAGAAAACCTCCTCTAAGGGGAACCCATTCAGTATCTTTCACCCTTGATGCTCTGCTAGGTTGTTGCTGTTTTGTGTTTGTTGTTCTTCATATTTATATCTAGAAAAGAGAAGAGAAGAGACCAGAGAAGGCTGGTGTGCAACATGTAGATGGCAGCTGGAGTATATGTGAAAACTGCCATTGAAAACAAAAGAAGAAAGCAGTAATGTCCACTGACACAACTGAAGCGATACAGACTACAGAGATATTAGGTTACAATTAAGCATCTTAAAAGTTCAGAAAAGATCTTTTGTAATCCACACTATAGAGTAAACCATCAAAAACAATTCGTAAATTCATTGCACTGTGAGTAAAATGAAAACTTAAATCAAAGCCTCTTAATCTGATCTGGAAGTGTAGGACTATCGCTGGTTATTTATTTTTTAAGGTTACCTTTTCTACCTTTATTACAGAGGATAGGTCAGGGGATGGACTTGTAAAGTGGGGACAGAGGGCAGGAGACTAAAGGGACCCCTGGCCAGACTCAAACTCAAGACCACCTAAAATCAAGGCAACGTCCTCATCTACAGAGACTGGAACTTATTGCATTTTATTAATATCAGTGTCCCTATTGATTCTTCATATTAATTCTCTTCTTTATTGATGCTCACATTGATTCCTTTGCATTTGTTTTCTGCTTCTGGTTTTCCTACTATCATGTTAAAGACATAAGTCAAACTCCATTGTGCCCCCCTGGATTTTTATTTTTGCTGAACTGTTAGTGTATATTTCTATACAGTCTGAAGTGTGGGTCAGTTTTAAAGTAGAGAGACAGAAAAGCAGTGTGAATGAGGTGTTGATTTCAAAGTGTAATGTGTAGGAGTGGTTTAATGAGTAGCCAACGATGGTTGCATTTATAGCTACAGAAGAAACAGGAAGTATTTACTATCAACCTGTGACAAATCTTTGAACCTTTAAATAAAACTACAGTCATGAAAAGATCCATCATCACTAGCATTGGTCCAAAAAGTGGCCAGTATTTGTGGTGAAATGAAAGAGTGACGTCCTTTCAGATGTGTCTTACAATGAATTGTTTTTAATTATCAATGAGTAAATACAGAAATAGCTTATTGGATATTGTTTCATTTTTTCAAAATATATTGTAGTGTTTTTGTCTCCGTACTTGTTGATTTATAGATGTGTATTTGATTTGCAGATTAATGGTTGTTAGGTATCTTATTGTTTGAATTGTTGGCATGCTTTTATCATTGTGCTTTTTATTTGCTGTTTTACTGTTTGGTTTTCTTATTGTATTTTCCACTTTGTCAGAATTTGGATTTCTTGTTTATTTCGCGTCCTAAATTTATGTTTTATTGTTTTCTTTCTGATTTTTATTGCATGCTCTTGGTTGCCATTGTGATTTTAATTTTGTGTTTTTTTGATTGTTTTTTTGTGCTTTTGTATCTGTCAAGTTTTTAATTAGCTATTGTGCTTTTAGATTTTCTTTTAGTTTGTTCTGTTGTTTTGCTTGTTGAGTTCTCCCTTTTATCCTCTTGATTTGTTACTGTGTTTTCTTGGTTGTTTTTGCTTTTTATTTGTTTTTAGTGCTTTTGTATTTTAAAGGTTTTAGTTTGTTGTTGTGCTTCCTGATTTCCTTTGTTTGTTATCTTCGTTTGGTTCTTTGTTTCTCATTGTGCCTTCATTATTTGTTGCTGTGTCTTTTTTGTTGTCGTGTTTCTATTTTTTTGTTATGCTTTTTGACTTGTTTTTATGTTTCCATTCTACCCATTTCCTGAGTTGTTTTTAGATTTTATTTTTATTTTTTTGGTTGCACTTCATGGCAAACATTTAAAAAGTTTGTTATTTGTTGTCATTGCACCAAATTCAGATACCAATGTTCTTGGATTTTTATGTTTTGGATCTGAGTTTTCAATTCTTATGTGGTGACAGCTGTGTGTGACAGAAGAGCCTGCTCTTTGGTTTGTGGAACTAAGCTCCGTTTATGCAGCTTTATATGCATGAGCTGTATCTGCAGTTTCTTTGTAATATTCTATCAGTATCATTTATTTATTCTTTTGTTATATTTGCTCTCCTGAATGTGTTAAACAGTCATTCAAACCCACCGGGGCTGCTGTTTCACACGTCTCATCAGTCTTAGGGGATCTTGCAGGTTTTCTGTTAAAAAAAAGAACGACCCCATGCACCCAATGTTTGATGCTCCGAGAGGAGCTCATGATCTGTTTTCTAACCAATTAGAGACGGAGTACAGGGGTCATTGATCTTCCCGTAAATGTGAGATTACTTCCTGAGGATAACCAGGCCTTGCTGTGTTTAAAGAGCCAAATTACCGTTTGGCCCGAATGCTGCCTTGTAAGATAATATCTCTCAGGTTATCCCCTCCAGTGTTTCCTCACCTTCACTCCTCAGCAGTGACCCTCTGCTGCTGCTGCTGCTGGAAAAATGTCTGTGCTTCGAAAAGGCCTCACAAAAGCTCAGCATGGAGGTTAATGCTAGATGTGAAGAGAGATACAGGCTATGATTTTTGGACACAGATTAAAGGGCACAAGTGGAACAGTATTCCTTCAATTCAGAGCTAAATATGAAGAGAAACACCTCAGAATTGTAGCCTTCAAGCCTCTCCTTCTGGTTTTCAAGTTTAGTTTCAGTCGGCAAGGTTGCAGTGAAAAAGGGTGCTGTCTCATCCTGCCTTTGAAATCAAGTTAACATTAGGCTGTACTTTTAAAAGCTGTAGGTACACAACAATAAAGGTTAAGAAGTTTGATTTCACTAATACAGGAAATTAGTAAATACATGTTTATGACTCCAGTACTAAAAAAACTCCTCGAGTTTTTTTTTTTGTCCATGTGCTAATCAGCATATTACATACTCCTCAAAAACAGTTTGAAAACCTTAACTCAGCTGATCATTCCTCCTCTTTAATAATATCGAATTGTATTATAATTTATAATGTTTGAAAGCATAATTGGTCACCTTTACATAGAGGTACAACTTGGAAGGTTCATGCATTTGTGGAATGAGCAACACAGCTAAACGTGTGGGGTAGCACCCAAAATAAATGTGCCAAAAATCCCCTCTTCCCCTGGAAGAAAGCCCAATGCTTTCCCACTGAGCCCCAAGGGTGAAGACCTGGGCTTCTTGGGGTTATGTGTTCTTGGGATGCCCTTTTTTTGGCCTGTTTTTTAATTTCACCAGTCTCACAGAACTTGGTCCCAATTCTGGAAATAGTACCAAGGCTGACAACCCATGATACTACCCCAATGCCTGCTGGAACACCAGCTTTCAGATTTTCACATTTTTTCATGGGTATTACCCTCACATTTAGCCATGCTGCTTATTTCAAGAATGCACAAACCATACAAGTTGTACCTTGTAAAGATAACAATCAGGCTTTCTAATCATTTAATATACAGTGCAAATTGGCAATGTGAAAGGGTTAAAATGGAGGACTAATATAACATTTCCAATTCTTGGCATATCAAGCTCATGAGCAAGGCAAAAGACATACAAAATCCCACTGCCAATTTTAGGACAGTACTGAAAAACATGAGCTATTGTGTTTGCCTACAGGTGTTTCATATTAACACCTGATAACCTTTGACCTGTGACTTCAACCATATAACCAGTTCGTCTTCCAAATGTGTAGAGTTCAACTAAAATCCCCAAAAGCTTGAGATATCACATTAACAAGCAAAGTTTGACACAACATAAGTTTTTCATCGAGGACTTGGTCTGCTCTTACTTGTATAATGATAGCAGAAATGGGCACTTTTTGAAGGTCCAAGTCAAGTCTTGAGTCTCAAATGGGGCCGCTGCAAGTCTCTTCATATGTTAATTATATTGAAAATTGCTGATAAAGATATAATATTGCATTATATTTGTAGGGCTCCTTTTCAGAAACTCTAACCCTTTAAAACAATGCAAATTAGGAACAAAATTAAAGGACAAAACTAAGTAAAATCACATAAAATGTAGGAGCTAAGTCTATAGCCTACTTAGCCTACTGAGCCACTTGACCCAGAGTGACCTGGTTGACGTGCCGCAGTACTGTTTCCACATGCTACAGTATGTTGTTGACGACCAAAAGAGTCAAGACACTGTTCTTCAAGTGCAGCATAACGAACATTTATTCTTGAAGCTTATGTTAACATCCTTAAATTCCATTTCGATCCTTTGCATAGACAACCGAAAAAAAAAAGAAAAGAAATGGCATTCAGTGCCACAGCAGTCAAAAACCTTTTGCCCTTCCTTGTCAAACCCCCTGACGTCAACAGTGACATAGCTACCTTTATACCTGAAAGGCAGGTAACAGAGACACCCAACACACACCAAATGAATGATAACCTTTAAAGCTTTTTTAGTCAATTTCACAATGTCATTTATGACTTTGTTTCCTAAACTTGTCTTTAAAAATACTTCAGGCGTTATCTGCTATGAGGTATTTATCTGTGTAATAATGTCAGCAATAAAGATTTTAGGTTGACTTTTTTTTCCCCATTTCATCTCATGACCTGTTGATGATTGGATACAAACTCGTCATCTGTTAATAAACATACATAACTCTGTCATATGCATGTGCAAGAGCGAGTTCACTTAAGCTTTTTTAATACAGGCGGTTCTGGGGATATTATAATTGTACTTGGTTACAACTTGCCTTCAGTCTCACCCACAGAGTTTATACTAGAGCTAGATTTATGGAGCACTTTGTTCACCATCAGTAAGCCTGGTTGTTGCAGTTATATACAGCAGGGAAGCACGATGCTGCAATTGTTCAGCTCCTCAGTGTCCCTGTCTTCACTTTGTCCTCCTCTTTGCATCATTCTGTCTGTCTGTGTGTCTGTCCATCTCAACAGTATGAATATTTTTTGTGCATATGTGAACAGGTGACAGAGCACAAAAAAAACCAATGAAGATAAAAGTACTTCATGGTATAAACCAGCATTTGAATAACAAAAGAAAGAAAGGGTTTTAAAAAGTTACTGCTTTCTGCTTTGTCGAACTTCTCTTTTATATGAACCCTCTGTCATATTTTCTCTTGCTGTATCCTGCAGCAGGCTGAGCGTAATGAGCGCGGGGCTGAGCGAGAACCACAGGGAGAGGAGGCAGTGAAGCTGAGAAGAGGGGAGAAGGGTACTTCATTTTCTGTAACATCATTTGAGGGAATTCTTATGAACATTCAGGTTGAAATTAGGGGTTGGGGGCAGTGCTCCTCTACTGTGAGGTATCAGTGCACTGAAGTCACCTGTATGGTTTCTGTCCGTCTCTGCTGCAGGTGAAATTGTGTTAAAAAGAACACACCTGATAAAAAGTGATGTGGTAAAGGGTTGGGCAAGACTCCCAAACATCAAATCTGAGTTTAGTCTAAAGTTCAGGGCTTCTTTCATGTGTTAAATGAAACTTAACATTCCACAGGCAAACATTAGATGTCATGACCTTGACATTTAATCTTTAAAACAGAAAATACTTAATCCTTGTGACAAAGTTGAATTCCAAGCACAGTTCAATGGAAAGCTCTCAGTGTTCCTAAAGCAGGGTACAAACAAAGATTACTGGGCTGTTTTTGTTCAGACTTTCCCCATTTCTGACGATGGACAGCAAATGCCAGATTATTTTATGTCCCATAAGTTTATCCTGTGGTCTGAGGTGTTAAGAGTTAATTTGTCCTGATATTTGGCTCAGAAACAAACAGGGCCAACATTCATAGATGTTAAACTTTCAGTATTTATGACCAAAAATCTTGGTGTGTGTGGGGAAAACCAACAACTCCTGAGTCATGACTCTGTGAGTTGTGGTGTGGAACAGAATTTAGCCAATCAAGAAGCGGGCTGACTGAGGAACAAGGAAGCAAGCGAAAATAAAAAACAAGCATGGCCAACCTGAAATATGAATCTTGGTGGACCTCAGAAATGGAGGACCAGCCCACATGTTCACTCTGTCTCCAGGATTTTTCCCACACTCTTTTCTTTTTCTTAGTTCTGTTTTTTTTCATTATAATAGCTCAGAGTCATCATCATTCTGTCTTCTCACATGTCCTTTCCCATGTTGTGTGTTGTATTTTCTGGTTGTTGCAATGTTTTTTTCTTCTTTTTCGTTATATCACGTTTGATCACGTGAGATTCCTGGCTTGGAGGACTAGATTCTAGATCGTTGGTGGGACAGAATGGTTATTAGTGTGGTGTGCTGTAGAGGTGTAGAAAAATATCGGTTTCGCAATATATCGAGATATTTTGACTCCCGATATACTGTAATATCGATATTTCAAATCTTAGTATCGATATTTTTGTAAAAATAAAAACTCATATTTTATCAGAGTTGGAAATACAATACAACTTATAAATATGTATGCACAGATTTTTTTTCATGCACTATTCAGTTCAGACAGTGACAAAAGAAATATGTGACTTTTTTTTAACTTACTGTTGTGCTGTCAGTAACTCAAAGCATTTTGTTCTTCATGTGTTTAATTACAGTTTGAGCTGCACTACAGTTTAGGATGATTTCAATACTTTGTTAAAGGGAAAACGATAATTTCTTTGCAACATTAGTTTAATTGTCTTGATGCACTCTGTGTTAGGTGTATGTATGTAATGCTGCATTTGACATATTTCAATAACAATAAAATGGAAGAGTTACATATTCACTCTCTAGGTTTTTCCTAGTTTACTGTATAATATCGCAGTATATCACAATATTGTGATATCGTGATATATCGTGATATTATCGTATCGTGACCAAAGTATCGTAATAAGTATCGAATCGTGAGGCTCTTGCCAATACACACCCCTAGTGTGCTGTGTTGAGATTATCAGAGCACACCGCACACACAGTACGATCAAAACTATTCAATGCCTGATTTATTTTTTTATCTTCACGTGACTCACCTCTCGCAGATAAAACATTTCTTTAGATTTAGAAAGTCCTTATGTGTGTAACCCACTTAATGTATCGAATTTAGAAGATAGATGACTCCCTTTAAGGAGGATTACTTAAAGTATGCTTAAGATATCATATTCACAAATTTGCTGTTTAAGCATCGATCTAATCAGCTTTCAGATCTTGAGACAGGTGAACATTCATAGACGGTTTGATTAAAATCCCTATAAGCATTATCCTCTGTGTGCAAATAGAGTTAAAAACCAAATCCAATAGCACAAGGACTCAACATCATTTGTCTTTGTGCTGAACAATGCCGTCATCAAGTCCTTCTTTACTCTGCATGCCTTGGATATCAAGGACACAAAACTCTAATCATGGGCAGTCAGCAGAGACGATAAAGAAGTCAAGAGGAGATCAGAGCAGACAGAAGCTGTCAACGGTGTTGCTTAAATCAACAGATCGACTCTAACTTCATAAGTCCAGTGTCTGTGATTTGAAGCAAGGGTTGAAACCTTCTGAAGAATTTGTCTTCTATAAACAGAATTAAATTTAGGAGTGGCAGTGTTTGATATTATTGATCTGAAAACCTGTGCAGACTTAAATGTATCGATAAATGAATTAATAAAGAATTGGGCTGATAAACAGGGATGATAATGCCATTAATATCAATGAAAGCAAACAAATACTAATCACTACTGCCCTGATAAACCTCCAGGCTTAGTTGTTACTGCAGAGTCATGAAACTTAATACATTTACTGGTCACCTACCATACCAATGCTACAGTTCACAGTGTTCAGGACTTTGTCATTGATTTTTAGTTACTTTAAAAAACAACACAAGAATGACCTGGTTTTTGGGGGACTCGGATCTCCTTAGGTATCAGTATTATGTTATGTTTTTACTGGCTTTATATGAGATTTTAAAATTCTACCATCTTGACAACTCTGGTTGGCTACTTGTGTTTCATTAAATCAAAACAAATCCAAAATAATGTTTTCCCCACTTCCCCTGCATCAGTTCAGTGTCTCAGCTATTCACACCCCAGTGCCATGTGATTACATATAATATCACTATTTAGGTTGTTTCTGTGCTGTGCTGTTCAGTTTAAGGATTAGGACGAAATTGTTTGTATTTTAAGATGTTGGTCATGAAGTTGTTCTCTTGTGCTGGAGCTGTAATCAGGGCTGTTGCTGGACTCATTCTTGTAAGTCTTTCTGTACGCACCTTCTTGCTGCATAAACCCTTCTCACAAAAAAAATCTACCAACCACTGACATTAAATCAGTCTAAAAACTTTCTGTCTAAAACAGTGTTGTGTGTAGACTGATCGGTATCATCCATGAGGCCTCTGTGTGCATCCGCTCACAGCCATGCTAGTCTGAACAGATGTCTCGGTCTGTAACTCTCACGTTACAGGATGAATTGGCAGACATCATGAAGCTGACTGTGATAAGACCTGAGATGGCTTCTTTTTCTGGTGATGAGATACCAGCTGTGTGATAACGATATAATGGTTATTTATGGAAATGTTTAAACTTTAAATTCATGAATTCAGGCTCACTGCAGTGTAAAACACGGAGAGGACAGAGACACAAGCACTTGCAATAAATATTGATGTTGATAGTTTTTAAAGAGCAAGTTCACCCGCAAAGTATCTCAAAGTATTTTAAATGAACAGACTAAGGGAGCAGTGGTCTAAGGTTTGATCTATAAATCAGTCTATGTGTTAGGAAGATGATGAATCTGATGAACAGCTGCATGCGCAGACCTCTGAGCTTCAGCAGTGGCTCAGTTGTTCCAAATGTGCTGCTGCAGGTTGTTCTTTAGTGTAATTTCGGGGTGCTGTCCTCTGGCTTTGAGTTTTGGTTTACCATGAAAGTCACATGATGAAGTATAAAGACAGAAAAGTCTGCCTCAGGTCAGTTTGACGGGGGCAGTGGTGTTGATTACATCAGACAGATGTGAAGATTTAGGGCGGCTGACCACTTTACAAGCTAAAAGCCTTGGTTAATCATAACAAATTGTCATTTTTAGTAATTTTTTTTTTTTTTCAGAAGAAGAAAGTGGGTCTGTTTGAACTGTTTTTTAAATTTCAGCATGACTTTCATTTTGATACAGAAATGTCATGTTTCATGATCAAAAACAGTGTTTAAGTTTATGTAACTGTTACTATCTTTATTATAACTGGCACTTTAAAGCACAGGACTGCTGTGACTGGCATTACTAAAGAGGAGTCCACACTACAAGATAAAGAGGACAGTTTTTGGTGGAATTTCCTGCTTCCTCCTATGATTAGGTAAAAGCTGATTATCTGGTGGTCTTGAAGATTACCTTGCCTGATAGTCCTGTTGAGCTGAGGTGTGTAAAGAGGAATGTTATCCCTCATGGTTGTCCCAGAGGAGGGCTAGAACCACTCTAATATAATATCTTAAATATCGGTCATGGTTAGCAGCCTCTTTGCTTTGTTATAATAAAGCAATAGCCAATCAGGAAGAAAGCTGGAGAAGCGGGAAGCACAAAAAACGAAGTCTGTTTTTCACTTATTAGTATATTTGTAAAGTAAGGCTGTTATTTACAGCAACTTCAAAATTAGGGATTTGGGATACTCATAATTCCACATGTATTTCATTACAGGGGCCATTAGGGGTGTGCATTGGTTTACCATGAAATATATCACAATATTTTAAACATAGTGATACATAATTTATCCACCAAAACATATTTTTAATAGCATTAAGGGCGCAGTATTGTCCCAACAACATTAACCAACTCTATTGTTTGCACCAGTGGCTGAAAAATAGCTATAAAGAGTGAAGAAGAACAGAATGGCTGAATGTCTGCTGGTCACTAACATGTGGTAGTCGAAATATATTTCCAAATATCTCAGATGTCTTTGAATTATTCAAGATTATAATATCACAATACTGCTATAAAATTATGATTTTTTTCACGTTATGACTAAAGCATAAGAAAAAAAGACAATGGTGCACCACAGTATATTGCAATAATTGGCGTATCAATACCAGGGATGTAACTTTATGAAAATTTCATATCACAGTTATTGTGACTAAAATGGTTATCATTATTATTGCGGTATCATTGCAGTGTGCTCAGAACGTTCAAAAATTTGTTTTACACAGTCTTGAAATGATTTACTCCCTTTCATTTTATAATATTAACAGTTCTTTTGTCTTTTTTGACATAAATTTGTCAGGAAATGTCCTATGAATACATTTGTTTAAATTTTTTAATGAGAAATAAAAGTAAACAATTCTGGAGCGTATTTGTCATTATTTTGTTATAAATGCTTAAACAATGTGTAGTTACAAGAAAAGAAAGAAATGACTTGAACTTTAAACAGTATTCTCTTTATAACCAATTGTAAATGAACGTGTTTAAAGTTTTGAGACAACCAGAAATAAATGTCACCTATTTTTACATGCTCACTCATTTTTGTTTGCTTACAGCATTCGTGTCCATGTTGCAGCTCCTTACACAGACCATGTTCAGGCGGGTTTTTTTAAATTAATTTTTGTTTTACTAATGATAGTCCCTGAAGCAATTAGCCCCCTTCGTTACTCTTTTCTGCTCTCCACTTTCAATGGCAGATCTCCTCGACATCTCCTTTAATATTTTACAAATTACGATTGATTAAATCCATTAAACACGAACTATGACGGAAAAAGACGATCTATTACGACGAAATATGGCAAAATACAGCAAAACACAGCAAATAAATGGTGAAAGAATGGCAAGGATACACTCCAGATTGATACTAATGCTGTTATTTACAACCTTTATACATTATTCCCTCAGAAAATACTAATAAACCCCCAGTAACTCACTCAGGTAAGGCTCTCTGAATTCTCTCTCTCTCTCTCTGCTCGTTTACTCGAGGAGCTACAGCCGTTTTAATCATGCTCATTTTTGTCTTTCACTGCAGCTTGGTGTTTTAGACAGGGTGACTGTCGTCACTCAGTTTCCCCTTGACATCCTTGTAAAATCCAAACTTCCACCAGACTTTAGACTTTGTCCGTTTCGAGCGGAAAAACCTGTAAATCTGGGGGCTCCAACTGTTATACAGGACTTCTCAGAGGCCAAACACTGCAAACTGCGCATGCGCACCTCTGTCTGCGTGAGAGGGCTGCCTCACCGAGGAGCAGTTCAGGCTTTCCCAGGCAAACAGCAGCATCACTGTGAGTTATTGACACAGTGGGGTTATCAAACACAATATAACGGTAATTTTAATAGGACACGGTAATGATTACTGTGGGAAATTTTACCGTGGCTTACCATTTTACCGGTAATCGTTACATCCCTAATCAATACTTTTGCACAACCCTAGCGGCCACACTTTAATATGCATCAAATTCACAAAAATGAAAAATGTTGACCACCCATCTACAGAGTTCTTGTCAACTTCTGTCCTAGTATACAGATGTTATTTAAAGAGCCATTCTTTAGTATTTGCATGAGTGAGTATTTGGTCGTCCCTGTTTAATTTATCTTTATCTTTGGATTTTTTTTCTCAAATATGCTCAATCTTTTAACTCAGTTTGATAGTGATAGGTGGTAAAAGCAGGTAAAAGTAGTTATGTCATTTTTTATTAGAAGCATAAATGACGGCCTCGTTTACTTGCATGATATGACTGCTATATAAATACACTTATTGAAGTTGTATCTAGCTAGTTTTTCTAATTTTATTTTTCATCCTTCATCAAGCTGAGATTATTCTGAAGTTCTATATTTAGCTTTCCTTTTAAAGTAAACATCCAGACTACACAATTGGTCCTAACAAGCCTCTGTTTGCATATATTGTGCACAGTGGGTGATAAGGCAAAGACCGCGGTGAATGAATGACAGAGTCTATCACTTTTTGTCTTCTTCTGCATAAAACACACACACAAACACAGCATATTGACAGGATTTTAAACACGAACAAAAGCTGGAGCCCATCGTATAGTCAACTCAGTTCAGCGTGATCACAGAACCATTCAGCTGGATGCAGTCGTCATTAAGCTCCTTTATCGTGTGGAATCAGATGACTTTGTGTTTTAACTGAAGGCTGATGGAAGATTGTTGATGCCTCTAATTTTGCTTTTTTACAGCAATGTTTTACACAAAAAATGACATATTATTATTGCAACAGTTCAGAAATACTATAATAACGTAAACCACGAGGAGTGTATGTTATTTTACAGTCAAAGCCATTACAAGCTCTATAGCTTCTGCAGCACAATTGCGACTGTATCTTGCTATTGTTTTTGTTGTCAGGGTTTGTGCATGTCGCTGAAGTGAGAGAAACGCAAGGTTAGCATTTTCAGATTTATCCACTCTGGGACCAGTTTTCAGTAAGTGCATTTTCAGGCACCTGAACCGCCATATTCTTGTGGATGAAGGGCCAATACTAGGGGTGTAACAAAATGGTCAACTCACGAAACGATACGAAATACGAAACGGGGCTCACGATATGAAATACTCACGATACGAAATAAAGATTAAGGAAAATCCCCAACAGTAGGAAGTTGTGCAAAAATCTCATTTTCTTTATTTTCTTCCTAATGCAAAAATAATAATAATACAATACAAAAAAATATTTCTGCATCAGTACCAAATAAATGCTCTTTGAAAAAAACAAAATTGTAGTTTTTTCCCCATATTTAGACTACAGTGCAAATACAAACATAAAATCTCAATAAAAAGTGCTTTGTTGTTGTAAAAATCAGGATAAGTACATTCTTGAATGAAAAGGAAAAAAAAGCAGTCCTCAGAGTAGTTTAGACCTTTAAATGTCTGAACTGTGAACTATAATATTTAGCCTATAACAGTGCATATACTTCTGATATTCAAGTATGATCAAATTCTGTCAACTCAACAGTAGATGCAAAAATCAAATATTGTTTTTTATGCAGACTTACACAAGCATAGTGGAGCAGTTCTACAGTTTGCTATGTGTTCAGTGTGGATTTTAATGTTTCCTATGAATTGACGGTCAGTGAATGGACCAGGAAGGCGGGGCGAGCGGGTCAGAGTTCAGAAGGGGAGGGATAGTGTGTGTGTGTGTGTGTGTGTGTGTGTGTAGCGAGGAGGGAGAGAGCTGTTAGCAGGAGGTCTAGAGATTACTACTCACTGTTTTGTTCGTGAATTAAAATTGTAGTTGGCGTGGTCACAGCCCACAGTGACTGTTAAATAAAAGCAGGTATTCGCAAGCCGGAGTCACCTTCATTTTTACGTCCGACGGACGTCACAATACAGCCGCTGCCTGTCTGCAGTTCAAAGTTGGTAGTTGGTAGTTGTACTCGCTGCAGTATACGGCGAACTGTAGCGGCATATTTTGCACATGGTTGTTGTTTTGTCCGCAATCTTCTCACCGTCCCCTCGTCTTTTACATGGGAAGCCAAAAAAGGTCCACACAACCTATTTATTTGACAAAGGAGCATCAGCTAATTCCCCCACTTTGTCCTCCTTCACATTGCAGCGAGTGTTTGGCTACAGGAGGCGAGAAGGTTTATTTCGTCCTTTTAATTCGAGCGTCTTTGAATTTTATTTCGTCATTTTTTATTTCACGAAATTTCGTGGCACGAAATTTCGTTTCACCCCTAGCCAATACGATTAAAAACTTGTGTGGATATGCCTAAATTTGTCTCTGTGTGGATTGTTACTAAGACATTTAAGGGTTATTAAGTTTGGTTCTAAATGTCATGCTGCTGACTTTGTCAAGGACTTATAATGGAGGTCAATTTTTTTAAAGAATATTTTTGCTTTTTTATGTATTTATTGATAGAGTCAGTGGATTGGCAGCAGGGGAGGACACTCTGCACACAGTCCTCAGGCTGGCCTCGAACCCTGGGCCGGCTGCCCAGCTGTGCCTGAACCTAACCCTAACCCACCATAAGACCTGATGAAGATTTATCTATCAGTTGTTCTGTAAAATTACAGCACGTGACAAGCCTCACGAGAGTTGATAGCAGCATTGATTAGTGAACAGGATTGATTTTCAGGTTTGGCTAATACTTAACTATCTTCACCTTGACTCCCACCACAGATTAGAGGAACTTGGCCCCTGATATTTTTAACGTGGGTGCATAATGCTGCCCATCCTCTCAAAGCAGTAGTGTGATGTCTAGCTAAAATTTCGCACCTCTCAGAAACGAACTCTGTAGCAAATAAAGAGATACAAGTTCTTCCTATTTAGAACTGAAAACACTGTTAACAGTGAACGGTATTGAACTGTGGATATCCTAGCAAACAGTTCAATATTTCATTGAGAACTGTTGCATACGTTGTACAAACTGTGGGTTATATGAATTATGGCATTCCTACGGATCAAACATCATGATTAAATCTGTCTTTTCTGCAAATCTTACGATCTTCTGAGTGATTAAAAGAATCAAAAGTTAATGAAAGAACATTTTCAGCAGGGATAAACGTTTTACAAGCTCTTTGAATTTAGTTAAAAGCTGTGTTGTAAGTGAGTTGTCTGTTTCTTCTGGTTGTTGTTCTGTTGATTGTGAGCTCCATAAGTCTGTGATGAAACTAGGACAAACTGTAGTTTTTACCTCTTGTCCTTTCTTTCCAGGCCCAGTGGAGAAGCATGTGATGACTCACGCAAGGCAGAAGGGTTCCCTCAGGCAGAGCGAAGGCAGTGCTGAGTGGTGGGACAACGGCCCTCTGTGGCCCCATGGTGGCGCTATGGGGGATGCCTGGCCTGAGCGCTCTTTGCGGTTCGGGAGGACGAAGAAGATAAGTGAGATCATCAAACACAAGAAACATCCAGACAAGAGGATGAATGACAAGAGAGGGAGAGCTGAGAAGTCTGGTTACAGCAGAAAAGTTGATCAGAGGGGTGACAAGAAGCGGGACAGAAAGTTGTATCCTCTGCGGGGGAGGACTGGGGTGTCAGACAGAGAGGGGCTCAGCTGCCATGTCCTCCTTACCCGACTGGAGGAGGGTATCCGTGAAAAAAAGAATGCTGAAAAGAGAGAGCAGAAGGATAAACGACAAAGATCTTCTCTGAAACTCAAGTCTAGCAAGGTTAAAAGAGATGACAAGAAAGTTGAAAGATCATCACACAAAACCAAATCAAAATTTAATGGTCTACTTTACAGCGAGCCTGTTCATCTTCTACAACCTCGCAAGCGCAGACTGGCCTCCCTTAATGCTGAAGCAGTCAACAGTCTGCTGCTAGAAAGAGCAACAGACCTGCAGCCAGCAGCCAAACAGGCCAGGAGACAGGAAGAGCCATTAAATGGAGGCACATCAGTGGATATAGATCCAACAAGGACTGGTGTGTCTGGAAGTTTGAAGACTTCACAAGAAACCACTGAGAAATCGTCCACGTCTCACAAGCTTGTACCGTGCCAAAGCTCCAAAAGGGTCAAGAAGGCCAAAGCCAAACCAGAAGAGATCTGGGGGATGAGTCAGGAGAGCCTTGATGCTCCTGCACCGAGAAGATTGGCAGGACTCAATGCTGCAGCACTTCTGAAATTAACCAGCTCCTCTGCAACCAGTAAGCAGAGAGTGAAAGCTGCACCCACTGCTACTGTCACATCAGAGAGCAAGGCTCCTGTAGCAGCCTCAACCCCAAAGCAGCAGGCCAGAGCCAAACACAAGGGGCATGTGCAGAAGGAGGAGGGGAAGAAGGTCTCCACACTGCACAGCAGTTGCACATCCTGCAAGAACAAGGCGGACTTTGAGCCCAAGGTTGAGTGGGATACCAGCAACTGCACACACAGACTGACTAAACCAGGCTACCAGTCACGTATGTTACCATACCCAATCAAACAAGTGAAAGAGGAGCAGATAGAGACCGAACTGAGCCCGTACTACTGCTGCCCCCCTGAGGGCTCCGTGGAATACTGCCACCGCTTGGCCTTCTTCTTGGGCCAGCAGTCCTATGGAGAGTCCGACGATCAGTCACTTAACTCAGCCATGACGCCTGTGAAGCGCGAGTGCCTAGTAACCTCACCATCCCTAACCCACTCCCACCCACATACGGCTCTGACCCTCAGCCCCCACCCCTGCCTCTGCACCGCTGACCACTGCTTCTCTAGCTACTACGTCCACATTGCCCACCCGACACACACTGGAACTTCATCAGCCAACCTGGCCCCGCGGCCCCTGGGCTTTTCCCCCTCCACTCTCTGCCCTAATCGGATGACAGGCCCCAAGCTGCTAGATCCACGGGTGTCCCATGGCTCGGGGCTGCCACACCCAGCCTACTGCAACTCTGTGGCTTCGCCTTGCTACGGTGATGCCTGCGGAATCGGTGGATACACTTACAGAGCAATGCCCCCTGTCAACAACAGGGGGTGCTCTTATAGCACAGGATGCACTGGATGCACACACACCATCAAAACAGGTGAGTGAAGGAAGGATACAGCTTGCCCATTTTACTTGATTGCACAGCTCTAAATATCACAACACTTTGGCCTTTTGATGTGTTCCTGTATGCAGGAGTCCAGTCCTGCCTCTATTTGTTTTTGTTTGTTGTGAGGTAGTGTCTGAAAACAACCATTAACCTAGCCAGAACCAATACCAGTACAAGGTAACAGTGCCAATATCAAGTTAAGTTGTTGATACTTAAAGGTATGGTTTGGTATTGTTGTAGGGGCTATTGCAAATACATAAGCCACAGCAATTTAGTTCTGTTAGCCCCCTCTAAGAGAAGAACTGATGAGTGAACTGGACTGTACATTACTGAAGCTGGAGCCAGGAGCTCTATGAACTTTAGGTGAGCGCAAACAAAAGAAAAATTTGTTCTAATTGTACATGACAGCTGTTAAGACTGCTTTACCTTTAGTGGTAGCAAGCTCCTTTGTTTGGTTACTACTTTAGCATTTTGCATAGCACACATGTCCCTCAGCCTGGTGCAAATGAGCCAAAACAAACGGTTCTCAAAACAAAGGGCTCTACAGTCTGTCTTATGTCAGTTACAGACTCATTTTTGGTTTCTTATTTTTTTCATTAGATTACTAAATATGTATCTGTTCCCTGTTGTTCTCCTGCTGTGTTTTTGACACTTGTGTATCTCTTTTCTGTCTCCACGCGCATGCCTTGCTGGCTTACTCTGGCTC
The DNA here is from genome assembly GCA_036419115.1 of Scarus forsteni. Classification (NCBI taxonomy): domain Eukaryota; kingdom Metazoa; phylum Chordata; class Actinopteri; order Labriformes; family Labridae; genus Scarus; species Scarus forsteni. The sequence continues at coordinate 12,221,118 of JAZDUH010000182.1, read as the reverse complement.
ATCTGACTGATTAGCTTAGTATAAGTGATGCTTTTGGACAAGTTTATTGGTCAGTGATCTGGCAGAGCAGTCAATGTGGCTGTTGTAAATGCCAGAGATGCTGTTATGTGGAGTTGAATGGCACTTCACGCAGGACAATTTATATATCAGATACATTAGTGAAATCATTTTGGGTCTGGATTGGAAAGCATTGCGGTCAGAATTGGAGGCAGCCATTGGTGATGGCCGTTCTTGTATTTGTACTTGGTCTAAAAAAAAGGGTATTGGTGCAACATTAACTGTAACTTCTGTAAGCTCTCACCAAAACCCTCTAGACAGTCACACACTTTGCATCTTTAACAAGATCCAAATAGGGAGTGTGTATATTTGACCCCTAGTTCATGCTCACGCTTCTGATGATTCAGTCTCAGCGTGTTTTTAAATAAAATCAAAGAAACCTTTATCTAAATTTCACACTTTGATGCAGTTAAAACAAGAAGAATAAAAGTCCTCTGTTGTGAAAACATTGCCCGAGGGCAGGTAAGTGACCTTACAAAGACGAGCATTATTTTGTGTGTTGGTGTGAGTGTTGAGTGTCCTCAGCTCCAGGCTCTCGCTTAGATTAACTCCCCGATAAGAGGCTACATGAAGAATTTTCTGGAACAAATGTGTCACATGTGGATTGCTTTATGAGAAGGTAAAGAAGCAGGTTTCTTTAAAAGGTAGAACAAATCCATTTGACGTGATGGCAAACGGCAGAAGCTTAACCTGCTAATTTAAGTTCGCTAACATCAGCTCTTTCAAGGTAGTGATCATATCAGAAAAAGTAGCAGTAAAAACTTTTGAGTGTTTTTAGCTGAGAGCTGAGTTTGTACCTCATGATTGCAGTGGAGGATTCTGTTATTTAAGGTTCAGAGAGCTACAGTTTAAATAAACGTCTTACTCCAGTGTGAACTTTCTGCTCTTCCAGAGGGATATTCCTCCCCTCAGGGTGAACACAGCCCGTCCCTTCTGGTGTCCCCCTCCATGCCCATGTCCAGCTGCCCTCTTTCCACTGTGCCCACCTCCACCCAGACCAAACCACACCTGCTGACCCCCATCTCGGGGAGAGACCAGCCTCCAGCCCGTCTAAAGCTGGCAAGGGAATGTCCTCAGAGCACCAAAGCCTCAAACGGCTCCCTGTCCATAAGTCGCACACGGCAGAAACAACCATCGCCCCCGCTGAGCCTCAGCAGCACCAAACAAAAGAAGGTCAGCCGCAGACGAGCCACCAACGGCTGGCGGCCTGTTGGCCTGCCGTCAGAGAGAGAGGTCTTCATTGCGGTAGGTTATTTGTGAGTGAGTTTCTGGGTGCTGATGAGGAGCAAAAGGAAGATATTTTTCTCCTGTGTTCTCCCACGACTGCCTGGCAGAACGATAAACAAACACATCAGCTCTTGGAAGAAAACATAATTGTGTTTTGACCACGCAGCTTCGTGTGACAGATTCCTTTTTGTCTGTATAATGAGAATTATATCTGTCCTTGTCGATGTGTGTGTGCACGCGTGTGTGTTTGTCAGGGAGAGGATGAGACGGCCCTGCGGCAGTGTTATGAAGGAGTCGAGAGGGACGGTGAAGTGATTCGTGTCAGGGACACTGTGCTGCTGCGATCGGGCCCCAGGAAGAAATCCCTCCCGTATGTCGCCAAGATATCAGCGCTGTGGGAGGACCCCAAAACAGGTGAAGGGGGGAGAGATGGAGAGATACACAGGTTTACGTGGAATGATAGGAAGAGGACAACCCACCAGGATTATTTACTCGTGTGTGTCTGTGTGTATGTGTGTGTGTGTGTCTCAATTGTCCTCCTCAGGTGAAATGATGATGAGTCTTTTCTGGTACTACCGGCCCGAGCACACACAAGGAGGCCGAGATCCCAGCACACACTGTGAGGTGAGGCTTTATCTAAACAAAGAACAATTTAGTAAAACCAATGGGTAACGACCTGGTATATTTGGTTATAGCATAAAGATCTGAAAGTTAGTAAAAGGCTTTTTCTATTGTACAAGGAAAATGCAACTCTGTTCCCTTAACCGTCTTTGACGAATCAGTGATTCACTTAAAACGAGCCAATTAAACTTTATGAGACAGCACCACACCTTCATGGCAACAGACTAAATACAGTTTTTTAGCACCCAGTTTTAAAATTACTTATTTATTGAATATGTGTTTCAGTTCACACACACATTTTCACCTGTGGAGTTTTTACTTTCATTATGTTTTTTTTATCCAACAGGCTGTCAACAAAGTCGTGGAGAACAAAACCAGTTTAAATGATGTGTTTGAATGACTCTATCTCATTTCTGCATTATCATGTTAAATTGACTAAAAAGTAGAAACATAGCTGGATTAACAGAGTATGAGCTCTTTTGGAAAAACATGACTTAATGTAAAGTGTGGATAACGGTCAAAGTCAATGTCAGCTTTATTTACAGTATATAGCACATTTAAACAGCCAGTTGCCTACCAAAGTGCTTTACAGTAGAAAAGGCAGACATGATAAGAACAATAAAACAAAACAAACCAATAAAAGTAATAAAAAAAAAAAAGCAATAAGAACATGGACAGTACAGTATAAATATGCATACTGCTCAGTAAAACCAATAAAAGTTCCAAATAAAAGTGGCTATACTCCACCAAAGACCAAGGTGAACAAGTATGTCTTTAGCTGTGTTTTAAACAAAGAGATGCTGTTCGCAGTCCGCACATTTACAGGTAGTGCGTTCCACAGTTTGGGTGCCACAACAGAGAAGGCTCGATCTCCTTTAGTTTTTAGAGAGGATCAAGGAACTTCTAGGACCATCTGGCTTCTTGAGCGAAGCGCTCTGGAGGGCTGATGAACCTTAATAAGGTCAGACAGGTAGCCCGGGGCCAGCCCATTCAGAGGCTTAAAAACAAATAAAAGAATCTTAAAATCAATCCTGAACCTCACTGGAAGCCAGTGAAGGGGGGAGAACACTGGAGTTATGTGCTCCCGTTTCTTTGTCCCAGTCAGGAGACGAGCAGCCGCATTTTGGACAATCTGCAGGCGATTAATCTGAGAGTGCTCAATGCTGACTTCCAGGGCGTTACAGTAGTCCAAGCGAGATGAGATGAAAGCATGAATGACTTTCTCAAGGTCTTTCTGGTCCAGATAGAGTTTAACCTTGGTTAAAACCCTCAACTGATAAAAGCTGGACTTGACAAATTTAGGAGTAAATTGTGTGAGAAAAAAAATCAAGGACTTATTTTTAGACAAAATCGCCCAGCCCTACAAACGAACCAGTAAAGATATGTAGGTGATGCAAAGGGAGACTGCATATATTTGAGAGAAGTCAACTTCATATCCAGATGCCCAAAATGGATGGTTATCAATGTCAATGCATGTAAATAAAGGTCCTCAAAAGAGTGACAGCAATGATTCTGCACTGTGATCCAGCCAGTCTCCACTTTTCAGAGTTAACTTTTCTCTTAAACAACACTCTTGATCCAAGTAACGGTGTATTCAGGTGTACTCACACAAGTTTTAATTACATAGGCATTTCATCGACACAGATGGCTTTTTGGGTGCCCAAAACACACATTTCTGAACAGATCCCCATGCAGATAAACCTGAAAACGCTGGTTCTACATCACTGTGTGTACAGTGAATACAGAGATTTTCAGAAACTATGACATCATAACCCCACTTCTCCTTTAAAGCACATGAGCAAACCCTGATAACAACATAAAAAATTGAGGAATACGATGTCACATTGGTGTCAGAGGTACTGAGCTGGTTATGGCTTTCACAGTAAAATCTTATAAAGCTACTAATAACACCTTCAACAATAGGGATGGGACGATACACTTAAACTCACGATACGCTGCACCTCGATATGCCTGGGTCACGATACGGTACGTCACGATACAATATCAAAAAAAGAAAGAAATAGTACTGTGTAATTACAACTTATTTGTTTTTGTTTGAGTTGCACACAGGAAAACACAAGGCCTAACAGGCCAAACACAAACAATAACACTCTCTCTAACCCTAGAGAGGTTAGAGAGAGTGTTCGCTAACGAACGGTAGGCTCGTTTTCGCCATCTTCATCTTTTTTTAATGAGAAAGCCAAAATACTGCCAAACAGATGACTTGTATCCATGCGAAGCGTCCTCAATTTCGATCTCATTCGACTCAATCATTCGGCTTTTTGGAGGCAAGGTAGTTGGTGCTAATGCTTGTTATCCTCATTTCTGATCACATGCGCTATTACCAGACGTGATGTCTTTATTTCGCGATCCATTTTTTTTCAAACTCGATGCATTTCGTCACGTTCTGTATCGCGATATATTGCCAAATGATATTTCATCCCATCCCTACTGAACAACAAGTCGACATGGGAAACAGCACACACCAGTGTTAGCTTACATTGATCATACTGTATGGGCATGCTCAAAGTCTTCTTCTCTGGTTTTGGAGTATGTCTGCAAAGCACTACAGCGCCACTTACAGGCCTGTCAGATATTCTACCGCTTTTTCAGTGTTTTCATGTAGATGGACATAATTCTAGAAAGGATTCTGTGTTTACAGAAATGTTTTGAAAACATCTTCATCTCCATGTGGACAAGGCTTAAGTGAGCTCAAATATCTGTAGAGACCCCACAACTGACAAAAGTTAGCTGAAAAACTTGCTGAGCAGTTAGAAGTGTATGAAGGCTTCTTTAGTTTTAGCTAAGACCCCCCCAGTCACCGTGTTTATAGACATAAAAAGGGAGTATTTTGATGAATATATCATGGACACAATTGAGCAAAAAGTTGTCCAAAAAATACATTCTTCCATAATGGAAAGTAATTAAACATGTTTACAGTGGTCCTTGTATCCCTCTGTGTTACATCTTACCCTCAGGCAATGCTTTCAGCCATGAAGAATATGCATAAAAAGCCTGTTGCCATGCTGATTGTCTGGTTTGCTTGTACAGCTCTTGGAGAGGCATCAGTATTGATTTCAGCTTGTTTCATAACAAGCTCAAACTCCTCTCAAGTGCTTTAAATGAAACTCTAAAAATCTGCTGAAAGAGTTGAACTACAGTATTATGATCACCCTTTTTTGTGTTTGGGGGATATTTCAGTGCTATTTGTAAAAGTAAACACTAACTTGTTCTTCCGTTGATAGATAATATTCTGGGGTATTGTGATTTGCATGACATCTAGATTATTAATATCTCCAATTTAAGTCAGTAAATATGTATAATAAAGTGATTTACATAAGATAATAATGTCAAGGGAGGATGTGAACAAACTGCCTTTCCATGCACGCACTGTGAGACAGTCCCTGCTGCTGTCAGAGACATCATTATCTTCCTCCCAGCAGCCCTCAAACTGTTGATAGCCGGTTAGCTCTCAGTGAAACCACAACGCGAGAGTGATGATATCTGCTCACCTCAGTCTGAACAGACAAAGAGGAAAAAGACGTGGGGTAATGAACACACTGAAACACTTTTTATGTCCCTGTTTACAATAGATGTCTACAAAGACTGTGAGGAAAAAGAGAGGTTTAATGTAGAAAACAAGACAGGCCCAGTCTCTTCGCACGTAAACAATTAGCTGCGCTGGCGGGTGAAAGTGTCATCATTCCTCCTTCAGCTGATCATAATAAGAGGCACTTGTGTTGATGTGACATTGTACACCCACTGTGGTTTCAGAATGAGATTTTCGCCTCTCGGCATCAGGATGAAAATAGTGTGGCCTGCATAGAAGACAGATGCTACGTTCTCCCACTAGCCCAGTACTGTAGGTGAGTACGCACACACACAAACACACACACACACACACACACACACACACACACACAGGAATACCCCTGCATTCATTAGCAGGAAGCTTTAAGGTTTGTCGCTGATCTCTTTAATTAACACCTTAGCTTCTTCTGTCTTACTGATCCCATGTCTGTGACTCTGGAGCCGATAATGAATCCAAACGAACATCACAACGTCAGTAGCTGCTTAGACATCATTTACAGATATCTGCTCTTCGTGTTGCTAAGTTTAATTTGATAATTTTAGTTTTTTATTTCTTAATATTGTGTTATTTGAGACAAGTGAAGCTCAGTATAAAACAAAATGTATACTTCTATGCAAAATCTTCATCGTAACATACAAGTCTTTGTTTCCACAGCAGATCTGTATTTATAAATCAAAATCAGAATCTCTTACATGGCAAACCAAGTGTCTCCACACTTGAGCACTTTATCTGCCAACATTTTAAGAAAATACTTCTTCCCCAGAGTCCTCAGGCCAAGTCCACTCATTTTTGATACAGCAGCATTTAATGTGCATTCTGGCCTTCTGTCAGCACTCAAACAGCATTTTAGGTCTCTAGAAATACAAGTGTCAGAAAACTTCTGCCAGCTGAAGATTTTCAGGGACTCTGTGTTTGGTATTCACATGTAGACAGGAAACAGCTTTTTGGGTTGGAAACATCTCACTATACCAGTTTCTCCTCTGACTGATAATTTACTTGTGTTTACATGAGAGTTGTCCAGTGGTGGGAGACGTTTCCAGACTTTTTTTGCTCACTCATACAATCACAAATGTTCTCCATCTATGTTGCTGCTTCAGATGATATTTTGCATGAGACGTCTTACAGACGGACTGTTTGAACCGGCAACCTGTGGCAGCATGTATCTGTAGTTGCTTTGTTTCAACTGCTCTTCAATCTTTTTTATCAGCCTGTACTAAATCTGAGCCAAGGGGCAGCTAGTAGAACAGTTAACAAGGGGAGAGTCCTGATTCTGTTGACTTTTTGTATTGTACATAGAAGTCTTTCACACAGAGGAGATATGTTAAGTAATATGTATATGTCTTTAATATGCCTTCTAGATAGTGAAATAAGTTTGTTTGTTGTTTATTGTTGTTTTCCAATGGCAGCATTCTTCAGGGTATGTATATATATATATATATATATAGATATAGATATAGATATATATAGATATATAGGTATGTGTATATATATATATATATACATACATATATATGTATATATATATGTATAAGTGTGTGTGTATATATATATATATATATATATATATATATATATATATATATATTTAACCTTTATTTAACCAGAAGAACCTCATTGACATTAAAAATCTAATTAGCAAGAGTGTCCTGGCCAAGCCAGGCAGCAGCACATTTACAAGGTTACATACATAAAACAATTTCAAACACAGATACAGACAAGTCAACTAGTAAAGTCGGAGTCAAAGGGAAGAAACATTTTCAAAGCATTTACAGCCTACTTCAACTTCCTCTAAAGCTTTTAATCTGCATTTAAAGTCATTTAAAGAGAACAGTTCTCCAAGACAGTCTGTCTTGTAGCAGATTCCAGTCTGCAGGAGCAACATCTCTGAAGCTTCTTTTACCCATTTCAAGATGAACTTTGGGGACAGATAGCATGAGTAGATTTTGTGACTGAGTCACAGAATGAAGACCGTAGCTTCCAGAGCTTTTCACATGAATATAATTACTCAAGTAAGATGGAAGCAGGCCAAGGATATCTTTGTAAATCATGATGTGCCAATGATTCAGTTTTAGTTCTGTTTATTTGTTTATCCATTTGAAAACTTCACAGGTTCACAGCTGGTAGTGCACATACCTCACAGCAAGAAGGTTGCTGATGTGAGTCCCAGTTGACCAGGGTCTTTCTGCGTGTTGCTTGAGTGCTCTCCTCATGCATGTGCGGATTCTATCCGGGCACTCCACAGAACAAAAACATGCTCACAAGGTTTATTTGTAACCAGATTGCCCTTAGGTATTAATGTGAGTGTGCATGGTTGTCTCTCTATGTGGCCCTGTGATTGACTGGCGACCAGTTCAGGGTGTAGCCTGCCTCTTGCCTAATGCCAGCTAGGATACACTTCAGCCCCCCTCCTCCCGTGACCTCGAAAGAAATAAGCAGTATAGATAATGGATGTAAGGGAGGGGATTATATTCAGAAACATTTTCAGACTTACCTGCCCACATATTAATACACAATTGCAATGAAAAAAAGATAGACATATATTCCTATTGTTGAACACTTACAAATAAAGAACAGCATTCACTTTTTAATTCAAAACCTCTTCTGTGTTTTGACGATCTGTCAGATTCATTCAGCACAGCCATTTCTATCTCAGAGCTGCAGAGAGGATGTAGAAGTAGGACAGAGGTTATTGCTGGTGTCTCAAAAATATTAACATCCATAGTGGTGGACTATGTGTGCAACTACATAAATGAGTAGTTGCCATGGTTGTTACTTTTTTCCTCTTATTGGCAGACTCAAGTATCAACTGCATACTTAGTGCTTTCTACTGCATCACAGTGTGCACATGCCACATGCACCAAATGTGCACAGAACAATGGCACTAAAGTGAATTCAGGTCAGCAGGACACAGGGAACAAAAAAGCTCAGCCATGGTGCATGATGAGAATTTGACAACATTTCATTTGATTTGAGTGCCAATGTTGATTCTGTGTGGAAATAAGTTAGCCCTATACAGATATTCTGTGTCAACATCAAAATTTTGCAAGGCTTGCAGAACTAGGTGGAAGGTTTTGATAAGGAAGCTGTTTAGCATAAGGAGAATAGATACAGATTTCTCAAGCTGTTGCAGGTTCTGAAGTGATGCATGTTCTCAGTTCCCATCCCTGAGCAAGGCATAAAATAATCAAGCCTTAATTTACAGTTTAACATTTGTGTCAGGTCATAGAGGACTACACAGCTTATCATAATTTTAAGTCCGAGGGGCATGTTTAGCCTAATTCACATTTCTGTTTTGAGCTGTAATATTCATCCTGTGACGCTTTGCCTCCACTGTGAACTTAGTGGAGATGGCATGGGGGCAGCAAGTGAACCCTCTATTTGTTGCATTTCTAGAGGTAGTAATGGAGGCGTCAGAGGCAAGACTGTAAAATAAAGGAATACTGTGAACCAGTTGAGCCAGACAGATGGGAAATATGTGATACTGCACATGACGTTTGATTGCATGTTGCCTATGCAAACGATAAAGCTCTGCATTTTCTCCTTCATCGCATTTCTGATATGAGAAACAAGTCGCTCTCTTGAGTCTGTCATAATCTGTAACATACATGTTCACAGTGCAGAGCAATTTTGCTTGAGACTGCAGAATCTGCACCCTGAGAATAAGTTCGCCACCCTTGCTTTGATAGCAGTTCTGCCACCATTGCTTATAGGGTGTCATTTTTTCAACATTTAAGCTCTCCTGATGCACCTCCCACAGATCCCCATCCACTTTGGTTCTGTAATGCCGTATCAGCACTGAGTTGAGTGACTGATGATGGCAGTTTTACACCATGGTGTGACTAATATGAATCTCTCCAATAAGCAGTGAAGATTGAAAATGAGCACGATATATTTCCACTGTGAAAAGAGCTTTTGATATAGTCTTGAGTTCTCTGCCTGCAGACCCACAACAAATCCTCACCTTGTATTTTTCCCCTTTTCTTTATTATTACAGATATTGTGCCTTGATGAAGCGCCGTGCTGAAGGTGCCCCACCTGGCAAGGCCAGTATGGTGCCCTGCCGTCCTGAATTTGCCCCTCCCTCCCACCGCTGTGTGCCCACCGACGTCGACCCCGAACTGGTGTACCTTTGCCGGCATGTCTATGACTTCCGCTATGGGCGCATCCTGAAGAACCCACAGTAGAGTAGGGGGTTGCACCCATGAATTAATCATCATGTACCTCCAACTGCTGCACAGACGTGGTGTCGCTGAAGGAGTAAACAACCCCTGTCCTCAGAGGAAAGGGGGGTGGAAATGGTTTCAGATGAAGCAAAAAGTGTTTGTGACACACAATGAAGCACAGATCCCTTTAGTTGTCTACAGAGGGCGCTACAAGGTCACACAGAGCAACAACTTTTCCTGGTTTGGAGGAGTGAGGAAGACGTAAAGCCTTCATCAGCTTCCTCAACAAACCTCCACTATTCTCAACGCTGAACACCAGACCAGGTGATCATCAGGACTACATTTCCCCTGAAGCATCTCAGCACGGCAATCACGTTTGTTCCATTTCTAAGATCAGGCTCTGGACGGGTCGGACACTGGGGGGCTTCAGGGGGGACACAGGCCTGCACTGTCAGCTCCATGGTAACACTGCTGAACCTGAAGGAGCAGCTAATGGAGAAGTGCGGCTGATTTCTCCTGGTTTGTCTCACTCCTGTGTGTGTTTGTGTGAATGTTATCTGTGTGTATAAATGGATATATGTGGGAATGTGTGATGGTTTTTAGGAGGCTTTCAGGCAATCAAACCAAACAAGCAGCTTTAGAGGAAGCAGAGCTCTTGTCTCTGTGTGCCACAGTGTGCTGATAAACATTTTTATCTCGCCTGATGTTTAAACACTGAACTTGAAGGGCATACTGAACTTTTCTCACCAAACTTGACTGCAGAGCAGGCCATTCATGAGTCAGAACTGTAACAAGGGGATTTCACAACTAAAACTAACTTGAGATCCTTGTTCCAGGGGGTTTTTGTGGAGGTTCAGTGCGGGACAAGCATAGCAAGGGCGCTGAATTGGATTAACAGCTTTTCCTTTATTTCAATCATTTTTTCTCCTTTGACTTGCCACAAACTTGCAGGTAGAGTTTTGAGCAGCCTGCGACATTACATACAACAAAACCATGTCCTATAGGTTGAAGAAAAAATATTTTGCCAATTGATCATCAGACAGCGATGATATAACCCCCACAAAACCCTTAAAAAGTTTAAAAGTGCAACAAGTAACCAATAAATGTACGTTTTCATCAGTAAATTACGAAAACATCCCCTCAAAAATTCACACTTTTGATAAGTTTCGTGTAATAGTTTTGTTAAAGGAAATTTAAAAAATGTTATATTTTAAGTGCTTAAACCAAGTGAACTATTATCAACATTCTATCAATGTGGATGAACAAACTACATTCAAGTTTGGTGTTCAAGATGCACTTGAAAACCTGATACGATATAAAGAATTTCAGACCGTAAACCAGTTCAGAAGCATTACATATAAAAGAGTGTGTCCGATACAATTTTAAATATGTAGGGCTGGAAAATATGAAGCTTCAACTTTAAAATATATAAGGATAATCAGTTTTTTTTTTCAGGAATAACAAAAACAGAGTCAGTTTTAAGTTCCATCCACATTTCATTTGTCATACAGGCACTTTTACAAACAGCTAGTTGTAAAACTCTAAAATGTACACAAAAATGGTTTATGAATTAAGACAATGTTAAAATAGAATGTTTACTCATAAAAATGCAATTCTTCTTAAATCAAATAATGATTATTTAAATAATCTGTTGTCAACATAAACTATTTAAATTATTTATACTGTATTACTTCTAAAGTTGTTGTGTCACCATATCTTAGGAACAGGATGCGTTGCCCGGCCTTACTGGTTAGTATTAGACTTAGTCAGGTGCTGGATGGATTGGTAAGACTCCTCCGTTGACCAGCCTTCACTGTGACACCAGGACAAGTTCCTCCTGTCACACTGAAGCCTGGACGTGTGCCTCACAGGGAGGTAACTGGTTCGACTCCTCTTGTCAGTTAGGGTCTTTCTGTGAGGAGTGGGCATGTTCTCCGTGTGCCTGGGTGGGTTATGCACTCTGGTTTCCTCCCGCAGACTTCTCTATTAGCCCTGTCATACTGGCTAAAAAACCTGATAAAACCCGGTAACAGTCTGCTTCTGTCAGCAGTTTGAAAGGGTTTAATCAGCATTTCGACCCTGACCCTGCAAGCAACACAGGTTTTTATCACCTTGCCTCCAATTGGCTTCAGTGGGAACATCACACACGGGTAAACACGCTAATTTACAGATGACGTCGACGTAACATGCCGACGGCATAACATCGTGCCCATCCCCTCCGTCTGTAACTTATGTGACTCTTGTGTTGCCATCTCAGCAACAAATTCCATCCGCCTTTGTATCATCAGCACTTGAATGTCGTTCAGTCTGCGTCGAGTTTGTACACTTTTAAAGAGGGACAAAAGTACAAAGTACAGAAAACAGCTGACTGTATACGGCTTCCATGCTCATTACCATTGTTTACATGGACATGTTTCAGTGTGCTGATGATGTCATCACCAGAGGAAAAAAAACAGCCACACAGCTAGTCTGCTGCCGATTAGACTAATTCTAGTGTGAAAGCGGTATATGTCTGTCCCTCTATGCAGCCCTGTGATTTTCTGGCAGCTGGTTCAGAGTGCACCACGCCTCTTGCCCAATGCAAGCAAGGACGAACTCCAGCACCCATGACGCTGATAAGTAGTATAGATGAAATATGGATGGAAATCAATGCTATTGGCCTTCCTCCGCTCTGTAAGCATTTTTCTTTACGTTTTAAACCAAGTAAAAGTTTGAAAACCAATATTAAATTATGACAACACAGTTTTCAAACACATGAAGGAAATAACTGAAGCTCATGTTTTTATTAAAATGCAGTTTAACTTGGAGCTGATTTCCCAGCATGCTGATAAACAGTTTTTGTTAAATCAAGCCGAACATGGCACACAGGAGGACAGTTGAACCTCTTTACCTCTGGTAGACCCTCAAAAAAAGACTGTCTTAGGTACCAGTGCCAGTTTATTACAAACTTTGAACAGTTAGGGCTTCACCTTTTCATCTGCTGTGCTTTACCTGCTCGCTCTACAATGTCAAACATTACCATCCAAGTGTCTTTTCCACCACTAGTAAATCTTCATCCTTAAACATGTTCCCCTCCTCCTTCTTCTCCATCTCCCTCCTGAAGATAAACCAAAGGATGTCACTCATGCCTCCTTCCTCACACTTCTCCTGTCAGCACTTCTACTCTTGTTCCCTTTATTAAATTGCACTAATCCATTCCTTAATTACAACATTTTTTATTTTTGTTCTAGCTACTTGCATTGTTCCAGAGGAACGCAGTGAGTGTCTTTAACGGTGTGTGTGTGTGTGTGTTTGGTGGAGAAGGATATGAGGAGGATGTCATGGCTGCTTTCGTCAGTACAAACTGTATATTTTTATTCCTGTACGAGGGGTTGGGTTATTATGAGGACTGATGCACAACCTGTTGAATATATACAGTGTATGTATAAAGCAAGAGTCATTCCATTTGATTTCTGAATCAGACATACTTATATAAATATACAGTATACATATATGGATGTTAATTTGAGTAGAGTTGAGAAAGGCCTCTGACGTAGCACCATGTTAGGCTTGTATTAGGACTGAAGTTTGGGTGGGGGGTGTGTGAATAATGAGTTCTGGTGGATTTCAAACCAAACTCATTCATTGCCTTTTAACCTGCAAGTGTTGTACTGTCACATACAGAAAAAAAGAGTTGTATGGGAGTGTGTGTACCTTTTTACAAACATAAAGAGTACCCGAATGCTTTCCTACGCAGCCAAACGCCCCGTTCTTCAGAATACGATTTTGAAAAAGCCATTTTACTCTATTTGGGCCGCCTTTAACCCAAAACAAAAATCAAACCCTGATATTTGGGTTTTTTATTTCTATTAAGCGCCCAGATTCTTAAAAGAGGTAATATATATCTATATTCTCCTACTTTACAACTTCTCCTTATTAAGAATATTTTATTATGTCGATTTCCTAAAATGGCATATGCAATATATTTTTAGACTTACTATTTTTGGAAAATGAGAATGAGAAAAGAATGTGCATTATCTTTATTTTCGTTCAAATCAGTTTCAAAATCATCACAATGATAATTGAGATTCGACCAAATGTCAGAAAGAGGAGAATGAAGGGATTAAATCTGTTCTGACCTGAGAGGTTTGTGTAAAAGCAGAGAGACTCCCTCTGAGCTGATTTCTAATGAAGTGTAAATACGTGAACCCAGGAAGCACCAGGGACTCTTTAAACTAGCAAACAGCCAATGCACAGTGTATTAGTATTTTTGCAAGATCTGTAATAATTATATTTAAAGTAAGAAAAAAAACTATTTAAATGGAGTAAACAATATGATATATAAAGATTTCAATTTAACTTATTTGGAAATACTGTGTCTAATTGATGAACTATATCCTGTGTTTGTGCTCCAGGATAGAAATGACTTCTCTTTTTTGTAACTTATAAGTTTAGACATTAAATGATGGAGTGATGATTGAGATGTAAATGTTGTTTTGTTTGTTTTTCTGTTCATTATCATTTGTCAGGGGGTGAAAAGCAGACCAACTCACACCCTGACGCACAGGTGAGCAGAAGTCTCCTCCAATCACAGACGAGTTTTAAATCAGAGAGCTGTGATCGGGGCTGACTTTTGTCCCTCCTGTCTGACCCGGATGACCTTAAGTTTGACATTTGGGAGAACGCCGCAGCAACTCGGTCACCTGAGCTTTTATTGATTCATCTGATTGGAGACAGAGAGGACAGCTTAGACAGGGGGGGATGTCCTCTGAGCTCCAGGTTGAAGGTCTCGTGTGCTGATCTTTGACCAGTTTGCCTCCTCTAAATTAAGCAGAACACTGAGGAGGGTTTACAGTAAGAATCAGGAATAAAGGGCTGTATGGAGTTTACTGATGAGGAGTGTGGATAAGACTACATTTTGAACATAAGAGACTGTTGAGGCAAAAAAGTGACAGACTTGAATTAAAGGACCAAGGCCAGAAGCTCAACCTGCTGTATATTCAGCGGGGACTGTAGCTTTTGTATATGACATTAACTTTTCAGCCCATGGCCCCAAAAATAACAACACAAAAGATTGTGGATCCTAACAACTTTATATTAAAGGGACTTTCAGAGCATTTCTTTAGAAGATGAGAAAATGGAGATGTTTTGAAAGCTCACTTTACCATTTGGAATCATTTCAAATTTCTATTGTTTTATTAAAAGCATCTAGCAACAGACCCTTGATATGTTTCAACAACCACCAAGGGCTGCCAGTCCCTGAACCCAGAGAAGCACGGGTTTGAGGTGTTTGATTTCCAAAGTGGCTCAAACCAAAGCCCCAGAGGAGAGAAGAATAGAGCTGTAATGTGTGTACTTTATTTGCCTAAAGTGACACCATGTAAGCTTGTCACTTAAAATGAAAGCTTCAAATCAGACTGACAACTGCATTCAATAGTGAGGATGGTGTCCATCTAATTTTCCAACTATTCCAAGTGGACTTTAACCATGATCGTGTACATGTAGGACAGTTAAACCAGCGACAGTTAAAAACCATCAAGAATAGCTGTTGTAGATCATTTTTCCTAAAGTAAAATCAGTAGTAACTTAAAGTGAAGTAACTATTTATCTTGGAATTTTGAGTAAAGTGCAGTTAAAGGATTTTAGGGTAACTTGCCCCACGCTGTGTAATAGGGCCTGTCCTGTGAACAGGAAACAGTGTCATGTCCTCAAGAGAAAAAAAACTGAAAACATAAAAAGAATCTGTGATGACTCATTAGTTTTGTTTGCACACAAGATCCTTTTTGTCTTTCTGTCTCATTGGATGAGCTTAAACGGTCTCTCTGAGTCAAAGATGCACCCACCGCTCTAATTAGCCGGTGAAGCTTCTTCACCAAAAATTAAATGTTATCTGGAACACAAGACATTTTTATGAGGGTTTGTATTAATTCCTGGTGAGCACCAGGTAGTCTTTTCAGATTATTTCCCTTTTGGTGCTTCGTAGATGTTTTGAAATCCTGTTTTTTATTATACTACCAAACACCTCAGCTAATCTCTTTTGTCTTTAAGTAAAAAGCCTATTTTTTAAAGCAGGTCTTAAGAAAAGGAAAGGAATCAAATTAGCTTTGCTATATTTGTGTTTGAATTAAGTCTTTGACTTTGAAGTACTGATCTAAAGATTTTGGACCTGTATTTTTAAGTTATAGGAATTTTAGAAATAAAAAAATGAAAAATCCTCCGCATGATCGTCCTTTTTACTGAGTAAAACCTGACTTAACCAGCTCTCCTCTCATCAGTAATATTCAAACAATCCTTTATTTACAGCATGGAGGTTTGCTGATGTAAAGAACATAAGATGAAATAAAATAATGGATCACAGAAAACAGTTTGCTGTGCAGTTCTCGGCTGCCCTCCGTTGCCTTTCTCCCAGATGTGCATTGACGATGTTAAACCCCTAGAGGGCAGAAATCCTGTGTGTACAGAACAGCCTCATGGTCACTTCCTAAACATCTCCCTCTCGTCATCTCCTCATCTCCTAACCTGTTGGTACCTGATGCAAGAGTTTCTAAAAAAGAGGAGGGGGCACAGGAAGCTGATCGAGGAAGTGTCCATGAGTTAACCCTCCAGCCGCTGGCTCACCCTGCAACAAACAGCATGGACCACTGGACCACATCAAAGCTTTTTATTTATGTGACTTTATTTCCCAGCAGCCTTTGCATGGACACAGTTGCATCCTTTATACCATGAGAACGAGGTGGGCCCAGCAATCTGGAGAGGTCATGTTCTGTGTGTGTAGGGGTCAAACACAGAGTGACCTTCACTGATGCCACACAAACCCAAACCCATGAGATTCTGCTTTTTATGTGGTCTGTATTTATGCTTATTGTCAACATATATAAATATATATATATATTTTATATATTTGGAGGGGAGGGGAGGGGGTAACAGTGAAAAGTTTAGATATTTTTGGAGTAGAGAAGCAACATGTGTATCAAATTATTGTCACTTTGTCATTCTCTCTTGAAATCTGTTGGATTTTTTTTTTTGGAAGAATTATATAACATCCCTACTGATTTAATGTTCCATTGAAAGAATATTTATAAATTTTAAGTCCTTTGTGAAATTTCTGTGTGCGGCTCTTTATTTGATGTTCATACATAAAACATCAGTGACACTTTAAATTTCTCCCCCAAGGAGCCAGAATAAGAAAATATGTGTTGGTAGTAAAAGCACCATTTTTCAGCTTTCAGGAACAGAGGTTATTGCTCTGGTTCAATTATCAATAAAAGGAAGAAGTTTACTTTATTATCTTTAGTCTGTCAGTTATACCCTATTGGCAAGCATGATTTACCCCCATGGTGAAATCCTACATGTGAGGCTTTTTTATTTCTAACAACATGAATAGTAATGTGTGACAGCAGTTTGGTGCAGTTGTTATTTACCCTTACATGTTGAACACCAACAAAATATTAATGAATATTTTGTTTGTTTTTTGTCCCCATGGGATACTAAAAAAATCAGTATGTTTTATACACACCAGATATTGATAAAAATGTTGACCTGGGAGTATAAAGTAAAAGTTGAATTGGCAACAGTGTATTGAAAAGACAGGAAAATGAGAATAAAATGTGATCATTTTGTAGCAATAAGCTGAATTTTTAATATTTGGGTCATTATTCATGGCCTAATCAAGCTGGCCCTGGTTTTCATAACCTCTTATTTATGTTAGGTTTACTACCCAGACAAACTAATGACTTTATTCAGAGTTTATAATTGATTTATTTTTTATGATATATTTATACAACGTACATTATAGTAAAACACGGTCAGCTCACAACTTCAGTGCTATTTTTTTCCTCTCATTTGTACAAACTCAGCTCAACAGTTTGGTAGGGCATATTGCTGTTGTTATTGTTCCTCTTAATACCTGTTTTCATTGTATTAGGTCAGATAATTCTGTTGAGTAAAGTCAATGTCATCTCGTTAAGCTTAACTGGACATTCCTGTTAACTCTTTTCTGATTTCCTGGTTGAAGGATGCTGTCATTTCCTCTAAACAGTGACAGCTAGTGGTTTTTTTCTGTACTGCTTACCACTGCCATGAGGAGGAGAGGACCTTTACTCATGTTACACACATTTATCAGGTAGATACAGTGACTCAGTGGAGCCTATAGTCTGCTACAGATGTTCACAAGCTTTCAGTCCACCACTCCAACATCTGCAATATGAGGGACTCTGGACCCCGACTGTATGAAGCTTTAAAGAGCAACAGACCTCTACATTACTGGAGACACAAGAAAAATCTTTTTGACATATTACCTTCAAATCAGCATTAATCTCTTCTGATGACTACAGATTTAAACATATATTTTAAGCATGTATTTGTAAAACAATGGGTAAATATGGTGATTTGAAAGTATTTAAAATTTTGTGCTGTCATTTTTAGGGAGAGGTTTGGGAGAAAATGCATGAGCAAGCATATATCTCACCTGATGATTGTGCTTCTATTTTAAATCCAATTTATTTTATATTTATGTTCTTAAAAAAATGCCTAGAATATGCAATATTAAATCATTTTATTAATATATGCAAAAGAAAACTCATGGTTTAAGTTCCCATTTACCCTTGAAGAAAAAGCTCTGATCACAATTTTCCATATGTGCAAAAAAAGCACATTAAAAGACTTCATGGCTAATAACAGCCCATTGACAAGACACTTCACAATGCACCAAATTGGCATTTAATGACCAGCATTAATTATTTCTGCTGAATTTGTTTTCCATATATACAAACCCAAAACCAGTGAAGTTGGCACGTTGTGTAAATCTTAAATAAAAACAGAATACAATGATTTGCAAATCCTTTTCAACTTATATTCAATTGAATACACAGCAAAGACAAGATACTTAATGTTCGAACTGAGAAACTTTATTTTCTTTTGCAAATAATCATCATCTTAGAATTTAATGGCAGCAGTACATTGCACAAAAGTTGGCACAGGGGCATTTTTACCACTGTGTTACATCGCCTTTCCTTTTAACAACACTCAGTAAATGTTTGGGAACTGAGGAGACCAATTTTTGAAGCTTTTCGGGTGGAATTCTTTCCCATTCTTGCTTGATGTACAGCTTAAGTTGTTCAACAGTCTGGTGTCTCCGTTGTTGTATTTTACGCTTCATAATGCACCACACATTTTCAATGGGGGACAGGTCTGGACTACAGGCAGGCCAGTCTAGTACCTGTACTCTTTTACTACAAAGCCACGCTGTTGTAACACGTGCAGAATGTGGTTTGGCATTGTCTTGCTGAAATAAGCAGGGGCGTCCATGAAAAAGACGTTGCTTGGATGGCAACATATGTTGCTCCAAAACCTGTATGTACCATTCAGCATTAATGGTGCCTTCACAGATGTGTAAGTTACCCATGCCTTGGGCACTAATACACCCCCATACCATCACTGATGCTGGCTTTTGAACTTGGCGCCTATAACAGTCCGGCTGGTTCTTTTCCTCTTTGGTCTGGAGGACACGACGACCACAGTTTCCAAAAACAATTTGAAATGTGGACTCGTCAGACCACAGAACACTTTTCCACTTTGCATCAGTCCATCTTAGATGAGCTCGGGCCCAGCGAAGCCAGCTGTGTTTCTGGGTGTTGTTGATAAATGGCTTTGGCTTTGCATAGTAGAGTTTTAACTTGCACTTACAGATGTAGACAAACTGTAGTTACTGACAGTGGTTTTCTGAAGTGTTCCTGAGCCCATGTGGTGATATCCTTTACACAGTGATGCCGGTTTTTGATGCAGTACCGCCTGAGGGATCAAAGGTCACGGGCAGTCAATGTTGGTTTTGGGCCTTGCCGCTTTCGTGCAGTAATTTTCTCTGAACCTTTTGATGATATTACGGACCGTAGATGATGAAATCCCTAAATTCCTTGCAATAGCTGGTTGAGAAATGTTGTTCTTAAACTGCTCGACAATTTGCTCACTCATTTGTTCACAAAGTGGTGACCCTCGCCCCATCCTTGTTTGTGAATGACTGAGCATTTCAGGGAAGCTGCTTTTATACCCAATCATGGCACCCACCTGTTCCCAATTAGCCTGTTCACCTGTGGGATGTTCCAAATAAGTGTTTGATGAGCATTCCTCAACTTTCTCAGTCTTTTTTGCCACTTGTGCCAGCTTTTTTGAAACATGTTGCAGGCATCAAATTCCAAATGAGCTAATATTTGCAAAAAATAACAAAGTTTACCAGTTCGATCGTTAGGGTTAGTATCTTGTCTTTGCTGTGTATTCAGTTGAATACAAGTTGAAAGGGATTTGGAAATCATTGTATTCTGTTTTTATTTATGATTTACACAATGTGCCAACTTCACTGGTTTTGGGTTTGTATTACTTTGTTTTTTTTTTAAATAAGACTGATCAGGACCACTTCCTGTTTGAAGGGGGTACATCTGGCTGTGGTCCCCCTTACGGAAGTTTCTTTAATTGTGATTCATAAAGACTCCATTAGCCTGCACTGAGGGTTGCTGTGATGGAGTACACTCTCCACAGGGGGGCAGCAGTGAGACCAAGCCCACAGGTCAGGGTCAAAGTCTTCCATTTAGGTTCATAATATCACTCTGTGCATGTTTACCTGCTCATCTAATCCAGCAGCAGACAGGTGTCAGCACTCTCCTCTTTCTCTCCCTTGATTCCTCTCTCCTTGTCTCCTGTCAGTGCACCCTTTATCTGTCTTTGGCCTTTATCCCCGTTCAGACCTCAGGGCATTAGGAATATCCAGCTCACACTTTCACACACACACTTATACACTCTCTCTCAGGGGTCTGAGTGTCTGTGTCACGGGGTCAGCAGCAGCCAAAGCAGCTGATTAGTGTCTCATAATATTATAACCAGCAGCACACTTTGACCTCTCAGGTGCTCCAGCCTGCACAGAGATTACTGGCAGTGTGAAGGTGGAGGTGGAAACAAGTCTCCCTGTAGGTCAGAACAAGAAGTGTGGGGAAGTTATTCTAAAGGATTGGCTTGTGAGGGCAGTTTATCTTAAAAGACAATGTTTGAATAAGCAAACCTCTGTTTTCTATGATTTAGGTAAGCCATTTCTGCCATGTCTCAGGAGAATGTCACGACTTTCTTCAACCTTAATATTAACGTCAGCTCTGATTCAAAACAGTAAATATTAGGTTTTCACAGACACAGGTCAAGGTGACATAGCCTCATGATCATCCCTTGCTATTAAAAGGCAAATCTCAAGAAGGCTTTAGGGATTTTCCCTCAAACTTTATAAACCAAATTTCTACATTTTGGAGGTTTCAGGTCTATGATTTAAGAAGTATCGCATTAGCTCCTTGCTAATAGCTTTATATAAATGATACTATTGCATTAGTTCCTTGCTAATAGCTTTATATAAATGATACTTTAAGGGGATTTTCAAGATATTTACTCATGCATAATGATGTAGTAATTCCATTTTGTAGGTCAAAAGTCATAATTGTGGAGCATCATGTTCAGCCCTTGCCTTCAATTTATTTTATTTAACATTTATGTAACCAGTAAAAGAAACTAACTGAGACTAACAATCTCATTTTTTAATGTTTTTTTTTTTTTTTTTGGCATTTTGTGCATGTATTGATAGGAGAGCATGACAGGGGATACGCTTGAGAAAGGGGTAAGAGAGTGGGGGAAACTGGTCACAGGCTGGATTTGAACCTGAGCCGGCAGAAGTATGTATATGGGACATGCCTGGTTGCTAACCTCTCCGCCACACCAGCACCCCACAATCTAATTTTTTAGCCAAGACAGACAGCAGCACAGTTAACAAAGTTCCTTACAATAACAACAACACACGCAAACATGACAATTTCAAGTGAAATAAAATAAATAATTTAAAGATAGCTGCCTGACAAGCTGGGCTTTTGAAGGAAACAACACCATGAGTCAAAAAGCTGTAGCCAAAAGCCCCAGTATTCACATCATATAATGTTCTCTCAAAGTTGTCCAGTGAAACCAGCTCACTGAGTTTCAGGTGATTTTGCAGCTCATTTCAAGCAAAAGGTGCAGCAATTTAAAAGCCTTTTTCCCTGATCAGGATCTCAGGAACAGACAACAAGAGGAGATTCGGGGCCTGAAGACTCTAAGATCTTGGACTCCTTTGACTGATGAAGGTCAGAAAGTATGAAGGGAATAGAGCTAAAATTGCCTTAAAAATGGGAATACACCAGTGCTTAAGTCCATGTGTAGACGAAGATAACCAAATTACCACATTTCAAGAATGCTTTAAGGGTTGGCTCAAGAATGAACCAACTGGATTTCTGATGTCAGGGATTAAGGTCATGGAGTCCCATGCTCAACCTTCATATGCAAATGCTA
This sequence comes from Scarus forsteni, assembly GCA_036419115.1. Taxonomy (NCBI): domain Eukaryota; kingdom Metazoa; phylum Chordata; class Actinopteri; order Labriformes; family Labridae; genus Scarus; species Scarus forsteni. The sequence goes on along the minus strand of JAZDUH010000182.1, from coordinate 12,199,134 downwards.
ACTGCTGGATCTGCCTGGGTCAATGTCTGTAATCAGGCAGATCCATATTGCCAAGCTCAAATCTACAACCTTTAGAGCAGGAAGAGGTGGAGATGTAAGCGAAGTGACAACAGGAAGTGTTGCCGTTCAGAGATTAGCATAGATGCTAACAGCTTCAGTAGCAGTTTTATCAGATCTACACTGTTTTTCTTTGTTAAATAAAAAACAGCAACACTGAAAACATTTTCAATAGAAGTGTAATTTTACAGAATAGTAATTTTCTATGAAGTGGCTCACGTTTTGTATTTCACTCAACTGTAGTATAGCCCTCTTACTACATTCTCTGATTCTCGGGTAATGAATGTGATTGATGGAATGATCACCCAATAATCTGCTTGATATGCTTTAAGAGAGTCTGCCATTCCCAAACAGTTTCTATGGTCTGTTGCCCTGATGGACTAGTGATATGTACTGACCTTTCCATCTGGTGAGTCTGGTTATATAAATGCTGCACAACAATGCTTGGAGGATTTGTCTTCAAATTAACATTAATGTTTACTTTGACTCAAAGATGAGCAAATGAGATACTGGAGGCAAAGCTACAATCCTGTTATCAAGCATGCAATGACACGATCAACAGACAAAAAAACAGCTTGGGTTTTCTTCTGTGCTTACCACTGTGTCAATGTCAGTCTCTTTAATTCAACATGAAGGGATGTTACTGCCAGACTTCAGTTCTTCTAAGCGACATGTCAAAGTACTATTTCACTTAAGCCCATCAAAATGCCAAATAAACTCAAGATAGCCAAGCCCACTGTTGGAAAAACAGACTCAGGACTTGCAAAGTGCAACATGAATGGGTTTTTCATCCTATTTGATTTGGCTACAGGTAGTCTGTATCTTCTGCCAGAGGGCAAGAGATCAAACTCTACATGAAGAGGATGATCAGGACACTGGATGATGTCCCGAGCCTTGGATCTTACGCTCTCTTGAAATATGTCAAGATAGATTAGGCAATTTAACACCAGTGATTTTACTGGCTACCGTTACAATACGTTCAAGCCTTTTTTTTTTTGTCGGCCAAAGCAAGGCTCCCAAACCACAAAATAAAAACAAAGGTGAGAACAGACTCTGCCATAGACTTATAAAAAATTGACATCAGTCTACTACACACTCCGAATCGGTTTAGTTTTCGGAGGAAGTGAAGCCGTTGTTGACCCTTTTTTTTTAAGACTGCGTCTGTGTTGGCACTGAAAGTCAGTCTGTTATCTATGACGACTCCCAGGTACTGAAAGCCAAGTACCTGGGAGTCGTCATAGATAACAGACTGACTCATTTATCTTTCAAGCCATAACAGAGCTGAATGCGAAAAATGAATCAGCTTGAACACTGATTGAAATTGTCAGGTTAGCTCCATCACTGGTCCGCTCACAGTTGCTTCTTCTCGTTAATGTGTCCTGTGCCTTTGTTTTTATGGGTGAATGTAATGGTTGTGTCTGTATATTGATGTTCCTTTTACCTGCTTGCACAGCAAATTTCCCTCAGGGGACAATAAAGTTGAAGTTGAAGTTGAAGTTGAATTAAAAGAAGTAAACCTGAAAATGTCTCTTCATTGTAATTAAACATATAGCTGTTCCAATTTACACGTGACAAAAAGCTTAATACACCTTTTGTATTTATTTAATGTCATTAGTTAAATTGTACTGCAAGGCGTTTTTAACACTCTGGGGATCAGAGGACTTCCACTCTGACAGATCAGCAAAGAAAGACATCTGTTCTCCTAAATGGACAAGACTTCAGCTTACACTGAGGAGAAGAGACCCCGACAAAAACACCTAACCAGCCCCTCATCTGCTGCTGCTGTCTTAGTGTTCTGTTTGTCTAATTACCACGTGCAGCTTATCGGCCTCTTGATGACTGTAATTAATCAAATCGTCCTGTCTAATCTCTGGATCTCATCATCCTTACGGCACACCGGGGCCGGAAACACCGGATGGCAGCCTGACGTAAGCTCTTTTCAGCATGGTAATTGTTTGCTTGTCTGCATCTCTGTATTCATCAGAAAATTGAATGAACCCTCCCTGCCGTGTTTGTTTTGTTGTTGGGAGAGAATTTTCCTTGAGCACAGGTTATGAAATATGAATTGTGATGTTCACCTTTAGGCTGCAGGTTCATGTGAGCCTTAGAAGTTATGCAATGTATCATACAGAAAGTTATCTAGGGGGCTTTAATGAAGAGGTCTTAATCTCTTCTGAGACCTTCCTGACCACCTGTCTACCCTCTGTACATAGGGGTGTTTAAAGGGGGAGCGCTGGGATGGCACAATTCCCCTGAAATCTTATTAGCCAGTCCAAGTGCCACCCTCAAACTATAATGGGCAATCTGCCCAGTTAGAGGCAGTACTTAACCTCAAACTTGGGATGGCTGCAACATAGGAAAAGATCCCTCAGTACTGAAAAAACATCAAAAAATAATAAATAAAAAACACATTAAAGACATACAATCAGTGAGAAAAGATCCTCACTGTGGGTTTTGTAGTACCTATTTCAAAAGTTGCTGAATACCCAATCTGTTGCAGAGCAGGTTTTGTTTGTGGAAGTAAATCAACTTGTAGAAACAAACAAACCAATCCAAACATCATCAACAACTCTTTTCCCCGTTGGGGTCGCACAGGATTGGAGCCTGTCTGGAGCCCATCTCAGCTGACAGAGAGGTGGGGTACACCCTGATCTAGCTGCAGGGCCACATAGAAAGACAGACAACCGACAACCAGAGTGCCCAGAGAAAATCCTCACAGGCACAGGGAGAACATGCAAACTCCACACAGAAAGACCCTGGTAAACACAGGGAGTCGGATCGGCGATCCTCGAGCTGTGGCATACGTGCACTAACCTGCTGCGCCACACTGTTGTCCAAAACATTTTTTTTTAACGATAATAATAATAAAAGTAAAAGACATGTACTGACATATGATGTAATTTGACCATGGAGTTCAGTGAGTGGATCATAAATACAAAACCCCAAACCAGTGAAGTTGGCACATTGTGTAAATCTGAAATACAAACAGAATACAACTAGAAAAGCACTCGGAGAGCGCAGACCTCCGCCAGCGCCACAGTCCTTAGCCATTTTGTAATTTTCACCATAAATATTAGTCCTACCTTTATTTCATCGAAACATTTAGATTCATTGACCATGAAAACATACCATTAGCAACAGGATTCATAATGATATCTATTTTAATTCAGTAGTTATTCACAGAAATCACATTTTTCACCACGGCGGCCAGACGCTGATCCGGATCAACACCAAAATTGAAGTAGTTCTTCCTTTTCCCATGCTGAACATTTCCTGCAAATTTCATCAAAATCCGTCCATTACTTTTTGAGTTAATTTGATTTGCAAATCCTTCCAACCTATATTCAATTGAATGCACAGCAAATACAAGATACTTCCCATTCGAACTGGTAAACTTTGTAATTTTTTGCAAATATTAGCTCATTTGGAATTTGATGCCTGCAACATGTTTCAAAAAAGCTGGCACAAGTGGCAAAAACTGTCAGGATTCAAAAGGAAGGGACTCAGGAACAGAGAGAGAAAACCAGGACAAGAAATGAGATCCAAAGCAAAGTTCTTTACTTAAACATTCAAGACAGTCCAAACAAGGTCCATTCCAAAAGAAAAGTTACAGAGTCCAAAAAAGGTAACAAAGGCAAGATTCTTTACACAAAAAGTTCCAGTAATCCAAACAAAGTTAATTCAAACGAAAAGTGCAACAGTCTTTTAGAATCCTAAACCCCAAAAAAGGCAAACTAAAGATCTCCAAGGTTGAGAAGCATGACTTTCATAAAAGACCAAGACAATCTGACAGAGGGCTGGTGAAAAAACTTGGCATTTATACCCAGGTGAGGTTGATTGCAAATTACTCACAGGTGAATGATGTCAAAGGCAGGAAAAGAACAAAGACAGGAAGTAAAACTAGACATCACACAAAAGCAACAGCATTTTCAAAATAAAACAGGAATTGAACACAAAATACACAAAATGATTAAGAGAACATTACAAAGAAGACTGAGAAAGTTGAGGAATGCTCATCAAACACTCATTTGGAACATCCCACAGGTGAACAGGCTAATTGGAACAGGTGGGTGCCATGATTGGGTATAAATATCAAAAGATTCAGAGAATCAGGAGAAGTTACTGCATGTAAGCGGCAAGGTCGAAAACCAACATTGACTGCCCATGACCTTCGATCCCTCAGGTGGTACTGCATCAAAAACCGGCATCACTGGTAAAGGATATCACCACGTGGGCTCAGGAACACTTCAGAAAACCACTGTCAGTAACTACAGTTCGTCGCTACATCTCTAAGTGCAAGTTAAAACTCTACTATGCAAAGCCAAAGCCATTTCTCAACAACGTCCAGAAACGTTGCCGGCTTCGCTGGGTCAGAGCTCATCTAAGATGGACTGATGCAAAGTGGAAAAGTGTTCTGTGGTCTGACGAGTCCACATTTCAAATTGTTTTTGGAAACTGTGGTCGTCGTGTCCTCCAGACCAAAGAGGAAAAGAACCATCCGGACTGTTATAGGCACAAAGTTCAAAAGCCAGCATCTGTGATGGTATGGGGGTGTATTAGTGCCCAAGGCATGGGTAACTTACACATCTGTGAAGGCACCATTAATGCTGAATGGTACATACAGGTTTTGGAGCAACATATGTTGCCATCCAAGCAACGTCTTTTAGCCCCTGCTTATTTCAGCAAGACAATGCCAAGCCACATTCTGCACGTGTTACAACAGCGTGGCTTTGTAGTAAAAGAGTGCGGGTACTAAACTGGCCTGCCTGTAGACCAGACCTGTCCCCCATTGAAAATGCATGGCGCATTATGAAGCATAAAATACAACAACGGAGACCCCGGACTGTTGAACAACTTAAGCTGTACATCAGGCAAGAATGGGAAAGAATTCCACCTGAAAAGCTTCAAAAATTGGTCTCCTCAGTTCCCAAACGTTTACTGAGTGTTGTTAAAAGGAAAGGCGATGTAACACAGTGGTAAAAATGCCCCTGTGCCAACTTTTTTGCAATGTGTTGCTGCCATTAAATTCTAAGTTGATGATTATTTGCAAAAGAAAATAAAGTTTCTCAGTTCGAACATTAAGTATCTTGTCTTTGCAGTGTATTCAGTTGAATATAAGTTGAAAAGGATTTGCAAATCATTGTATTCTGTTTTTATTTACGATTTACACAACGTGCCAACTTCACTGGTTTTTGGTTTTGTAGGATAGGGAAAAAAAAATTGTTCATTTATACTGCCTTTTCAAGGTATAATATTAAAATCCATGTAACTTTTCCCCTGCAGTATTGATGTCATAGAAACCTAGACTGATCCCCTTCTTTTCTGTTCCAGAGTTGGTGAAGTGGTTTCGAAAGTTAGAAGGACTCAGCAGCGCCTGAGGGAGTGCAGTGCTGTGTTCATGAACTGACTGTGTGTATCCGTATGTGAAGCTTCCTCACACTCATATACTCTAACCAACCTGGACTTAAGAAATGAGCTTCTACTGGTTCAAAAGAGCACACGCTACAAGATAGTTGCCCACTTTGGCCTGCACCTTTCCCTTTCAAGTAAAGTTAGCAAAGGCCTAAAGCTATCTGATGGAGGATATCTTACTTTGTAATCCTGTGGTGTGTCAAGAGTGACTGTCTCTCTTTTCTTAGAGGAGAATAAGAACCATTTCTGATCTTAAATCATAAATATTTGATATGTTCAATATTAACAATCAGAGCTCCTGATATGTGTGGACAGGGCTGCTGTAAGGGAGAGAAAAAATAGGAAAAATCCATTTGTTGGGGGCGCTACCCACACATTTACCTCTGTTGCTTATTCCACATGGGCACAATCCTAACATGTTGTAAGTACCTTGTTGTAATACAAAACAAATACGTATTTTTAAAGGGAAGAAATAAACAACAGAAACGGTTCCTCTATATGACACAGAACCAAACAGCAAGCAATGAATAACTACCTGATAAAAGTAATATTGCCATCATTGAAGAGTTGCAAACACTTCTGTCAATAAACTGATTTCTGCTCCCTGATAAACATACAATGTTGAACGAATTAGACTGCCACGCAATGTAAGGTTTATGCCACAGCACCCTGAATTAACAGCGCTGCTAATTACTAGAATCAGATTGTATGTTTCTCTAATAGATAAACCAGTATGAAGAAGGTTTTTAACTGAAATAGTTTATGCTAGTTATAATTATAATTGTTATACAACATTTTTCACATGTATTTCTTTACAAAAAAGAACCCTGACATCAAAAACAAATCACATAATCATTTATTGATTAATACATCTACTTTTATTTAAAGAGACTGTGAGGAGTTTCTAAGTAATTACAAAAAAGTCTCACTTTTAGATATATGCCTGATCGAAATACACACTTTAAGATGAGTTTTATAGCATCAAAATAGGTTATCTATAAATGCTATTCCTTAGCCTTCCGGTCAGGTCGGACAGGACTGGACTTGCCTGGATACTCAACTTCGAGAACAAGACAATTAAAGCTAGAGCAAATTTTTATTATTTTATTATTTATATTACACGTCTTAGAGCACAGGGCTGTAAGTAGCAATATGTAGCCGGCTACAAAACTACGATAATAAGTTTTCCAAAAATTGCTTGTTGTCACATGTCAAAAACTACCGCTACGTAACTAGAAAGAGATACATTACCTCGTCGCTTTGCATCCTGTAAGTTGTTGAAAACAGAAGTTGTAAAGCAATTCAGAGTTAATTTATCACAACAACTACATGCTTTGGCTTCAGTCACGTCTTTGGTGCGTTCCAGTTGTAGTCAGAAGTAGGAATTTCTGAGTTCCGAGTAGGAAACTGCAACTGGAACGTCCCCCGAAGTCGGAATTTCCTAGTGGGAACTCGATGAAACCTCGCCATCCCCGAGTTGACAATCGAAGATGGACGCCACCAGTGTGAACAGTTATTTAGCTCCTGTAATAATCAATTTATTTGCACTTCTGACTGGGGTGTGTCGCTCTAGATCAGCTGTATACATTGTAGTGTTGGACTTATATTTACAAAAATGCTGCCATATTGATAATCACATTCTTCATACAACAACGCAGGGCGTGCTAACAACAGCTAACAATAGCCTGGTAGATCGGCATGTTTTTTTCCGACTTCAACTGGAACGCCAATAAGTCGGAGATGATGTCACTCCCATTTCCGAGGTTACTGGAATGCAGCATTATGACAGACGCCGCAAGTGCTCATGGGTAGCAGAGTCTAAATGTCGCCGGTAAGAGATTCTCCTCATAGCACCTTTAATTGATTGAACAGAAAGAACTAGTTTCAGTGGTTGAATGTTATGCATATTAGGTCCACTCAGCTGCCTCAGATTTGTGTATAAAAAGGTGAGGGTGAATTCCTCATCCCTGATCAAAATATCTGTCCAATAACATTTTTCTTTCTACAAGTCACTTTGCTCCCCAGCTCTGGAACTCTCTCCCACCAGACCTGAGAAACTTTGTCCCTCTTCAAATCCAGACTCAAAACCCACCTGTTCAGGACTGCATACTCCATTTACAATAATGTACCACCTGTGTCCCCGACCATACCATTGTCTGTTTGTGTTCTGCTGATTTTATAGTTCATTTTATAGCTGATTTTATTGTTGTTTTTCCTAATCTTGTACAGTGTGCTTAAATGTTGTGAAAGGCGCTTTTAAATAAAAAGTATTATTATTATAACTACTGTTTTTTTTCCTTTCAATCAAGCTTTTTGAAGATTTTTAAAATATGATTTCCCATTTTTCTGACAGATGGTCTGATAGATTTATCAAGTGCTGTTTACTCCTGTTAATGGACATTCATGTCAACATCTTTATTACGTTACAACTGTCCCTTACCTTAACCGTGCATGTAAACCCACTGAGTGCCCGAGTCACACACTCCAGACAAAACTTGGACACGCCCCTGTTTCTATTAGTCTCTCTCTCTCCCGCACACACACTCATCAGACTCTTTCTCTTGTACTCTTGTCCTCTCTGAGCCTCAGATGGCTTACCAGGTCCCTAATCTGCCCTCTGAGTGTCACCACCCGCTCCCTGCACCCTCCTCACACTCCTCACAGGACAGCGGGGGAGAAAGAGGGAGGGAGCGGCGGACACAGTAAGTTTGCTACAGTAAGAAGCTGAATTAGCCCCCGCGCATAGACACACTGAAGCAGGGGCCATGGCAGCAGCGGGCACAGCAGAAGGGGAAGAACACATGGACGAGCTGCTGGACCAGGGTCTGGGGATGGAGGAGACGGGACACGACCTGCTGAGGAGGCCCTCGCTGAAGGAGAGCTACCATAGTGACTCCCTGCTGGCACCTGACACCGACTTCATGACAGGTAGAGAGATGTGTGAGATTGTTGGTGGAGAGGCCATTCACAAAAATTGTAAAAACAGATCATATTATCTGAAGCCATGACAGACTGGCATTACTCTCAATTCAGTGTAATCCAGTTTATATGCTTTTTTGGCAGAAATACCAGGAATATATTTCAAAGAATTTTACTACAACTGATTCACTGAACCTCGGAGCATGTGGTCTTTCTTTTCCTTTTGTTTGATATTTGGCCCTGATCAGGCCAATGAATGACAGTTTGTTTTAAACTACATTCAAAACTGACCAACTGGTTTTTCTTAAATGTATAAATTGCTCAGGTTATAGGATTTGCTCATGTACATTCAAGCTTAAATCCTCAAAATATTAGAAGTCCAGCAGTAAAATTATGCAAAGATTATTAATAAAAACAAAAGGACTGTATGTATTTTACATGGGCAACTCTTTTGTGCAATAAAAGCATTGGCACTGCATATTTTAGTTTTCTTTTCTTTTTCTTTTTATATTGTTATTGTTCATAATGTCTCTTTACAAAGTAGACATTTCTGAAAAAATGTTTGGTACATAATTCCTGTCACATCAGGCTTAAGATGAAGTTGGTGGAGCTTTTGTTTTGATAATCATTCTGAAGGCTAAAAGTAGCATACTTTAAAACTTTAAACCTTAATCATAGGCATCCATTGTGTTATTAAGGTTTTTAATCATAAATTCCAGCCTTAGAGTAATTTAAAATGAATTGATAAAGATAAAATTAAACTTGTCGTTTGGAAATACAGACCAACTTTGAGACTGTAAATCATTTAGATTAAAATATCTGAGGCCTTTCAAAACTTTATTTTGAAATTCACTTCTACTTCAAGGAGATTATACAGAAGTTGTCTTTGAATTATTGAGTTTTTGATTTTGAGACTTGATTCAGGAGATTTCGAGGAACTTCCTGAACTGATTGATGGTTTAATTTTTTGGTCAAATATTTTTAGCTGATAGTGGTTTCTGCTTCAGATAATCTAAGGAAGTTGAGAACTCAAATTTATTATTCTTTTTTTTCAATTCAGTTTATCTAACAGAGGATTTGAAGAAAGATTTCATAAGAAATCTTTTGTTTGAATTACTAAAGCTTTTATTTTGAAAGCTCAATGTAATGTTGCGTTTAATTGTATGCATGTTAGAGAGTGTTTGTTTGAGAGCTGATTTGTTTCTGGTGTGCTCAGGTAAGTGTGTGTTTTTGAAGACCCAACCCTTGTTTTTTTCCTAAAAGCTTTTGACTGTTCCCTCGCTTCCCCACCCCTACATGGCCTGACATTCAAACAGCAGAAAAGTCACTTGATATTGGGACAAGTACATTTCAACCTGCCTGGTTGGACACTTTGTTTAATCTTGGAAGTTGACTCCAAACTTTCTTCCAACATTCCTGCGTGGTTTATCACATGCCTCACATTCATATAGTGGGTGTGTAGGAATGAGCCTCAGCTGAGCAGGTTTAGGGATATTAGTATCAGTGGACTAATATGCTAAGGACTGTGGGTGCACACGTGGCCTGTGTGTGTCGGCGTGCATGCTGCTGATATGAGCAGACAGATGCTGTTCTTTCATTCAAGAAACACCATCTGTGAGCGCAGATTAAACACTCCGACTGCTGCTGCTCTCTGTCTTTATGTGTTTCATTCTGCTGAGATGTACAACAGTCGCTTGAGTTTAGAAACCGTACGCGCCGCTGTAGCCCCGTGTGTGTGTGAGTGTGTGTGTCAGATGCACAGAAACAGACTTGGAGTGCATGTTGTGTGTGTTCACATTTGCATGAACGGCGTCCAGGGAGCCTGCCTGTTCTTTGTATAGCTGAGTTAGTGCAGAGATTGAGCTTTGGCTGCTAATTCCCTTTTACAGCACTGGGATTATGTGCTATTCTAATCCCAATCCCATATGGGGTGTGTGGAGGTGGCACGAGGGTGGTGTCAGGGCCAGGTCGAGAGGAGTAACAGGAAATCACTGAGTTATAACATCCACAAGAGGCAGATTACTGCTGGCCGCGAGCTGCAGTGATTATGATGAAAATGTTCACCCACAGATCAGCTCTGTCAGGAGGAAAATCTTAAAACTCAAATGATTTCAGCCATCCCAGAACAGAGGTTAAACATGTTCTCCAGTTTTTAAACAATGGATAACAGCACTGAAGGATTCTGAAGCACTGCTACACTCCTGACTGTATCACTGTTAGACTGGCTTGCCCACCTCTTAGGTCTATTTAATCTATAGAGTTATCAGGTCTATGATTTGGATATCAAATATGAAAAACCAAAGTTAGTGTTGTTTAAGCTTTCTTTTCAAATTTCAAACATATAATTTGGATTTGGCATTTAGAATTTCCATTATTTAGCTCATGCTATCAAAAAACTGGGTTCACCTTTTCTTTTTCGAACTGTAATAACCCACTGCCTATTTGATGAAAGGTGCTGTACAAAGAAATTTGTCCTGACTTGACAACTTGGATAATGTTCCACCTTTTAAACCTCGGTGACGCCGTGTAAGATGAGTACAAAAATTCCTCTTTAAAAAGTCTATTACTCCAGACATTGTAGATTCCAAAATGTACCAACACACTTGCCTGTAATTAAGGAGGGGTTGGCTGGATTTTCCTTTGCTGCTCCATATGGAAACATCACAGACATAAGCCTAATTTCCACCAGAGGGTTCAGTGCGGTTGGTCTCAGTACAGCTCACTCTTTGTGGCGTTTCCATAGCCTAAAACCGAGACAGGACCCCTTATAAGCGAACCGTACCATCCTACTTTTTGGGACTCTTCTGTTGAGATGCCAAGTGTACCGATCCGACCCCAGAAGGTGGAGCTAGAAGCACTGCAGTCTGTTGATTGGCCAAAGGAGACATCACTGCCCGTGCGACAGCGGAACAACAAATAACCCCGCCATGCTCAAATCTCCACTCGTCTTTGTGAAGATAACTCTCGTGGCACACAGCCTTCTCTGGAACAAAGCTTGATTTCGCTTCATAACAAAAAGCCACATGCTGATTACAAAAAAGAAGAATTGCTGGATGTCTTCCATCTTTACTCTTTGTTTACTGTTCTTCATTGTATTTAATAGCCGGGTACACGGTGTTGCACTGCTATGACGCCATGCTATCGGCATCTGACTTATACGCCATCTACCAAGTAGGGTTTGGTTGGCTGTGGAAACGCAAACAAGATCAGGCTTTATCGATCCGGCCTGAGCCAAACCGTGCCGATCCATACCAGACCACTTGGTGGAAACGGGGCTAAAGTGAGCTAACAAACTAAGAGGCTACGCAGAAAACTAACATGCTAACTGGCTAATGGGCTAACAGGTATGGGGTGTAGAGAGGGCCACTCTATTGTACTCACTGTACAGCAATGGAAGCCTGTGCAAACAAACAGTACAAGCAGCATATTTTGGAGGACAACGTCTTTAAATACTAACTGTATAAACTGATACACCTCTGCACTTCAGAGTGATGGCTGCCTTTTAACTATAAGTCTTTGTACATGCAGCTGCGATGTTGCTGATATGACATTTTAGAATAGGGCAAAAATCTTAAAAAAAACAAGCAATTTTATTGCCTTGTGATTGAATAAATTGTAAATGGACTTGATCTTATGTAGAACTGAGCTAATCTTTCTGCTTACTCAAAGCGCTTTTACACCGCAGGTCACATCTACTCATTCACTCACAGTGACGCTCACATTCACTCACTAATGATCCAGAGTTGTTATCCATCAATATTAGCTAACGCAATTTTATACCAATTTATACGCTTTCAGAGGAGCATTGTAAAGTGTAGCTAAAGTGTCTGGCCCAAGAACACATTGACATAGCCAGAGCTGGACACAAACCTCTGATCCTTCAAGAGAAAAAAGGGGTAAAATCTTTTGCTCTGTATGAACAAAATGCCACATATTAATAAAAATTACATGCCTGTTTGCCAGGACAACCCAGCCTTAAGACCTTAACTCTGATTAGTCATGGATTTTTGGCTGCTACATATGTGATCCAAGTCAGTGTAAAGCTTTTATTGCATTTATCTATACTGCTGCAGCTGTAGGTGCACATGCAATGGAGCCACAAATATACATGCATGCTGCCAACAGTGCAGAGGGGTTCATTTCCCTGTCTTAAAAAAAGATATGCATTTGTATATCATAAGATATCATAAGATATACAAATGCACATCTTGTGATTCTTCCAAGCTAGTGATGCCTTGACATAACTTCTCCATTAGTTTCAAATAATAGAAATATGTGCTTTTGTCTTTTTGGTCTAGCATGGCATACTAATATGCGAATTGAACAGGCACGATTTGTTTAAACACCAACATGTCAATACCATTTTTCCCCACTAAGTTTTAGTGTTAAAACAAATAAATCAAATATATTTGTCATTTCCACACATGTGTTATCTTTTATGCTTTAACCCATTGTTACCTAAAAAAAGTTAAATACAAGGTGGCAATTCACAAACCTATTTCTCTGAAGAAACAAATGAAAAACTTAAATTCAGTCACAATATGAGTTCAAACTATAAATAATCAACATAAAACATTAGCCAGGAAAGAGAGTGAGAAAAGGAGAGGGGGATATCGACAGCATATCAATTGCAATGGCACAAAAACATTGAATGTTGCTCTGTTTTTGTGAAAACTGGAAAATAAGGTACATAAAATAAAGAAAAAAACTAATAAAAAACATTAACCAAATTAACCCAACAGAAGTCAGTTTTTACATAACCCACAAGGATTTATACAGAAATCTCACCTGAATTTTGGACTGGCACCTGGGTGGCCCATCAGAATGGGAGCCCTTCCCCCAACTTGGCCATGCCCTTGCTTTAGCCACACCCTAGGCTTTATGGCAAAAGTAGCTGCTAAAACAACTTATTCCCTTGACCTCCTATCATAGACCTAACTGTGTCTTCCTACCATTGCTTTGTCATCAGTTTAAGTCCACTGGCTCAATTCATTTGCACACTGGGGATGAAAATTGTTAACAAAGTGGTGCTGAGTAGTACTGAACTGACCAGATACTACAGAGCAAACCAGTCAACCAATCAGAGGGGACTGGATCCACGCGGGGTAGGGGGTTCTAAAAAGAACAGAAGCTCCAATTGAGCAACTCAGACAGAATGAGACTGCAGCACTACCAGACAGACTAAGTATGTGAAAACTAGGAGATTATATGAATATTAGTGATTGTGAACATACCCTAGCAACCATCAAATGTAGCCATAGCTTCAACTACTACACAATTACAAATATATGTGGCTTTTCTCTAAGCCCTATTCCATAATCATTACTGTTCCAAATATCATCTTCAGAATGATCTTTAAATGTAAGTACACAATAGTTCCTGTGAGTATCACACACACATTACATCAGTCCTCTCCACCTTATAGTCATTATAACTGTGTAACTGTTACTATTATAACAATCTCTCCTTCTATAGATATTCATTATACCACCATTATGACAACCCTGACAACCATATAGTGAGGACAACCATCTTGAAAATGATTCTGATAAAATTTTGCTTAGCATTGAAATGATGGTAAAGACAAGTTTACGGTGCGGGCATCCATAAATCATCACCAACATTAATTCTCATTTGAGTCCCTTTGCCTCTCCCTGCCTCTCTATCCTTTCTAGAGCTCTCAAAAAAAGGAAAACATATAAATAACTATATAACTTAATAAATAAAATGTTAAGAAGAGTCGGACATTGACCAACTGTTTTGTTGAGTGTCTTGAGTTAACATTTGTTATGATTTGGTCTCTGAAAAAAATGTGATGTTAGCAAGTTTAGCTTGATGTATGCCGCAAGCGAACATCAATAACTGCTAATTGTCCCAAATGATAATCCATACAGGATGTTTTATCATATCAAAAATAATAAAAGAGAGCAAAATACACCAAAACAATATGGAAAACAAAAATCTCATTAAAGATTACGTGGACAAAAATGATGGAAAGTCATACAGAGTCAGAGTAACACTGAACAGAAAACTGTCAGGTAATTCTTTTGTAATAATTACAAACAGAACTGAAGGATAAAGGTGTATTTCACTCTATTTCATTCATACATGCAGGTTGCTCAGATCTTTTCAAAATCATGCTTCCACACGATTGGGTTATGTTAAAAATAGGACTCAGTTGGACACAAAATGTACAGCTGATCCACTTTGTTCATAATCAACTTTCTCCGAAAAACAGCACTGCAGTAATGCGCCGTTACATAACTGGATTTCTGAGAGGGTTCCTGTTTTTTTGGAGGCAGCGTGTTAACATTAACATGACAATACTCCATCTGACCTTTTGGCCCTCATTGCGACCCCTGTGACTCTGTGGATGTACACAAGATTTACTGTGTGACACATACGTCAACAAGACGCCTCATTTCAGGTTCATTTTTACTGTTTCCTCTCAATCTCCGGTTGTGACACGGGGCTTATGAGTGGGGGCGGGGTCAAAGAGGCTCAGTCTGAGGGATTATCATTGTACTCTGCACACACACACACTCATGCAAGTACACAAACACACACGTGCAGAGACAATTTAGGCTGAATTGGACGACTACTGAGATTTTTCAGCATTATCGACCCCACCCCCACCTTTATACCAGAAAACACCCCAAGCTAAAGGCTTAAAGCTCCATCAGACACATCTCAGAGTCCCACAGTGAGTCAGGATACCACCCAGGGCACACAGGAGGATCAAAACATCATAACTCTGACCCCCAGCGGTGTGTTTATTCTGCAACACTTTCTGGATGCTGTAACAGAGGAGGACATAACGCCACAGAGCTTAGAGGAGTAAAGGATATGAGATCTTAGTGGACATTGGCCAGTGGATCACACTCAGATGGAGGGAGAGCCGGCATGTCTGAGCAGAGCCAGAGGAGGGAAGAGGGGCGAGAGGGTGTGCTCGAGGGAGGAGAGGAAGAGGAGGAAGACGTATGTGGTGGAGGAAAGTCAAACTACAGGAGGGCAGCAGAAACTTCCAGAGTGCTCCGAGGGCTCGACCGTCTCCCACGGTATCCATCATTGAAATATTATCCCTACAGGTGTAACAAGTTGACTGACAGATCATTTACAGTCCTAACGCTGATGTGTGCTCTTCTCTTTGTCTAAATGCTTCTGTGCAGTGACAGAGTGTGCGTGTTTGTTGTGTCCAGCTGTGCTCTGACCTCATTAGCTTGATTTCTGATGCACTGCATGAACAGCCATTGTTCAAGAGCTGCTTCCTCTCCCTGTTGGCAAAAAAGGTGAACTCAAAATGAGCTGTCAGGGTAGACTTTATTAAATAATAATAAACAATGCTTAGACTCAATTATATGACACTAGGATCAGTTACGCCAGCTGTTGTATTTGTCTCATATGACCCTGTAATGACTGGTTTACTGGTCTGCTGATCCATAAATCAGAGGAAAAGCCCCTCTCACAGGGACTGCAGCAGTGCTATTGTGCTTTTACCCAAGCCCGTTCTCCTTATTGTGTCTTGCTGAAATTGTGTACATGTTTAAAAAGTGCATCTACAGTGTCGGTGGAATAGTTAGGAAGAGCATTGTGGCATGCAGCAGTAAAGTTTAAGCAGCATCACTACATGCATGAAGACTACACCGGAGACAGAAACATGCAGTGTTTTAGCTCTGTATCCAACAGCAGCTCTTTGAATACATGAGACCCAGTGGTGATCGCATTTGAGCTGCCGTCCTACAGAACTTTCATTATGTGTAGTGGAAACAACACTTTGAAAATGTCCAGACTTACATTTTAGTTTGTGTTACTTTCCTTGCAATCTTTAAACTCCTCCACAACAGTGGCTGTTTTTATCCATCCTGTCAAGTCTCCCTTTTCAGCTTTTGCCTCGGTCTCGCAGTGCAAATGTCATCACCCCTCCCTACTTGACTGCAGTGAATTTCCCTGAATAATTGCTGCTTCATTCACATTTTGTATCACCCAGACTTTAAGCAGCAAAATACTAGGGGGTTGCAAGGTAAATACCCAGGTCAAAAAAAAAAAGAAAACTAATCTGTTTGTGTTTGGACATACGGGTCACCCGTGTAAATTCCAGAAAATTTCAGGATTTTGTGAATGTGGTAATTGTTTCTATAACGCTGAAGGTCTGCAGGAGCAACTCAAAATATCCAAATCATAAAGTGGGAGTTTTTGGCCTGTTAGATTCAATATTATTTGTTTTAACTATAAAGTTTGATTTTTGTATGGTTTAAAATGTTTATACTAGACCTACCTGAATTGAATGTACATATGTGAAAAATGCTGTTCAGCTTTTTTTTTTTTTTAAATATAATTGTGTATAACAGTGAGAAGAACCTTTTGCAAGTAAACAAACATTTATGTATATGGATTGACCAGTGGCAAAACTGGGCAGAAAGAAGTTACTTGTAATACTGTAAATGGCTGTAATAATGTCACTTTTTCAAAAGAGTTGGGGACTGTAAATTTCCTGAAACTACTAACATTACAGTTACTAATAAATATGCTGCTTAGTAACTGAGTTACTTTTGTCTGACATTGGCTGTTATTATGATAATGTGTACAAACGTGAGTCTAGTTTGTGTCTGAAAAAAATGCAAAGAACATCTTTGATGTTGTAAAATACATAACCCAAAACTGGTCAGTTGTAACATTGACTTGCTTATCATGTCAGCCACAACATCATCTCCATCATTTACAAGTCAAATTTAATTGACCTATGCTGACCGTATAACCAAACAAGTCAACACAAGCCAGATTCAGACTGTTTTTCAATAAAATATTCTTGAAAAGGTGAAAAAAGAAAGCTTTTGATATATTATATCATGCCATCATATCAATATGTTCTCACTGATCATGTGTAGTATACAGCATGCACTTGTGTAATATAATTTCCTTTCTGCAGGGTTAAAAAAAAGAAAAAAAATTGTTTATTAATTTTATGATCAGTCAAATATTTTCCTTTGTGACACTTGGTCATGGTTTAATTCATTACTTCTGTCCCTCTGTGCATATTTGATTGTTGAAGCTGTACAGTTAGTCTGATATCAGTGACTCCTGATAGGTGTTGATACGTTTGTATCAGCGTATTCAGACACAGTTCACTGCATGAATGAAATATTCAGATGCAATTTGAATGTAGTCAAATGTTCATTGGATGCTTTAGACTTTTCTTGTATTTGAGCATGTGGCTGGTTATGTAATGTTAATAAAAGGCACAAAAAAGACATAATCTCTATCCTGGTATAGAGCGAAGCCACAGCCATTCGGTCTGTCTGTCTGACACACCTTGTTTGTTTTCTCCTCAGATGACCGTAGCTCAGCAGCAAGCGGTCTGGACGTGGCTGACAGACTAACCTACCTGGAGCAGAGGATGCAGATGCAGGAGGATGAGATCCAGCTGTTGAAGCTCGCTCTGGCCGACGTCCTGAAGAGACTCAACATCTCAGAGGAGCACCAAGCTGCTGCCTCTGCTGCTGCAGGAAGGAGGACAACAGGAGCTAAGGGTCAGGAAAACTCTGTCTTTACACTCTGCATCAGTTTTAGGAACTGAGGTGTTTAAATAAGGAGAATTTACATTAAGGTCTTTATGTCAGGCAGACAGAAATTCAAACTAAAGCTGTGAAACAGAAGTTATTTTAATATAATTAATCATTGAATAAGAATCACATATTTTAACTGTATGATTTAAATTCTATTGTTTTGTGTTTTATATCAAATATTAAAGTCCACACTGACAATGTGAGGTAAGTCTTATCAGAGTGCTGACATTTATAAAAAAGCTTTTTAAAGATGCACAAGTAATCATAGAAACATAAAAACAATAAGGTGTAGCTTACTTTTGGCTTGCTCCTGATGTTTTAGGAGATCCTAAAAAAGTGAGGAAGATTTCAAAGGTGTAGCAGTGTCCTTATTGTGTATCACAGTGAGAGTAGTATCAGGCTGCTTCAGTGCTGTTAGCTCAACTACACTGCAACTTAAACACCAAAACAGCATGCAAAAATATGTTTCTGGCCTTATTAGCAGTTTGATTAAAGCTTTAATTCTGACAGCCCTGTTCAAACTTTAATACAAACACTCATATTTAAAACTAATTTTAACTGCAATGAGATGTTTTCCAAAAACCCTTCTTATATTGGTCTTCTTAGTATGGATGTTCAAACTAATCTGAACAAGCACCACAATAATTAAATAAAACAAACCAAGCAACAGTTTTAACCAAACTTAAGTTAATATGTTTCTGAAAAACTCATTGCAGGCAAAATCACAGTTCCATTTAAGTGGTTGGAAAACAAGATCAAGGTTATGTAATTCATATCTGAATATTCAAACCATCTTTTCTTTAATATTTTCACTAAAACCTCAAGCCTCATTTGCTAGACTGTGTCCCGAAGGTAAAATTAAACTAACCCAAAAATGAAACCTGCAGATTTCAAACTGCAAAGCAAGCGACAACTTACTATGAATTTAATAAAAGACACATATGTTTCCTCTGATAGTAACATCACAGTAATTCATAAAAATAATAACAGACTTAAAGTGAGCGCAGAGAAAAGTACTGGATTTTGGGCTCCCCTCAGAAGAACACAGCGCTGAATGCAAAGAGATGGTTCAAACTAGGTTTACTTATACAAACCTACATAATTAAAATATATTAAACAGTTTATTTCAAGGTCTGCACTGAAAACCCTGTTTTAAATATATTTCTCCTCACTAAAATAGTCAACTACATTTCCAAATCATGTGAAGAAATTGGTTTTGATCTCTATTGATTTTTGACTGCAGTCAACACTTCTCTTGGAGGTGTGCCCAGTTTTCTCTGATAGAAGTAGGAGGACTCCAAGGAAAAGGTTGGAACACAGATTTACTCAACGGAATAAACAGAGAAAGACAGAGGAGCAATCTATTTTGGTGACAAAGACATTTACAACCAGGAAACAATAGTGTGCTTTAAAATTATCCTTAATATATCCATCAGTCCAACACTGCACTTTATTCTCTCTTTCTATATTTGATCCATCCAGTCTACAGCTAAAAGCCCCTGACCTAAAAACTCTGGCAAAAACGCACGTTATTTATTATGGAACAAAAATAAAAAATATTTTACTGTACGTGTTTGATAAGCTACATCTGAGCTGAGCTACATTCTTCTCTATGGAGTAATTCATGCTAAAAGGTACCACGCTGGGCCATTATTATTTTTTACTTATACTACTTGAATTAGTTAATAATTTTTGAGGTTTGTATAAAGTATTTAAAAATTGTAGAAACATATTAAATGTAAAACTGCTCAAAGCTGTAATATCTCCCTGCATAATTAAGCTGTTGATAATGTAAACAGCTTGAATACACTGGCTCCCTATAGTCTAATTACCTTCATAAATCATCAGTAAAAATGTGCTGGTAAATTAATACTTTAGTGAAAAACAGGCATTTTCATATGATTTAATTATATTTTTGTCAACTGATCAAATAATGGAAACTTACAAAAGAGTAGGTTAATACTATATTCCTCAATTTACAATTATCTTATTGATCACCATCAGTACAGCATTTTGCTGCAATCTGCAACAGTTACAGTGGCAAACATGGAAAGAGAAACTGCTCTAATATTAACATTAACAGCTATGATGATTATAAGGTGGAGAGGACTGAGGCTGACTGATACAGCAGCCTTGAGCTGATCTGTAATTAAACTGGGTTAAATATGATTAATATGAGAATTTATGTTAATTTCTGTTGAAGCTGTAGGATAAAGCAGTTGGAGTTAAGCAGGTCCACGGGATTGTCATGGCTACAGTGATGTAAAAATGTGATATCTGCAGGAACTAGAGTGTATTTTAATTGACTGATCAGTCTAAGGTTGATATTATGAGTTGTATTTATAGTGAAATGGAGCTAAAGGAAATGTTGCCTACTTTTTTTAGTTACCTAGTGCAGACAATGTAATTCTAATCATCACCCTGTTATGTATGTCCCTACAGCGAGGCCCGTGTCTCTTGCTCTACCCTCCAGAGCCCCCATGGTCACCCCGAGCTCTTCCTCCATAAAGAAGAGCACCACGCTGCCCTCTAGCTCTACAGCCAGGAACTACAGCCCCACACCACCCCGCAGGTATCACACACTTTGCTGCTGCTGCTCACAGGAGAGTCATCACTGACAATATGTTATAAATCCTTGATATGTTGTCTCACAAATGATGCAAAAAAAACTAACCATAATAAGGGTTTTGATGAGCCAAAAGTCAAAAACACATTTCCTATTAAAATGATCACAAATATGGCAATGGCAGAGCTACCGTTTAGCTCTTACTGCTGTAGCCGTTTGTGTAAATAAAAAGCAGAAACCGTCATTTTTGAAGAAATAAAACACATTGATGCTCTGAAATTATCCCAGCATGTGTGTTTATGTCAGGACAATAACACAGAAAGCCTCTTTTTAGTCATATTCCTCTCAGTTACTTTTAAATGCCATTGAAAATAAAAAATAGCGAGTAAAAAGCTCTTTTCTCTCTGCCAATTACATGTGTCAGATCTTTTGTTTGCTGTCATTAAGTTGACTTTTCAAAACTGCATCATCATTATCATAATCAACAAAACACTTTCCATTGCAAAAAACTGATGATGAGCGACAAGTTTGAAGCACGTTATGCTGCATATGTTGTCAGAAATATCACACAATTATGTGCAGTACAGTTTTTAACCCCATTCAGACCAAAGAACTACAATGTCACATGACTTTTAGAGCATCCAAAGGGCTGGTTGCAACAGTGTGAACTGAGCTGTTGCATATCACATCAGGTCAGCTGACAGCGTTGCCTGCTTTTCTGTGAAGATGCCAACAGCTTGTTGAAGGAAGTCAGACCAAAAAAATCAGATAACAATGATAAAACTTGCATATCCTGGCAGCAGCCACTCAGCAATGCTGGAAAAGCCAGTAAGTTCATGCTGCTGCAGCTGGAAGAGACAATGTTTGATTTTCATTGCAACAGCAAAAGAAAAAAAAAACATCAGCACTGGGATGGGATGATGAAATATGACTCTCAACAACTAATCATTGCCTGTAATGAAAGCAATGCATGAGCTGATTTCCAACCTGCCAACTACATGCTCCCACGTACATACTGTCTGCAGTATATACTGCAATACTGCGTATTTGGTAGTAGTACGTAGTATAACTGAAAACAGATATTTCTTTGTAAGGTTCACCTGGCCGAGCTGATTCTTCTTTTTCCATTTGATTCCTGGCAGGTTGCAGATATCATATAAATCTCATTGCTGCCACCTACTGAGCAAAAGTTTGGATCAAAGAAACTATTTTCACAATACAAAAACTAAATTGAACACACAATTTAAAAATCTCATATCTTCTAGTTACACAAAGTTGTTGAAGAGACCCAACCTAATCATTTAGCTGATCTCTTTTTGGTCATGAAAATCAATGTAAACAGTAACTTTGCTAACAGCTAGTGCTGCTAAATTAACCTTCTTTAACATTCTAGAAGTCTAACAAGTGATTTATTAGGATTTTTATTTTAATCAGTGCTAAACACACGGGAAATATGAGACATCCATGTATTGACTCAAAAAGTTATGTACAGATGTACAGACAGAGTTTCATTTGCTTTGTTGCTAAATAAATGTCAGAATAAATGCTAACTGCTAATTTTGCTTGGGTTGCTGTTCGCCACTTTGACATCTGGACCCACTGGCACGTTTCACTGTGAGCAACAGTACACAACAGTAGACTGGCCTGATGCATACTGCTAATTTTTCTTGGAGTAGTATGATATCTGTTTTTTTTTTTTGGCTTGCTGCAAATTTTGCAAATGTAGGCGTACCGCATACTGCAATGTTTTTGAGGCAAAATCAGCACATAATGTTAGTGTCGTGTGCAGCTTCTAAACAGATCAACAGTTGCACTGATGTTAACTGACAATGTGGTCTGTTGCAACTCAACTCATTGCAAATCTTTGCCTGTACTAAGCCTGATAAGTCTAACCTGTGATACCAGCTCACTTTCTGTAACATTATTTGAAGCTGTCCTTGATGAACAGACTGGCGTAGAGTGTTTTTTATCTATTGGTGATTTTTTGTCAACAAACAGGATCTTGCATCTCACAGCAAATTCCCATTGGGATAAAAGGGTGATCTCTGAACCTCAATGTTTTTGGCATAAAGGGACGAGATAACTTTTAGTCTTTTAGCCAAAGTTTATGGAGCAAAATGTTGAGCTAGATACATCTTTGTGTTTATATTAAGCAAACAGAGGCATGGCCTCACAGGGCTTGTTTTTCCATTGTTGCAGTGGTGTGAAGAGCCCACCAGGTAGTGTGAAGGACAGTCCGTGTAAGACGACCCGATCACGACCCAGCTCTTCAGCGTCCACCAGAGGGAAAGCTCAGGAAGGGTTAGAAACTTCCTTTTACTTTCATAAAACTGTAAGACGATGGACGATGGGCTTGTCTTGTGGCTAAATCACTTTTTTCAATATTAAACTTCATTTGTGTTGAAAATCCAACAGTTAATCCCTCAGCCCCCCATTTTCCCCATTTGCCATGTTTTTTTCCTAAAAAAATAAACCATGTATAAATTTCCATTTATTATGGGGCCACTGGGTTATTCTTGGATGATAAAGCAAGGATCACATCTCTCAGAATTAAATCAGGTTTTTCTCCAACTTCAACATCCTGTTTCAAATAAAAACCCTCAAACCACAGAGAACATTACTCTCAGAACAGCACACAGCATATTTAACTGCTCTGACAAACTGAATCTGACAGTGTTAACTCCAGCTTTATATCTGCTATCTTTGTCCTTCATGTTTCCTCTTCTACCTGTACATCAAACTTTCTCTCTCTGTCTTATTACAGCAGCAGCACAAAGTCCAAGGAGGCTCCAGTCAGTGTAGGTAAGTGAACTCTCAGCTTTACTGCAGGTTTTTTTCCAGGGTGTTCCTGGCAGCAGTCATCATCGTATCAGGAATGTGAAACAGCTGCTGACTAAGACTCTATTTCAATAAAAACACACATTTTACTGATTTAAAGGCCCACATCTCAGAGTTTTATGAACTAGAAACTGATCTGACTTCTGTGTTTGTGTTTTTGTGCAGGGTCAAGGCGCGTGACACACTGCAAAGGTAGGATTCACCCCAACAATACACTTTATCAGCAGCTCTCCTTTTTTTGTGGGGTGCTGTTTGTGCCAAAATGTGTCAAATAAAGCAAAACAATAAGGTTAAATAATTGGCTGTGCCACAAACTTAACAGTTATCATTTCAACTGACAAAACATATTCTTTTCATCTCAACATAAAACTGTACATTTGTCATCTTTTTAAGACCCCACCACTTGATTTTTCATAGCCCTTACGTGTTATCCTAATGTGTCATTATTTATAGTCCTCGTGTTGAATTCATTTGCTCACCTTGTACATCAGAGAATAAAGTTTATTAATAAACGGATACTCATAGACATTATCCACAAGGGATTTAAGCCTTAAATGGGAAAGACTGATGACGAGTTTTGTTGGGAGTGTATGAAACAGACAAGGGAATAGAGGAATGAATATTGACAAATCACAGACACTTAGGGTTATTTCTTTATTCATTCATCCATCATCCATACTTCTTATCCCTTTTGGGGTTGCAGGGCTGGAGCAAGGCCTGTCGCGATAACAAATTTTGCTGGAAGATAACTGTCCAAAAAATTATTGCTGATAAACGATATTATGTCAATATTGTTTTGAAACATCATATTTTCATTAATGTAATTATAATATATGTCATAATAAAGTGAGTATACTGTATCAAAAGCAAACAATATAATAATCCTGGCAAAAAAAACCTAGAAAATGAAATGGACTCTCTTTTGGGAAAAATTGCATGTAAATAAAAATCAATATACTAATCAAAAAAAAAAAAAAAAAGACAGTGTCTCTGTAAAGAAAAAAAAAACCAATAAAAACACACACAACAATAAAAACAATAAATAACATGGAGTTTGTACAGTTCCTGAAGTGTTTGTGACATGTACTTTCTCCCAGTCAATTTGTACTGTCTGTGAGATGTTCGTAACATTGCAGACTTTTCTACCGTATTGAAGGGCATTTCTTTTGCAATGTAGTGAACGACACTGTCTGTGAGCATTTGCGCTGCTTTATTTGTATTTACTTTTCCAACCAAACGCCTCAGTATGTGTTGGACGAAGCACCTCCCCTTCTTCTTCTCCGTCGCAACTACTTTCAAACAAATGGGACATATCGGCTCGTCGGTGTTCATGAGCTCACACCTTATTCATTTTGTTTAAAACCAAAATATTCCCACACTTGGGCTGTGGCATTCAGCTGAGTAACTGTAGCTTTTGTGCCATCATTCATATTAGTGTTCGTTTCCTTGTTACTCCTCAGAAGGCTCACTTCAGCTCTCTCTGTGTAGATGGCCCCACCTCCCCTACAAAGATTGAATGATTGACAAATGCTCACTCCGCTATAAATCTTAATAAATAATAAATTGAGAAAGTTGCACAGAGTGACCCATCTTCTTATCCAGCCTGTTTGGAAGAAAGAGGGGAGGAAAACAAACATATATGCACGTGTCAACTTATTAAGGCCAGCAAACTTACCTGAGGATGTTTTTATTAATCCTGCAGTTAACTGATTTATTGATTATCGCGACAGGCCTAGCTGGAGCCTATTGGGGTAACAGCCAATTGCAGGGCCACATTGAGAGACTGACAACCATTCACACTCCTCATACCTAAGAGCAATCTGGAGTCACACATCAACCTAAAAAGCATCTTTCTATACAAAACATTGAATGATTGACAAATGCCGCTATAAAACCAAAAACAATAAAAATTGACTGCAATATAGGGAGAGCGAGAACAAGAAATCCACATTCTGCTGTGAGCGACGGAGCCGTGGACAGACACAAGAGATGTCAGCAGAATGTGTGATTTCTTGCTTTTTTCTTGTTCTACGCCCTAGTTATTGCAGAGTGCGATTCCTTTGGTTTGTCAGCCGCTGCCCGTGAGGCACCCGTAAGTGAGACATAGAAATGCGAAGTAGTACTGTTTAGGCTATAAACATGTGCTAAATGATGTCGCTTCGAGTAAATGGTGGATTTATCCGCCGGGACACTTGGATTACAGCCAGAGCAGTATGGAGGAATATTGCCACTTTTTGTGGACTTTTTGTGACTTTTATGACACTGTTTGTTCGGCTCGCATCAAGTCATGATATCAATATCAGTGGACAGCGAGGATTCCCCCAGATCTCCGGCTGCATCCTAGATGTTCCAAAACTACTCCACAGTGTTGTTCAGCATGAGGGTGAGTAGAAAATGAGGCCAAATCGTTGTTTGGGTGTAGTGTTCCTTTAATATCCACACAGACCTGACGGACATGGGGATCAAACCAGCAACCCTCTTAATTCTAAATTCCTTACACCATATCTGAGAAATAACATGAACACACAGCAGATACTGAACAATTATGCATATTTTTTTTACGAAGATTCTCAGTTAGTGATGTATTTAACACTCAAAAAAAAATTGCATGTTCAAACAAAACCTCTTTCATGGACAAAATCAGATTTATATTGAGAACTAGACAGCGCAAATCTTCACCAAGTTATCTCACATATTACTGCTACATCTATATGCAACAGTTCCATGATGAAGTTACCATCACAATATGATTCCTTGATCCTGAAAAACTACACCAAGCACTCATAATGAAGTTGTTGTCATCATTAGTTTGACAGTAATTGAGCAAAAAATTATCATTCACTAATGGCAGTTATCTGAATCACCACCAGAATCTAACCTTTTCTAAGTTGGGCCATTACCAACATCTCCTAAAAATTTCCGTAAAATCAGTCCAGTACTTTTTGCATATTTTTGCTTACAAACAAACAAACAACATACACTGGCAAAAACATAACCTCAGGGGCATCTCAGACAGACTGAGAATAGAGGTGGATCAGGGGTGCACAGTAAATAAAAACTAGAAGGCTTTTTTGAACATTGCTGATTGTAAACATATTCAGACAATCATTAACAGTGAACTGAGATAAGGCAAACTGTGGGCTCTTTATGAGAACTGAGTCCAATGGTAAATATCAAAAAGTGAGAACAACATGAAAAACAAATGCACATTTTAAAGTGAAATGTACTAAGACAGGTTATCAGAGTTGTGTTTTTAAACTAATGTGCAATTTTGTGCACTATAACGGCCTGTTCCCACCGAAAGCGTCGCAAATTTTTCGCGCGTTGATATTACATACAAAGTCAATTTAAAGACGCGAATTGACGCTGCATCGGGGCGTGCATAGAGCAGCGTCAAGCGTTCAAGCGGTGAGCGGTGAGCGGCGAGCGTTTCCAGCGAAAAAACGCTTGCCGCTTGCCGCTCAACGCTCAACGCTCGACGCTCAACGCTCGACGCTCGAGTTGAAATTATTGAACTTTTCAAGCGAGCGAGCGTGTTGACGCGCCAGGACGGCCTATCAGCGTGGAGATCGTCACTGACGCAGGGCATTCTGGAAGTCGGAGTCTTGCTAATTTGACAAACTGCTAAACTCACCGGAGACAGATGGAGAGGCGCTCCGCAGCTGCAGCTGGACTGTCTTGCCTGTAGTTGGTATCCAGGCGGCAGATCCTGGCACCAACCCTGGTTAGCAGGTCTTTAAACTGGGCAACAGTCAGCCTGAAGTACCGCTGGAACCGGCTGTTGGCCAGACGCAGCTCCTGCAAGAGACGGTGGAACTCACCGATCTCACACCGCCTCCGTAGGGTAGCATGCATCCAGTACCGACGTCGGCACCGAGCCCGCAGCTGACTTCTCCACTGCAGGTACAGAGCAGCGATGGTGGTAATCAGAGCCATGTTCCACGATGGAATGATATGATGAACCGATAATGGCGGACTTTTCGTGCAACGATGCCGTGGCGAGCGTTTTTTTGCATATTTGTACCAGCGTCAAAACTCGAGCGTCTAGCGCGGCTCGATTTCACTTGACACGCGAATACACTGCTTTCAACGCTTTTGGTCGGAACACGCCGTATGGCAGGCACTGTGCTTCCGACCAAATTTTGGCACAAATTTCACCCTAAACTTACTCAGCATTTAATCTTCTGCTATCACAGGATGTGTCCTACATTAAAAATGTGTGTTTGAGTTGTTTTTTTTACACCATCATTTTCTCCACATCTCACCATGACTTGTGTCCCTTCCCCTTCACCCCCTTTTGTTGCCTTTTTCCTCCTCATCTCTTGTACTCCTACACTCTCACTCATCCTCCTCACCTCATTTCACCGCTTCACTTAGTGACTATGCAGATCTATCTGAGCCCCCTCGCAAGAAAGACTGGGTCTTCTGAGAGCGCCAAATCTGCTGCCTCTGTGCCCACCAGCAGCAGCGGGTCATCAACTGCACCGAACAACCCTCAGACGAAGGGAAGCAGCAAGTTGGAGGCGAGGAGAAAATCCCCATCGCTCACCTTGAACCTTCAAAAAACCACAACCAGCCAGACCACAGCACAGGACATGGCGAGTCAGAAGAGCGAGCCAATGAAATCCCCCAGCCAGTACTTTCAGATTTGTTACTAAACCTAAACTTGTTTTTTGATATGCTTAAATTGAGCTTTTGAGCAAATAGACACTTTTTTAAATGTCAGAAAAGCCAGAAAATAAATTTTTAAAGTGCTAAATTATTTTGATTGTGATACATTTGGAATTGTATGAAAGAGGGTTTTTGAAGCATTTTTACTCCAGTTTTTTCAGGCAACATCACGGCACTGTTTGATGCCCTGAGTCTTTATTTTAAGCGCAGAATAAAACCCTAAACACTATTCTTACCCTGCTTAGAGACCTCCACAGACAGATCTGTTTTAACATGCTAGCGCTTCTGTTTTGTTTCTTTGGACGCCTGTTGTGTACTGTAAATGTTCTCCGTCTCTGTCGTGAGTGAAGTTTTGAGTTTGTGAGAAAAGTCTTTGAGCTGTAGCTGTGTGACGGAAGAAAAGACCTGTTTTTGATGTCTGTGTGTGCTGTGATGTTTTAGTTTTGTTGTTGGTGTTTCACTTTGAGTGCAAATTACTCTCTGCATCAATGCATGTACCAAGATCAGTGAGAAAGACTCATTAGTTAGGAAGAAAAACAATTAAACAAAATATGATCACAAATAATGACTCGCTCAGTCATTTTTTATTTAATCCTAGGGGTGGGCGATATGGCAAAAATATCATATCATGATTTAAAAAAAAATAAAATCACTATCATGATTCTATCAGGATTCTTTTTTAGGTTGACTTTTCTAGACTAAGTTGAATGTTTGACCATTTTTCCCCTATGTTTAACATATAAAACATGTAAAACCCTAAAAGAAAAAAAAGGACAATTAAAGCCAAAGAAACTTTCTGAACAGGTTTTAATTTAAATAGTGCAGTTTTTATAAAAATGTGCAATAAATGTAAACGTAAAAGGTAATTAACAATATCAGCATTATCTCTTAAAGTGCAACAATTTAGAACAAATGTTATCTTACTGCAATGTCTATAATCTGAGTGAATAATACAGCTGCTTTAGAACAGATTTTTGTTCAGAAGTCTCTGCGCCCACACAGATGATCTGACGATCTTTCTGCTGTATGAAATCATCCCCATGTTATAATCCTTAGCGATTTAATATTGTCATATCGCACACCCTTACTTAATCCATGTGTGCATTGGGTGAGTGAGCATGAAAAATGAATTGTCTTATCCATTAAGGATGGGTACTATGTAATTCATACTCACACTGCTAATCAGAAATAAAAAGCATGTTATAAAACCATTTACATTTTAGTTTTATGACCCAACAGAGTGGTGCAGGGATTACATATTTTAAGGCCAACACAGAACTTAGCATGAGCTGTTTTCCTCAACTGCAAGCCTGCTGGGATTTTCAACCATGTTTTGGATCATTTCTGCTAATAAGCTCTGCAGCAAACAAAAAAATATCACAAAACTCCACTGTTTTGCTCCTTGGAAAGTCATGACAAACTAACCTATTTTTTACTGTTTCACACCATAACCTCAGAGGCAGGAGTGAAGAGCTATTATTAGTAATAGTGGAGGCAGTTAATGAAAAAATCGTTCATTTGGTGATACAAGTACCAAATTTGGCACAAATGATGTCCAGGATCTACTTTCTAAGAAAAGTACGTTTTCCAGCCGAAAATCCAAGATGGCCGCCATTCGGAATGGGTTCAAACAGCGTTTGACCTATTATGATGGCATATACATCGAATTATATGTTTTCAAGTATGAGAAATCCAATTCTGCATTTAGAATATCAAAATAATTGAGTATTGTGATGATAAAATAGGAATTAAATGAAAAAAACACTCTCTTGATGATGTTTCCAAGGATGTAAAATATGCATATTGCTCTTCAGCAGTGATGTAGATGTAATTTTATTTCTTTTTTCAAAAAGGACACCAAAAAACAGAATGGTTGAGTTATTTTCCAAAAGATGTGTTAAAGACATTAGTTTCACTTTTGGCTTTCGGACCAGTAAGCTACTTGTAGGGAAGGCCGCTTAGAGGATGTCTTTGTTACCCCCGATGTTTTTTTTTCTTTTTTTTCCCTTTTTTTTCTGTTTTCTCTTTCTTTTTTTTTTCTGTTTTCATTTTAGTTAGCAAAAAAATAGAAAACACATCCAAGCATAGGCTGCATGTTGTACGATTTCAGCTACTCAAACATGGCTGACAATCATGGCTTCTTTCAGTCTTCACATTCACAGACACACAGCTGCGTACATTTCAGGCCAAAGTGATAACATTCGCATCTTCCTCTGCACTCAGTCTTGCAGCCGTATTTTGTTTACTGCTCACAAGTCACCACAATAGGTGGAAGGTTTGCCCAGAGGACTTGTCAGACCACACCATCTTTTCTCCAGCCCCAGTTGGCAGGACTTTCGGTCTGCATTTTACACACTGTTGCCTGGCCCCATATGCAGGCAGCTTGAAAGGTCGACCGTTTCACGTGCTGAAGACGGGATGCGCTTGTTGGTGGAAAAGCATCATAAGACCTTTGCTTTCATGCAAACAATTCTAGTCTTGCCTCATCAACCTTACCTGTAGTGCTCTGCATTGTCGAGCACAGATCCACTGAGCTTTCATTCGCCCAAGCTGCTGAGACAGAAGAAGCTACATACGGTAGGGCACTGCAACATGGCGAGTGCTTTACCTTCAGCTGAAATTGAAGACCCTCCACTATCATTCAGATCTGGCTTTTGGGACTACTTTGGCTTACATGTTAAAGCTATGGTCTACGATTTGAAAGCTTGGTACATCTTAACACCGTTTATAAGGCCGTTATGGTCCTATGGTCTGATCTAGGTCTGATTCTAGACTTGCCTCATCAACCTTTCCTGTAGTGCTGCTTGTCATACATAGTGATGACAAACTTCTCAATGATGTTGAGATCTCCATCTTCTATGATAGCTGGGTACTGGCTGAGCTTTTTGAAGACAGGGCTCACTTCAGGCTAGACCTCTCATGCTTGCCATGCTGTTTTTTTGCCTTTGCCATTAAAGGCTGACACAATATCACAGCTGGTGAAGGCGTGAAAGAACAGCATGCCGCTTGATTTCTCTGGGCCAAGTGAAAGCACCATATCATGGAATGGAAACCACTTAACGGACTGACCTTGGCCAAATTCTACCCAAAGCCTTACTAAGCCTGCATCCTCGAGAGTCGCAAAAACATGAACTGCAACAATAACAATGTCTGTGTCGCATGCCTTAATCAAAACAGATTTCATGTGTTGCTTGCCTACATGAAGAGCATGTGTGAAAATTTTGGAGTCAGCTTCTTCATGATTGCATGGACATAAACCTTCAAGGCTGATGGGCTTGTTTGAGGGTACCTGCTCTCTTTTGGTCACAACAATAACATTATCGGGACACAGGGTAACTATCTTATTAGCCAGGACCATGAAGAGCTCAGTCTTGTTGCTGCTGTCTTGCAGGAAGCTTTTCCAGTTGGGTGGTAGTTTGTTTTTGTTTGCCACTCTACGTTGACCTCCAAAACCTCTGTTTCATCTATTTTCAGCCTTCAGGCTTGAAATTTGTTGTATTTCCCCTGACGTAGGTAAGCATTGTGTTGCACTTCCGAAATGCTGTTTTTGTCCATGACATGTTTTCCATCAGGGTCATACTTAAAGCTAGGGTCTACGATCTGAAAACCAGTTTGACTGTTGAGACAGATTTGAAAAACGCAGCCTGCCCCCCTTCACTCACCCCTCCCCTCCGTGTTCCAAGATCCCGCCCCCTAGCTCGTGTCGCCTCCTAAAAACACACCCCCTCTGACAGAGCGACAGGCCGGCTGGCATATATCAGCAGAACAACAACAACCAAAAACAACTCAACTCAACTGAAAGTAACAAACATGACAGTCATCCCCCTTGTAACACACAGCGGTAGCCATTTCAATTGGACCAGCTGCGAAGCGGGTCTCGCGTCGCCAGAGCAGAGCCAATTGTGGGCGAGGATTTATCTTTCTCTGCGTGTCCTCACCAGCTCAGTTTACAAAGCTAACAATAAGTGGCTAAAAGGCTAAAATCTATGACAGAGCCTACCTGCGCCGACCATCAACGTTCAATCATTAGCCAGTATAGGCACAGACTAACCAGAGTTATTCAGCAGACATCTCCTACTGTAGTAAACAAAGCCATTACCTGTTCAACCAGTGGCCAGTGCTGAAGGTCGGACGCCGGCTGGTGCTGCGGCTGTTTGGCAGCCGGCGCCCAGCGGCTGCTGCTGCGGTCCGAGCTGCGGTCGTTCGCCAGCCGGTGGCCTGTGCTGTGTCCGGCCATTCGGTAGCCGGCACAGTGTTCAACAATCCCAAATCATTCTGCAGATTTTCCCACCGTACGATGATCCAATGTTAAGACTCCGTTGGGACCTGTATTGCTAATATTTCTTCCTTACTTCAGCCTTTTCCTCAAAACTTTTACATTTCCTTCTCTTCGATGTGGAGGGTAACAGAAGCAGCCTCCCGGCTCCATGATGCTTCGAGTAGCGAATGCTGCTAGCTGCTCACCGGTATATCAGAGAGGTAGAGGGGAGGAGGCGGGACTATGGGCAAGACAGTGTGTAGCAATGGAGACAGGGGATTGGATGGACTCATGGAGCAATCCGTGAGACCAATCCGGACCAATCCGAACTGATTGGTCGGATTGGTCAACTATTATGCTGCTTTGCAGCAGATATACTGAATGGATTTTTTTCATTCTTTTTGGTCTTTATATTGCCTAGATCAGACCATAGGACCATAACGGCCTTATAAACGGTGTTAAGATGTACCAAGCTTTCAAATCGTAGACCATAGCTTTAACATGTAAGCCAAAGTAGTCCCAAAAGCCAGATCTGAATGATAGTGGAGGGTCTTCAATTTCAGCTGAAGGTAAAGCACTCGCCATGTTGCAGTGCCCTACCGTATGTAGCTTCTTCTGTCTCAGCAGCTTGGGCGAATGAAAGCTCAGTGGATCTGTGCTCGACAATGCAGAGCACTACAGGTAAGGTTGATGAGGCAAGACTAGAATTGTTTGCATGAAAGCAAAGGTCTTATGATGCTTTTCCACCAACAAGCGCATCCCGTCTTCAGCACGTGAAACGGTCGACCTTTCAAGCTGCCTGCATATGGGGCCAGGCAACAGTGTGTAAAATGCAGACCGAAAGTCCTGCCAACTGGGGCTGGAGAAAAGATGGTGTGGTCTGACAAGTCCTCTGGGCAAACCTTCCACCTATTGTGGTGACTTGTGAGCAGTAAACAAAATCTGCAAGACTGAGTGCAGAGGAAGATGCAAATGTTATCACTTTGGCCTGAAATGCGCAGCTGTGTGTCTGTGAATGTGAAGACTGAAAGAAGCCATGATTGTCAGCCATGTTTGAGTAGCTGAAATCGTACAACATGCAGCCTATGCTTGGATGTGTTTTCTATTTTTTTGCTAACTAAAATGAAAACAGAAAAAAAAGAAAGAAAACAGAAAAAAAAGGGAAAAAAAAGAAAAAAAAACATCGGGGGTAACAAAGACATCCTCTAAGCGGCCTTCCCTACAAGTAGCTTACTGGTCCGAAAGCCAAAAGTGAAACTAATGTCTTTAACACATCTTTTGGAAAATAACTCAACCATTCTGTTTTTTGGTGTCCTTTTTGAAAAAAGAAATAAAATTACATCTACATCACTGCTGAAGAGCAATATGCATATTTTACATCCTTGGAAACATCATCAAGAGAGTGTTTTTTTCATTTAATTCCTATTTTATCATCACAATACTCAATTATTTTGATATTCTAAATGCAGAATTGGATTTCTCATACTTGAAAACATATAATTCGATGTATATGCCATCATAATAGGTCAAACGCTGTTTGAACCCATTCCGAATGGCGGCCATCTTGAAAAACGGCGGCCATCTTGGATTTTCGGCTGGAAAACGTACTTTTCTTAGAAAGTAGATCCTGGACATCATTTGTGCCAAATTTGGTGCTTGTATCACCAAATGAACGATTCCTTTGAAAAATGGACTTAACTGCCTCCACTAAAGCTACCACGAAACTACAACATGGTGGTCTGAATTAGAAACAACTACAATATTTCTAGTGTATAAAGTCTTCCTGAGATCTCTTCTTCAAGAGTTTTCCTTAAATCAAGTGACCTGATCAAGTTGGTCCACATGGCTGTTACAATATTGTATCAATATATTGCAAAAAAAAAAAAAAAATAGTAATACTTGCTGATGGGTCCATCACCATTTCTGGAGTCCTTGTTAAAAGTTAATTAGAAGTGTATATTAAAAACATGTCAGCAGGTTAAGATACAAAAACAGGCGACATCAGGTGCATTTTATTATTTCCCATTAATCATTACATTTTATGTGCCATGTTCACCACAAATCTTATTTTTCAGGCATTTATCTGAAAGCAGTTCTGTATCCCATTTATTTGGCAGGTTGGGAACCAGGAAGCGCTAAATGCAAACTTACTATTGCGTTTTTGTACTCATCCCTACTCCAGTTTATTATTGATATTAAATACTTATTAATATAAAAGATTTTTACTCTGAGTGCCAGGTTTTTGTCATGATGCCACCATGTTTTCAGATGAAAATAAAACACCAAAAAATTAACTACTTTCCATAATTTGTAGCATCCAGTCAAAAGAAGTTAGCATGGACCGATGGTGTATTGTCTGAGTGTACTGTCCACACTCACACAAATTCTGAAAGTACCCACGCAAGTTTTTAATTGCATTGGCATGTCGTCCATATGGAAGGTGCCTAAAAACGCACACTCTTGAAAATGGGTCTCAGAGTGAATACGTCTGAAAACGATGGCAAAGAAACAATGATGCCATAGCTCATCTCTCGTTTATATCCACAAACTGTGACAACAATGGTGGAAAACGGTGTCACGCTTGTGTGGCAGAAGCTACTAAGCCTGTTATGGCTTTGACAGCCACATCCTCTACTCCTCTAGACCAGTGGTTCTCAACTGGTCTGGCTTTGGTTCGCACCATCACTCTTGACCTACAAACTATGACCCTAATGGAGAGATATTTTCAACTTCTTAAAAGTACTTAATGAAAAGAGCATAGATAGGTGTATTATAGCCACCTATTGTTGAGATGTGTGAATAGACATCACCCCATTACACAATCTGTATTTCCTAACAGTCTTTTTTTTGTCCAGGCAAAGGCCCACGACCCACTGGAAAAGGGTTTGTGACCCATTCTTGGGTCACAACCCACCAGTTGAGAATCAATGCTCAAGACCACCACAAACGAAAAGTGGACATGTATGCAGTTTATGCCAGCTTGTTTACATTTCTCATGATGTGTAGCATGCCCACGTGTTCTTCTCTGGCTTTGGTGTATGTCTGCAGCAGGGTTACGGCGACTCTTACAGGTCAGTCATATGTACTACAGCGTTTTCAGTATTTTCATGTGGATGGACATGTTTCTTTTTTCGACCGTATTTAAAAAAAAACTAATTTCAACGGAAGCGTCCTCGTTTCCATGTGGACAGGGCCTTACCAATTCCTTGTCTTGTAAATCAACAAGGAACCGAGCGAAAAATACAAAACAAAACACAATTAATGCCTCAGCTTAGCTAACTTACAAGGCAAACTTTACCTTCATACACTGATGTATCATATTTAAAAGTAACATATTACGTTAATAAACTATTTCACACTTATATTTGCTTTAACATACCTTGTGGCTGCTCTCGACGGAACTAAACCTTTAATGTTGCTCCCCCCGTTCATAACTCATCACCATGTTTCTTTGCTCTCGTTTAGCTCACGCCAATCTTTGTTTTGTCAAGTCCAGTCTGTGTGTTCATACAACATCCTTTCAAAATAAACTTCCGCTTTGACAGGAAATGCAAGTAAACAGCTCAGTGCATTACAGGCGTACACTTTACCAAAGAACATCACTCAACATGCACAGAACATTTTTGTTTTATTACAGCCTAGGTTATCGTTGCGATTATCACTGATTTTAATGTCGTATTATTTTCAGTGCAGTTTGGAGTAATCATAGTCATACCACCTAACACAAAAATACACTTTTCAGTTATAAAACATGTACATTGATATAATTTCAAACTTTTTTGGACTTATACTTAAGATTTTGACCCTTTAAATTCCAGGTTTTGTCATAATCCCACCATATTTTAGATGAGGAAAAAATACAACTGCAAAATATGTTTGGTTTAAAATATTATTAGTCAAATATTAACTATTTCATTTTCCTGGTTAACAAGCAATTGCTAGTTAAGACCAAGTAACTTTGTTAAGTTTTCTGCAGATTTTCAAGCAGTTGGTCAATCATTTACCTTGCAACTGTGCCAGTGGTTGAATAATATAATGTTTAACCATTTTTCATTCCTTTTCCTCAGCATTAATCTCCCTTTACTTCTCCTTTAAGGAAGGGCAGTTTTCCTGTGGAGAGAGTTTATTATGTCCAGTTTTATTGAGTGTTTTAGAGGATCACCCAGCCTTCGAGAATTTAGGAGGATGATCTGACCTCTGAAATGTGTGCATGATGGATCATCAAATACTGCGTGACCTCCATGTTTCCCCTTAATTAGCGCCGTCCTGTGGAGGAAATAGGCAGAATGATTTTACTGTGACTAAAGACGAGGGGACTTTAAAACAATGTTAGAGTTACACCAGAGATTTTTCATAAACATATATTTCTTTCACAAATATATATGAACCACATACTAAAGTTGATCCTCACTGATTGTGGAGACACTGTGCTTACCTGCTGTTTGTAAACAAGGATGACATCTGCTGGTGATAGAGCAGTACTGCAGCACGATTGACTTCATTGCTCAGTATGTAAATATATGTAAATATGACCAGTATACTGGATATTTTTTTAGGATGAAAAACATATTTAATCACATGTCATTTTAACTGTTTGAGAAGATCCCTTTGCGATATTACTTTTTACAAAGCAAGATGAGTAAAACATATCATTTGAAAAAAATCACACTATGAAGACAATCTCCTGCATAAAAATCACAACACCAAAAAAATAAAGAAAATGACATTTATTTGTTCAGCTTTTTTCCGACTATTCTGAAGCACAACTAAAGACTATCCAGACAGCTACAACACAATAGTATACCAAAATATTTTATAACGAACTCTCCAGACTCAGCAAAAACCCAAAGATTTGTCTGTCTGTCTGTCTGTCTGAAAACAGTTAGTACAGTCTGATCTTCAGAAAAGCTTGAACAAACTGTCTCTTCTCCATGTGCAGAAACAGCTGCTGCAGACACAGACAGATGTTAGCTGGTTTATTGTTGCTGCTGCTGGCAGGTGTGTGTGTGTGTGTGTGCATCACGAGGACATACTGTATACCATATTTCAAACAGTATCATGCTGTGGTTTCCACATTTTAACAGTGGATTACATCAGCTTGTATGAGGACAGGGAAAATCTAAGAGTAAAAACTAAATATAACAGGCTGTAAGTGGACATGGGTTTATACATTTTATTTTATCTCTTGAATATTTTTTCTCGAAACATCAAGATTAACAACACATCTGTCTGTTAGAGACAAATGAGTTTTGTTATCTGTTTTTTTTTCTTATTATCATAAGAGCATCAAATTTCTTATCTTCCTGTCTAGTATGAAATATAAATTGTTCATTTGTATGCTTAAGTATGCTTATGGATGTAACATAATCACACCATACATACACTTTGAGCCTGAAATACAGGAAATAATTCACTGTGACTCTATGAATCCTGCATAAAATGATAGCAAGACGAAGCAGGGACCTAAAAATACAGTCTTGAAGTGTAAAAAGGACAGCTCTTTAATAAAAAAAATGTGGGAGAAACAACAGGCTTTAAATGGTGGTCATTTGTTGAGTTGCAAGTCCAATATCTGCCAGGTAATGTGTTTGTAGTAAATTTTTTATATATATAATTCTTATTCTTTTTGGAGTGGCTTCAAAGCAACACAAACAACAAGATATTTTTGTATTTTGCCCTACAATTTTTCCTTTCATTAATGTTTTTTTGTTTTCTTCAGAGGTCCTGCCCTGCTAACCTGACACACCACGGATCATTCATTAAATGTCACTGGTCCATCTGGAAAGAGCCCATAAACAGTGTTTGGGAAACTGCAGAACCTTTCAACCTTTCAAAAGCACAAAACTATCCTTTCTATAGGCCCACATACGTTTATAGTGTTGATTTTTTTTCATTTTATAAAGAAACGTGGTCCAGATTTCATATGAAACAGTGTAAAATAAACATATGCATGTGTGTCCTCTGTGGATTTCAGCTGCTCCTGGTTCTCATATCTAAATAAATCTAAATAAATAGAATTGTCCCTTTGCATATTTGGAATCCACTGACTTTGTGACAATCTGGTTTGTCTCCTGCAGGATTTCAAGCACAGTATACAGTGTACAAAATCATACCTGAGATGAACCCAGGCGGTGGCAGTCACTCAGTGCAGCAGACCAGTCGTAGGGTTTGCGGTTCACATTTTTTCACCATGCTGTTACATTTTTTTGGAGCTGCATGTCTGGCTACGTGCTTAAGCTTCTGTGTCAGAGCAAAGACTTATACTGTACATATTCTACAGATTTTCAAGCAGACATCAAAACTACACTTCACCAAAAAAATAAAAAATAAAATCCAAAGCTATTTCTTACTTTACAACAGAGGGGTTACCATAAATGCTTAAAGGGCTTATATTGTAGTTTAGACCAGACCAGACCAGACCATTGATACTTTGACTTTTAACTGAGTGAGCTGTCAAAGAGCCAACTCTTAAATCAGGTTTTTATATTCATTTTGATGACTGCTGATGTATTTTTCCACAACTGCTTTTGTTTAAAAGCATCTATTTTTCATACACTGAGTCCTCTTGATCCAACCACATTCTCAGTCTACCACTTTAAGAGCCCCTTTCTCCACATGGGCCAAATCCATTCTGTTGATCTACTTTGTGGTAACTGGTCAGCTCAGAACCGCTCCACCATGTTGTCAACAACTATGCCATTATTATAGTGTGTGCTCTGCACTGGGCGTTCCACTGTGAGCAACTGGGCTTAAACTGAGAATTAAGAAGTAGTGGGACATCGTACTGGTAGGTCTATTCAATGGAGCAGGGGCGGGGTGGACAAAGCCATTGCAGGAAGCTAATTGTGCTGTAAAAAGGGGGAGAGGGAGAAGTGTATTTTGTATTTTTGTTTGTAGTAATATCTTATGGAGCTTGTATAATCCTTTGGTAACTTTGTTAATGAAGACTTGAGTAGTAATACAGTCATTTGTCATGTTTTATTAGGTATTCAAAGAAAATACACATTTGGAGCAGACTGAGAAGCCAGGAGCAAGTTCTTCCTTATTTTATTTCACCCATTAATATGTTTGTCCCCCATGTTCCATAAGGTGCTCAAGGTAACATAAGATGCATTGAAGAGGCTTTTTCAATGGATAGAAGTACAACGAGCTTCAAGATTTTTCCCAAACACAGGTCATAGTTTGTTGCTGAGATGGTCATTGAATATATCTACTGGATACGTTAAACATATCAGCCAGTCTGTCTGATTATTGTTTTTACTCAAATAAAAAGAAACATAACTGTATAAAAAATATATAAAAATTTCTGCTGTATTTAATTTTTTTTCCCTGTTTTGCGAAGTAAGGAGATCTACTCATGATTATCCATCTAATGGTTTAAAGGCATCAATAAATAATAGAATTTTACCAGTGTGGAATTTTTTTCCCCTTTTATTTCTTCTTATGATGTTTGGCTTCCTATTCGCTTATTTGGGCTGCCAGAGTAGAATCTAAGTCCATGGGGGTTCAATACATTCTAAATATTTTGACACATTTTCTCCCAGGCACACATTCACGACCCACTTTTAGACCCCGACCCACCTCTTAAGAACCACTGATTCAGGCTTTATTTCAGTGAGAGTTTCTTGCTGCTGAGTACTGTCGTTTGGGTCATTTTCTAACATATACAGTAGTTAATGGAGATGTACACTAATGGGAGGACGACGGTGTGCGTTTGTTTTGCACTCCCGCCTGCACGGCAGCTGCATCACCTGACCGAGGGCGCTACTGTGCAGAAAAACCCACCAACACTTGAATATTTCAGCAGCCTCTCGCTCCCTCCCTCCCTCTCTCTCCGTGTCGGTGGTTAAGGGAGGAAAGATGGCACCTCACTCGCCGCTGTCAGCCTCTCCGCCCGGCTCCTCGTCCTGCGGACAGCGGCGTGTTTCCCTCTGAAATGGCCTCGACTGAAACACCAGCCTCCTGACCAAACACCGAACATTTTTGTATTTTCTTAGCAGCGGACCTGAAAACTGTGGGTATCTTTGTAGCGTTTTTCCACACCCTGTCGCCCTCAGACCTCAACATCTGCACATCCAGCCGGCTGCAGGCTGCAGCGCTGTTTTTATCCAAAGCTCTGCAGCTTCTGCTGCTGGATCATTTCTATCAGGACTGAAGTCAAGGACAAACAGTGATCAGTCAGAAAACAGCAAGAAGAAGCAGGAGAGGAAGATGAGGTAAGCAGAAGCATGCGTGTCTGTGTGGCTGCACAAACAGCGCACACTAGTGTGATTCCTCTGCGCATTATTCAGGATATTATGGGATAGAGCGAGATAAGCTAAAACATCCTATTAAAGGGCATTATGTTGGTCTAATCAGAGCACGTTCACAAACAGGCCCGCGACGTGACGTGACGTGCAGGTCACCGCAGCACAATAGGTGCATCACAGGGCCACGCGCCGTCACTGACCGGCAGGTTACCTGTTGGCCGACAGAAAATGAATCTTTAGGAGCAGAGGCAGCTCACGAAGACGTCCACAGTCACAAATAACCACTCTGAGAGACAGCTGACAGCTCGAGCTCAGCGATGACTCACGTGGAGGCTGCCTGCAGTGAAATGAAAAGATTGGTAGCTATGGAAACCATACCATGCGTGTTGTTTCAATGATGCTTTACTGTAATCACATATCCCTTCACTGCATGTACAAACGTCTATAATCACACCTAATTCTGCACGCGCACAAGTGAAATCCTCCTGCGCATGTACGCGCACACACCTTCCCTTCTAAGAGCCAATCAGCTGAGAGTATTCACCTCAGCATCCAGACACAGCTGTCTGAAGGATGCAAGCGCAGGTTTCATTGGCTCACCAAGATGACCAATCAGGTGAGGTGTGATTGGCAGAGTCAAGCAGAGCAGCCAATCAGGTTTGAGCGTGCTGGGAGACAGATGTGGGTGGGGCTGCAGATCTTGGCACAGGTTCATCATGGACAGGAGGAGCACTTGGCTGACTGTGGGTGTTGTTGGCATTGAACGCTGTGTGTTTGGATGTTTGTTTGATTGTTTGTGGCACAAGGTCACAGTGAGATTTGTAACCGGAAGCTGGAGGTCAGACCCCATTTAACAAAATCAGCCCGAATCTCTCTTTTCATCTCTGCTGCTGCCATCTGCATCAACATGGCAATCTTTTCTGATACTGATAGTGCTAAAACACTCTTGTTTTAACACTATCAATATTTATAGTGAATTTCTTGTCGTCATTTTCACATTAGAGATGCATGATTTTTGATTTTTGCTGATATTTCTCAATACATTTTATCTAATATAATACCTATATACTGTATTTATCCATTTTAATTGCAAGGAACGCCAAGTCTCTCCTGTGCTAGTATTTAGCCATCATATTTTTGACATTGTTGTTTTCAAATCTGGTGTGTATAAAATTGTTAGTTTGCATATAAGTGTCAGCCTTGAGATTGGCTGGTGACCAATCCAAGGTGGTCTGCCTCATACACTCAACCAAGAGGAATAACCAGGTTACTTAATGGACAGATGGAAAAAAAACAAAACAACCAAGACTTTATTATATACCAAAAATGTATAAACTATTTAAATATACATTTAATGTTAAATGGTCTTTGGAAGAACTATCTTAAAGGTCCCATGTCCTGCAAAATCAGTTTCATTTTCTTGTTTCTTCAAGAAGAGGCAGTAGTAGCAGAAGAACATGATACCTTTTACAGAACAGTTCACAGAGAAATGTGCTTCACCTCTATAAAGAAGTAACCCTTTTAACATCCCATTGTTTAAAGTCCTGGGTTTTATTACATAATAGCTATACAGCCTCCATCTGTATGTGTGTTTTCTGCTTGTCACAGGCAGACAACCTCTTCAGTCCTTCAGATTGGAGCATTTCCAAAGAGGAGGGAAAAAGAGCTGTATCTGTTCTACCGCTGAGACAAAGCTTTTCCTTTTTTAGTCAACATAAATCAAATAAAAACACGATTCAATTTGTAAACACGCCCAAACATGGGACTAAAACTTTGCAGTCTTATTACTCACCACATAAATTTCCTCCTCTCAGCTTGGAGTAGATGTTATTTGTGTGCCACATATTGTCACCTGACACAACAAGTATCACAAAACACGTTGACTCATTTTAGTTTTCAGTGAATTGTCTCTTGATGCTCTGTGTTGTGTTACAGAGACATAAATCACAGCTGTGATGGGGGTGTACCTCAAGTTTCTATTTGATGTCAACAGATGCTGTCAATCTCTCAGCAATACCACTTCTTTATTTTAGCTCATGTTTAACAGCCTGGTAAACACTGTGCTGTGATTCAGATTGAGCGATTGTGTGCTGTGCAGAGCTGCTCTGTAGGTGGCAACAAAGACTGTGAGTTTACACAACACGCCGACACTTTTCATAGCCTCTCACAGATCAGCTGTGTGTCCCTGCCTCACAGTGTTTGCTCTATTTGTGGG
The DNA here is from genome assembly GCA_036419115.1 of Scarus forsteni. Lineage (NCBI taxonomy): Eukaryota > Metazoa > Chordata > Actinopteri > Labriformes > Labridae > Scarus > Scarus forsteni. The sequence goes on along the minus strand of JAZDUH010000182.1, from coordinate 12,156,386 downwards.
TAGTTTTTATTTACTTTTCTACATATTTCTGTGGGGGTAAAATAAGCATGATTTCCATTGGTACCGGTGCCTCTTATTCTGAATGTGATAAGGTCATAGAAAGAGTTTGTCCTCTAAAACAGCGTGCTGGATTAGTTTGTGTTGTGGTTCTGTATGGTGTTCAGGTTTGCAGGACACAGTCAGTTTGTGTTCATTGATTGCAATGCTTGTTTCCTCTGTTCAAACATAATTCATTCAAAGTCGTATACAAACTGCAGTGAACTGTTTTACTAAATGTGTTGAAGGTCATTGGATGTTTGGATTTGGGATATGCAGTTCAAGGATAATTGCTGCTTTAAAGTTACTGGCCGTTATTGGAAGAACATTTTAATATCTAACAGATGGACAGGGACGTGAAGTGCTTCCAAGTTCTGAACAGATTATATATTTCATCATGATCATTTAAACTTAGAGATGAGGTACCTGTATGTAGAAATTCCTGTATGTGCTAAACTCAAATATCAAATCAATCTCAAGCTACAGTCATGTTATATAGTTTTGTTTACATTAATGTAAGTAGTGTACATGCCTCACAGCAAGAAGGTTGCTGGTTGGACGCCTGTGTCAGTTTTCATGATCTCCCTGTACATATGTGGGTTCACTTCGGGCATTCTGGCTCATAAGGTTAATTGGTGACTCCGAGTGCCCTTATGTTTGGGTGAAGTTGTGATTTGTTGTCTCGCCCTGTGTACCCTGCCTCTCGTTCAATGACAGCTGGGATTGGCTCCAGCCCCAGTGACTCGGAAAAGGATATGTGGTATAGATGATGGATGGATTGATGGATAATATCTAATATTTCAGTACAGTTATATCATCTAATAAGATACTATAGCTGTAACTTGACATTTCTTATTGTGGCAACTATGATAACCACAGCAGCATATATTTAGGAGGTATTGTACATACATCTCAAAAATACATTTTTAAATAATAAAAGTATGTAGTCAGTGTATGTTGGATGGCAGTGTGTCAGTTTATCTTTTTATTGTTTTGATTGAGAGCAGAGATTTTATGTGCTTTACTTTAAAGGTCCCATTTTACCACTTTTTTAAACAAACATATGTGACCACAGCTTGTTGTGGTTCTTCTGCATTACATGCGCTGGTTAAAAGTACAAATACATTTTCAAGATGAATTACTTGTCACAAAACATTATTTTTGTAATTTACTGACTATTTGACAGGGGGTGGGAATCACCATTGACCCCACAATACAATCTTATTGCGATACTTATGTCTTAATTCAATTTTATTTTCATTCTTTTTATTAGTTAATTCGCTTAGTATGGCAGTACTTAACCTTGCAATATATTATGATTGACCTTTTTTGGGTACATTTACATTCAAAAAGAAAACAGAATTATATTCAATTTGATGTAAAAATAGAAATCTAACTATTAATTATGTCACTTCAGTTTAATTTAAAAAGGTGTTAAACTCATAGACTGATGTTCATAGTCATTTTATGCAACCAGTTTTGCCATGCTTAGCCCCTCTTTTAGTTTCACTGCTCTGTGGAGCTTTGCTGCTGCTGTGTCAGACGGCACATACCTGGGCTCCAACCATCATGTAAAAAAAAGCCCTTGTGTTCCATAGCACTGTGTCTTTGAACATAAAGTTAGTAATGACTGAACTATTACTTAGACTGCTCAGAAATGGGAAGCAGTTTTTAGAGCTAAGTAAGTCAATTCTTGGCTGGTTTGCCAGCAGTGTTAGCTTAGCACTAGCCATCGGCTTCTGCTACATTTGAACCATATTTCTAGAATATTTCATTTACATGCATCACTTTAAAATCCTGTGTGGTGTTCATTACTTATGCCCTTTTTAAAGACCAAAGGATGTCCTCACAGTGGATTTTAAATGCATTTCTTTTGTCTCTGTCTTTAGCTGCCATGTTTGTTTACTAACTCTGGCCTGCATAATGAGTGGCAACCCCCCTGACATAGCAAATAGTTGATTATATTTCTATAAAACCAAAAGCTTCATTAAATGTTAAAAATGAATAAAGTAAAAATTTCAATACTTAGTATTCTCCTATCCCTACTATCTGGAGAATTGAAAGTTTGATTTTTCCTGTTGGTTAGTTTTTTAAAAGACAGGGACAAAGTAGTTTGAAATATCTGAAATCCTGTACAGATGTTCCTCTTCAGTTGCAGATGATGTCTGAATCTTTAAACCAACAAGGCTCCTGTATGTGTTTCTCATTTGTCAGGATTAAATACATTAGGGTGATAATCTCCTGCTGTGCCAACATTGGAGGTGCTGCTGGTCTCAGGGGAAAAACTTCTAGGACAGTTAAGCCGGGGTTTGTGATTCCAGTCTGGGATTTAGTTGAAGGACTGATGTTTGGTTGGATAGAGCCTGAATTTCTTAGTCCTCCTTTGAAGGGCATAATCATGTTATCTTTCAGTTTCCCTCTCCATCAACTTTCCCTCTCTCCCACTTATTGATTATCAGGCTGTGATGAGGGCAGCAGCATGTTAAACTGCTGGTCTGACACAAACCCAGTAAGCCTGGATTATATGGGATGGACTGGTTTGTTGCTTTGTGTTGCTGCATATGTTCTCTGCTGTTCATTGACCGTCCACGCTAAGCTGCAGGGACAAGTACTGATATGCAACCACCATAAACGAGTGTTTAGGCTGTCTTATTGATAAATGTTAGGAGATTCACAAGGCTGGATATTGGTGGGCTTATAGCTTATCACATGATAATTTTCTGGTTTTCTTTGTGTTGCATTGCAGATCTAATATAACGTGTAACAAGTATTTTTCTCCCCTTGTCTAAAAAAATTGACAGGTAATACATTAAAAACAGAATTTTGATCTACATAAGACCATGATTTATGATCTAAATTATCATTTTACTCATAACACTTAAGGACCTTTGTTATATTAATAGACTGAAGTGAAGATGATGAATGTCTCTTTCACAGAGGTGTTTTAAAGTAGAAAACTCTTCAAGCGACAATATTTTCAACATTTCTTTTAGATTAACATCGATACTTGTCCTTAGGGCTGAACGATTTTAGGAAAAGATTGAATTGCGATTTTTCTGGCAGATATTGCGATTTCAATTCGATTCACGATTTTCTTCAAATCAAGCTTTGGGGTATTCACATGTAGGGCTGAACGATTTTAGGAAAAGATCTAATTTCAATTTTTTTGGTAGATGTTGCAATTCACGATTTTTTAAAAAATCAAACGTCAGTGCAAAATTCACTTTGTTTACAGTACAGACAACAGTAAGGAAATAAATGATGAAAAACACTTAACACATTATTCACCTTCAATAGTGATGATAAATAATCTGTTTTCATTAACTTCTACTCCTAAACAGAGGCTTTGTGTTGTTGACCTGCTTACCAGCACCTTTAACATATAGATTGTCTACAAATTTGTAAAACAGTATGAGTATAATACTTGACACAACAGATCCTGAGTCAGTCAGGAGCGCTGCAAAAAATTGCAGCTTTGGCGATCACAAAATTGCATTTTCTAAAATTGCGATTTCGATCTGAAAACGATAAATTGTTCAGCCCTACTTGTCCTATATCTATAACAAAAGTTATCATTTCGTTTTGTAAGAGTTAATGTCCTTTTATTTTACAGTTGTCTGTCTCCTAAAATTGATTAAATGCTAATACGACATTTGATACCTGTAAGTTATTCATCATCGATCCTTTGTCAGTGCATACAAATTAACAAAGATGTTATGTGATGCATGCAAATGCACTGACCAAAGATGGTATTTAAACTTAAATACACTCAGGTGAAGCATGTGTGACCGTAAGCTCAATCAAGGGCTTGATTTTAAGGTTTTCAGCATTAAAATCAGTGAGATTTATGTCCAAAAAAACATTTTGTGTGGTAAATGCTCTTGATGAGCCCATATTTTGCCATACCTCTGGTTCACCGTACCTTACTGTCAATTTTGCCGTTGCCTAATGGTGTTGTCATATATACTTTTGTATATTCATATTCTTATTGTAAATATTGTTTATTGTTAATATTGTGAATTCCTTGACCTCATTCTGAGTCTTTCTTCTACTTAAGTTTACTTATTTTTCCTTCACAAGGAAGTTGATTTTGCTTAAAGACTGCATGTTGCAATCTGTTTACTACATTCTCATTCATTACATTACATTCTCATTGCACCGCACCGCATCTCATCTCATGTAATTTTTTATTTTTTTATTGTATTTCATTTTATTTGGTATTTAAATACAAATGTATTTAATGTATTTAAATTTCATTCTAATTTTCCCTTGGGGTAAAGAAAGTATGTGTGAACTTGTCATGCAAATGGGACATGTGCAACATACCAAGAGGTATATAAAACTAGAAAAAGCATAATATGGTCACACATTACAATCTTTTTTGAAGATTACATGGGCCCAGGTGTCTCCAAATCGTATATTTTTAAAGTAACTTGCCATAAAATCCACTCGCATATTAATTTTGACATGGTTTTAAATGCCTCTTTTTTATTATCTCTGGTTACAACAAGCTGTTTTAGTGTAAAATCTCATGAGCTGTGTTTGACCACTCCCCTCTCAAGAAGTGGGTGCGGTTTCAGCTTCCCAGCTCTGTGCTCCAATGTTGACTGTGGCTAGACGGACATGCCTTGAGATGTTCCTCCCACTGGAGATGTCTGTGGGCTGAACAAAGCTTGGCCTAGGAGAGTCTCCCATCTGTAGGAGGGAATGACATCATAAGGAGAAACTTGTTGAATGGGCTGTCCAAGCACAGGTTAATTACAAAGAAACAGCATAATAAAGTAACAATTTCCTTTGAAAATCTCTCAGCACTTTTGGCAGCCATAGTTGGATTATTTACACACATATTCAGATGAACTGGAATCCCTGTAAAGTGCTCTGTAGCGTTCAATTTACCTTGGAAATATGACATGGGAAATGTGAATTACATCACATCCCAGTTAAACGAATTCCAGTTACAAGCTGGTAAAGTCGGGGCACCTGAAGAACATATGACTCCCCAGTAGAAAAATTCTAAACACAGGGGCGAATCTACTTTGTAGGTTGGACAATCTGACTTCGGAGATCAGATGAAATGTACCATAAATGCTGGGGTGCCATTGGAGGCAAATGGGATACTTGTACATGTTCTCCTACATATGTTTTGCTGTATAAACTGTTATATACTATATGTCACAGAAGAAGCACTTTGAATCTGCATTTACTTCTGAGGCAGTGCAGCTCTTGTTTGATTATTAAAAGTTACACTGAAAACATTACTTTCCCTACATTGATCCCTGAACCAAAGTATTGGCTAGAATTTCCTCACATTGTCAAAACCTGAATAAACAAACTTTCAAATGCAAAAATATTACAATGCCAAAAATGTCATTAAAACTTTGATTAGTTGAAAATATTTATCAACGTCAAATACACATTTTGATTGAAATTTTGATCATTTGACTGACCTAGTTTTATATAAACTACTTTTTTTGCATCCTCTTGGGACTGCTCTGCCCATTGCTGAATTTTGACAGCAGGATTGATGTGTGGTTCTGCCTGCAGACCACCATGGTAATCCACCATTGCCACCACCTCCATTTACGCATGAGTGCATAAAGGGAGTTTCATTACCCTCTAAAAGTGAAGAGTGGGTTCCATCGATCTATCGTCATCACTGCTCCCTGATGTGTATTGACAGAAACAGTCGGTGGTATGTGTGTGACCCATATGAATCACAATATTAATAGTCAGTGCATGCTGATTTAATGCAGAACAAGGGCAGGCTCACTGAACTCAGTTAAACCCTGACTGATCATTTATACCGGGATAATCCAGGATAATGCTGGAAAATAGAAGTGTGGAAGTAAATGAACCTTTTCCTGTTAGGCTGTAGTAAATGTGCTGTAAGTGGAAAACAAGCTTGAGAAGGTGAATTCAGGGTCAACTTCTATAACACATCTACCCTGTAAAACAATACTACATGCACCTGGCTCCAGACCTGAAATAAATCAAAATGTCCATGTTTATGCTGTTGCCTGTAGTGTCCCTCTGAGCACAGAGTCTGGACACTGAGAGGAGCTCAGGTTTCTGTCTGTAGTTACAGATGTTAGCTTTGAAGTCATAGTGTGTGATCTCCATTACGTCTTTTTTAACTTTAAACATCAAAGTTGATCTTTATTACCTCCACCAAGGAGGTTATTCTTTTGCCATCATCTGTCTGTTTGTCTGTTAGCAAGATTATGCAAAAATTACTGGATGGATTTACATGTAAATTTTCCCAGAGGTGTGGTTTGGTCCAAGGAAAAAGGAATTACATTTTGTGCTGATCTGATCCAGAGTGACATCACAATAAACACTTAACTTAATAATGGCAAATCCCAGTCATTTACAGCATTATAGGAATTGGTAGTTTATTTTCAAACTGACATCAACGTTTTCCAAGCCTATGTCACTTCATTTCCCATCTTCCCCAATGCCAGTGGAGGACTTCTGCTATGTTCCATTAACCTATGAACTGGGAAGAGGGAACTGGGAGTGACGTCATCTCCGACTTATCAGCGTTCCAGTTCCAGTCGGAAAAAACATGTCAATCTGCCAGGCTTAATAACTGTTTACACTGGGAGCAGCGAGGTTCGATTGTCAACTCGGGGGTGGCGAGGTTCCCCCGAGTTCCCAGTAGGAAGTTTGGACCTCGGGGGTGGTTCCAGTTGCAGTTTCCTACTCGGAACTCGGAAATTCCGACTTCTGGCTAGAACTGGAACGCACCATTCTGCTAACACAACAGCTAACAATAGCCTGGTAAAGCAACAAGTTTTTCCGACTTTGTAACTAAAACGCTGACAAAGCTGATAATGCTAATAGCATGTGTCCAGACATGACAGCGGAGACTCGGCTGTCCATGTGGAGTGGAAAAGCCACTGCTGTTATCATAACTTCTCTCTGAGTTGATATTGTGTTTCTGAAATTCTGGAAACTTTGAAAAATGTCAAACTTCCAGCTTCTCCTCTCATGTTCACCTCACAGCTTTTCTCAGAACTAAAAATGGGTCCAGATTCTTAAGTGCTGTTGCTTACAGCACCACCTGCAAAATATTTTCAGCTTTTATAATCACATTTATTGTTGAACAATTAAATCTGCTAAATTTTCTTGTAGGACTCAATCACATTAGAGACGTATTACCCTTTTCATTTAGTAACTAATAGATGACATCCCTGAGACTGTATCATGGGTCACACATTGTTACACAGCTCATTTAAGGGTATTTTAAGTCAAAATTTCAAATATGATTTTAGCAATCAGCAACCATGAAGCATAAGAGTATAATTGAAATTAAATGATAATTGTTCTGCATGCAGTGTTGCACATGTAGTACGACGCGATTGCCCAAAGGTCATTATTTTACAGTCATTTCAAAATTGTTTTCATAGTTTATGTCTATACCCAAATTTTTCTATTATTCACATTAATTGCATGTTTTTAAGATGTTCATCTTATTTAAATGTTAGGAATATTTAGGTCTTATGAATTTGTGGGATGCAGGTGTTTTGAAATTGATCAGAATGATGTTTTATGATTATGAACATTAAAGAATGTTAATGTGTTTTAATAATAATTAAGCCGCTCTAATACAGTCTGTGGTTAAAATGCTTCAGTTTGAAATTAGGTCTGAGTTCTTTCCAAATCAATGCAAGTTAATAGGTCTATTTCTATTTTTAACAAATATTGACTACAGTTATTGAATATTATTCAATACCAGTTTTTCCATGTAGAGCAGTGGAGTTAAACAAAATCACATTATATAAGTTTAATGGGTAAACAAAGCTGGATAACACAATTTGAAATGCAAGTAATGATGTGGAAGATAACCGCTTTAAACCACAGAGATGAAGAAACATTTTTTTTTGTTTCATTAAATAAAAAAAACAGCTAGACTCCTTTTGTGAAAACCTGATTTAAAAATGATTTTTTCACAGGACATCATACAATCAGCTTTAAGGATTCTGTTTTGCAGTATTTACACATTAGGTGAAGAATTTCCAATAAAGTAACCTAAATACTTATATGCTTTTATTTGCTCCTGTCAGTTTCAGCTAAACTTCAGCTGCTTGTTGTGTCTCTGCCTGTGTGAATAAAATTAATGGACTGTGTGTTGCTTATATTTATCAACAGAGGTGATTGTGCTTTAGTGGTGCGTGTTTTAACAGCCTCATTTGTCATATTGCAGTGAGACACACAAAACAAAGAGGGATGTTGCACGCACACCATGATGCACTTGCTGTCAGGTTTGAGGTCATGTTTCTCTGTTGTGAGTTTGTATGAAAACACAATGCATTCTGGGTGACAACAGTGTGGATATGAGTCATAATTATGCACACTGGGGTGTCGGAGGCAAAGCACTGAGGCTGATCTGCGGAGACGTGTATGTGTGTGTGTGTGTGTGTGTGTGTGTGTGTGTATTTGCAGTTTCCCCATTAGGCAAAGGATGGAAAGTTTGGTTTACAAAATTTAATTTAAAAGTAGCACATAAAATAAATTTATTAGTGGTTGTCAAACAAAAACACACTTGCCACTGCTTTCCCCAACAACGAAATCCCTTCGTCTCCCACTGTTGCTTGCTATTACTTTCAGAAATTATTTGATGAAATGTCTGTTTTGAAAACTTTCACCAAATGATGTCAATAGTGTACATGCCACCTTGCCCAAATAGGAGACACCCACTGGTACAGGTGCCTGTTGCCCACAGGCAACTCTACCGAAAGGAGCATGTCAAGGCCTGTCTGTGCAGCCACAGTAAACATTAAAGTACAGTGCCAAAGCTAATGCCTCGTTTAAAGGTTAAAAAAATTATACTTTTTTACAAAACCAAGATTTAAAAACATAGAATGCCTTTAAATTTTGCGTTTGGTTATAATGAAAATACAAGAACAATAAACAGATCCAGAATCAGATTCAAAGCGAACATGAACAGCAGGGGTCAGAGTGTGAGCTGCACAAGCTGCAGTGACGCCATCGTGTGACTGGGTTCAGAGGGCAGAGCAGGCCAACCATTTAACAGTCATGGCAGATCTCGAGAGCCCTCAATAGCCCCAAACAATCCGAGTGAGGCATAAGGATTTCTATGGTGATGTTTCTGCAGTGGAGACATCAGTAAATGCATGCCCACCTCCTTTTATAAAGACCCCACATCTCTGTCGTCCCTGGTTTCTTACAGCCTTTACTTCCTGTATGGACTTAGATCAGCACAGCACTTGGACTACTATCTTAAACTAACTACAATACCTGTTTGTCCTTTTCCCAGTTGTCTTGTCTTGACTTGTCCTGTCTGTCACTGTTTCCCCTTCTTTCACACTGTGGTGTGGAACAGCCCTCCCCTTCAGCTCTCATCATGCCCTATCAAGCAAAACTGAACCAGACTGCTTGGTGGAAACAGCTTCATGCTTTATTAAAGTAGGCTATATATGTCCCATCGTAGGTGGGTATATTTCCTCCTCTGTTTTCTGAACAATCCCCGTCCACACTTACCTTGACACACCCAATGCACTGTAATATATCACCAGTCTGTCTGGGAGAGAGCCCATAGAAAGTGTTTGGGAGGGCTCAACTGTTTCGAGGCATATCAGGCAGGTGATTGGACAATCATTCCATCAACCTGGCACATGACTGGACAGTTGTTCTGTCAATCCAATTCATTACAGGCTCGCAGGAAATGTAGTAGGCTGACGCTATTGAATTACAGAACATGAGCTGCTCCATAAAACAAATTCTTTTTTATGTAATAAAGAAATGTGGTAAGAATCTGATCAAACTGCTACCCCAGCTGTTAGCATCTATGCTAATCTCTATAACTGCAATCACTTCCTGCTGTCATCTTGCTCAGCTCTTTCACCTTTTTCTGCTCTAAAAGACTTTGATTGGCCTGTCCCGCTGTGGGCTGAGCACAGATGGTGTGGATTGGACCCTGTAAAGATGGATTTGCATGATTACAGAAATTAAATGAGGCCGCCCCAGCTGCTGTGCAAAGTTACGTCCACATAGCTGTTTTTTTAAATAAAAAGCTTCAACCACATGAAAATGCAGAAATGTGATGTTAACCTGTTTATGGTAAGATAAGAAAATGAAAAAAAACTGCCTTTAAAAACCCATCAAAATACTTCATCATGTTTCCATATTAAGCATATCTTTGTTACATGGGTATTCATGGGGACCCATTATTGGTCTTTGTCCGGTGCCTCCAGATTACTTACACTGCCCCCTGAGTGTAAGAGAGCAAGATAGGGAAAGAGAGAGAGAGCGAGAGAGAGGGGCAATCAAATCTTCATGAATGAGTGAAAATCACTCTCCCTCGCCCTGTTCCCCTCTCTGTTTCTCCTCTGCCAGCTCCCATTGGTGTGTGCCGTAATTAAAATGAAGGGCTCATGTGAATCAGGCAGTGTGTGTAGGTTCATGTGTGTGTGTGTGTGTTTGTTTGCTGCTGTAACCCAATCCCAGAGCCTGGGAGGATGAGCCTGTGCAAGTGAACTGAGACGACAGGAAATATCAGAGATCTAAAATCTGGTCTCCGTCACACCTTTCTCACTCATTTAAACCCTTTTGTTGTCCCACTCACTTTGCTTTGTTCAGAGTGACAGCGCACAGGTGGATTGTGGGTGTTTGTGGGGATGTGGGGGGAAGGGAAGTCAGATTGGATTAAATAGAACAAAATATGATGGATAGAGAAATGTATGGTGTGGTGTGGATGTTTCCTGTAAGTGACACACTTTTCCTTCTAAAGAAATGAAATCAAACAATGAGGTCAAAGTGCTGCACTCAGCTTTAAATTGAGGGCATTCGTGTATAGATTGGATAAACTATCAAGGAAATATAATCTCTTTATTTCCCGGTCATAGGGGGCCTCTAAACTGCTGCTTTATTAGAAAATCTATTCTTATTCCCATCTGGCCTTTGGGAAAGTTGTCTCTTTATCACTATAGTGGTGTGTATGGAATAACTCTTACGCTCAGTTCACGACTGCTTGCTCATTTGCTTTTGCCTGGTACTAAACTCTCAAGCGCATTTCACTGGCACTCCTGAAAAGGAGGTGGATGGGTCAGCCTGATGTCTATAATCAAACAGATCCATGATACCAACCACCAATCTATAACCACTGTGAAAGGCCAGGGTGGCATGACTCAAACAGAGGTGGGAGCTACGAGCCAAACGACAGCAGCTTTTTTTGCAACACAGCAAAAGCACCCCCATATTACTTCCTCTGATTGCACAGTTGTGCAATCATGTGCCAGACATGAAATTGAGTTTTTCGCCCCATTCCAAAACATTTTTATGGACTCTTCACTAGTCCACTAGTCCATCTGATGTGTCACATTACATGACAGGTAGTAAATGGCAGGGCTACCTACCACAGACATGGCAGGGTCCCTTAAAGCTCCCATTATTAGGTCTGGATTGGTTTTTGCACTTCTACACACATGATAATTTAAGTTTTAAACTCAACTGGGCTCTGGTGCTGCTCTATCCCTTTGGTCACAGTTTATGTTTGCCTCCAGATTTGCTGTCTTTTGCCTCCAGCTAATGCCATGTAAGGAAAAAGTCCTATTGTGTTTCTGCAAAAACATGATGCTACATATTTTTACACTTATGTGTTTAAAGGGACATGTAAGATTTTACAACTTACAACTAAAGACAGCGCAGTGTAAGTGTTTTTAAACCAGAGACACAGAGCCATGGCATAGTGACATTTAAACTGATGATTGCACCATGCTGGATTTTTGTGCACCTAGTGACCCTTGTGCAAAGAGGAAAAGATGTGCTGAAAACCTTCAGCATATTTGAGAAAGGTCTGTAGAGTTCTGCAAGTAATGCAAACCTCAGATTTAACAGAAAGATAAAGGTTACAGTGTGCAAACTAGAAAGTAAATGTCTGGTAGGATTGTTGTCAGAAGAGAGAAAGGTCAGCCCGTAACAGAGGAAAATGAAAAGAGAAAAGGAGCAGCTCAGTGTGCAAATCAAGCTTGGAGAGATGATGACATGTCACAAGGTTTAAGACACTTTTTCAGTTTAAGTTCACACAGTCTGTGAATATCAGATCGATGTAAGCTTCCCTTTAAATACTGCATGTATGTGTCAATGGGTACAAACTGTTCAGTGCAGCTACAGTTTTTTGTCATCACTCAGGCGAGTGTGTTACTCATCTCCTCAGTGACAGCGCCTTCATGTGGAGTGTGTGAATCATAAAAAAAGTGTCCTGACATTTTTGGAGTAAACACATCACAGCCGAGACTCTCACGCACAGTTTTCAACTCACTGTCACAGAATGCACATTCTATGCACGACGTACAACGATATGACGAGATGCAGAGAAGATGCTGTATGTATTATTAAAGACATTTTTGTTGATGATTCACAACATGATATGGACCAAGAAGAAAAGAACTGTTGGGAAATTGGTGGACTACAACACTATTTCAACTTTTTTTCTTTTCATATCCTCTAGGGGTGTAAATCCCCACTCTCACCACAGTATACTACACTGAGTTTCTTAGCAATATAATATTTGCAGATTAAGAATCATGAGCCTGTTATAATATTTTCATACAATAATGCAGATTTGTTTTTAAATATGGTAAAATATTGTTTTCTGATACCTAATCATATGTAATATGATTTTTTTTCTTATTTTGCAACTATCAAAACAATGATTCAGTCTTTTTCCCCAATTCCTAAACTCCCTTTGAATGCTAATGCACAGTATATGTAGACTAGAATTGTTATTTCTGCATTCTGCCATTTATTCTTTGTTACAGATAACATGCAGTTTGATGTTTCTTTTTTTGACATCAGGAAATTTTGATTTATTTACTGAAGTAAATAAGTTGGTTAACCTTCTGTTGTCTTGCTCTTTGTAGCTAAAACTTCATGAGCTAAAACCCAGTGATGAATGGTCTGTGCTCCATTCAAACAGTTCAAAGCTTTCTTAATTTAAGCTAAAAGTTTGAAATCTTTTTCTTTAGGAAGCCTGGGTAGTGTCAAGTTGTTGCTCTGAAACATAAAGATTTTTCGATGCAACTGTTTCAAAACTCAAAGTGCCCCAAGTGCACAAACCCCCTCCAAGACACTCCTGACAATAGTAGTTGGAATACTAGTGAAAATGTGAAAAACTGCTCTACTGTGCAGTGTTAACAAAGCTTAAAAAATTCATGGTTCTATCTAGACTTTAATCACCACCAACATTTCTCCCATGTGCCATGACCAACATTCTCTGAAAATTTTACTGAAATGGATGGAGAAAGTTTAGATCAATCTTGCTCATAAATATGCGAACCAACAAATGCGCAAGTACCAGCAAAACATAACCTAATTGGCAGAGGTTGTAAAGGTGCTCACACACCAGACGCTACTTGTACTACCTCAATCACTCTCCATGCAAAGTCAACGTACAGCCGCGATGTGGCGGGGCTAACCCTCTCGCGATGCGATTGCTGCGTACAAGATGATCACTTCACTCGTCGCGCCATGTCAAAGTTTTAAGAAAAAAATTGATCTTTTCAGGCAATGTCATGTGTGGCTGGGCGGCAACAGCCAATCAGCGGTATTTGACCGTACCTGTGACAGACATTTTTTCACCCGGACTACAGAGGAACAATTTATGTCTGTGTGGGAAACATTAGTCAGTGAGGACATTAGTTCCGCCTAGATAGACCGCAGAAAACTCACAGATAAAGCTGCTGCAGGGAATCAGCTGCTGTGCTTTGTGTTTGATAAGTGAGTGAAAAGGATACAGCTGGAATAATGTCTGCTTATACATCCTATTATATGATATACGATATGACCAAAATGAGGTATTTATGGACACGCGACTTGACTTCAGTGGGCGACGCGAACTTGATCGCAGAGTCGCTTGCGGTGTGAACGCAGCATTATAGATATATGAACTATGTTGTAAATGGTTGCTTCTTTTCTAAACAAAGTTGTCTGGTCTAAAGTATTTACGATACTTAACTAAACTCTTGCTGTTGTAAAACAATTTGTGATTTTCTGCTCTGTGGTAAGTTAAAATATTTACAGCACCCTATTTAAGCAGGGCTGGAGCTTGCATTTTAGGAACATTCATCCAGCATCTATGTTGCTTATATGCCTTGTGGGGTCATGGCAGGCTGGAGTCTATTCCAGCAGACATGAGCTGTAAGCAGGGTACACCCTTGACTGGTTCCTAGCCAATTGCAGGGCCACACAGAGAGCCAGACAACCATTTACTCTCACACCCACACCTAAGGGCAATTTAGAGCCTTTTTTAATCTAATGAACAAATTTTTTTTTCTGTGGGAGGAAGCTGGAGTGCCCAGGAAAGCCATGCGTGCACAGAGAGAACATGTTAACTTCAAGCAGAAAGGCCCTGACCAACACGGGGATGAAACCAGCAACCTTCTTGATGTGAGGCACACGATCTACCTGCTGTTCCACCATGCCACCCATTTTAAAGCAACTTGGACTTTTGTTGGGCTTGAGTTAAATTAAGCCAAACCAAAAATAACCAATACCTAAAGAGTACCTGTAAAATAATTGATACTTAGATACTGGTTAGCAATAGTCCCATCCTTATCAGAGAGGTGCATCCAGTGTGAAATGATAAGAACAGGGGAGGATTCAAAGTTAAAATATAAGTAATGACTGATATAACAAGGGAAAAGCTTGTTTTGGTGAAGATTTAAGAAGATACATGAGGATTGACTGGATTATCTTGTGTAGTCTCCTTTATTATAAAAAAAAAAAAATAGCATAACAGAAAGAGAAAATTTCCCATTGTGAGTAATTTCAGCTGTTGCACCCTGGTCAATAGTCTGAATGAAGAGGTGTAACTTGAAATTTTGACTCACTGTATCAAAAACTGTAAATCCAGTAATAAGCAGATCCCACATAAACCAGTCTCACAAAACAGATTCTAATTTAGCCTGTATAGGAGTTTTGTAGCAGGCATGTTTACCTCAGACCGTCACCCAAAGCTAGAAAACTGCAGCACTGCATTAGAGGCTGTCGGTCAGCAGGTGGGCACAGGTCAGCATTCTGGGTGTCACTCTCCCCTGCAGTGTCTGATCTAGAGCCACATTTGCCTCTCTCCGCTTTGTGTGATTCACACGTTTGGTCAACATAACCTCCAGTTTTGTCCTCCACCCCCTGCCTCTAACACACACACATTTAGAATACAAACATACACTCACACTAACCCGGTCATGCTGTGTGTCAGACAGAAGGCCATCCCTCCTGCTGTATGCTAATAGGCTCGATGTTACAGTAGCACTTGGCTGCTCTCTAACTCGCACACACACAGTGAATAGGAGCGGAGGTGTGTAGCTCTGAGGATTAGCCTGCTGGAGTCTAACCTCAGAGCGATATGACGGTGGGTGGGGGATGGGTGTGTACAGCAAGTACAGTGAGTGGAGGCTGGATGCCCTTTAACCTCTCTGTTCTGCTTTTTCATCTTTTTCTCCTCTTTTCCCTCCCCCACTTCCTCACATACCTCTTTCTCAGTACAGTTTATCTCGATCCTACTTAGAGCTTTACCCCCCTCTACCTGTGAGTCCATACGTTTGGCCCTCTCCTTCACCTGCTCCACCTTTACTTCATTCTCCTTAGGTCATCCATTTCTTTGTTCCCTCTCTTTCTTTCATCTGCAAGTCTTCTGTATGTCTTCCCTCATAGCTCTCAGTTTTCACAGAGCTTGGATGAAAGACCAAGGGCCATCTCTCAGTGTCGCTTAAACAGAGACTGAAGAATGACTTTTCACTGTATATTTAATGATCAGACTTTTTTTCAGGAAGAGAAACGTGTTTTATGCTTATATGCAAATGCAACTGAAGCCCAGGGCCCTTTTATGGGGTATCATTGTCAGATTAAAAGAAGGAAAAGAAAAGCATTTCACGGTGTGCTTCAGTCTGATTCAAAGGGATGGAAAATTAAGAACCAGTTCCAGTTAAGTACCGTTATAATCTAGCTTGAGGAATCATTATGTGCCTTTGTGCTTAATGATTTCCTTATCATTGCCTTCCACTTTGTTCTACATGCCTTACAAAATAATGATGCTATGCTCTCTCTGGAGGCAGACAGCATTTACAACAATGGATGAGTTAAGTGACAAAAGCAGTCTGAAGTGTGGCTAATTTTTTTTTCACACAAAATAACATTGGAACATGTATGATACCTATATCTGTGATTTCAAGCAAGGATGGAAAATCAGAATCATCATGAAACATTTGCTGATGCAGCACAGCATTTCATCTCAGGTTTGCCATGTGTTTAACATTGTTGGTGCAGAAAACCGTAGTAACTTACTTTTTCTAGAGATTTGTCCTTTCAGTATTTTTGAAATTAAGTTGTCTTAGGAATGGGACAATGGTAAGTCAAGTGGCTGAAAAGGTTCCCAGCAGTGCTGTACCTTTAAGGAGAAGCAGCTCAGACTGTAGGCAAGGCACTTTGCTATTGGTGAGCATAGTTATTTCACATAATTGTGCAGGTTTTTTTTTAAATGTATTTTTTGGGCATTTTATGCCTTTATTGATAGGAGAGAGACAGTGGATTGGTTTGTGAAAGGGGGCGAGGGAGTAGGGGAAGACACTCCACAAACTGGTCACAAGCTGGATTCAAACCCAGACCGGCAGATGCATTTATACGGGACGTGCATGACCGCCAACCACTCTGCCAAACCAGCACCCCATAATTGTGCAGGTTTAATGTAAAAATAAGCCATTAAACTATGCTGGATTGCATGTATGAATAGGCAAAAAAATGGTTTTAAGTTATCATAAATGACGCTTTGTGTCCCATCTGCATTACCTGCAAGGCCCACCAGGGGCCATGGCCAATATTTTGATAATCACTGTGAATAAAGGTATGCTCCTGCTACTATTGCGACTGGAACTGCCTATTAAAAGTATATTCCTGTGTCTTTATCTGTGTTCATATCAAATGTGATAAAATATTGTAGTTACATATTCGCTCAACTAAATTTCACACATGCACTTACGTGTTACGATGGTTCAATTTTTATTGAGGCAAATTTTCACCCTTAGTCCCAAAAGCCCCGTGAGAAGTGGGTCGACCTGTCTCCCAGCCACAAAACATTTGCCTTCTTGATCTATGATCAACCATGGTGGACGTTTCTACAATCACTGTCTTGTTCTTGTTCTTAAAAACAAGAGGGTAAATGCCAGCAACAATTAAGCCGTGGATGTGTGATGGCTCTTTTGCACACACAAGTTCTGCTCTATTTTCTGCAAGGCATCAGATGAGCTAGTAGTGAATATAGCAGGTGCATGTCTGTAAGTTCACGGTGTAAGACAGCAGAGGTGATAGTTTTTACATCACCATACCAAAACTAGAAATATGTTTTTATACATGATGTAGCTCCCCTCTTACTCGCTGGTATGTTCTTTTTTCATTTTCTGCCACCCTGACTAATGTAGAATTTTTCTGGGTCATGTGTGACTGGGGTTGCAGACTTATCAAGATCAAACAGGTTTGCAAATTGAAGGACTGTCTAGCTTAAAAATCATTGTAATTCAGAAGAAAGAAAAGTTAATCTATTCTCAAATGTATACCAATAGATATAGAGTCAATAAATCAACCCATGTTATCAACAGCACTACTTATTTTACATCAATTTCTTGTAAGTGCTGCTCTGTTGCGGGACTGAATTACAGCAAACTGCCTGTGAATCTCTTTAAAAGACTGTGAACTTGTATTCTGTGAGGATGCAACATGATGTAACTCATCGCAAGCATAAGCAGACATTTGCAACTTGCCCCAGAGTTAAATGTGTTTCTTTTTCCAGCGTGGCAGAAATGTGTCATCTAACATAACCCAGACTTAATTGACGAAGATGAAATTTTATTGGCATGTCTGCAGCAGAGTGAACAGTCACTAAATTGCTGTAAATTGCGATGTCAACTGTTGTCCGCACTTATTACAGACCAAACCGTCTCATGAAACAGCTCTGCAGCCTGACCAATCAATAAAATGGGCTGCGGGCAGAGTGTAGTAGGACAGATGTGGGTGATGTGAGCTGCACTAGAAAGAGTACATTCCTCGGATGTCAGAGGATAGATGTTAAATATGGGAGGGATTTATTTTTTACTGGCAGAAGATTAGTGATATTACCACACACCATTTACTGTATGTGAGGTATAATCTCTGCTCATCTGAATGGACTGGGTGATTTAGAAATGAAGGGGGGAAATGTTGGGGTTGTGTGCTTGAAACTAGAAGAGGATTTTTAGTATTGCTGTTGGATTGCATGTGAAATGTGTCTAGTTGCTTGTTCAGGGGAAATAAATGCAACGGTACAAAGGATTTCTGGTTACGAAGGTAGTTTCAATCTATAACAATGCAGAGTTTTGGGTGGCATTATTTGTGTATATGCAGCTAATATGGCATCAATAAATAGCTTTTGCTGCATACTTCTGTTGTTGTGTTTGTTTTTATGCTGTAATCAGAGCCAGGTTGTATGTGCAGGCCATTGTTTCCTCCTTCATCGAAGCGTTTGTTTATCCATCCGTCGATTTTTCTACTACTCTCTCCTACTTTGAGCAAGATAACTCAAAAAGTTCCAAACCGACTTTGATATGATTTTCAGGTGGTGTTGGTCATGGCACAAAGAGGAAGTGATTAGATTTTGATGGTGATCTAAACGCAGATCCAGGATTTCTTAAGGATTTGATAACCCAAAAGGGGAGTTTACACATTTTCACTAACAAATTTGCTAATACTCATAAATGATATGAAAGAGGTTTGTGCTGTTAGAGCACTTCCTGTTGTGAATAACTGCCTCATAAATCTTTCAAATGTTCATTCAGGCTTTTTACAAATTTCCTCTCTGACTCATTTATTGTGTTTTGAATGTTCATGTGCAAAGGTCAAGGTCATTGGATCTCAGCCTTGTCTCTTGCTCATGCATGCAACAACATCATGAATGCTTTAAACAGTCAGAAGATTGTGTGCAAATGTCCACTTTAGTTCAAGAAATCAAGTAGATTTCTGAGATTTCTCATTATTTAAATTATATTTTGAGTGTTTTATGCCTGTATTAAAAGTGGAGAGACAGTGGAGAGACCATGAAAGGGGGTAAGAGAGAGTAGGCTGGGATATTCTGCAAATGGGCCTCAGGTGGGAATCAAACTCATACAGGCAGAGGCATTTATGGAACGAACCTGGATGCTTACCATTTCGCCAAACGAGTATCGTGTCTCAGCTTGACACGATACTCAGTATCTGTGTGAGTTCCGCAATTGTGGAAACATCAGATGCATTGTAGATGCATTACTTACTGTAGCACCACATTTCAAACTAAGTTTGTTATGTGTTTGACGCTGTTGACACAGAAAATCAGAACTTTTGCCTTGTGTATAGAAGTGCTCTATCAGAGGAGACATGTTAAACATACTTAAGGGTTAAAAAAACATCTTACAAGCATTATATGGGCTCTTTGATGAAAGGAGAAGGAAAATGTGCACAGTCCATAATAAGTCTTTTTGTTCTTTCTCTACCTCCAGACTCTGTAAGCTCCTCAGATGTCATGATTTACAGCCATTTGAGGTATATAAGATCAAAACTTAATAAAAGATTGTGATGTTTTTTGCATCTCCACCTGTGCCCCTTTGTGTGAGATAGCGTCCAACACATTAAACATCCAGTGTTTGTGTATCTGAAGCTCCACCCAAGCCCAGCAGCCCCTTTAAATCACATGTGAGAAAAGACGGGAGCCATCAGATGAATTAAAAATCTGTTGCTCCTCCTCCTCGCCTCTCTTCCCGCTCTCCATGTGGGCTTACGCATCCTCGCTTCAGCCAATCGTGCCGCCTGGTGGAGGAGAGCGTGGGGTGTGGGTGGGGGGGTTATAGAGGAGGGAGGGGCAGCACCATCACCCTTCAGGGCTGGAGGGGCCCATCGCTCTTGTCACAGCTGGGAAGGGAGGGATGGAGGAAGGGGGGGGAGGAGGAGGGATGGAGGGGTAGAGAGGGAGGAGGTAATCCAATGAGACACTGAGAGGAGAGGCAGAGCGAGGGCAACGCCTCACAGCACCGGCAAGCTCTCTCTATCTCCATCTCTCTCTCTTTTTACCCCCCCTCTCTTCTGTCTCTGAAGCGTAAAAACCAAACGACTCTCATCTCCCTTTCAGTCTCCTCTGTTTGTGGCCGTGGGCTGCTCTCACATTTTTAAGCCTCTCTTTCCCCCCACTGTTCAACATTCTTCATCTTTTTTACCTGCTTTTTGTCCTCTACAAGCAAAAGGATGCTTTAAAAACCACAACCCAGGACTATTTTTCTCTCTTCAGGGTCTTCTTTGAGGCAGCATCTTTCTCTGGAGTCATCTTTGTTCTCTTCTCACAGCTGCTGAGTGTACAGTGGGGAAATAGGTTAGTGTGCCTGTATGGTGCCGGGCTGCAGAGGTGATTGAGCGGTGGAGAAGAAGAGGAGGGGGATGACTTGGTGGCGGTAAAGCTCTTCAACCCTGCATCCATTCAGGGAGGGAGAACAGCACTTGGGATGCTGGTGTTGAACTCTGACATTTAGCAGGAGTGTCATCTCAGAAATTCTGGACCTTGAGTGTAAGAAAAAACCCCATAAAGAGACGTTTTATTCTTTCCTTTGGTGGAGCAGTGCTGGCCTGTGTGTCTGCTCTGAGTGATCACCATGGACATCAACCTTCAGTCGCATCGGTTTTACTTCCCGCAGATCTACTGTGCTGAACCGGGGGCACAACCGCAGATCACTGAGTTCAAAGTCAGGTAAGCCAGTTAAGGATGAGGAGGTGTTAATGATGAATCCATTAACAGAAAATTAATCTTACACTCAATTGTGGAGACACCCATGACTGACGACTCCATCATCCATTGTCAGCATCACGTGCCTCAAGATCCACCCTAATATCCAGCCATACTATCATGACTGTCTCTCTGTTAGATGTCCAGCAGCTGCTGCTGCAGATGAAGCGTTCCTGTGTACATTGAGTGCTGCTGTGAGTTGCTGCTTGCCCTTGCAGGGGGATGGGGCTGCATGCTAATGTGTCAGCTAGCATTGCAGAAAAGTGTTCCCCTCCTGAGAGAAGCAAAGGGCATTGATGGCCTGTGGTGGGAGCATGCCAAGTTTGGACAGAGCGGGCGTTAGTGCAGTGGTTGTTATTTTTGTTGCCGCTGCAGCCCTGCTGTTGTCCGCCTCAGAGGCTCTATTGTTCTCGGTGTTTACGCCTTTTTTCTTCTTTTTTCTACTACTCTTCCTCTCCAATCAACGGCCAAAGTGCTCACGGTGGCTTGTTGCATCCACAGCTGACGCCTGGCGTCATGGGCGCAGACTGCTCGAGGACGCATGCTCAGAGGTGCAACAGCTTCCCCGCTCTTTGTCTTCTTCAGATATGATTGTGCCGGATGGAGATGTTGCATTCAGGCGTGCATCCAGACATGATGCTGTGTGACATCCACAAGGAAATATTTGTCTTTACTCTCCACTGAAGCACACATTGGCATTTATTGAAGCAATCTTCCAACCATCTGTCCCTGTAAAATCATCTTCCACCCATCCCTCATCCTTATACTCATATTTGAAGATGTCCTTGTAATCTTTTGTGTAAGATACATTTGCAGATTCCCCCTAACAGCTCTGATTAGTGCAGCTTTAAGGGACTCAGCCAGAGTTTGCCCTGCTAAGCAGCTTTCGGTTTGGCCGGTGCCCCGGGCAGGAGCAGCTTTATGGGGCTCCAGCGTGTCACTATCACAGCCTGGCCGAGCTCCATGACGGCTCCACGGGAGTCCGAGGGCGTTTACAGCTGGATGACATCATCAGGAGAAGGAGAGGGAAAGACAGTGAGGGTTTCTTCATGACCAGTTTTGTTCCTCCTTTGTTTTTCTTATTCTGTGGCTTCTTTGACCACATTAGTGATAAAATGACATAATTTCAAAACAGCTGCCCATAAAATGTAAATAATGGCTGCCATTGTTTTCCAAGAAGAAAAAGCGGCAGCACAGTCCTAACATCATGCTATTCAAACCTAGCAAAGAGGTCAAGGAAAGAGGAAAAGAGGGAGAAAGTATAGGTGAGTGTGGGGTAGACTACTTCTGTAAGGCTTCAATCAGGTGAGGGGTATGCTTACAGAGCAACATAAGAATATTGCCTTGTAGGCAGTATTATTCAAATTTAATGTTAAAGTTACAGAAGCTGGTGAAGACATTCAGCAAAGCATTAGTAAAATAGAGTCGAGATTCTGCTTTTCAAGTTGTATTTGCCTCCTTGTGTGTTTAATATGGGTCCATTGCGTAATTGATTTCTATGCACAAGAAGTCTGCAAGATCAGGACTTCCCCCTCTTCCCCTCATAACCAGTAGCTGTCTAAAAATGTCTCTCCTCCCAGTCCCCTGAAAATAGCTGTCAGCGTGAGGTCCTACCATTGTTTCACTTGCAGTTCAAGCCCCTTTGCTCAAAGTGACAAGCCTGCAAGACTGCAGACCAAAGACTGTAGAATTCAAGCAGAGCCATTGGCAACATGGAACTGAAAATGGACCAATCACAACAGAGGAGACTGGTTAATCTATGGATAAGGGCCATGTTGAGAGGCAGGCCTTTAACTGTGGTCACTCTAAAGACACATTTTTATTAGTTCCACGATGAATATACATTGAGAGTGGATTGGATTAAGGAAATTGTGAGTTTGCCGCAAATTTTCAAGTGAATAATGAACATTTTGCCTCTTTTGCCCCTTCACACAAGTTCAGATTTCATCTTTGGTGACAAATTTGCTTAAAGCTGAGGGATCACATCAAGCCCGGTTCAACAGTGAACACTGATGAGGATGACATCACAAACAGTGGAGAGAGTCAACACTGCTGCACGTAGACGTCATGACTCCTAATCAATATTCTGTGTGGGAATCACTTTAAAGGACTAATTTGATGCTCTGGTGCTCAACATGTTCTCTTTTATGGTGTAGCTTCCCCTGCAGAGTAGTTGGTGAAGGTTTGAATCTAGATGGCCTTCAGTGCAGAGTTGTTGGAGGCGAGCTGTAACACACCTGGATGAGGAGGCCCCATATGCCCCATATGTTTACCCAAAACATCAGCTGTTGGTTGTGCTTCTGTGTGAGCGTCCACATAACAGCAGAAAGAAAACGTTTGATTTTTCTTTAGCTCTTTGCTCCTGTTGCTGGGAATGAAATTGAAATATGGTTCGACATTTGCAGTGCTGGGTTGGTGATGTGATCTAGATATCTTTTTGTGACAACAGCTGAAACTGTTCCCATGTCCCATTTGTGTAGTGTGTCCAAAAAAGGGAAACAAAAGAGTTCCTTCTTTTAAAGCAACTGTAAGCCTGTGAAAATGTCTACTAATCACTGCCCTGAAACCCTGCCAAACCAACCAGATCTTTCTCCCTCTGTCACAGGCACATTTTCCAAGGTACGCATTAGCTAGGGTTAAACTTCATACTCCCATAACTAGCCATTACTAGTGCTTGTACTAGTAATGGCTCAGGTGCAAGGCAGCAGTACTTTGGCTTGTCTTAATCTTGCAGTGCAGCTGGATCTGTCTGTAGTCAGGCAGATCCATTTAGAAAATCTTCAAGCTGGAACGATTGAGCTCTATCTGCAGAGGCTCTGACCAATCAGGATCTTTTGTGGAGAAAGAGGCAGGAGAAATGTATGGGATGGTAGCAGGGAGGGACTGGTGATTTGAGAGCAATGGTACGTCACACAAGGATAAGCATAATTTTATCAACACTTGAGCAACAAAGAGCAACACTGATCACATTTCCCTATGACAACGACATTTCCACTCCTCTCAACAGGTTTTGATAATAGCATGCTGTACGAATTGGCTGGCTTTATGCGCTTTACTCTGTGGCTATTTCAACCACCTACTACTTTATCTGATAGGCCTAAAAGGAATGTGACTGACAGAAAGTTCAACCTATCACCTTTCAGATGTGGTTTCTAAAGATCCTGCCCTCCCCAACCCCTGTCAATGTGCTGTTTCCCAAATGGATAAGTGGAAACCATCCTGCATAGTTTGTATTGACCTAGGGCTGAACAATATGGACAAAATTTCATATCTCGATATTCATGCCAGATATCTCGATATCGATACGATACGCTATGACTATGGGTTTGGTGAAAACTAAGCGTTGTATTCAAGGGCAATCGTAAAAATGAACTTCTTTGTGACCTCCAGAACTGTACATGCAGGTACTGTTTATATTGTTGCATTTTCGAAATTAATATCTTGAATGTTCATATCTCGATATCGATACTATAACGATATATCTTTCAGCCCTATATTGAACTGTCTATGTGTGTCATGTTAACCAGTGCTGTCTTTGGCACAGCTGCTGTTTGTGTTTTCAGAAATATGGTGTTTTTGAAAATAAGATTACATTATAGAAAGCAGACATTTTAATATTTATCATGTATACAAGAATGTGAATATCCAGTCCTCTCTCACTGCGTATGAACACCACATTATGAATATCATCCAAGCTGGCTAGTTACAAGGATATCTTAGGTTGATTTAAACACCCTGAAGATATTCCACTGGCATGAGAGACGTGCTCCTTATACTCAAGTCTAGGTTTTGGAAACTAAACCTGATGAAGAAACCTGTATCACAATGTTGCACCTGCTGCACCTGCTGTTTTTAACCCAGAATAGCATTTCATTTAAAAGATGAAATCATTTATATTTTTAATAAATCTGTGCAGCTTTACTACTCTAACCTTCATCAGGAACTGACAGCAAATATCAGCTTTTCATGTGTCTGCGCCGACTGCAGCCTCAGTGGGAAAAAAACACTACAGTCTGGCACGTTTCCGGTGATGCCTCACACCTCTCCTCTTCTACTCTGGAACATGCAAGAGAGGCACACACACACACACACACACACACACACTGATACATGAGCCCTGTGTGCACTTGCAGAGATTAGAGTGTAAAAAACAGTCCAGACCCTTAAGGATTATCAATATGGTACAAATCAGATATCACACAAAAGCAGAAATACTTATTTAATGGTAAATGCTCTGATTTATTTCAGATTGATCAACTGTCTCATTTTCTTGCTCCCAAAGTTAATTCGAGGACTACAAACATAAAATAGCGGCATTAACCATATTATTAGCAGGCTGAGCTCATTAGAGGTGAGTGAGAGGGACAGAGAGGGAGATGAGGATGTAAAATGAGAAATGAAGGAGGACAGAGAGGGAAAGAGAGAGGGAGAGAAGGGAAAAGGGAGAAGAAGGACAGAAAATATGAGCCCAGGAGAAAGAGGAGGGGGATGGTGAGAACAGCAAAGCTAAGCAAAAGAAGGAGAGGGAGAGGATGTAAATGGAAGAGAGAGCCAGAGATGTATGGGGGTGCATTTATAAGAAAAGAGAAATTATAAATTAAAGATATTAGAGAGATCAGTGATGGTGTTTTTGTTGGGTTTGTTGTGAGGCACAAGCCTTGGAGAAAACATTAGCAAGGGATGCTGTGATTATAGCGGCAGCCTGGGGTCCATGAGGATCGAAGTAGCCACAGTATAGCCAGATTACCATGACAACCACTGCTGGCCAATCCATGGCAGTGTGCAGACATTTACAGTAAATGTATGCACACACAACACACACTCATACAGAGAGAGAAGGGGGGCTTCTGCTTCATTGAGTCTATCAGCTACATGCAGAAACAGCCTTCATGGTAATGTGTTGTGTGTATTTTTAATACTCTGAAGATCCACTGCAATCATGTATGTTAGAATAACTTACTGAAAAATTCATCATCCTCGTTTTTGAAGTATGTCTGATATTAGCTGCTCTCCAGCAAGAAAATTTCCCTTTTTATGTGGCCTCATGTTTTTGGTGAATATGATTACATTTTGATCGCCTTTTACGCATATCGAAGTGAGACAACCTGACACAAAGGACACAATTCAACATATTTCACTAGTCCATCTGAGAGAGAAACCTTGCAAAAGCATAACCATCAGGGGACTGGAATATCAATCCTTATCACATTTATTACAGACCAACCAGATAATGTAGTAGGTGGGTGGTACTGCCACGGTGTAAAGGACAGAATAGAGTCACAGGAGTAAACTGTCAACAATAATTGGGCTTTGCTGGGCTACTCACTGACAAAGTAGATAGGAGCTTTGCAAGAGTGATCTGCCTGATTACAGACATTCAATCAGGCGGATCTACCTTCTGCTCAAAGAAAGGGAACCACTTAACACCAAAGGACAGCTCATTTAAAAAAAAAAAACTAATGCTAATCTAAAGGGGTTTCACATCACGTCACAGTAGGCACAAGTCATTGTAGTTTAAGCTGCTGAGTGGCAGAGACCACAGATTAGAAAGAAGGAACAGAAGTAAATACACAATTAAAGTTTTTAATTGAGACTAAAAGCACTAACTTCTCTGTATATATTTCTAAACAGTGTCCACTAAAGATAATAGAGATACAAGTCATTCTCATTCACATGATTTGTAATCAGACAGATCCATCTTGCCAAGCTCCTATATGTAACAATCCTGCTTGGCCCAAAGCAGCACGGCCCGATCAACGTTTGTTTGAGGAGAAGAGGTGAGAGCTTCAAGCCAGACAATGGCAGGAAGTGACTGCTCAAGGCCTCAGCAGCTGTTCTATCAGACCTGGACCACATTTCTTCATTAAATAAAAAAACAAATAGCAATACTGAAAGCATTTCTCAATAGAAAAGGTATTTTCACTCCACTTCTGGCATAGCTGAGTCCTTTACACCATGACAGTAACACCTGCCTACCACTTTCTCTAATTGGCCCATAATGAATGTGATTGACTGATTGCTTATCCAATCACCAGCCTATATAATGTGAAAGGTTCCACCCATACCCGAACACTTTCAATGGGCTGTTGCCCAAATAGACAAGTAGACTCTATTCTGTATAGCTTATTCTGAATGGTCTATCTGGTGTGTCAGGTTAGTTTCCTGTATCCAAAGCTTGTGTTGTCTACAGTGCTATAGGGGTGTAAGTCTTTGAAAAAGGAAACAGGCATTGGTCAGTCTGGACTGATAAGATTTTAGAAGGATGAGCTAAAAGGCCCTGAGGACTCATGATCCTCCCTAGCTTAAGAACTCTTTTAAGTGTTTCTGTCAAACTGACTTAAGTATTTGCTAATTTTATCTGGAAGTTATTAGGTCAGAGTCAAAGTTGTTGGGCCTGAAGTTTTTCTCTTGCCTATTAGATTTCTGCAGATCACGCTAGCAGAGCAGCCACCTCATACCATCTCCTTGCTCTTTACGTGCTGCTGTATTTTCACTGTCTGGCACATGTGCATCTTGTGAAGGCATGACATTACTGTCCAGGTCCATAGCAGTAGTGTACAAACTTTGTCTACCTTTTTCTGCCTTCTTTAGTCAAAAACAAGCTTCATACTCTGGTGGGGACCAAGACTCCATTATTTTGAGATCTTGTTGCTGGCCAAGTAAAAATGGACTGCAGTCCTTGAGTAGTTTGGACACCCCTGATTCTGACAAATGTACTTGCTAATGTAAGAGTTTTTGCTGTTTAGGTTTGACAAATTTCAAAGAGCCAGAGAGGCAAATACAGCACCAGGATCTGAAAGTACACAGCATCAGCTCATTTTACACTCACTAACCGTAACTTACCCTGTTTCAAAAGTCAAGAAGTGTCAGCTTCTGAGACCCAAACATGAAAAAAGATAAAATGACAAGATGGTTGAATTTTCTGAAGTTTGAAATATCTTCTTTAATTAAAACAACTCTCTGACCTCCAGAACTTTCAAAAACAGGTTTCCAGCTGTACACACTGAATCTCTCCTTCAGCTCCTTCATGTCTCATTCACCTTGGAAGCCTCTGTCTTGCATCCAAGAGTGGCTGTAACGTACGTTAATGCTTGAGGATTATGCGCTGCACGATAGAGAGGCTTTTTTTTTTGTTGTTCTGTCAGAGCACCGTTGCATGACAGATTAGAGACCACAGTGCATGTCAAACATCTGAAAGCACTGCTCAAAATTTGTCAAATATTTTGGGTCAGTGGATCCTCTGGATGATGATTTACCATGTCATGAACAAGGACCTATAAAACAGACCACGTCGACTGTGTGGCTGTTTCAAAATAGGATGAGTTGGCTGATTTTAGACGCCAGCGAGTGTGTAATGCAGACAATCAGGTCTGACTTTAGTCTACGTTGGAGAGCACTTAACCTAATGGCCCTCAGCAAATGCTTAACTGTAAAAAGGATCTCATGTAAACACGTCTGTTCTGTGTGTGTGTGTGTTGAGGCTCTACAGTATAGCAGTTGTTAAATGGCATCACAGGCAGAGAGCCTGAGGGCATCTCAGAAGCTTCTCTTCCTCCTCCCATTACTTTCCTTTCTTTTCTTGGATACTTCATAAAGTGTTTCTTGTAGACAATAACAGGGAGGTTCTAACCTACAGTCTTCTCTATTTGCTGGGAAATTTCTCCCCTCTGCCAAATGGAGACACATGCATTTTTAAAACCACCCCTCGCTTCCTGCTCCCTATCTTCCGTATCTCTCTGCCTCCTCCATTTATCTTTCTGTCTTAATCCCCCCTCACCCTTCCTCTTCTCTGTTTCCTTTGCCTCTCTGTCTGAGGTGGAAGCCTTTACCCAACTGTTTGGATCGTCAGCTCATGCTTGTATGAAGTTGAAATCTGACTCTGATATACACTCCTTATGCACAATTTGATTCCTATAATATAGGAATAGCTTATAGCTTATAGTTTAAGTAAGAGGTAGATGAAGACAGTCAGGAGCTTCCAAAGTTTTATGAAACATTCCAGGAAATGCTCATTAAACTGAGATCAAGATTCCCACAAACAGCAAACTGCAGGAATGTCTGGCTCCTCTGGGATTCAAGTCTTTAAGGCCACACGGGAAGCAGAGATGGTACATGTGTCCAAGGCACAATATGAAGAATTGTTGCACTTCTTTTGGTCCAAATCTATTAAAAAGACAAATCTGCTCTTGTACAAGCATCTTTTGTTTTGATTCAATGGAGAGCTCCCTCATGGCAGGATTAACATAATGTCAGATTTGGCAGAGTTAAATGAGAGGATCAATACTACTCTCCATCATTACTCTGGAGCCAGTTATAGACTGTCTGGCACATGTTGACTTTCAATAAGTCAGCTTAAGTAGGCACAAAAATGCATAGAGAGACACATTCACTGAAACTATACTACAAAGGAGGATTGTTGGGGCTATTCGGCCTTTTTTCATGCCTCATAACATTGGCGTATAGAAAATGTTATGGGTATGGTAGAAATGGTGCTATATAAAAAGTCAAAGGGCAGTGCTGTCTTTTCATTTTTTTTTAGTTATTTTTTTTATTTTTTTATTTATCATTTAATGAATTCCAGCGACTTTGATTTCACCAAGACAATGACAGCTTGTTTAATCATTCAAAAAAATACCTTTGACGGTAAGAAAATGAAGTGGTGTAATACTTTTGAATTTACAGAAATCTGACAGTGTTGTTGTGCAGTTCTAATCGTAGATTTTGTTTGATTTTTACTTGAATAATATCAAAATTTCCATCTGAAATTAATGCCACCCTGACATTGACAAAAACAAAAGTTATGAAGCAGTTTAAATTGGTCAAGCAATGTCTAACTGGGAAAACCAGAAATAGTAAAAAAAAAAACAGCTTGCATAGCTCTTTTAAAACAGTAAGACAACACCTTTACAGGTCACTTGGCAAAGCACAGCTCTGTGAACTCCCAGTGTACAAGCAGCGACCTTTGTCTCAGACCTGACCAGCCGTGCCCTTGTCTCCAGTTCTTAGGCTAAACTAAGCTAACTTGCTGCTTAACCTCATATTTAGCCGTTTGAACCTCTTTAACTCCATTCACCTTATCTGATCACAGCAGTGTGTCTGACAGGTTGACTAAGTTCACGCAGATTAACGTGTGTGTTTGCCGAGGCAGTCAGCTCATTGGGAATCCATCAACCATGTGTTGTCTCTGCCGACGCTACGGTTATGTCAGAGGATTTGATCGTCTTTGTAGAGACAGAAAGGACCATCTGAAGTTTAAATCCTCCACGGCTGAATCGCTCTATTTCCACTCTTTTCTGTGACTGTGATTTAAGCCAGGCGGGGGGTCAAACTCTGACCATGCTCTTTCATTTCTGTGGTTTCCGCCTGGCGTATTCTCACTCACTGGTAGGGGGGTAATTCGGATAGGCACAAAAAGATGTGAGGATAGGGGTAGTGTTTTATGCCCACCTAAAGTAGCCTGCCAGCTCTTTATTAGACCTCATGTAGCTGCCATGCTGACATGAGAAACAGCATTTTATGAGTTTTTAAAATTTTCTACATATGGTTTAAAACCACAGCATCCTCCTTCAAACCTCTAACACGCCCATTAAACTTTAATTCTGCATGTCTAACACATACTACTCTCTTTAAAACAAGGGCACATACAGTTTTTTTTCTCAGCTCTGTTGGATGTCCCAGCAGGAGCAGAGTCTGTCCTACTCTGTGAGCCAGCTCTTTTCTCTTTATCTAGACATTTGTGGTTGGGATGTATTATGATATTCATGGTTTAGACTCGATCCATCGTGATGAATCATTGGCTAATATCTTTCTGTTTATCTCTGTTTTCAAGTCTATGTGCACATGTTAGGGATATGTATGTAAAACACAGACTTTAAGTGGATTTTGGCCCTCTTTTCACATTTTAGTGACTTTCAAGGTCACTGAAACACATATTTTGGAGAATTACTGCCAGATTTTTTGGGGAAAAGACTGTATATGTTGTCCCTGTTTGGACAGGGAGAACAGTTTTTTTAGCCTAACATGTCAATGATGTTGTGAAATGTTACTTAGGGATGGAAATATGAAAACAATCCCATTTGAGAATTGTTAGCAACTCCATCAAAGAATCGACATCATGAGTCTTTTTTCCTTAACAGTTCCTCCCACTGACAGGGTTCACAAGCGGTCAGAATTGTGGCTTGATTATGTACAAAAGGCGCCTACTGCACAACCTTCAGTGAATGGAAACATCAGCAACTTGTAGAAGCAGTTATCTATGCTGTGACATGTGTTTGACATTGTTGCCACTAGAAATCTACAGGCCAACATTTGCCCACACAGGAAATCTGCAGGAATTGTCAAAGAATTGGATCGATTAGCAGGATCGTTTATAGCATGTCGCTAAAATCTTATCAATACCCACCCCAAATTTATAAGCAAAGACATCCTTCTGATGCTGCTTTGAAACAATCCAAATATACAAACACTGGCAACATTTCAATATTTTTAAATTGAAATATAAGCAAAGAAATATTAAATCATTATGACTGCTACCTTAGCAAAAACGAAGCTAAACTGTTACACCAGTCAAAGTTATGGTTGGAGTAAATGTGAAAATAAAACTACTTTGCGTAGAAACTGCTGTGCTCAACAAAGACATAAAACCACCTGCCATAAAAAAACAAATATTTAAGAAAGCTTTCAAAAACTTGAAACTGGAAATGTAAATTAAAAAATAATATGTACTTTCCTGTGTTTTTGAGTTTTCCAGTGGACAGGATTTTTTTTTTTTGGAAAATGGAAGAGGGATGTCCATTTTTAAATACCAACATACATGTAGACAAACCTAAATTCAATCACAAAAATACTTTTAGTGCTTATCTAAGACGTTCTTATCTTTCCTACTTCATAACAAATGCACTTTTGGTCCATACTTAAGAGCAGAGAATGCCTGACCCCTCATTAAACTCATTTTTCCGCCCTCTCTGCTGAATTCCCCTCTGCTCTGCTGCTTTTTTCAGACTCTCAGCATTAGAGCCTGGGGTTGAGGAAACTCTTAAATGCTTTATGCGATCATGTGAAGCAGCAGTAAAAGAAACTGCTCTGTTCGCAGGCCCTCAGCTTGAATTAAACAATAAATCCAAACCTGTTTTATGGCATCATGGACACAACTTGTCTCACTCTTTGCCATCCTGTCTGACCTCTGTGGACAGTTTTAGACATTTGAGGCTTTATGTGTGGTCTAAAATGAGAACAGCGACCCCGCACAACATGCACAGTAGACAAAGCAGAGTTATGAATATGCTTTACGGCCTGTAGAGTCTGTTGAGCCTGCCTGAGGGGCGATGGGACAGTGGTTAGAGCGCATACAATATTTCATACTAGCACAAACACCGGAGTATACTACTGCTTCCAGGAAGAGTTATTTGATGTTAAGAGGATCAGACGGGATGGTGTGTATTATTTTTGCAGAAACACTTCAGCCTTCAATTAAAGAGCAGACTGCAGTACGGCTTATATTGCTCTTTTTTAATTCATCTCTCACTGCTCATTCATCTTTTCTTCACAGACATATTTTCTAGGCCACGCGCATATTCCACCCCAGTTGTCATGCCAACAGATTAGCGTACTCTTGCATGGTCTCAGCAGTCTGAAAATGCATGTGCTTATGTGTGTTTGTGTGTGTATACATGTGGACCCCTGTGTGTTCGTCATCTCCGCAGGGTCTCCAGACTTTGGCAGCTATTCAAATACATACACGTGCATAATCAGACAAACCCAGACACAAAATGCAGGGATTCACACGGAGATTAGCGGCATCATTAAAAAGAAAAAAGAACATTTAACCACAGGAGATGTAAAAACTCTGGAGCAGTAAACTATGGGCTTAAATGTTTCACCTGTAATCTAAAGTATACATCTGTATAGACAGAAAAATTAGACAACTTTTGACTTACTTTGATAAAAGTACAGGATGTTCTAGTCAAACGTTAGAGATTTGAGTTCATTTTTCATGCTAGCTCTGATTCAGCAGCTCAGAGAAACCTAATTAAAAGGATTACATGAATTAGTCATTCAAATACTGCTTAGTGTCAGCGCTTCTAACAGGCGTTGAAATCAGGAGTAATGATGCCAACGAATTTCATGTCCCTGTAATTTGTACTGACCTGACCCAAGGCAAGTCCAATTTTAAAAATGATGCAGTCTATAGAAATGCAAGCAGTATTTTGGGACAAAAATAACACAAATGTTGACGTACATGCCAATCTCCGCAAGCATTGGCTATCATCTAGTGTTAAAATAGCCTAGAGGTGTGATGGTTTGCCAAATTTGGGAGGGGGGTGGGGGAATGTGTTGTACTATCAAACAATAGAATACCACCAGTCGGGATTCCCTTTTCTGTGTCGCCTTTGTTTGTATTCTGACAAGCAGCTTGAGACGTGGGATTAAATTTGGTGGTAGAAAAATCATTGTGTGCAAGCAAATTGTATGCCAGTTTGCTGTTTAATTTTGATAATAAAATCTAAAGCATTATTAGATGACTGCCAATGTATCTGATGGATGTCACTGCACATCTATGTGGCTTCATTACATCTTAATTGTTTTTTGTGCTTATTGTATATAATATTTCATACTGCCCTATTCTATTGTAATACTTCTATCATATATCATACATATTTGCACTATTTTCCTGTTGTTATTAATTTATATTTCATTTCTCTTGACATATTTATCTTTATTCTTACCATATATTAATTTTCTTTTGCACTAACTAAATGAGTCAGATTCCTTGTAAATATACTATGCAGTTAATACTGATTCTGATTCTGATACTGCATTAAAGTGAACCTTTGTCCACCCAAGAGGCACACTCTTGTCTCTGAAATGAAGCCAGTGTAAAATTAAGAAAAATTGCAGTTCCTAAAGTGTCCACCAGAGGCTGGCTGCAAAACCACAAACGTCCTATTACACCCATGTTAAAATGTCAATCTTAAAGGCAGAAGTAAATATACTTACCACCAGTTTAAAACAGTTTAGGTGTGAGTGGCTCATGTCTTTATTAATATACACAGTATGGAGGATTTTTTTTTTGTTTATCCTCATGTTGTTTGATGATATTATGGCTAACACTTTTGCAGACTCAAAGGTATGGCTGATTGGAGAGGTGGGTTTTTTGTAACAGTTATTAATCAAGACTTAAGATTCTGCCTCAAGACCACCTCTTTGTTTTGTTTTGTTTTTTAACATATTTAAATGTCTGAAACTTCAAACCTAAATTCTGTCTTCTACATACAATGTTAATGCAATGTATACTGCATACAAAGTGCTAGCCATAGACAAAAAGTGGCCACTCATAAATATATGATTGTCAGTTTTAGGAATGGGATTGACAACATAATGGTTTGCTCAAGGAAATAATATCATTATGTTTTTTGCTTTTCAAATCCTTCTTCATTTCTTACATTTTTGTTCTGCATCCCTTGCAAATCAAAGTTATCATGCTTTCATCACAGGCAGTCAGCAGAGAAAACAGCGAAGTAGTCAAATTGTGGCTCATGGTTTGACAATAAATACATACTGCACAACTTTCTGTAAATAAAAACACAACCAACTATTTATCTATGCAGCACAGCACTGAATATCAGGAGAGTAATGTGTTTGACAGTGTTGCAAATAAAACCTATGTAACTTTTTCCCACAGAAATTTTCTCTCTAATCAATAAGGGAATCATTAGAGAACTGAATCAGTAAGCAGAATCATTAGTGCTGTTTGTACCAATAACATCTTATCAATTCCCATCACTAGTTTTGCACATATGAGGCAAGACCTCTGACTAAATCAGATACTATTTTAAAATGGCTGGAAGTTGTTTCTTTGCATTTCATTGTAGCATATTTTTTCAGTTCCTCTTTGAGTCCTCAGATTGTCAAAGAAAATACATTTATATTTTGTTATCATAAATTTATTTAACATAATAATATGCTGAAATCATTTGCAAGACACATTACCAAAAGAAGTCAAAGTAGATCTAAGCCACAAATGTCAACCTGTGCCCACACTGATCAGATATTTCATTTTTTTACTAGACCCAGAGCATATATTCATTTCACATTTGGATGAAATGTCTATATGACTAAAGTGTACGTAAATGTCTGAATTACTTTGTGTGTTGATGCTCCCTGAATCATAGTGTTCTTTACTGTGTGTTTCTGTACTGGTATAACTGAAAACATCAGAATTTGAATCTAAAGCACATGCTGAGGACACAATGGCTATTTTAATTCACAGAAATGTGAATAGTGTCATTGTTTTACAGGCAGTGCACAGATTGCCAATATCCCTCATACAATAGTCTGCAAAAATGGGGACAGAATGATTATTTAAAACTCTGTGCCCACAGAGTTGAAGTTCAGAACTGTCTGTTCTATTCTGGTCCTGATATGCAGAGTCATCCAACAATAATAAGTGTTACTGAGTCACTGCAGCTTTCCCATGAACCACTGCTGCTCTCCGTCAGGTCATCTGTCCTTAATGCTGACATTTAAACAAGCACACTCTGACTGAGTGTTTTTCCACACGTGTAAACTAGTAACCTGATTCAGACGCAGACAGATATTTTTAGACTCTTTCTTGGGCTGCTTTGGTTTGTTTTATAAGAGTTTGTATCTGAAAGTCTTGTGTCAGCCCAGGCCCATTTTCTAACCACTGACCAAAGTAAAACAAAACATCTCGTTTCTCCTCTGATTCTTCTTTTTAGTGTCACTGCTTCACTTTTTCACCACCTCTCCTCTCCATCTCCAAAAACCTCAAATACGCAAGCAAGCTGCTTATGTAACCGGCCCGTTAACCAGCATGACAGTTTACTTCCCTTAGACCATTTTTCACAGATATACTCATAAACATGCCGCTACATATAAACACAGTGTGATTTATACCATGGGACAGCGGCACACTCACACACTGTAGGCTAATGCTGGCCTCACACTGCACTGCCTGCATGGAGGATGAAAACGATGGACCCTTTGAATAAATGTAAAAAAAAGTCAAAATAATTTCACATACAGATTCTGCAGATGATAGGTTGCCTGATCTGCAGGGGATTTAATAGCACATTATGCCATTCAAAATCGTAATAGCTTTTGTTGAAAAAAGACTCTTTACGAGTAATATTTTATTAAAGACATTGTGGCCAAAGGAGATGAATCCCTTGCTCTCATGGAAAAATTGTATCCACTAACCGTGTTCATATAATATGTGAATGTAGTTGTTAAAGCAATAAAGACACTTTAGTTCAGATTGTTTGTCCTTAAAATGGCAGCGGTGTCCTGCAGAGCTCAGCTGACCCGGGTAAATGTTCCTAATAGTTTAGGATTAACTCCATGTTAATGTCACTGTCTTTTGGTTTAATGCTTGAGAAAACTAGTTAAAATACAAACTAACAAACTAAATAAATACAAAATTTCCCTATCCCCTCTTTTGTTTTTTTTAATGGTGCAGTTTATTAATTTCAGATATTATAACTTATTATACACTTCATCTAATGTCTTAATTTTTAGGAAAAACTCCATAAGAAACAGTCGTGTGAGAGAACAGAAATAACTAGAACAAGTGTGACAAATTAAAAAATGGCTTTTTAATAATTATAATAATATACAATAATAAAATAATAATTATTACTTGTTTTATTTATTTATTGAGCGCTTTACAGATACTTGATAAAATGTTAGTCAATTATTGTTATGTATTACAACTAATAGATTCAAAAATTTACAGTTTACAGTTTTTACAGATAATGTATTTCATATCGAAGCTGAGACTTATAGGATAGCTTATGAAATATGCTTTAAACAGTCTGTGATATTAATACAATCATACAAAAGTACAGAAATTATTATTTATTCCAGTTTATTCCAAGAATACCATAAAATATACAACAGTTACTGATTAAATGAAAAATATAGATTGGCTCTAATAACATTAACAGAGGAATGAATGTATCTATGTAGCAAGTTAGTGCCATTTTCACAAGACTTTTAAAGACTGAATATAACAATGTTCATATTTTCATTCCGTATATTACACAGTAAAGTCTGGACAAATTAACACTATCTCAGTTCATATTAAAACTTCATAACCGTCCGTGTGAGTCCACACCACAAAGTGTTGTTTTCACTCTTTTTGAAGAGTTTGTACTTTACTCTGTCAAGTGCAACTGTTGACTCTTTTTGGAGTTAAAATGTTAAACTTTGTAATACTTTGTAGTACACCTCTATGACATGTTAGTAATTTACTCACAAAGTATATTTTTAATCTAGTTCCGAAAGACTCTGCTACCCATGAGCATGCACGGCGACTGTCGTAATGCTGCGTTCCAGTAACCTCAGAACTGGGAGTGACATCATCTCCGAATTATTGGCGTTCCAGTTAAAGTCGGAAAAAAACATGCCTATCTACCAGGCTATTGTTAGCTGTTGTTAGCACGCCCTGCGTTGTTGTATGAAGAACGTGATTATCGCTATGGCAGCATTTTTGTAAAAATAAGTCTAACAATACTATGTATACAGCTGATCTAGAGCGACACACCCCAATCAGAAGTGCAAATAAATTGATTATTACAGGAGCTAAATAACTGTTCACACTGGGGGCATCCATCTTCGATTGTCAACTCAGGGGTGGCGAGGTTTCACTGAGTTCCCAGTAGGAACACCCCGGACTTCGGGGAATGTTCCAGTTGCAGTTTCCTACTTGGAACTCGGAAATTCCTACTTCTGACTACAACTGTAACGCACCTTCATGATGTTTTACTAAACAGCTCTTTGCAAAACTGCATGCTCAGGGCTGCATTGATATTTGGCATTGATACTTTGAGCAAGCACATTGGTGATGGGATTGCATGTACTGTCCCACCCATAGTGTTCAATAATCCCAATGCTGCTTTTGAGATTGTTTCACTAAAAATCGACCAAATTACGTTGAGCTTTCAGCCCCTCACAACAACAATGAACAACCTAACTTTGATCTCTCAGTTTTTTTTGTTTTTGTACTGGAGCAGAACTGATCCCCATTACTTAGGCTGATGTTTTTATTATTGACATAAAATCTAAAAAAAAAACAAAACACACACCTCTGTAGTTCTGAGCTGTCCCTTGTTAAACTTTGATCTGGTAAAAGCTTAAAGTCATTTTTCTCTAATATGCTAGCCTTTAAGATCCCATGGCCTGCAAAATCTATTTTCTTTGCCTCAAGTGTTGGGGCTTGAGCAGAAGAACAGGACACCTTATAATTCCATAGCTATGCAGCCCTACGTGTGTTTTCTACTCATCACAGGCAGAAGCCACAACTTTTTTGAAAGTCCACTCCACAGCCTGTAACACCTCCTTCCTCCAGCCATCAGGCATCATTTTAGCAGCTAGAATAGAGCTCATTATCATTAGCCCAGTGTAGCCTCCATAGATCTGTGTTTCCAAAAGGGAGAGAAGAAGATCTGCATTTTATCCTCCACACAGATGATTTTTTGCCAAGCTAAACCCAAATCCTTGTTTAATAGACACACGCGACATGATTTAAACAGTCAAACACACCTTTAAAGAAAAGAGATACAACCTTAACGTCACAGTTGATCAAGATGCTTAAAACTTTTCTGCAGAGCAAACATGGCTGCCATCCAACACCATGAGCATCAGTTTTACAAACTGCAGCAGCAACTGGGACAAACTCTCTCTCTCTCTACTGGAGTGTACCTCCCCTCAGTATCTGTCAGCAGTGAACGAATGTTTGTTTAGAGACTCAGATGAGAGCAGAAGATTAACATCATTTAACAAAGTGGCTCCTCAATGTGCCAACTGATCCCTGTGGCTGGATTTCAGTGCCTCTTTAGGACAATTTATCCATTTTTGTATGAAAGCTGAGCTTTAGCTGGGACTCTGGCTCATTGCTAATGTAGCTGTGCCCTGGCACCCTCATAAATGTTTAAGCTGTCAGCTGTTCTTCTCCCTGCTTTATGCAGCTTTGATGTTTCATACAGACATATGCACACACGGAGAAATGCACCATAAGTAGTCTTATTGTGCACCCTTGTTTGGCCGCTGTGCAGGGAGAGGATTTTCCATCATTTTCCCCCCGGTCACAGAGAAACAGAGAACATTTTGTAAGGGGCAGGACAAAAAGACAAACAATTTGTGGTGATGATTGTTCTGCCAGCTAACTCTCTGGATTTGGACGTTTGCTCTAAGCAGCTGCATTCACGACACAAAAAGACCTTTTGTGTACACTCCGTTATTCAATGAACCACAAATGCAGAAATGTGATACTTAAACTTGTGCACTTATGAAAGTGAATCAGCAACACTTAAATATTTCACATCTGAGCTGCTCATCCATCTTGAATAGAGTTTCTTTTTTTCACCTGTCAGGACTCAATGTACCACTCTGTCCTAAAAACAGATAAATGTGGCAGCAGAGCAATGAAATAACTCAAAGTTATCCTCTGCTGAGCCAGCAGAACATTTGTTAGCCAGGAGAGTTGGAGCGAAATCTGAAAGTCTGGAGGTAATGGAGCTGCTCGTCTGGTCTCGAGGTCACTGCTTCAGTGTCTGGTGTTTTTTTTTAGAATAAGAGATCAGGACAAATACTTCACTGTTTGAGAAGAAGCTAAAATAAAACCTCCAACTAACAGATGACATGCGCATTGGATTTCAGAATATATGCTGCATTGGTCTTCTTCCTGGCGCACACACAAAGATTTTGACACTGCCAAAGACCAAAGGATGATAATAATGACAGATTTTAAGGTTTTGTTCTGATAGTGTGTGGTGTGCAACAACATGATCAACTCAGCAAACAACCACAATCTGCTCTCACAGCTCACAAACATGACATCAATGTAAACAAACATGGCTGATGAGGAAAAGGATGAACGTGACGAGCTGTAGGCTGCCTGGGAAATCCATAGTTGTTGCTAGTCCAACCCCTCTCCTTGTCAGTCCAGTTGTGGTACATTTTACAGCACATATGTAAGTACTTTTTTTTGCCTCAGATCAACACATTGGTCCTCCATTCTGAAAACTATCCACCTGTCTTTGCTCTCACTGTCAGGATTCTGATCATGAATATTGAACATGTTCTCACTTAAACCTTCACATCAGGCGTGGTCCTGTTTCAAACTGATCAGGGGTGGTTGATCACTCTGAACACAGTAAACTCTGTCAAGATAATCTAGGACTACCAGATTGTTAGGCCTTTACTGACTTAAATTGAAAGGAGGAATTAGGCCAAAATTCTGTTTGATAACCTTGTAGTTTCTTGCCTGCATTAGTTTGATCTGCCAAGCAGTGGTAACACTTTTGTTTTCTACACTAAGTACCCCTGATCCAGCTGTATCCTCAATCTGTCTGAGGTGCTTTGTTAGAGTTCCTGGCCCTTTAAGATTCCCTTTTTCTACATGAGAATGTCTGCTCTGATCAGGTGACTGGTCTGCTCTGTTCATGCTCATGTTGTCATTGACTCTGCATTCATTCTAGGATCCATGCTCTGCACTGGGGTTGTCCCTCCAAGTCAATGGGTGTAAACAGCTGAAAAAACCCTGGCATTTAGTTCTTGTTTTAACTGCTTCAGCACATAAAAGTTACTTTCATTCTGGTGTTATGTTGTTTTGCTGTTTTAAAACACAATTTCCTTTTTTTTCATTGATTTAAATATTTTAGTGTTGTCATGCTTGCTAAAGGGCAGCTTAATCTCAAGTTTGTTTTTTGAATTATTGATATTTTTAATAAATGAGGTCCAAAATTTAGTGAAATGTCCTAAATGAACTTTGATTCAGCCACTTTTCTGGGGCTGTAGCTCTGGTGCATTGAACATGCTCTACTACTCTAGTGCTATAGCATGCTCTATTAAAGATTCAATTCTGG
Organism: Scarus forsteni; assembly: GCA_036419115.1. NCBI lineage: Eukaryota > Metazoa > Chordata > Actinopteri > Labriformes > Labridae > Scarus > Scarus forsteni. Next base: position 12,115,673 of record JAZDUH010000182.1, on the reverse strand, counting down.
GCTTGTATGCCTTTCTTTGGTAGAACAGTGGGTAGAGAGGGGTGATGGAGAGAAGGTGGAGATTGACATGAACCACCAGGTCATTCTCTCCAAGAACATCCATAGTTTACTGATAGATTTGCTCATTCCATCAGACAGATAGCTTTGTTAAGTATTTCCTGACAGGAGCATTGTGGGCTGTTTTCATTGTAATGTTATTCTCACATTTTCCTTCTTGTAGGGTCATCATAATTTTTGCTGTGTATTAACATCATGATATTTGGCTTGAACAGCAGCACTGGATAAGCTAATCCATCAAATCAGGTTAGGACATTTTGATCGCCTGATGATGACCACTGCTGTCTATTGGCAGGCCTCCATTTGATAGAAATGATGACGGATTTTGTTGTTTGGTTTTCCCCAGAGTTATAGAAGAGGTACAAAACTGCCTTTAACTGTTTGCAATAGACCCGAAGCTCAGTTTAAACACAGGACTGGTCAAATATTCTCACTGGTATTTTAATAAAACCCTAAATTTGTTATAATGTTCTTTGTAATCCTTAACATTGTTGCTGCTGAAGTCTAAAGCTTAGTGTGATCCTTGAATCACTGTTAAACTTGATGAAATTGAAAAGCTATAAGTCATGAAGATCAATGCACAGCATCTCCTTTCCTTTGCTGGCTACGATAGCGGTTAGAAAACAGACTGTATAAACATGGATGGACAAGAGCCAAGTGATGGTCAGGATTTGTAAAGGCTGTCAAATTAACATTGGACAGTCAAAGAGGGGTCTTCTGAGGTGGGCTTCCTTCTTTTTTTTTCTCACCTTGTCTGCATTGTCTTTTCAGCAGGGCACTGCGTCTGATGACAGCATTGGAAAGACCAATGTGTTTTTTTTCTAGCAGTCAGAGATATGTGAATAAGTTTCACTGCCACAGTGACCATCACCAGCCCTCCCTGTAGGCTACTCCATCAAATCAAACTTTATTTAACCCCTGATGTGAGCTGAAGGGGAGGGCCGTGCCACACTACAATGTGAAAGAAGGGGAAATGGTGACAGATAGGACAAGACAAGACAAATAGAAAGGAGGACAGACAGGTGGTGTTATTGATTGAGCAGTTCAAGTGTTATGCTGATCTAAGCCCCTACAGGAATTACAGGCAGTAAGAAACTGGGGACACCAGAGATGTGGGGTCTTGATAGCAGGTGGGCTTCATTCAGCCCATCAACAGACAGCTCCAATGCTCCAAAATGTCAGTCACATCAGCCAATGCAAATCTTTGTAAATTCCAAATCACTTAAAATATGAATGATGCGTCATAAATGTATCTAACTACAACCTTTAAACCTAACCTGAAACTGCTTCTTTTAAACAGCACAACTAAAACAGAGGACATTTGTAACACTACACATAAGTGTTGATCTTTCATCCTTCAGTGTAAACTTTTTTGTGTACTGTGTAGCTATTTTAACTCCAAAAAGAGTCAATAGCTACACTTTATTAGTGTTAATGTACCCACTCTTAGAAAAGAGTTAAATCAAGTGTATGTGATTTGGACTCATGCAGACACTTCAGAAGTTTTACTATTAATTCTGGTAATGTTAATTTGAGCATGCAGATTTTACAGTGTAAGAATATTGATCATGTTGCCTTGTCTGCCCTGGTGATAGGATCCAAGGGTCCTGGGCTTTTTTTTTTACTTTCCTTTTGTCCACCTGAGGGATTCTCCAGAAGGTCCTAACTCTGGAAGGCTTAGAGAGATTTTCTACAAACCTTGTTCAAATGTCCACTCTGACCACAGGATGATGAATCATGTCTTGAGGCTGATTTCTGAGGTCATGGGAGAATGTTTAACACAGTGGTCCCTCACCTTCACCCTTTTCTTTGTAACTTTCTATCTTAATAATTCTTAGAAATACACAAATACCTACAATTACTAAGAAATTCAATGAACTGTGGAGGCCATGGATGAAATGTTAAGCTGATTAAACCTCATGTTCAGGATTTGCTTATGAAAATAATGAAATTTGCACAATTGTCCAGACTCATTCAAGATTGAATTGATTTTATTTTGGAGGTAATAAGGTAAAGGTCAAGGTCATAGGCCCTCAAATTTAACCCTTATTAGTGAGCATGATAGCTTGGAGAAACTGTAAAGGATTTCTTACTAACTTTGTACAAATATCCTCTTCAAGGCATAACAGCTTTCTTTACTAAGCACCATTCATAAATACGATTCACAAAGGTAAACAAAGACAATTTGACATAAATCGCATTAAAAAATTAGCCAAAAAGTGCAGTAAAGTATGATTTAGAACAGAGGAAATAAAAATAGACAAAACAATAAGAAGAAGCTGAACTTATGAGAAGGCTGTGGTAAATGAAAAGGTTTCAAGACTGTTTTCAAAAGTTCACAGATGTAGAAAGCCTTAGGTACTCTGGTAGTTTGCTCAACAGGTGAGAGAAAAACTTAAGCCCTAAAAAGGAGTAAGCGCTATGAAAGGAATTTTGACCCAGAACCATAAAGTGTTTTCTAAACCAGGAGAAGGATTTTAAGATCTGTCCTTAGACTCACATGGGGCCAGTGTGGTCACCTAAGGGCTGGGATAATATGAACTATGTCCTTAGTGTTGGTGAGGACCTGATGAGCTGCTGCTGTCCAATGATTCAGACCTAAATCATTAGGCATCATGATAAAGTCTGTTTGTTTTAGACTAATGTCTCTAAAAAAATTTAGAAAATTAATCTTAAGCTTGCACAAGTATCCAATATGGGTTGAACTGAATGAAATCTGTTTTGGTTTGAAACTGTAAAGGTAAGGAGCTCAACCCCCTTAGGAAGTGACATCTCAGAATGAAACTATGAAGGATTTTCCCCAGACTTTACACAAATATCCACTTAAACTTGTTGCCAAAGCACTGCATAAACCTGTGATTAGTGTTATCTTTATGGGATCATTGTGACCTTAACTCAAAAAAGCACAAAGTATGTAAGTGCTCCGTAAGACTTTAGTCATTTTGTGGACTAACTCTCTTGAACTTGATTGGAAACTCGTTTGATCAAAGGTCACTGCAACCCCACTCCACCACAGTCACCACCCTATGACGTCTTCTTGACCGACCATTGTACTTTGACGGTACAGCAGTTATGTAACTTGTGGAGGTATATAGCCACAAGGCAATCATTCTTCTTAAAAATGGTTGGTGTTTGCCTGAGTTTGATCTGACTCTACTTTTTCTCTGTAGCATGTCACCAAAACTGGAGCACACAACATAAACGGTCTGAATCAGTACTGCGAGTGCTTTCACTGTTGATCACACAGCGACATGTCGGTCTGTGCTTCTATTTCCAGCAGATCTTCTCTGTTGGTAACACAGTGCTGCCTTGAGCTTGGAGGCTGCAGGAAAGTGGAGCAGCACAATAGCCTTGATGTAGTGATGTCTGCAGGCTGGTGAAAGCTCTGCTGCTGCTGCTGCTGCTGCTGCTGCTGCTGCTACATGGACACACGGCCCTCTGACAGCACAGATTAGTGTTAGAGACAGACTCAGACTGACGTGCAAACATTCACAGCTATGCACACTTCCACTGACAGGAGCAGAGACAGGCAAAATGCTCATGTGGGGACAGACTGAAGGAAGAGGCTTTCTAAATCACGCTACAATTACACAGGGATCATAAGTGACTCAGAGATTAACTGGCACTTTTCTTCAGGCTGATGCTCATTCATAAAAATCTGTAAAAATGAATGAAATGACTAAAAAAGCCAAACCATTGATGGATTTAAAACAGATAAGTAATCTACTTTCAAAATGTACACAGCAGCACTAAATTAAATAAGAATTTCTTCCTATCCCCTGCTGCAAAATACCATTACCAAGCATTTATTACGCTAAATCTCGATTCCACCTCCCCCATTGGTGGCTCATCAACTGGAGAGAGGATCACAGTGCTAATTATGCCTCATGCTGCAGGGTTTTTTTGTCCCCAACATGTGTTTTTCCAACTCTAATTCTGTCACTTCTGCATGTTTCCAACCTGGGTTTCCTCTGTGGTTTGAGAGTGTATCTCTCTCCTGTGACGGCTCTCAGATGTGCCGCTCAAATTGGATCATAGGAGTGATGCTCGCAGAGTAAATTTAGTTCAGGGAGGGGAACGAAGCACTTTGACAATTTGATGCTCATGATTTGAGTAAATACCGACATTTCCGGGGCCAGGTGTGTGCAGAAGTTCTTTTATTATTTCATCTAACAGCCAGTGTTAGTTTCCTTAATTGAAAGCATGATTAAAGATATCATCAACCACCTTCTTCCCTGACAAAAAAGAAATGGTAACAAACAAATAAATTCCAATATAATATCAAAAATGTTTTTAAATTATATACACACCTTTGTCCATCATAGGGACAGGCTGTCAGATATTCAAACATATTCAGAGGAATATGTTTGTTCAAGACAGTATGAAAGAAAATAGATGCATTGGTGTGTTGAGCAAGTGTTGTGTCATATTTTTGCAAAGCAATAGGAAATTATGAATATTGGTATCAAGAAAGACATTTTCTTGGATGAACTTCTTTAAGGGCATAATATCATTAAAACACACCCATACAGAAATACTCCAAGACTAGTATAAAGCCCTCACTCAAGGCCTATTTGAGTACACTTCATTAACATGACAGGCAGCTTAGTTTAAAGACAGGGACAAACTTGCTGTATTGTCTCTGTCAGAAGGCCATTTTTTCTCTTTTCCTCTTTTTATTCTGTATGTATGTTTGTTGGTCTCTGTCAAAGAGCTGCACACTGCAGTACTGGTAAAATGGTTTACACCTACAGTCTAAGAAAATATTTAAGACAAAATACAGTTTTTTATTGTTTAATTGAAAAGTCAAACAATTTACAAGAGAGCTGCATTACCTTAAGTTTCCTATTTAAAAAATACAATATATACTTGTCAAAGAAAGTTTAAAAAATATTATTTAATTTTATCATTTCTTCTCTTTAATCATACCAATTGATATTGTTTTTTATTTAACTGGGAAGCCTGATAGGTCACCATTACAGTGAGGCTAAAATTGTAAGGATTATACATTCATTGAATTGAACACAGCTAAACTTGCCAAAATCCTCTCTTCCCCTGGAAGAAGTCTACAGTTCCTCAGTGAAGCAAGGGAGAGGAACCAGTATTCTCTGGGTGTTGTCTCCCTGGATTACCCACTTCACTGTCTGTCTTTCACTTCACCGGTATCACACAGCTTTGTCCTGAGTTTGGAAATTCTATCAAAATTGACACCAAATAATGCTGCCACTCTAGCTTCTAGTTGTATGTAGGCCTGTGCTCGAAATATCGATACGGCAAAATATCGTCATGCACTTCTTACGTGTATCGATACGGATTCTACAGAATCGATACAGCCTCAATGTTTGGACAGTAGACTTTGGGTAATATTAACAATGGAAAAGTTCAAAATAGAAGCCGAGCTTCATGATGAAACACATGTTCCAAGTTTAATCTTAGGTCTACAATCTTTGGGGACCTGAACTAAAGTTATTAAGTTGAAGAATTATTTGAAACTCATGCTTGTTCTTTTTCTTCTTGTAATAAAAACAACAGTTGCTGGGAATTCTGTTAAAAGCATAGTCAGTGTTCACAATTTATGTGTATCGGGATACGTATCGTAACGTGGCCTCAGTATCGGGATATGTATTGTATCGTGTGGTTGCTGGAAATACCCAGCCCTAGTTGTATGGCGATTTAACACAGTTTTTTGGGCCCTACCAAGACTACTACTTACAAGTTGCACCTCAATGTAAAGGCGACTAATCAGGCTTTCCCAAACTATAAAACACAATACCAGTATCCATTAATTAAGGGGAGAAATATCAACCAAAACGTGTTTTCAAACTTTTCTGTGCTATATAAATATTCCACATAGAAAAAATACTGTGATGACTGTTTTTCCAACAATATTTAGCCTGTTATGCATCAATACAACTGGCACTATGATTTGCACTGTAACCAGATGCAATACAAACACTCAGAACATCAACATGCAGGAAGTAAAAGTTTATTTATTTATTTTTTTGGCTGTTTAAGATTGCACCTGTAAAATTCTCATAAACATGTCAAATTGAACTGAATTCAGAATTTATCAAAGTGGGAATAACCTAGATGAAGCTATTTTAGACAATGGTATATTTTTGCACATTTTAGAAAACAAAAACAAATATCAAACACGATCATGTGTGCTCAAAAAGCCTTAGTTGCTACATACTGAGTATTCTTTTGTAATTGATAATTTATGCACAGTTCAGCACAGGTTTCAGCAGATCGTCCTTTTTTGACAGTCTGTGGTCTGCAATGGCCACTCTGAGTCAATGGGCTTAAACATCTGGCACATCAGGGGTAGAACACTTCAATGATTGATCTATTTGTACTGTCTCTATTCACTCCAGTGGGAGATGTCGTGATGCTGTGGATTTTGTTGTCTTGCACATTTAAAAGTACCCCATCAGGAGTAAGAGACATGGAAGACACATTTTAGGGCATATAAGACAAACAACATCATTATATGACCTCTTTTAAGCTATCATCCTGTTCATGCCAAAATATATTTTAATCAACCTCAGAGGAAATGTCGTCCTTCATTTATCAAACTTAACCAGACTCTTAAATCAGGCATCCCAGAGTGACTTTTTCACTTTGATTCTGAAATTGCTTAACACAAAATGATATCACACTATCATTCTAACCCTGTTTTTGCATTTGTCCTCCAAACACTAACTCTGTTAAGTTAATGGCCTCATGTCTCTGTCTTACATTAATGAGAGTCTGAGATGATAAACACATGAATTATTCATCCACACTGCTGATGCCGGCTTCTTGAAAAGAATAATTATTGCACAAATGCACCCCCTCTTTTTTATCTTCGTCCTACAGACACACATAACCTTGCACTTTTCACACACTGTACCTCCTTTAGGTTTACTTTTTTACTGAGTTCATTGGGAGGTTAATGAAATGCCCTTTTCACTTATAGTCTTAAAGGGACTGTGAGGAGTTTCTAAGTAATTACAGAAAAGTCTCACTTTTAGATATATATGCCTGATCGAAATACACACTTTAAGATGAGTTTTATAACATCAAAATAGGTTATCTATAAATGCTATTCCTTAGCTTCGCGGTCGGGTTGGACAGGGCTGGACTGGACTGGATACTCAACTTCGGGAACAAGACGATTAAAACTAGAGCAAATTTATATTATTCGGACACGTCTTAGAGCACCGGGCTGTAAGAAGCCATATATAGCTGGCTACAAAACTACGATAATAAGCTTTACAAAAATTGCTTGTTGTCACACATCAAAAACTACCGCTACGTAACTAGAAAGAGATACATTACCTCATTGCTTTGCATCCTGTAAGTTGTTGAAAAAAGAAGTTGTAAAGCAATGCAGAGTTCTGAGGAAAGTCTGAGCTGCATCACAACAAACACATGCTTTGGCTTGGGTCACGTCTTATGGTGCGTTCCAGTTCTAGTCAGAAGTAGGAATTTCCGGGTTCCGAGTAGGAAACTGCAACTGGAACGTCCCCCGAAGTCGGAATTTCCTACTGGGAACCTCGCCACCCCCCAGTTGACAATCGAAGATGGATGCCCCCAGTGTGAACAGTTATTTAGCTCCTGTAATAATCAATTTATTTGCACTTCTGACTGGGGTGTGTCGCTCTAGATCAGCTGTATACATAGTATTGTTAGACTTATATTTACAAAAATGCTGCCATAGTGATAATCACATTCTTCATGTGATATTTGTGAACAACAACGCAGGGCGTGCTAACAACAGCTAACATTAGCCTGGTAGATCGGCATGTTTTTTTACGAGGTTACTGGAACGCAGCATTACGACAGTCGCCGCGCATGCTCATGGGTAGCAGAGTCTCTTTGTCTCCAGTAATAGATTCTCCTCATAGCACCTTGAAGATGAAAATGAAGATTTATATATTAGTTGTTTTCACTCTCAAAGTTTTAGTTTAGCTAACAAAAGCTCTTTTTTTTTTTTTGGTTCTGTCGACTACCCCACAATTACTGCAATGTCGTTATTAAATTGTTCACAGACATTGCTACACTGGTGTGAGGAAGGATCTCATATGAATAAGCTGCATTTCCACCAAATGGAACTTCTTTCTAGTACAGCTTGGAGTGGTAACCCTAATTTTTGTGTTTCTAACATCAACTGTACCTTTTCTTAAAGGAGGGGATGTGGGTTGGGAAGAGAGAGAGAGCCACGAAAGCACACTATACCATTATAAACAAAGAGCAGCAATTGAGGACTTTTAGCACTCCAGTACTCCATGGAGCATTGTTTCACGCAGACATCATTTACAGCAACAGCAGTGAACAAATCGCTTTGAACATGGTGAGGTATGTGTTTTTGCTTCAGCTACTGCTGGGCAAAGACAATTTTTGAGACCAATCAGACTGCAGTATTTTTAGCTCCACCCATTAGGGTTGTTTTGGTATGCTTGGCACCCCATCAGAGGGCTGCAAAAAGGTAGGATGACCCGGGTCTGTTATTTGGGTGTCCCTTTCTCTTTTTCTGTCAGTGGAAGAACCTGTAGTTGTGTACCGTACTGAGACAAACTGAGCAAGACTGCTTGGTGGAAACAAAGCCATAAGCTTTCATCCATAGTGTCCAACTGGCAAACTGAGTCTCTGGCAACATTCTCAAGGTTATTGTGAAATGAAGAGTCATTTAGGGATAAATATACAGTATCTGGGTTAAAATACTTAATGAGTTTAGCCAAAATGTGCACTGTTATAAGCAAAGTGTGGGCCTTAACAATATTTCACAAACTTTACACATTTTTTCATCATCATTCTGCGCTGTCTAAGGACATTTTTGTGACTGCAGGAGATGTTCCCTTAGCAGCTCTCTGAGATTTTTCTGTCTGTCTCTGTCAGCTTGAATCTTCTGAAGCTCTGACTCGACATGAACAGACCAAAGAGGGCATGTGTGTCCCTGTGTGCGAGTTTGTGTGTGCTCCTGAGTTCAAGCAAGTGTGCTGTCAAGGTAGCTTCAAGGAGCCTTTTTATTCATATCCTGCAGAGCAGTTGTTAATTTTTCAGTGGAGGGTTCGACACTATGCCGCTGTGTTTGTGTGCATGTGCATGGATGAAGTGTGTTTGCGTGTCCCATAAATGTCAGTCAGAAAAATCTGCCTCAGCTCCTTCACAGCTTCTCTCTCTCCATCTCCTTGTCTCCTTCTTTTTTTTCTGCTCCAGTCTCTTTTAGCTCGTGAACCTCATTTATTCATGCTTCTGGGCCTTCTATGCCATTTTCAGCTAGTCGCCAAGAACTCCTGCTGAAAAATTAACAAAGTCGACAAGTTAAAGACAATAAATTAAACACATCACTGCTCTGCTGCTGCTTCTCAGTGAGTGTACACGCATTTGAACCTCTAACGTGAGCAGAGTAACACTCAACCAGAGAGGGTTATTTTTACCTCTTACTTATGATGTATTCATTGTGTGTGGGTTTTTTCCTCTTTATTGTTTATATGAATGAATTCTGGTCCTATGAGTTTTTGCTGCTTTCTGCTGCTCCCCTCTTGGTGTGCTTTGTTGTGAGAAGAAAGAAAACCCATTGCTCTACTCTGGTGTAAGCCTGGCCAAATAAAGTTAAGAATTTTAGTAATCAGCTTTCTGTCAAGGGTGTAGCAGGAGTTTTCTTAAGCTGAAACATCAGATGGACCGCTTAGTATATTTCACTTCTCCACCTGGGAGAGAGAGCCCATGGAGAGTGTTTGGAAATGGGCAGAACCTTTTGAAAGCATGCCTGGTAGGTGATTGGATGATCATTCCATCAGTCAATTTGATTACAGGCTAATCAGACAATGCAGGAGTAGGCAGGCACTGGTGGTGATGTGCACAGTACCAAAAAATGAGTCACTCCATTAAGCAAACTCTCAACGAAAGGTCAATACTGCACAGAATCGGCACTAGCTGTCTTTGCTACTTTCAGGTTTTGTGTCAGTTGTTGGACACAATCAGCAAGTGAGCATGCTTTACTAAAATGAGACTTTGAAAATTGTTTTACAGGGTTATTAGGTGTTTTTGTTTAAAAAGAGACTATTCATTCTCCAGCCTGTTTTGAAGGGCACTGTTGTCTTTTTTTGTGGGCAAAAGGACCTAGCTCTCCAATTGCTGCCTCATGTACAGGTTGGAGCCCTTAGCATACATTAGAGTGTGTACTATTTATTTGTATTTTATGCTGCATTATGAGTAAACCCTACAAGCCCCATACACTCACTCTTCTTTTTTTTCTTTCTGTATTTTCTGACACAGCTTTTTCACTCAGCCTCAGGGGTCGATCCACTAATTTTAGCCTGGCAAAGACGCAAAGACACAGATGGGACTCTTCTCATTAATCTCATTTGCAATTCAAATGATTTTTCTGTTCCCCCCTTCTGTTTTTCTCTTCTCGTCATTTCCTCCTGTATACGTCACCTTTATCCTCTCTTTTCCCTGTATCACTCTCTGGCAATTCAGTACATAGCCTCAGTATGTAAACCACATGTTAAAGATCATGAAACAATGCTGTAATGAAGGGGTGGGCATTGGCTTGTGAATGTGTGCATGTGTGTGAGCTCCAGCGTGCTGAAGACACAGTCAGGTGTGAGAGCAGGCAGACACAACACTGGAGGCCACACACACAGACACACACAAACAAACAAAATGATTACCTCTCATTAAGAACAACAGATGCTGGACAAGTGCCTGATTACATTTAGATTAGATTGTTAGCTCACTAAAGGATTAGGTGACTGAGTTGTAGTCTTGCTCTGTGTAATTATCTCACTTACATCAGCTGATGAACACACAGTTTCTTCTTTTTAAAGAAAACTTTGACCCTAAAGACACTCCTGAGCCAACACACTTCTTGATAACAGTGTTTTATGAATACAATGCAAATTTCAAGATTTGAGAAATTTTGTATTACCACTCTAAAAGGCTTACTTGTTGTACTGCAGGGACATCAGAAGGGTGGCTGAAGTTGTTTTTGTGGTGGTGGATTTTGTAGAAATCTTTTCTATAATGTGTTGGAGCATATTTTCCAGAAAGGTTTATGCTCCAACCAAGAGGATTTGACCTTGTACCCTCCATGTATTCTGTACATTTTTTTGTCAGACGAGGAGTACTTAATATATATATACATATATTTATTGTTGTTACTCATCATGACGCTCACTTCAGCTCTCTGTGTGTGTATGTGCAAGCGGCCCAGCCTCCCTCACAAAAGATTGAATGACTGACAGATGCTCACTCCACTAAATCTGCTGTATAACCAACGCACCCTGGTGTTGAGACAGTTGCACAGAGTGAACCATATTCTCATCCAGCCTTTTTGGTGGAGAAAGAGGAGGAAAACAAACATGCATGCAAGTGTCAATTTATCGAGGCCGCCAAACTTACCAAGGACGTATTTATCATGCGGTTAATTGATTTATTGATTATCCTGACAGGCCTAAGTATATCTGCATCATTTTCTCTCCTCTTTGGAGAGCTCTGTACATTGCAAGCTGTCTTGGTTGTGTTTTATCTTCTGAGAATAACACTTCTGCCTTAACATTAATTTTCTGTTGATCTGGTAAAATCTATTATGTATTCTCATAATTAACTCCTCCTCTTGTCTCTGTGCTTCTCCTCTTCTCAGTGAGCAGAGTATCTGCCAGGCGCGGGCCTCAGTCATGGTCTACGATGACACAAGTAAGAAGTGGGTACCCATTAAACCTGGACAGCAGGGATTCAGCCGCATCAACATCTACCACAACACTGCCAACAACACCTTCAGAGTGGTGGGCGTCAAACTGCAGGACCAGCAGGTAACGAAAACAGGATAAAATACATGCTGTTGTGAGACTCGGGTAGAAAACAGACTAAATTTCTGTGGTTAGTCACTGGAGAAGGAGATTTCATGGTACTGCAGGAGGATTGCAACATCCAGGACATTCAAACTTTTATAGATTATGGTTGTGACTTTTCTTTTGAGGTTTCTTGCAATAGAAAATTACTAAAGCACAATTTAAATAAATAAAATAATGCTTTGAAACATGGATGCTTATAAAACCTAAGGTCCCTTTCATCCAAACACAAGTGTCCCTGACCAAATAAACATTGGTTTGGTTATTTGTAAAGTCTGTTTAATCAGAATCAGAATTTGTATTTATTACCAAGTACATTTGGGCGTACAAGGAATCTGACTTGGTAAATTGGTGCAAAAAATCTGTGTATAGTTAGAATAAAAGTAAAGAGTTAGAAGGAATAAATGAAAGTGTAAAAACAGGTCGAAAGCAGTAGTGATAAGGTAGATATAAAACTAGTGTGCAAAATATACAATATATACAATCAGCATGAAAGAACAACAATACAGCCGAGCTTAAAATGCAGAAGTTGTCATGAAGGAGCTGGACAGATGAGCAGAGGGTGCTGGAAGCTGGGGTGCTGTTAATGATGCTGACAGCAGAGAAACTGTTCAGGGATTTTAGTCTGGATGGACTGCAGCCTTTTGCCGAGGAGGAATGTCGTGAAGAGGGGGATCAGTCACAATTTTACCTGCGCACCTCCGGATCCTGGAGATGTACAGGTCGCAAAGAGGAGGAAGGCTGCTTCTGATCACCTTCTCTGTTGAGTGAAAATTAGCTGAGAAAGTATATTCTCTGCTGTGCTTTTTGATGAGTGAGTGATGATGGTTCCCTGAAAATGGAAAGGGTCCACTGTGGAAACAACAGAGTCAGAGACAGTGATGGAGGGGCTGGCAGCGTCCTTCTTCAGTCCACAACCATCTCTGCTGTTTCGGAGCATTCAGCTCTTTGTTCTCATTGGCCCAGGTCACCAGGTGGTCAATGTCCCATCTGTAGGCAGATTTATCCCCCTCCATAGATTTGTCCAATGAGAGTGATGTTGCCTGCAATCTTGAGGAGCTTTACCTGCTGCTTCCTATCAGAGAGGAAGTATATGATCCACCTGCAGTTAGAGTCAGGCATGTTTAAGTTGGAGAGCGTGTCCTGTAGCAGACCCGGGACTACTTTCCTGAAAGCAGAGCTGAAACCCACAAACATCTTGGAGTATCTGGACACAGGCTGCTGCTGTGTCCAGATACTCCAAGATGAAGTGAGGGGCAATGTATTGACTTTATTTAATTTTGTTTGAGTTTGTAAAAATGAGTGAAAATATCAAACAAAACTGAAAACTCAGTATGGTGATGTGTATTATATTGTAAGTTTTAAAAAATTAACTTTTAATGAGACAAATCCAAAGGTTCTAATAAGTTCCATTGTTCAGTCAGACTAGTACGTAATTTAGTAAGTAAAATGAGTCTCTCTGATGCCTTTTGCAGATAAAAAGTCACAATTTGCTTTACAATAAAAAGGTAAATTAAACAAATGAAACACTTGAATGCAGAGTGCAGAAAACAGGCAACAGTACAATGGGCCAATAATTCAACTGCAACTAAAAGTCTGACAGGATAACTATGTTTTGTGCAGTTTCATGAATCATCAGCAGATCCAAACAGCGTAAGGACATAAATAGACTATTCCACGGCTCAGGTGCTATGACCCGAAAAACGTGATCTCCCCCGGTTTAAAAACTTGTGTGGGGGAGCATCAGGAGTCCTTGTTCTGATGAGCGTTGGACAAGCTTTAAATGTGTCTACTCTGTCTGCACAGGGCTTCACAGTTTACCAAGCACATCATTTAATCCTGTAAAACACACAGTCATATACTCTCTGCAGTTTTTGTGTGTTTCACTCCCTGTAACAAAACAGAGTTATGATAATAGAGATTAAGCTGCATTTATTTCCTCAGCCTGCCATCTGTACACATTTATCATCCCTCAGATAAAAAAGGACCGTCTGCTTAAGATAAACTCTCCTCTGATATAAATCTGTGTGCGGGTTTTTATGACTTAACTAAATATCCTTTTCCGCTTTCTCCCTCCTCCAGGTTGTTATAAATTACTCCATAGTGAAGGGGCTCAAGTACAACCAGGCCACGCCCACTTTCCATCAGTGGAGGGACGCCCGGCAGGTCTATGGCCTCAACTTTGCCAGCAAGGAGGAGGCGACTACCTTCTCCAACGCCATGCTGTTTGCACTCAACGTGCTCAGCGCTCAGGATGGAGGTCAGTTTACCTGAGTGTATCACTAGGTGTTTCAAACACATGCTGTAGGGAATTCATCTTAAGTGCTGTTTTAATTATGAACTAATGTGAACAAAGCAAAACATACAGCAAATAAATCACTTGACATTATGTTAATGGAGGTCACAGCGGTGACAGGTGGTCCAGCCTGTATCAGGCAGAAGAGATCAAGTCAGGTTTCCGTAATTCTCTTTCCACAGGATACCAATAAATGATTTCCCCTGTAAATTTAATCTTATTGAGGTCATAACAAACAAGTAAATAAGGATGTAAGATCACAAAAAACACAGTAAATCACTTCAGAAAGAACAAAACTAAAAAAACAGCATAAAATGATTTGAAAAATGAATATCATGGAGTCCATAGTGTCAGTGATGACTGGGAGTCAAAACATTAATTTAAAGAGGCCCTATCTTGTACATATGTGTATTAAGTAGTGATTAATTACAGTTTAGTAGAGCCTTACACAGGGCAACCTAAAAAGAAAAATAATTTATGACTGTTAATGCAGCAATTTATACATCCAACACTAATACAACATGCATTAACATTCATTTAACACCCTCAGAGTGTTGCAGGGAATGCATCACAAGAGAAAAATGAATCTGGTACTCACAAATTTCTAAACTCTGCCAAAGCCTGTGATGACACTGTGCCGGTTTAACATTTAATTTCAGCAACCAATTTTTTTGGATGCACATTGGCATGTGTTCAGCATCAGCCAGTATTACAATGTACAAACATTGATAAATTAGTGTGGGGTGAACATATGTCATTAGTTGTGTTATTGCAATTTTATCTGGCACATCTAACTGCTGAATTAAATACAATTAGTTTTAAAGTGCTGTAAAAACAATCTTTTGGACAAGCCGGCCACAGCAAATTGCACCAAAAGAGGCCATTAACCCTTTAACTCCCAGCTCAACTGTTTGGCAGAGGTCAATAAATTCAGGAATATTTAATGTGTTAAATAAACATTACACATCACTGTTGGTTCCTGTCAGTGTTTTATGATACAGAAAAACTGCAAACAGACCAAAAGAACCATTTTGTTTGTGGGATTTAAAGGTTTAAAAAGCTGAAAGCTACTACTATTTTTGCCATCATAATTTTAAATGCTTAACCATTTACTGATATGATGATATATATGTTCATATAAAGTCTGTTATTCATCAAAACATATTTTGTTTGTCAAACTCTCTATCATCTATCTTAATTTATTTTTGCATTTTTACAGACATTTCTGCTTTTTCTTATTGATTTTGTCCCAAATATTTGTGCACTTTTATATCATCAGGCAATCAACTGTTGGCTTGTAAAACCTGTTTTTGAGTTTGTTTGTTGTTTTCTCTGAAGTGTTCATGAAACCAAACAATTATTTGATTTATTTTCTGTTTATTAAAACATTGAATATCCCTGAATCTAATGATGACCTCTGCCAAACAGTTAAACTGGTAGTTAAAGGGTTAAAATGAACTTCTGCATCGGCTAAAATCATTACTTCAAACATGGTGTCAGTTATCTTTTACAATTTATCAGCAGCCTAACTTTCACAATAAATGAATCACAATGAAATCTAAGTATTAAACATACACTTTTAATATCAAGAGCAAGACAAATGTGAAAGTCTAAGGCCACATCCACACAAAGACAAAGCGCTTAACAGTTTCTAAAAACGATCGTCATAAAGACGAAGGCGTCTCAGAAAATGTGTGCGTCTATATGAATGCACTCGATATGCATCAAAACGCTGTAAAACACATGCCAGACCTCGGGCCGCTGTAACGATAAACAAGTGGAAACAGACGAAAAAACAGTGGGTATGCGCACTCGTGTCAAAAGTTGTAAACAGAGATTGTGATAAAGTGATCATAAAGTGCCGCAATGTGTCCTTGATAATTGTTTGTTCAACTCGGTGGTGATTGAGAAGAAGGAGATTTTGCTTGAACAGGGATAGTAAGGTCACTAGCTTCATAAGCACATATGCTACACGTACGCCGCCATTGTAGTTGCCGAGTGTGGCGCATGCGTGTCAATGAAGATATGAAACTATGATGTAAGCGTATCTGAAAACTTGCGGAGAGACAGTAATCACAGAGCTGCGTATACGGCATTTCAAAATCTTTCCACTCTGGAACCTGGTTTCAAAAATGATCGTTTACAGACCCCCAAAACACCGTCTTCGTATGGATGATACACAGATTCGGCAAAAAACTTATGCGTTTGGACCTCGGTTTGTCTTCTATGAATGGGGCCTAAGAGATGCCAGTCATGCAGATTCTCTGTCCTCCCCTAATGCTTAACCAATCAGGGTAAAAAGTCAAACGTATCTTTGAAAGTCTTCCTGTTCCCCAGTTGTGTATTTAATCAGACTGTGCTTTTTACAGCTGAAAAGTCTGGTTTTGACACCTTGCCCTCTCTCATGGACACTTTGTACAATAAGTCCTGACACAGCAGGTCTCAGCAGACAATAACTCAACACAAAAGCTGAGCTGCTGCATAGCAGCAAATCTCTTAGCTGTTGTCATACTGCAAATAAAAACAGAGAGAATCACTGTGGCCACCCAACTCTTTTTTTACAGCTCTGATTTTAACTAGTACAATTATCACAGCTGCGTTTCATTTTGCATGCAAGTTGTCACACTCCTTTGATTCCCTGTCTTTGTTAAAATGTCTGATAAAGAAGGAAATGTTTTAGAGGCTTCTTGCTTGTGTTGTCTGAATGGGCATCATTTGGTGACTTATAATGACTGGATGAGAGAATCTGGGCTTCTGTCATAAATCGAGCAGCAGCAGCAGCATAGTGTCTCCCCCTGCAGTCTCCTCCAGCCTCTTAATTAGAGTGAGTCACTGAGAAGTTCTCCCCAGGGTCCCGTGCTAGAGAGCAGATCTTTTCATCTGCCTAATAACACCAGAGCAGGAACAAAGAGGCTCGAGTGACAGCAGCCAAACACTAGTGCACAAACACACAGAGGCAACGCACACTGAAAGATAGATACACTGATACTCACTGACACTATAATACTATGAGCTTGATACAATACAGCAGCCACTGTGGCTGTATAATAAGATACGATCTGTGTGAGGAGGGGTACCAACACTGTCAAAAATGGGCAGCAGAGAAACACATCCACTTCCAAGAAAGCAAATAACAAGGGGTTTGTTACTTCCCATCCCCTCTCAGCAGTGTTTCTGCCCCCTCTAGTGGTGAGAAGGTCACACCCTGACCTTTTGTCCTCACTGTTCATGTCTCGTTGGAGTAAAAAGTAAACCCCAAAGACTGTGGGACAAGTACCCTCTTCATAATGTAGCTGTTTGGCATCATTGACCCACCCATTTTCACTCTTATAGAGCCACAGATTTGACACTGGGTCATGGTTGTCCTTTGTGAATGAGATTGAGACATATCCTGAGATTAATGGTTCTATGGTATTGATGATAATCGGTAATCAGTTGAATCTTTTTTCCAGAAGATTCTAAAATTAAAGTAGAGATTTTTTCCTTGACTTACTTCACTCCATTGTAATGTGTGGCAATGTTTGAATTACTAAAACTTTACACAGTTTTGTGATGGTGGACCTTGCACAAGAACATTTTAGGCCTGTTTTTGATGTATTTTTTTGGCATTTTGTGCCTTTGTTGGTAGAAGAAAGAGACAGTGGACAGGCTTGTAAAGGGGGTGAGAGAGCAGGGGAAGACACTCTGCAAACTGGTCACAGGCTGAATTCGAACTCGTACCGTCAGGAGCATGTACATGGGACGTGCATGGTTGCTAACCACTCTGCCAAACCAGCATTCCCATTGTTTTTGTTTTTCAACTGAGGTTAAATTGTGATAAGCAAGCTCAATGTTGTTATACTGAGAAAATAGTGCAACTTTCAGTGTTCATGGAGACAAGCCTGCCCACATCCAAACTACTGTACTTAGTGATTATAATTTGGGAAATGCAGTTTAGTGTTGGGATGTAATTTAAGGAAATTAATGTACAACTTGTTTAATGCCATTTCTGTCATTTGGACCTCTTTTTCTTTGAGAGGGAAATAAATATATTACAATAGTAAATCATGTTTTATGAAATATAGACAGAGATTTCATTTCCAGCCACATAGACTGACCCTATATAACATATTTAACCCTAACGTTGTTGCACTTTACTGCAGTGACAGCACATAATTAAACGTAGTTAACAACAGATGATGGATTGTTTTTTTTTATGCAGGGCTGCATGGTGGGACAGTTGGTAGTGCTGGTGCTACACAACAAAGAGTGTTGCTGGTTCAACTCCCAAAATTGGTTAGGGCCTTTCTACATGGAGTTTGCATGTTCTCCCTGTGCATGCTTTCCTTTTTCTTGGATGCTCTTGTCTCCTTCAAGAGATCGAAAAACATGCTTGTCAGGTTAGTTAGCGACTCTATTGGCTGTAGATGTGTGTTGGTGAAAAATGGTTATCTTGCTCTATGTATTGGCCCTGTGTTTGGCTGGCGACTAGTCTGTGGTAAAGCTCTAGCTCCTTGCAGCCTTAAGAAGGATGAGCAGTATAGATAATGATGGATAAATGGATGTTTCTTGTACACTCAGTAGCTTAATGAGGTATTTAAATGTTTAAACATTTTGAAGCAGAAAACTAAGACTTTTAGGAGGCATTTCGGTATTCGGGATCAAAACTGAGGGTTGTTTTGCTTCAAGTAATGCCATCATCAAAAAATACTGTTTACATTGCAACAGGATATGATGCACTAGTGTGCAGTATGACATTTTGACAATATGTTTTGCTCTACTATATTTACTTCCATACCATATGTTACAACATAGTGATTCAATACAGAAACTTTGATGACATGTTTTGTGTTTTTTCAACGGGACAATGTTTGTTTGAGGCTCTCTCTCTGAACCAGTGATGCTCATGTATCAGCTCACTGCATTTCTGTGTGTATATGTGAATGTGTATGTGTGTGTGGCATTATGCTGCTTAGCCTACAGACAAACCCGACCTTTTGAAACATTAACCAGAGAGCTGCTCGCTGCTCGGCTGCTGCCTGGAGGTGTGGGTTACAAGAAGATGACAGATGATACTGGGGCTGGGTGGAGGAGGGGAGGAGGTGAATATGGGAGAGGACAGAGGAGAGCAGCAGGTGAGGAGGTAGAGAGGCAGAGAGTGAGGTGATGGAGGAGGCGGAGGACGGGCAGCCGACGGAGAGAGATGGTGAGCAGGGAGTGGGTCTGTCAGTGTCTCTGTGTCTGCTACGGCCGCTTCCTCTTCTTCAGCATGTCGTGTACGTACAAGAAGTTCTAAATGTGTGACTCCACTTCTGCGTGACAACTATCATTTTCACTTTGTTTGCATTTAAGGTTGTTGTGTTCTTTTCTACAGAGTGTGACTCATTGCTTGGTCAGTTTGTGTTGAAGTTTGTGGCCCATTTGATAACTACCAATCATACAAACTCCAATGTCAATGAAGTTGGGACATTGTGTAAAACATTTAAAAAACAGAATACAATGATTTGCAAATCCTTTCACCTGTATTCAGTTAAATACACAAATACCAGATATCTGATGTTCAAACTTAAAAACCTCTTTTATTTTGCAAATATTCACTCATTTTGAGTTGTATGCATCATATCTTGCTCTTAAACCTGTATGTACCTTTGAGCATTAATAATGCCTTCACAGATCTGCAAGTTGCCTATGCCATGGGCACTAACACATCTCCACAACATCACAGATTAAGGTTTTAAACTATGTGCTGTGAACAATCTTTTAGTCCTTTTAGACTCGTCAGACCACAGCCCACATTTCCACTTTGTCATTCCACATCAGATGAGGCTTAACTCACTGAAATGGGCTGAGAACAACACTGCACAGACAAATGTGATTTCACATTGAGTATGCAGAGGAGGTAAAACATTTATGGCATGATTTAATATAAGAAAATAAAGTTAAAGGCTTATTTGGCAGATGTATAAACAATCTAATTATGTCAAAATAAAAGTCTGGTGGTTGTTAAACTATTATTCAGTCCATACATTAATTAATGAAGCATTAGCCAGTTGAAAGTTTGGAGAAGCAGAGTTGTATTATGCTTTAGGGGGATCTAGTAGTAAAGGTATGAGTCAGGTCTTTTTGTCTTACTTCTATTTTTGGGCTTCTGTTACTTGATCGATGGCGGCCATTAGCACTCTGAGACTCAGTTCCATTAGAACCATAAGCAGTGGAGAGTGGAAAAAAGTGTTATGTAAGGGATATCTTCCATTAGACACAGACAGACAGACAGATGGACAGGCAGGGCTTGGAAACAGCCCAAACAAAAGAACTATGAGTCTTGATACTTTGTTTGTTCATGCTGATAAAATGTGGAGATAAAGTCTGTCCCTGTAACTTTAAAACAGCCCATCTTTTATATTATGGAGGAGACTGCTGCCAAAACATTAATGTGAGCATAATTTCCTACTCCCCTTCTGAAGCTGCTCTGCAGTGGAACAATGAAGATGAATGATGTCCCAGACAACGTCGGTGATAAGGAAAGTTTATTGATGCTGATGACTCACTCATGTTTGACTGTAATCCCTGAGTTTGTCTTCTGCACAGCTTCATCCTATCTTGTCAAAAACTGATCACATTCCTTGAATAGGTTACATAATTTCTGTCTAGTATTTAAAAAAAAAAAACTTAAATGAAACATGTTTGATGCAATACTATGGATATTGACCCTACTACCATGTGTTTTATTACCCAAAAAGAACCAACTTAAGATCTTTCAATGCAAACCACAAAGGGATTGGACCAGTTTGAAACCTTTATGGGATAATCTTTCAAAGGGGGCGGTTGGAAGGAGACTAATTCTTGAAAACATAGACCAATCATATGTTATGGGCCACAAGTGTACAAAAACCAGACCATAAATGAGAGTGGTGGGTCAAAGAGAGGGAAAGGGGTGTTATTTATGATAGTGTGATTTTCAGAACTGCTTGTTATTTCACTACTGTCTAACTCCAGATCAAAAATGTTCCTTTTCTCTCAGTTTGAGCCATTGGTGTAGAATATTTCTCATCTTTTCCCATCTGCTTCAGTTGGAAATGTGCACTGCATTATGATGTTTAGCTTCGACAGCGACTTGTTAGCTGTTTTGGGAACTACACTGTACGTTGTGTATTATTTAACTGTGATCACAACATTTGCAGACACATCAACTAGATTTAGTCTGAACTGATTAATGTAGCATTTATTTCCACCTCAACATTTCAATCAATCCGTCAATCAGACTTTATTTATATGACGCCAAATCACAATGTTATCTGAAGACATTTTACAAAACAGAAGGTCAATGCCATACTAATTTCATGTTAGTATATATTTATGTGTGTGTGTTTGTTGATATTTTCTTTGTTTCAAAGTATTTAGTTATTTTTGAATTTTATTACAAAACCAGTATGAATCCACAATGAACAAAGCATTTTACTTTAATGTTGTATTGTAGTTATTGCCCAAAACGTCACCACAGTAAGTGAGTTATAGAAGAACCAGTGAACACTACAGAATGCAGGAGTCTACAGATGAACAGGAGAAAAGACAGCACAAAACTGTAAAGCTCCTCCTATTTCTGTTGCCCCGGTTGAGACATACATTTCTTTTTCTATGAGGGTTTTTGGCAGTAAAAGCTCATGTTTAAAGCTGCTTTTTATCAGTGACTTACCAATCACAGTCAACAGAATCTGCAGTGTTTTTTAATGTAGAGCCAGCAGCTCAACACAATCCAGACCTCACTGAGCTGCTCTGTTTTTAAGACCCAGTAACACGGGACACTGGTTTCTTTACAAAAATGCTGTATGTCTCTGTGTGCATGTGCAGCTTTTCATGAATTTTTGAAATGGTGTGCCCTTGTATAAAACTACCCCAATGTATAACGGGCAGAATCACACATAAAATGCACACCCACCCACACACACATACTTTGTATCATGTCCTGCTCTCTTTGAAGTGAACAAGTGGATTAATCAATTTATGTTAATTTACCTTGAGTGAGGGATTAGTATGCTTTTCATTGCACATTAGTCATTACACGAGAAAGAGGACATAATGATCAACTACTGTTTAATGCCCTGTCATTTGGTATTTAATTGTCTCCTGTGGGACTAATTTCAATTAACATTACAGCACATATAATAGATTTTAGGGTCAACTCTACTTCATCTTCGTCTCTTTCTCTCTTTGCTTCTATTTGTGTCCTCAGGTCCTGCTGTGCAGCGTCAAGTCCAGAATGGACCGACTTCAGATGAGATTGAAGCTCAGAGAGCGAGGTAAAGCCCTTAAACTTTAAACTTGACATTGTTTTATTATGAAGAACTGAGAACTGAGGGTGATGGGACACTGATATAGGATGATTACTTTTATTCGGTGTATTTTACAGTGCTTAGAGGTTTTACCATGCCTAAGTCTATGTTCGCACATAGGCAGGGGTCTTTAAATAGAACAGCTTTCCTCCTCCATTTTTGAAAAAATGTACCTGGTCACATAAAATTAAAAAATGGACAAAAAAGCACTCTTAGATGTGTATTACCTTGTAACTATGTGTTATACATACATATTATACACCCTTTTGCTATTTCTTTTCAAACTTTTTTTTACTTATATATCTATTTCTACCTCCATGTGTGACTGGTGTTGTAGTTTGAAATGTACTGATGTTAAATGGTAATAGCAAACTTGTTGAGCATTTATTTGTTTCTATTTAATTTTGGGACATAGCTGATAGTCTTGATCATATCGTGTTTGGTGTACTGCTGTTGTTTTCAACAACCATTACAGCCACAGCCAAAACACAGAGCAAACAGCCATGGGTCACCAGTCAACATGGTCAATTAAGAATCAAGAACATCAGGTTTCACCCTAAAAGTCTTCAGTATTTGTATGAAGTGTTTTTAATTATGAAGAACTGAGAACTGAGGGTGATGGGACACTGATATAGGATGATTACTTTAACTGTAAACAATCCAGGTATCAACAATCTAAAACAGCAAAGGTTTTTGTAACATGTGCCGCAACAAATGTAAACAACAGTGAGATTGTTGCATAAAGTGACATCACCTGTGGAAACGTTGGCATGGTGTGATATATCATTAAAATGAACCACTTAATAACATGACGGTAAATCTAAAAAATGGACAAAAGGCTTGAAGTGACTGCTGCACTTTCTTGTACAACAACAACTTTGCCAGCTCAGCGTCTGACTTGTAGCCTGTCCAACATTTCTGTATCTAATATAGCTTGTGTCTTGGTCATTTTTCTTTTTACTGTCCTAAGCTGCATTCATCACCACCCTCTGTCTTGTTTAAGCCTTAGCCATTGTGGAACACAGTGCAGAGATGGAAAAATTATCTCACCTCTTAGTTTATTAGTGTCTGATAGCTGAATGTGAACTTGAGCCAAACTTACATAATGCTATATTCAGACAACTTGGGTGCTCTGAAGGAGTGGAATAGACAACATTCTGCATGTTGAAAATCCTACCATAAGATTGACTTTGAAATTCATTTTTTAAGATGATAAAATATTTATAATTGTTTTAAGTCAGTGGAAACCGAAAGAAACAACTATGGCACAAATCTCTCCTCTAAAAACAAAAAAGCTGTGATAACAAAGGCAGAAAAATGTTTTCATCTATGGCTCAAAAGCAGATTCTGGCTGAGAGAGGAAGTGCAACCAAAAAAACAGAAACACAATGTTACTACAAAGAGGCTGGGATAGTGAGACAGATAAAAGATCTGCGTCTATTTTTAGATCCTCCCAGCAGTGATGAAGCATTAACCAGCTGCCTTCAAAATGCTGACCGGTTCACTGCTTGTTTTTTATTCTGACATTTTAAGGACATTTATAAAATGATGTCCAGAACAGCAGCTGAACTCTGAGTGACCTTGGACAAAAAAGAGAATATTTGATAGGATTATTGTCAGAAGCGCAGTCCCATGTGTGTGACAACCTGCTGCACAATGAATAAAAATATGAACCACGGAAACTGAGATAAGCAGACGGCTGACCCCTGCAACTTTTACTCCTTTTTCTCTTTCATCCCTCTTGTCTTTTAATACCCTCTGCCTCCCTCGCAGGAACAACCCCAGTGAGTACAGCTAGAGAAAGCTTAATGTGATAGACCACAAAATTGGAAAGTGGAAGAATTAATTATCCAAAATAAATGGATAACAGTTCAAAATGCTGCTCCAGGTGACTTTTACTACTTACTCTTACTGACTCGTCCAAGACAGACACAACAAGGTCTTTGTAGCCGTTTTTAAACCTTTTTCCATTGGTTCAGCCAACTGCCAGAGATTAAGAGAACAAATATGACGGGAGTTAGGGCTCGATCTGATCTAATGTCTACTAAACTGTACCTCCTGCACAAAGGATTATGGCTGTGATTGCACTGGGAGATTGTGTGCTTATCTGAGTAGATCTGTTTGTTTGACTTTGAGTGTGTGTGTGTGTGCGAGTCAGCGGATGCAAATTAATTTGTCTGAGCTCTCCCTCCAGTGGTTGCAGCGGGGCATGTTTGTGCGAGCATGTGCTGTCACATCAGGGAGCTTTTGCTGCCTCAGCATTTCTGCTCTCTAACACACAGCTGGAAAACTCCACTTCCTCTCAAGAACCTTGCTCCCTTTTCTCTCCGGTCTCCTGAGTCGTGACACACATATGCTTCTTGCATCAAAGGAGGAGATGTGGGGTGAGATGAGGGAGAGGGTTTGATGGGGTGGAGGAAGTTGTAAGGTTCAGCTCAGATCAGACGAGCAGGAAGGGGAGCGATATAAGTTTAGACAGAGGAGAAGAGAGTTGTTTAAAGAGGAAATAAGGCTGCTCTGATTTGTGTAGTTTTAGGTTGAAATATCTGCTTTTGAAGTGTCTTTTCTCACTTCATTATAAAGATAGAACAGTGAATGGACTTGGATATCAGTGAGAGAGAGTATGGAATGACAAGCAGCAAAGGAGCCACAGTCTGGATTTAAACCCCAGCAGCCCACTTTGAGGATATCAGCCTTTTGTAGAGTGAACAAGGCAGACATAACCATGAGGCCAGTGGTTCCAAAGTGAGGTTCTGTCCCCCTTCATGGTCGTTTGATACTGAGGGTGGTTGTGCAAGATGTCCTTCAGAAAAACACAAAAAACTAATTCCAAATGATAAAATCAATCCATGATCGCACTATTGAATATTGGCTGTAAATTTGACATGAAGTGGTGGCACACCAGGTAGTGCATGTGCCTCGCTGTAGGAGGGCTGCTGGTTCAATCCCCATGTCGGTCAGGGCCTTTCTCTGTGGTGTTTGAATGCTCACCCTGTGCATGTATAGGTTCTCTCCTAAGGACAAGGCAGAACCTCTTGTTACCTCTGCCAGGAGGTTATGTTTTCGGGAGAGTTGGTTTGTCTGTCTGTTGGACAAAATAACTCAAAAAGTTATGGATGGATTTGGATGAAATTTTCAAGAAATGTTCAGCATGGGAAAAGGAAGAACTGATTCAATTTTGGTGTTGATCCGGATCACCGTCTGGATCCGCCATGATGAAAAATGCAATTTTCGTGAATAACTACTGAACTAAAATAGATATCATTAGAAACCAATTGCTAATGGTATGTTTTCATGGTCAAGGAATCTAAATATTTACATGAAATAAAGATAGGACTAATATTTATGGTAAAAATCACAATATGGGAGAGGACTGTGGTGCTGGCAGAGGTCTGCGCTCTCCGAGTGCTTTTCTATTTTCTTTGGCATTTAATTTATGTGCATTTCTGGTTAGAGTTTCTAAAGAAAAGTTTAACCCTCAGTCTTTAAAATGATCAAATGTCAAAGTTACAGTATATCTTTGCCCTATTAGCATTATATTAGCTCTGCAGCACTACTGAAGTCTCATTTTACTCACACCAACTCTTTGGCATTGTTGTCAGACATTAGTGATGTCTGTCAGCTGTTCAGTGATGCTGCTTTATACAATGTATGTTTAGATTTATAGATTTATTTCATGCTTTATGAAGTCATATTTCCATACAAATGGACTTTTAACATACTCTGTTATTTTATATCAACTGTACCCAGCTATGTACTTTATAAACTTTTTACCTGCCCATGGACTACAGATGCTAATTAGCTGTTAGATAACTTTGGTATAGGTCCATTTAATTGTGGGCTGTCTCTGTAAAAAAAAATAAAGCATGAAATAGATTAATTAATTATCAAAATATCAATACAGAGCAAATCAGTCATGCTTATATTAATCTTGTTTTACTCTGAAGGTCATATAGAGGCATCAGCATCATTTTAGTCTCTTTGGGTGGCTGAAAGCTTCTCACAAGAGTAAGGGATTTTGTGGAGGAGTAGATGAATCTTAAAGTTTTACCCAGAAAATTTGATATATCAATCTCTTTAAATTTGGACTACATAAATGTTTTATTTTGGATGGGTATTGATTTTATTGGTACCAAATGCCAATAATGATTACGCTTATCAGTTCGACTCTCTTTATCAATTCCTGATGAAATATCAGGGTGGGCAAAAGTTGGCCTGTATAGGTTTTTATTGGCAACAATGTCAAACACATGACTTCTGAAACTCAGTGCTGTGCTGCACAGATTAATGCTCCTGCAAGTTGCTGGTCTTTCTGAAGTTGTTCAGTCAGCATCTCTTTTTTGAAACCCAAGCCATATTTGGATCACTTCTGCCCCATATCTGCCATGATTTTTGACATCTTTGTTGTCAGACTGCCTCTAATGAGAGTGTGACGTCTTTTATTTGTAAAGCATGCAGGACAAAGTGGGAGGAATTGATAAGGGATTTGAGAAGCAAAAAGGTGGATGATGGTAATTCCTTGAGCGAGTTGTTTGCAATTCCCATCTAGCATTGGTTTCTGATTTCCATCCCAATGTGTTATACACACAATAGGTTACATGACGATGAATAATACTAAGGCAGTGTCAGAAGCTGGAAGATGTTCTGTAATTAGTGTGTTTTAATTACTTTTTGCTGATTATTTTGACTATAAAGCCCATAAGTTTAAGCAGAAAATAGTAGTATTAACATAATCATAAAGACTTAAAAAGGGGAAGCATGAATTTTGGCCTTTCTTCTCATAGCACTAAAATTCTGCAGTAAAAAAAAACGACAAAACAGTTTTTCCTGAAAGCTTTTTGGGCACTTTTTACTCACAGTGTGATAAAACCTCCTGCAGTGTTTGCCTGTTTTAAAACTTTTTTGGTTTCCTGTCACTTTTCTTTAGCCTTTCTGATGTTTCATGTTTAAGGCAGGAGGACTTTTCTCTGCTGCTGCTTTGAGGTGTTTGTGTGCTCGGCTCCTGTGGGGAAATATATTGACACACTCACAGATGAGACGTGACATTTTTGGCTTAATGTGGCTGTCTGTGTTTCCTCTCTGCGTCCTGTAGGCAGATGATGGAGCAGCAGCAGCAGATGCAGGCACACATGGAGAGAGAGCGACGGTCCTCCAACTCAGGTACAAACACAGACTTTTGTTTTATGATCAAGCTTTAACACAATCTGGATCTTTTGAAGGCACTCTTGTGGTTAAGTTTTACCTAGTGTAACTATTTGAGTTTGTTTATAATCAAACATTTCCCATTTTAAGAGCCCATCTCTAATCTTTAAAAATAACATATTTGATCACTTTTCAACAAGTTCACTCAGGTCACAGATGTCCCAGAACATTTTAGATTTTTTTTCCCCCTAAAAATTCATTCAAATATTGAGCTTTGGGATCCTCATAAACCCCTCTGCCCTGGCTGTTTTATTGTGAATCCACATGTGCTGTGTCAGACCACAACCCTCTAGGGTAGTAGTTGTGGCTTTTTATTTCCAGTACTGTGCTCTGATGTTTACTTTTGCTGTGAATATACACCTAGATACACCTTCCATTGTAGCGGGCTGGCAGCTGAACAGATACTTTGCTCAGAGTTTCCTCCTCATTGGAAGGTAGCAGATCGAGAAAAATATATAAATGAATAAGAGTCTGTTTAAGCACACTGAGTAATAACTAATATGACAGTTTACCATCACATACTCCACACCTGTGTCAATTTGAGTTTTACACAATTTATGTGACATTATATGGTCCAGATAGTGTGACAGTTGTTATAAAATACAACTGTGAAAAATCACCCATTGTGCAGATTAAAAAAAAAGTTAGAAAGGTGGCAGCTGAAGCCAGATTTCGTGATGTCTTCAACCTCAACTTAAACTTTATTATTATCCAGTGGGAAAATAGTTATTCAGCAGCAGATATCAGTACACCAGCACGTGCTTCTAAGAGCTCTGAAGGCCTGAAATGAAACCTTCTCAAGTCGTAGGATCCTGTAAACCTTGTCCTTGCTGTTTGTGTTTTCACAAATAGGAAAAAATGTCTGTTATTCTGTAAATGTCCTATTCCACAATTTTACTCTTGTAAAGCTGCGTGTCGTTTTGTGGCATTAGGATACATTTTATCGTGTGGCTGTTGGAAATACTCAGCCTTAGTTTGCAAAGAGGACATTTCATGGAAGTTTTTTCCCTTAAGAAAATGTTGAGTTTTTTTCCTTATCTGCTTCCATTTTAGAGACTTGATTTTTGAAGGTTAGATTTCTCAAGGCCAGGCTTTTTTGCTTCTCTAAATTTCTTGATTATTTACAGTCAGAGACCCTTGTATCAAAGGAAAAAAATCTAAGTATGTAATTTTCTTATTTTATGATATTTTAACATTTGTTTTATGTAAGGAGTGTCTCTGAAATCCACTTTTATAACTGACAGATGAGTCACTCCTTCCCTGCAGGTTCTCCTTTTCAAGGCCATCCTGCTGTGCTCTCCGTGGCGCCCCCTGTAGTTCCCCCACCTATGAACATGGGTGGTCCTCCTCCCCCTCCACCCCCACCAGGACCTCCTCCAATGGCGCCCCAGCCTCCTCTCCCACCTCCGCTCCCCCTCGGTGGATGGGGTCATGGGGACGAGCCTCCAGCAGCGACAGGTCTCGCCGCTATGATCGCAGGAGCCAAACTACGGCGTGTTCAAAGAGTGAGACCCTTGTCATGTTATGATCATTTTTCCTTCAGGCAAACTGAAAATGAAGAATATCATCTCTCCAGTATCATGACACTCTTGATAAGTTTATTATTGTTGTACGTCTGACTCTGGGTGTCATTCCTCTCCTCTCTTGTAGCCTGAGGACAACTCCTCAAGCGCCAAAAATGATGCCAACAGGACAAGTGGAGGCAGTGGAGGACTGATGGAGGAGATGAACGCTCTGCTGGCACGAAGGTCAGAGCGATGAGTCCAGAAAACCACAGAGCTGTTTTTACATTCATATCCTGTAACCACATTAGACATTAGCTGTCATAATATCCTTAAATCAATGTGTGGTTGAGCGTTAACATTTTAATCACACTAAATGAAAATATTGACAGTCATTGTTCTTACTCAAGGCTTCTTCTTTTCCCCAGAAGGAAAGCAGCTTCAGAGAAGCCTGACGACAGCCAAAATGTGAGTCAGTGACTTGTTGTTTATGATCTTGTAGCAAGTTACATTCGGTTTGACTATTGACACAATGATGATGTTTATGAAAATAACATAAATGTGGAAATGTTTATCATTTTGCTAAAAGATAGCCTTATTTACTGGAATGGTGCATAAGAAAACACAGAAACAAAAAACACCTGCCCATTTGTCTTGTGTATTTTTCCCTTTACCTTTGTTTAAAAGCACTGAGATCATCATGCATTACATTTACAACTGTAAGTGTCAATAAAAATCAACATGATGTCAGTCTCAGAAACATAGTTTTCATGAGGCCAGTTTTGGTTCTGATGGATGGATCTAACCAAGTTCTTGCGAAACAGTGTTTTTGATAAAGTTTGAAGGATGAGATCATGTTGACAACCTCTTTTCTGTTTCCTCAGGATGACCCAAATTCTCCCTCACCCAGCACTCGGAGTGGACAGAACGCCACAGGTGAGGACAGCCAGAGCAGTGAGCTGTGTTATTACATAACATGATGAATTATGAGAAATCATGACCCAAAGTGCAGCCAATTTTTAATGTTGCAGATCGAGCTTAGATAGAACAAACACTTTCATTTATGTATATATATATATATATATATATATATATATATATATATATATATATATATATATATATATATATATATATGTATATATATATATCTGTGTGTGTCTGTGTGTCTGTATGAACAATAACAACCATGACTGTAGTAACAGAGCAACAACTATATCATTGTCTCCTCCTCTGTCAGTTTTTCTGACTGTGTATCAGTTCTATATATCAGATCTCTTGTCTGAAAATCTTTCTTGTTTTCCTTCTATGAAATCTTTGTTTTGTAGACGGAGCAAAGAAGCCGTGGGACAGAGCTAACTCTGCAGACAGAGCGATGGCTGCAAGGTGAGTGCTGGAACAACACAGCTTATTGGCTGTAAGAGTGGAACAGAAAACAGCAGTCAATCTAACAGAGAGTGATTGTTTTTGTGTGCAGGGTACGAGCCGCGGGCGGTGGCAGTGACACAGACTCGTTAGACCTCGACAGAATGAAACAGGTAGAGAAAACACACTGAGACAACCACAAGAGAAATGTCCTTCAAGCTTGATCTGTATGAGCGCAAGGATTTTTACAGTAAACAATGAATCATGTGCAGTATTAAGGTCTCTGCTGATAGTTGTTTGTCTGTCATCAGGAAATCTTGGAGGAAGTCTTTCGTGAATTGCACAAAGTGAAGGATGAAATCATCGATGGTAAGATTTTTTATTTCATTCCTTTACTCCCAACAGGAGTGATCAGTCAACATTTGTGAGCACAGTCCCTCTACTAATTCATGCTGATGATGAATATTTAATTGAAAATCTAACCAGAGGGATCATGGAGACAGGGCTGTTATGCAGAGTTGTAACCACTAGATGGCAGCAGAGGCCCAGAAAATTAACATGAAGCCTACAGTACTGCATCATTGTCATGGTAACAGTCAAGAAGACTCTGGATTTAAACAAATAAACTAATGCATTATGTATCACTGCACAACAATTAAAACAGCATGAACTTGAGGATAATATGAAGTTTAATTTCTACAATTTTTGATTCTCTTTCAAATTTTCAACAACACTAAGAAATAAGCTTAATAACCTAGAGCCATTTCATTTCATCCATTCAATCATTATCCATTTTGGGGTTGAGGGGGACTGGAGCCTATCCCAGCCAACACTGGGAAAGAAGCAGGGTACACCCTGGACCAGTCTAGCTGATTGCAGGGCTACATAGAGAGGCAGGCAACCATTCATATGCAGTCTCACACCTAAGGGCAGTTCAGAGTCACTTATTTACCTAATAAGCAAGTTTTTGGTCTGTGGGAGGATGCCGGGGTGCCCTGAGGGAAACCAAACATGCACAGATAGCACCTGCATCTCCACTCAGAAACTCAACCAGAAACATGCATTTCTCAAACAAGACACAATTATGTGTGCAGGGAACCAACCAGAGGTAAAACGCAAAGGCAGCAGAGACCAACATTTTCAGTAATGATCTAGCCTGCACATAGTTAATACTCCCATTATAAATCACAGACAAACATGTTTGTATATATTTTTCCTTTCAATACTTTAATCTAACACACATTTGAAATAAAAATAGTCTCAGAGTAAAATGTAACAAATACACAACAACATTTTTGTTGTGTATTTGGTGTGGGTTTTTCTTGTTATTTCATGATATCTTAGTTTTACAGAAATGTTCTTCTTATTAATATTTTGATATTACTGTATGATAGACCCTGCTCACCTACACATACACATGCCAGTCCTCATAAAGCTCATACATTGTGTTTTCTCTGTTGCTCTGATTGTCATTGTTATTATGTGTTTGCTCTTAATAAATACTTAAGCATTCTCATCTCATCTGTGAAGTTTATTTTTAACCTTGTGTTTCTTTAGCTTTGTGATATCTTATGATTATGTAATTGAAGGCTTCAAATAAATCCTGATCTTTTTGTCTCTTCCCACATTTTGTATTATTTATATTATTTTGAATCAGTGTTTCTGTGTATCTTAATTTGCAATAGAAGTCATGAAACATGAACCAAATATAAATAACAGTTTTATCGCTAAAGCCCATTTTTACCACCAGTTTTTTTTATAAGACCATAACAGTTTTTATTAAAAGACAGATTTTCCTCCAGCAGAAAACACACGTGCTTGCACATTTGGGGACATTTTATTACCCTTCATTAGTGTCAGAATCAGAATGCCATCTATAACCTCTGACTTATTCGTTGAGAAGGATTGTATTTTGGTTTTGTTTGCATAGGATACAAGTCTTAATCTGCAGAGATCCCTCTGGGATCAGGGCTGATTTTCCTGTTTCCATCCTTTCCATGTGGAAAGTTGTTTGACTGACTTCACATCACGTTTCTGCCTCTGGTGTCAGGACCAGCAGCAGGTTGCCAGTTAGGATAAAAAGGTAGTGAATATTGTACTTTTTCCTGTGTAATGAATATAACTTTGTGTTTTGTTTCTCTCCATTGTCTGCAGCCATTAGACATGAACTCAGTCGAGTCAGCACGACATAATCTTCAGAGCTGCTCCCTACATAAACCACCTTTTGGAGAAACTATTGCCCCTGCAGCAGCTGCTGTGGCCCTGAGGAGGAGGAGGAGAAATCTGGACCAGAGGCCCAAACTGTGACATCCACTCATTCTGTCCAGCTGCGGTGTTGAAGCAACGCAGAGATGTTGCTGTAACACCTCAGACGTGTTTGTGTAACGTTTGGTTTGTCTGTTTGGAGAGAAGGACGGGGCTCACTCTCGCACTGATTCCTCCGATTTCTAAACATTTTCTGTATGTTTGTTCGCCCACTTCGCCCCTCTGTCCTTGGCCTGAAGGAAAACGGATAAAATTCACAGGATTTTTATTTGTTTTGCTTTTTCACATCTGTTTTTTGTTGTTACTATCATTGTCATTATTATCACTCTCATTGTTATGATTGTCAATGTATTGTTGATATGAGTAGTAGTAGCGTAGTGAGTGCAATGGTAACAATGAGGGAATGATAATGAGAACATGATAGTAATGGTAATGTTGATTATTATTATTGCACATCATTTTATGTCAGCCTTTTGTATTTTTTATTGGTTCTTTTCATTTGTTTTGGTTAAGACACATTCACACATATACCCAAAGTTTCAGTTTCTTATAACCTCAACAGGATTTTTAAAAAAAGGTTTTTTATCCTTTTTCACTGACACGGCTATGTGGCAGAAAAAAAAGCCCTTACCTTAAACTAAAGGGTGTAAACTTTGGATTTTGCAATCTTATAAACAAAAAAGAGTAATAATACACCAGAGTATTTGTGATCATGTTGTTAATAAAATGTTTATTGGCTGCAAGGATATGGTGAAGTATTGTTCATTTTATTCTCTCCTTTTATGACCAAGTGCTTCCTGGTTTGACAACAAATACAAAAAAGAAACACACCAAGTTTAGAATGAGTTCAAATAAAACTGTGAACAATGTCTTGGATAAACCAGGCTGTCTCTTTCCTTTTGTGCCTGTTTGGATGTTGTTTTGACGCCCGTCTGCTCCTATTTTTCTGGATTTCGTTTTAATCATCATATTCTTCCGAACATAAAAACCCTGTGCTTATGGAAAATGTGCCAGAGCTGACAGATGGTGCATCACAAAGTTTGAAACATCTGAGCAGCTTCTGTGAAACCTTATTGTATAATTAAATTATTGCAAACAATGTTGGAAACTATAGAAGTTTCTTCCAAAATAACACAAGCTGAAGAGATTTAAAGGTAAACCTAATTTATGGGTCACTGTTTTCTGTGTTGCAGCAAGGCTAAAAACAGGGAGGGAAATGATAAAACAACCATTATGTTCATTTAGTAGTTAACAGTCTGTATCTGGGGATCTGTTGCCAGTTAGGGGGTTAAATTTCAGTAACTATATCCATATCTGAATATTTAAGGTGCCAACCTAAAACAGTTTAATGGCTGTGTCCGTTCAATGCTTGCAAGCAAGCAAGAAACAATCAAGTAAGAACTACCATATGATGGTTTTATGATGGAAATACATACAGAGATTTTATTTTCTTCCAGACACCTTTAGTTTGTTGTTGCATTAATATAAAGATAAACCTGTACTCTGTGGTTATGTTTCATTAGTTGTGTGAAACATGAGCAGTATAATAGTATAAAAAAATATCTGGTTGACTCTTCACAATCTTTTTCTACTGGACACAGAAAGGTGTGCCCAAAAAGCTCAGTGGACTGCCTTAAATCAGTCCAAACATAGTACTTTTACTTACCCTCATACAGTGTTTCTTTCATATATGTTATGTTGTTTTAAAGAAACAGCACTTTTAGCTTGAGCAAAAAAATACTCTTTCAGTCTCTCTCTTGATGTCTCTCCCCACTCAGTCTCAAAAAAGCAAAATGTTACCATTTCCATGGTGTAAAATATTCAGAACAATACCCACCCACATTCTATGAGTAATTGAAAAAGGTTTTCCAAAAGTCTTAAAATGAAACACTTCATAAAACAAAGTGTCCTCCATCAGTAAATGATGTCACAGCAGGTTTTTGTCAGATTGTCCTCTGCAAATCCTCTGCTGTGAGAGCAGTGACAGCGCTGTGGATACAGGTGCTGTTTCCTAGTAAGCTTGATCCCCCAAAGAGACAGAGCAGCCACGCTGTTTTACTTTAATTGGCCACCCATCTGTGTCTACAGTCAGCTATGTTTGAGTCATCTGAATGATATTCCAATAATAGATGAGAAACTGGGGTGGGCAATTTTCTTCCAGTTAAAAAAACCCACCAAGACTCGCCTAGGAGAAACAACACAAGGTAACACTTAGTACTGATGATTTATGAATGAGCAGTGCTTATTAATGAAGCATTTAAAAGATGGAATAAGCTGCTTAACATTAATAAGTCTGTATGTGTGAATCAGTAAACATAGTCAAAGCATTTATTATCACTTATGAGACATTTATAGACCATCATTAGAAATTTGATAACATTAGGAATCTGCCATTCTTTAGTGCAAAAGCAACACTGAGAATTAAAATAATAAGATAAACATTAAGTAGGTAAAATAAAAAGTTTAGCTTTAGCTTGCATGTAAGCTTTTACAAGAGACTTATTAACATATCCCTTATAAACCTTTATAAGTTATTGATTTTCTATAACAGAGCTCAGAAAGAGTCAGTTATGGTATAAAACACTTTCCAGAATTGTATTTTCAACTTCATAGCAGCACCTTTTAATAATAGTAAAATGTTCACCTACTGCTCAAAGGTAGAAAAAGAAGGTTCAACATATGTCTAATGAGAAATTATAAATTAATTTATTAGATATCAATCCTTTAAAAGTAATTAGATTTCATTACATTTTCTGAAGTTCATAATTTATTACAAATATGTATGGAATTTATAAACATAGGCAATGATCCTATAATATGAGCCTTGAAGTTAAAAATCATGATTACTGTGTTAGTAATGCTTTTATTGACATATTTATATTAATGTGCCTCTTCTTAGGTCCTAAGGTCATTTACTATTAATAACCAATTATTACAAGGTGCCTTATATGAAATTACTGAAGAGCTAAAAATAAAAATATTTCCTTTTTGTCAGAATTAAACTTGTAAACATGAGATGACTAACTGACATAAAAAAGGTCTAAAGGTCTCAAGTTGAGTTGATTTTCAAGCCCAGTCTTTGCAGCTGATCAAATTAAATCCTGTGCTTGTCCAGTTAAAACACAGTTTTTCTTTTGATCTGCATGCAGATACTCCATTTTGTTACAGTTTGCTCTCGTTTCATTGTATTTTTAAAACAATCTGTACAAAAGGTGAGGTCAAAAATAGATACACTCTGTGTTCTTCATTGCGGGGTCATGACCCCCCAGGAGGTCTCCGAAGCAGGGGGGGAGAAGGGGTCGCAGATAGTGGGAAGGAGAAAGACTTTGGACAATGGAACAAAAATAGTATTTAACAGATACATTATTGACCATTTAAATGGTATCAATCACTGCTTATTGGAATGTGCCTTCTGAGTTTCATTAGAAACACAATAGGTCCACACTACAAAACACAGTCACTGGTTCTCAAATGGTGGGCATGCCATTCTGGTGGGCCTATGTACAATAATGTATAGTCCCAAAGAGGAAATTTGTGGTCACAGCTTACTCACTTGGTACATGGACATAAATCCCTGGTAAAAGTTTGAGTTTGAACAATCATGAGTTACTAACAACTCGTGTTTACATCTTTAACTCTGTACTTTAGATTTTGCTGTTGTTTTGGTGGATTAATTGGAAAAATTGTACTCTAAATAGACAACATGTAAAGGGAGATTAAGACTAAATGGAATGTAAATGTCCTGATTTGGGGGGAAATAAAGGGCCAATAAGGTTTTCTGGGCTTAAACTCAATGGAAAATATCAACAAATACATTTTCGATGATATTTATAGATTTGTGTTAATTTAAAAAAACAAAACAAAAGGAAATAGTAGCTGGCTGTGAATGAGTGTAGCTACTTGGCTGTCAGCAGGTGCATGAGGAATGCCACATAACCATGTACAAACTGTCAAGACACAGAACTAACAGAGACAAGGATTATGATGTGCCATTGGATTAGATCAGGCTTGATTCACTGACACTAAACATATATGGGTAATAAGTCTTCTAAAATTATTGTTGTCTTAAAATAACATTTGAACACAGAACTCAGTACAGAGTTTGAACATAACAGACATTGAATTTCATCATATAGTTTGTTTTATTATGGTCGATAAAATCAAAGAGGCTATGTGATTGGCAGTTGCCTCTGTTACAAGTTCTCTGCAAGTTAAAGCCCCGGTTTAAATATATTAATCAGCTGTCGACTTTACTGAGCCTAAAATTGTATTTTTTTCTGATCTCCGAAGCAAATGTTGTTTCTGAATACTGCGATAAATCCCTGTACCCTGGGGAACCCCTCGGTACAACCAGTACCACCAGCACCACTGGTATCGCAGGCTTTACTGAAGTCTCGCGATATTTGGGCAGCGGAGAGCATAGTGGCGACGAGAAGTGGCGTGGGACGGAGCGAAGAGAGTTGTTATCGAAGAAGAGGGAGCGGAGACAGCGGCGGAGCAGAGCAGGGGGTGTGTGAGTGTTTGTGAGGTCCAAAAAGGAGCACAACACGGCTTGAATGAGAGAGGCAAGCTGGCGCAATACAACATGGCATCCGGAGATACGCTGTACATTGAGACAGACGGCTCGGAGATGCCGGCCGAGATCGTGGAGCTCCACGAGATAGAGGTGGAAACGATCCCGGTGGAGACTATCGAGACCACGGTTGTCGGCGGGGATGACGACGACGACGGGCAGCCCATGATCGCGCTTCAGCCGCTGGTTACAGACGACCCCAGCTCGATCCACCACCATCACCACCACCACCATCAGGAGGTGATCCTGGTCCAGACCCGGGAGGAGGTTGTCGGCGGAGATGACTCGGACCTGCACACGGACGGGGGCAGCGGGTTCGAGGACCAGATCCTCATCCCGGTACCGGCTCCCGGTGTGGAGGACGAATACATCGAACAGACTCTAGTGACTGTGGCCGGGAAGAGCTCGGTGGGTCGGATGAAACGGGGAGGCGGCACTGGGGGAAAGAAAGCGGGCAAAAAGAGCTATTTAACCGGCGCGGAGGCTGGTGGACGAAAATGGGAACAGAAGCAGGTGCAAATAAAGACACTGGAGGGGGAATTTTCTGTTACAATGTGGGCATCGGGTGAGTATCGTTAGCTCTGCCGTTTCTGTTGTTAGCCGTGTGCATGAGGCCTCGTTGCCAGGGCGTTGTCCTGCTGCACCAGACTAGTTCCTGGAATGGCCTGTTTCAGCGTTGCCTAAAGCAGCAGATAATGCAAGATTTCGATGCGAAACCCTTCTGTGTGATAGAGAAATGTTTTTGTTTTGAAGGGAGGCCATGTTTTAGGTGTTGCTGGGCGCCGCCATATTCCCCGAGACTAGTAAGTATGGCGGCGGCCCCGAAAAAATGGCGATAGACGCGGCCAGGCAGAGATGGCGGCGGTGCTATAGCTGGAGACAGACAGCGGAGTCCGGAATAAGCTACAACTGCCTTGATGTGTTTTAACAGCCACTAAACGACCTTCAGTTTTATACAAAAAAGATACTTAAGGCCCGATGAGGTGTATTTTTAATGTGGTTTGCCTGTTAGGCACCAGTTTCCAGCAATTAGTCACTTAGCATTTAGCTCTGGTAGCCGCTGGGAGTAACGTAAATTCAGTGGGGTGAATTGCGCATGCGTCAGGATGCTACCTGTTTCAGTGAATTAGTGCTATGTACGGTAATAACAATGAAAATTCAGTCAATATTGGAAAATGCCTCTGCTGTTTCACTGGACAATTAAATAACAAAGAAGATGATACAGTAGCCATCCCGTGTTATTTTAAGAGCACTCCCAATAAATGTTTTGGTAGGTTTGCTCCAGTGATGCCCTGAATCGAATATCTGTCACTCTCACACATTCTATGAATATAAAAACACGCTCCACCAGATAAAGAAACATACATATGCTTGCTATTGTTGTGAAAAACAGTAACTTTCATTTGTATTGTGGTAAACTTCTTCCATTTTGGTTTCAATTAATTTGTTCCTGCTACAGACACACGTGTACGTTTTTTAAAGCCATTGGTGTCATTTGGGACAGCAGTCACACTCATTCAGCTATGCGCAATAATGGTGCTATAAAAACTGTACCTAGCAATTATGTCCCGCTTTAGTGTGTCTAATTTTTCACTTACATCTGACCTACTTATTAATATAAAATACTTATAAATTCTAAATACTCTAATCCTTTGAATGTCTGGTTTCTGTCATGATACCACCACATTTTCAGATGGAAAAAAGCGTATTTTTTCGACTACTAAATGCAAAGTGGATTTTATTTTGGATTATTACAGTCTGGGATATGTCAAGATTAGAAGAAACGCTGACCTTTAAGCATTAGTATATTCTGAAACCTATCAAAAACACTTATACCACCAAGCACAAAAAATACTAATTTCACAAGGTATTTATACATTATACACAGGTGCAATGTCCAACCTCTAAGGCTTGATGTAAAACCATTAGTCCTAGTTAAACACATTTAATATCCATGATTTAAAAAAACACTTAAAGCTCAAAATCTTCTGTTTTTGCCAAGGTGCCACAATGTTTTTAGAAAATAAAAGCAGAGCACTGAATCTTCAGCATATTACATGCCATGTGATATCTGTATGTTGAATTATTATTGCCTGGAATATGTCAGTAATTAGCAGCAATGTTAATTTATATGAATTAGCTGTGATGTTTAAATGATGCTCAGTTAGTACTAAAGGGCCAAAAGTGACCCTATTAGCTGAATGTACAGCAAAAGTCTAGGCTCACTGGAGGTGAAGATGGCTTTTTTAATCTTGTATTGTCAGATTTTGGTGTATCAGTGCATACAGTTTCCTCTCACTTACTAACAGGAATGACACAAGGTGTGGTCTTCTGCTGCAGGAGCCCATCTGCTTGTGTATGTTTTGTCTTTGGAAATTGTCTTCATCATACTTTAGTTTTAATGAGTAGTTACTTGAGTTACTGTTGCCTATCTTGAACCACTCTTGCCCATGAATTGTCTTCTGACCTCTGGCATTAACATGGCCATTTTGCTCAGATAATTCACTGGATATTTCTCTTTTCAAACCCATTCTCTAAACACTAGCAATGGTTGTGCATTAAAATCCCAGTAGATCAGCAGTTTCTGAAATACTCTGTATGTCTGATACTTACAACCAAAGTCACTTAGATCATTTTTCCTCTTTATTCTGATGTTTCAACTTCAGCAGGTCGTCTTGACCATGTCTGTGTGCTTATATGCATTGAGTTGCTGCCGTATGATTAGCTGATTTGTTATTGACATTAACAAGTGTTTAGTTTTCCATTTCTACCTGATAAAGTTGCTGTTTAGTCTATATTAACATTAGAATTAGAAGAGAATATTAAGAGTGGCTTTAAATAAACTGACTTGCCTGCCTGCCACTGTGGCATGCTGGGTCTTATCTTAAAGGTAATAAATGGGCAGTGTCATATTTTGTAGTCAGCTAGGCTTATTGAACATCACATCCTTTATAGGCATTATTTAAAGGCTAAATACCCCCAAACCGTCTATTTGGGGAGAACTATAAAAACAATAGCATGCACTTTTTCAAACTCATGAACAGATAAATGTTAATGATTGGTGGGTTAGAGTCTCCATCTTAGCCATTTCCACAAATGCTTGTCAAAGCACAACTAAACCTTGAGAGCAATGATATACATATTTTTTTGTTTCAAAGTAAATAAACCTATTTAAGGATGGTTGACAAATCTCAAGTTCAGACATTAATTTAAATGACATATTTATTTATGCTAGATTTAAGCATGTACAGTGGAAAACGTGACAAATAGATTTTGTTTATTGATTTAGGAAGAGCTGCAAATAACGGTGATTACAAAGTAGGAGCACACAGTCGCTCCATTGACAGTGACTCACAACCATGTTCTGCATCTTATACAAGACACCATTGTAAACACACCTTTAACAGGTAGATCTGTTGCCATGGAGATGCACATTATTGCCTCACTGTAGCACATGTCCAAATGTCAGCATCGTACACTTCATCTAACACAAATAGGTAGAGCTCTGGTATTTAAACATGCAGAGGAAAAGTTGTAGTGGAAATGTAGAAAGTCTCAAGTTATGCTGATCAAGCCTTCCAAAGTATTTTTTGTTTAATATACTGACATATATTTTTCAAGTGTCTTGACACTGAGCAGATTCACATTAGGATCATAACACCCGCGTTCGGCTGATGCCTGCTGAAAACACCCTTCCTTGATGCTAGGTAACCTTAAATATTCAAGACAAGAAATGTGAATTTTGACGTACTGGCTTAATGTCTTGGTAATAAAAATGGTTTTACTGTAGATAAGTAATAATGTGTCCCAAATTAAAACATTACTCAAACAAATAACCCAAGTATAACATTGCTCCAGCGATGGAAAAAGAGCCACACTCCAGACAAATATCTTTGTACTCAATTTCAAATTGACGAAAGAAGTCATTTCAAGGAATTCAAAAAGATGCACTGGTGGTTCTCAAAATGTCCCATCATACCTAAATTTATCCTTTAAGATGGTTTCATACATTTTTTCTTTTTATGTCTTTTGTACATTCTATCTGTACGTATGGTCAGTCAGTATATTTTTACTGTGAATATTAGCAGATAGCAATATTATCCATGTTCAGTATTTCATATTCATTCCTTTTTTTATGTAACCATTCTCTTATATCTAGATAGATCACTGTATCTCTCTGATATTGTCTTTTTTCAGCTTTGTAGAAACTTATTTTGTAGCTTATTTCGGTTTTTACCTATGAAGAAATTCTCATTTAAGAACTCATCAAACTGGAAGATTTTTCATTCGTGTGCAGTCCTATTTAACTAATGTTTTATTCTCCATTCTGATCGATTCAGTACCATCAGGTGTGATAAATGTTATTGTTTGACTTTGATCAAGTTGATGTTTCATTTCAACATGTTGAATTGAAAAGCTGCTGAGATATTTGTGACAAGGGTTAATGTACATAACAGTTGTATTATTTTTGTATTATTCCACTCAGTTGTGCAGCTAAATTTGACCTGCAGATGTTCTTACTCTCCCTCACACTTATGTTAGGGAAACACCAGTATGTTATCGGTTCAGTCTCTGTAATTTGTTCCTAGATGACACTAAAGACATCGACCACGAGTCAGTGGTGGAGGAGCAGATCGTCGGCGAGAACTCCCCTCCAGATTACTCAGAGTACATGACGGGGAAGAAGCTGCCCCCTGGTGGCATACCGGGGATCGACCTCTCAGACCCTAAACAGCTGGCTGAGTTTGCCAGGTGAGTGTGTGCACGCCTTGGGCTCTGCATCCTGTTACTTGAAGAGTAAACACATCTGTTTACAGAAGGCAAAACAAATTGTAGGCAACTCTAGATCATTCCTAATGACTCAGATAGTTGGAGCTCTGACATCCCACACATTGTAGAGGATTTATGAGGCTGCACAATCTGTTTGGGTTTTTTTTTTGTCTTGTAAATCAAATCTTCAACTGTGCTGCTTCCTCTCTTTAGAAGTGAAACTGTCAGAGCTTTTATTTGTGTCACATTTCAGTTTCATGTGATGCCAAACATAGAGCAGGGTTGTCTAAGAGGCTGTATTGTGCAAGATATTTTATTTAATGCAAAGAAAACAATGGGTCTCAAACAAATGAACATGTTAGTGTGTCTGTCATTGAATTGAAAAGGTAGAGATATGTGATGTCAGAAAACCAAACTAGCTGATAAACATGCATTTGTTAGTCCTGTTTGTGTGGAAGCTCTTCACAAGCACTTTATTTTGCTTATTTAAAAAGCCTACTGCTGCTATATATGCTGCTATATATTCAGCTATGTTAGTTAAAAGTGAAGAAGCTCCACCAGTAAAGAAGAACTGTTGATTGAATTTTTAAAGTTTGCCAGTAATAAACCTCAGTCCTGTCAAATGATTGACACTCATGGATTAACACTTGAAATGACTCAGAGTTTATGAAAGGTGAGTCTGTCTCTCAGACCTCAGGGGTTTCTGTTTTGTCGAGATAACACAGACACAGACTTTTTGGCTTTTTTTTTTGAGAACATGCAAAGCTCAGAGGTGAAATGTGGGGTGGAGGTGATGTACCTGCTGTTGTCCTTCATCAGCACTGATGATGCTGGTTATTAATTATCTGTAAATATCGTCATTAACTCTTGAAAAGTTGGAAGACTGTTTTCTTTAAGAGCATTCTTTGTGTCAGTAATCTTTTTCTAAAAACTCTAACAAAGTCACCCTGCTGTCCTCTGTGAACAGAATGAAGCCCAGGAAAGTGAAAGAAGACGACGCCCCCCGGACGATAGCTTGCCCGCATAAAGTGAGTTTAAAAGGTTTTTTCTGATTTGTTATTTTTGCCTCTTTGCTAAAATGTGAAATTCTGACTCCTGATTGACCTAACTCTCTGATACAGCTATGGGCATTATGAGTCCAACTGGGAAATGTATTTAATTTAATATTTTATGCATATGGCATAATATTTTGATTGGAACAGTGTCTTGATGAATTGATTTTATTCACAATAGATCTTTTTAAAATTCTGTTTAAGTTTTGATGAGTCTTTAATAAATCATCTGTATAAATCTGCTCTGATTTAAAGATGAAAATTTACTGTGAGTGTGAAGATGAGCCTCAGTACAGAGCAATGCAGTCAAAAACTCAACTATTTCATAGTTTTCAACCCTTTAACTGGCAGTCTGACAGCATGATGTCACTGTAGTTTTAGGAAAAGTATTCACAAGATGCGAGTTATTCCCTTTGTAATAATTACTGAAGGAAAAGAGGGTGGTTTGTACAATAAACTTTGGCATCTCAGAGAGAGTTAACAGTTTTGAAATCTATGCAGCATTAGTTTTCATACAGTGTGTGATATTAAAAGAATTAAATAACTTTTTTAAATGTTTGATTAATTTTCTCATCAACTTCAGTTCTGAATGTTATTACCAAATATTTATATAAAATATTTTTCGTAATTTTACCCTTTAAGTATCAGACCAATGACTTGATGTCAAATATACAGTGCTTGACAAATTTAGTTTGAGAAAGCTCTCAGAAATATGTTTTCAAGAAAAATGTTATTGCTATTTATTTTTT
This sequence comes from Scarus forsteni, assembly GCA_036419115.1. NCBI lineage: Eukaryota > Metazoa > Chordata > Actinopteri > Labriformes > Labridae > Scarus > Scarus forsteni. The sequence continues at coordinate 12,071,693 of JAZDUH010000182.1, read as the reverse complement.
TTACTGTTTTAACCAGAAGTGAGGAATATTAAACTGAGTTCATCTTGTTGCACAGACATTTGAGCTGCTCACTGGGCTTCTCTTAAGTTGTCAGGGATTAATCAAGTATAACATTTAACCACTAACTATTCAACAAAATTTTCTGTTCAGGAATGCAAGTAACTAACTTTTTAGTTTTACATCTTAATCAATACATCCTCAGTCCTCAGTTCTGTTTTCTGTTAGAATCTCTTCCTAGTGTCTTTGTGTGTGTGCGTGTAACTGAATGTGTGCTGTATGAAAATTGCGAGGGCGGGAGTCAGTTTTCATTGTATTCCATTTTATACTATTTATTTATTTCAATTTCTTTTATTTCTTCATTTCTATGTGAAGCAATTTGTGCTTCAAAGCATTTCATGAAAAGTGCTGTACACCTAAAGTTTGATTGATTAATTGAAGATATAATCATATGCTTAGCTCTTTTTCTGTTTTTTTTTGTTGATGTAAATTTGAACCAATTAAAATATCACTCTGGCAAAAAAAAACCCTCTACATCCTAGTGTATTAACCTTTATAGAGACAAAAAATGAAACCTTACATTGGGTGGTGGTCTCATACATTTGTTAAGCACCGGATAGAACAATATGTATATAGTATATTATAACAAAGCAAATGGTTTTTAAAATGATAAAGTTCTGTAGAGTTTAAAATAATTTTTCCTGATCAGGGCTGAAGCTGATTAATAGATTGAAAACCAACAAAAGCAGGGGGGAATATTGTTATGTGGGGAGTGGACTAACGTTGTTCCAAATGATTTTAAAATCTGATAATTGAGTATCACTAGAGGGTTAATTGTCTTTCATTGCTGCTTTCTTGCTGTGAGTGTAGCTGAACATTTCTCTGCAGGTTATTTAAAAGCAGATAAAGCACTTGAGTGCATTGATTTTCATGTACTTACAAAAACAATCAAGCCTTATCTGACCTTTGCATGTACGGCTAACGTGGAGGCTTTCATTGACCCTATAAGCTGTCAGCCATTAGAGTGTGAAGCTGCTAATAGAACATTATCACCTCAGGGAAAAGAGGCAGATCCATTTCTTTTTCACTTTAAACCTGGATTGAGAAGAACATAAAACTTCAGTAGGGCATTTCTTTATCTTATATACATGAGCAATAAAAAATAACAGTTTTTGTGATTCACATGAGTGTTTATCGTCCTGCTGCGGGGAGCCAGCCTTTATTTTCTGTTTGTCAACATTGTCCTGCACTTCCTTTGGTCCTCAGGGCTGCACAAAGATGTTCAGGGATAACTCAGCCATGAGGAAGCACCTCCACACCCATGGACCTCGCGTGCACGTCTGTGCAGAGTGTGGCAAGGCTTTCGTGGAGAGCTCCAAACTCAAACGTCACCAACTGGTTCACACGGGGGAGAAACCCTTCCAGGTTGGCATCCAGACGAACTTCACACTCCCACACACAAAGATACGCTCACACTATTTTTACATCTGAAGCACATAAGCCGGTGACGGTGGGAGCCAAATCAAACCAAGGAGAATGGGATCATAGTTAGTCGCTCACTTCCAGAGTTCAAATCATCACCCACCAACCACTCAAGTCAGGGAAACTTTGTGTTCAGTTGTTAATCAAAGGTCTCTCATCTCACCAACAAGAAGGCTTCGAGAAACAAGCCTGCAGATGACATTAAAAGAAAACAATGATCATCACTTAATAGCTCTGAGTTGCAAATGACAAACTTTAAATAACAGTTCATGGATTTGATGATCAGTTCTTCGCAGCTGATGATTCAGAGCTGCCTCTGAATGGTCTTCCTTTAAATACTGTTGCTGTACCAGTCGAGCTTTCTCATCATACACAAAATGGCCTTTAAAATGTTTCTTAACTAACAGCAAAAGAAATGGTCTTTGAATATCTTAACAGGTTAAATGTGTTGTGTTTTGATAGAGATGTGAAGTTATATTCTCTAATAAGACTCAGACTTAAGCTCATCCATCATCGATTTATTTTAGGGGTACATTATATCAGTTCAGTATCAGTTTTAGCAGATAATAGAGAGCTAAATATTGTTCCCTGCAGATACGGAAAAAAAAAAAAATTAACAGCCAATATAATGACCAAGTATATCTGCAGTATTTATCCCCTGTATTCGCTGAAATAGTGACATAAGGTGTAAAAGTACCATAATGCTTCATTTTATTTTCACGCAATGTCTACAATAAGACCATAATATTAACATTTTTAGAGAATGAAATGTTTTTACACATCTGTCTAACACAAATAAAATTTCACAAAGTAACAGGGAAGTTCTAGTTAGGTGAACCTCGCTACTTTTTGCAAAAAAATATTGGTTTTGATTTCAAAATGAAAAAATGTGATCATATGAAATTAGCTCAAAACTTCTACAGTCTGGTTTAAGAGACACCCTAATGTTAATGTTTGGTATCTACAATTTTTTGGTAATGTATCATCTTTTTGTTATTTAATTAAGAGCAAGAGTTACATGTTTTAGTACCTCAAAAGTGCCAGTTGGCATGTCGTAGTTATTTTCAAGTGGGTCTAAACTCCACCTCTGCTCCTGTTCGTAAGCTTGACAATTGATAAGTCCAGAAAGTTTCCTAGAAACCAGCTGCCATCACTGAGCTTTAAACCAGTTGATGATGTTACTGACACCACGTCCTCAGTTTAGTCCCGTTGTGTTGAATTAACCCATAACTCCAGCTCAGTCTGAAGTAGTGAATAACAGACATGATTTAGGTTTGACTGGGGATTGGGCACACTGTCTGACAACTGACAATAGATAATATATAACCTTGCAGAGACAGATCAATGAGCAGGGTACTAAAGTATAATCGATTCGTGAACATTTCATCAAAGAAAATATTCAAAATGAGGTATCATTTGTTCCATCCATCAGTTTTCTCATTCTCTCGGTCTGAAACAAACAGCCATTATAATCTGTTCCTACATGTATTTCTTTTGTCAAGCATGGTTAAACACTAAATTATACTGTGGCACCCTGACCATTAGTGTCCTGCAGCCTGATTTAGAGCAGTAATGTAGTTGTATTGACAGCATACATTTCTCACAGTCTTCCAGAGAAGCAGATAGGGCTTAAAATCCTCCATTGAGGAGCGTGCTTTATTGGTTATTTGGTACACCCCATGTTCAGGGGCTGCAGTCCTCGAGCCCGACCTGTGGCCCCTTTCCCTAAAACCATTCCTCCCTTCTTGGTGTTTATCCACTGTTCTTCTCCTCAAATAAAGGCATAACGACACAAGAGCCCTGGAAGAAATCTTGCTAAAAAAGAATGCTTGGCAGTGAAATCCAGAGAGCAATCTCTCCTGACCTGCTAACATTTTAATCCTTGGAAGCAGAGATGAAGAACATCCCTGCTCTCGGTCAGGGGAGGCAGAGATGGGCCAGAAGCTAGATTTCACACATTTATGATGACCATGAATCCTGACTTTACACTCCTCTCCTCCGTGTCTTTCAGTGTACCTTTGAGGGCTGTGGGAAAAGGTTTTCTCTGGACTTCAACCTGCGCACGCACGTGCGGATCCACACTGGAGACCGACCCTACGTCTGTCCCTTCGACGGCTGCAATAAGAAGTTTGCACAGTCGACCAACCTCAAGTCTCACATCCTCACACACGCCAAAGCCAAAAATAACCAATGAGGGCCCATCCACCAGCATCAACCAACCCCGCAGAGAAGGAAAGAGAGCTTCAGAGCTCTCTTTGTGAAGACAGAAAAAGAAAAGACTTTTTGATTTATATGAAAAAATCTGACAGATTAAGAGACTTTAAAAACACTGAAATTGAGCTCGTTTTCCTGCATCCCCTTTCTTCTGCTGTCACATCGGATGAGGAACACGGTGACTGTTCCCCCAAGCCCCGACCAACACAGTCCTTTTCTTTCCTTCAGTGGCACTCGGCTTCCAGAAGATGGAACTCACGGACAAACATCAGAGACTTATTTTTACCAGAGCGAGCGGAGACGCAGCAATCTATTAGTACTTTTATTTTCTCACATAGCTTTTATTTTCCTCCAGTGTGCATATTGTACACTTGTCTCAGGCTATGTTTAGTAAAAATGTGATTATTATTATTATTATTTCCCCCCTCCCTCCTGCATTATGAGACTGTACCTATGATACAAAAGTTTAAAAACAGCTGTATGTTTGCATTTCCATACCTTTGGTTGTATTTTTCTCTAACCACAGAATAACCTTGTATACTTGTATTGTATGGCTGTATTGAAATTACGTAGACATAGATAGAGGTGTGATTTAAAGTGTTAACCGATTAAACTTTTAGTCATGAGTTGCTTTATATTTTAAAGAACTGACTTTTCACAGGTGAATGAGTAACATACTCTGCTGAAGAATCTGAAGCATACATGGAGTGGACTGCAAGACCATCACTTTCTTTGTTAGAATGTAATGTACAGACGTCAACCATTAACTTCCCTTTGTTCATATTTACACCCATGTATCCCAACTGGCCACAATAAAATGGGTCATTCCAACCCTGGTGAAATATACTTTAAATAAGCTCTCTTTTGATTGACAGTTAGTTTCACTACTGTTAGATTTTTCCCAGCAGATGTCTTCTTTAAAGCTGCAGCACTAAACAGAGCATGGACTATAAAGCAAAGCTTACCTTTAAAAGGAAGGAGGATTGTCTGCTTTGTGCCCAGACTGACAGTTAATTAAATAACTTTAGATTTGCAACAATGATCGCATAAAATTAGGATGTTTTTAGAATTTTAATTACAAGGGAAGTCAATTAACTGGGAAGATAATAAGCAATTGGAGTCGATTATACGAGCAAATGATTTCTAAAAAAAAAGTTCAAGCCTCTGTCTGCGAGAAATCCTTCCTAACATTCACAGCCCTCATGCATGAAGATCAATTTTCACACATTCAAAACCTGCCTGAAAAACAGGAACATTCTGTGAGCTGACAGACGGATAGGATCTTTTTTTAATGCGAGATGCTGTTAGATTCCTCTCGCAGTATGCACCCCTATTGTTTGTGTTGAAAGGCATGACTTCCCTACACAAAATGCACAAGATGGAAGTCAAAGGTAGAAGGCAGCGGAGTACATTTGCTACAACAGCTATAATAGTGTTTGCTTCCTGATGCTCATTCACACATACATTACGTAAGTTCATATTTCAGATTCAGCAGGAAAACGCTGCTCTTTACTCACCTGAAGAAGTTCTGAGAGCACCTTGAAATGTGCTCCATCTGGTTTAAGTAGGGCTGGGTTAAAAAAATCGATTTAAATCGATTTCCCTTTAACTGGTTCATTATTGATCCATAAAATCCAAAGATCGATCTTTTAACTTGGGTAGTTTTTTCTTCTTTGGATGTGCAGAGAAGCAGCCTGTGGCATCAACCCTGCAAGTCTCATGTGATCAGCGTTTAGCGTTGCTTTCTACGGAACAAGATCTCATGAGATGTTACTGCAAACAAACATGGTGGAAGCACTATATGGGCACCACTGGCAAGATTAAAAGCTGATGTTTGGATGTACAGTATTTTAGATTTAACAAGTACAAAGGAAAATACGAGTTGGACAAAAAACAAGTAATATGAAGAATATGCATTAATGCATATCTAAAATATGATTAATGTAACTGCTTTGGGTTTAGTTATTCATGTTAAAACAACTTTTAATGATGTACCAGGTCAAAAGGTTAAATTTACAGCACTATTTTAACTAAGATATCCCAGACTGAATAAATATCGAATTGAATTGTGAATCGAATCGATTTGAGACCTTGTAATATCGAATCGAATCGATCCAGAAAATCTGTATCGATGCCCAGCCCTGGGTTTAAGTGAATGTGTTTGTGTTATACAACCTCCAGGTCAGAGGCTTTCTGAGAAGAAGCAACTAAAGTATCAAGAACTTCAACCACTGACGATGTTTTTGGAAGAATCTTGCAGTTTGGATCATAGGTGGTACAAAAGTTTATTTAGAGAAGAGAAGGACAAAACAAGTGATTAAAAAAACATCTTAAAGTTCGAAGAGGACATGAGTCCAAATGATTTTGTGCTTCTGTGTGGCAACAATCAAGATCTTAGGGACCATGTTTCCAGGATGCCCGTCTGTGCATCCAAGTCGATTCTTGTTTGAAACCTCTGAGGGCTTCACCTTCAACTCTGATCAGACATCTGTGGATTTAAGGGTGGACTGATTTGATTTGGTGGTCCAAGGTCAATTTCATGTAGTCATCCCTTGTTTGTGGATGCAACATTAAAATCCCATCAAACTTTGCACGCTTGTTTGCAGTAAATCAAGGATGAACTGTGAAGATGAGGGATGAAAACTTTGACCTAGAGGGCCACACTCATGTCAAAACAGCTGCACGACAAACTCTAAGGTACTCATTATTTAACACGTACGGTTATTTTCAAGGCAAAAGAACACAGCTTTTCTATGTTTAATCATACTGCTATACTTATCTTAAGTTAAAAAACAAAGTAAAACTTTATTAAATAAGTTAAGCAGTTACTTCAAATCACTTTAAAGTACTTCTTCAGTGTAATAAATGTAGCATTAATCGTTTTTTTCTGATAGATTTTAATTACAGATCACTTTTTATCCATGCAAATACATTAAGCCATGCATTTACAAGAATTTGAAATAGACATGGGCGGCACGGTGGCGCAGCTGGTAGAGCGCGTGCCTCACAGCAAGAAGATTCCCTGTTCGACCGGGGTCGGGAGCGCCCTTCTGTGTGAAGTTTGCATGTTCCTCCCGCGCATGCATGGGTTCCCTCTGGGCACTCCAGCTTCCTCCAACAGACCAAAAACATGCTCATTAGGTTAATTGGTGAGTCTAAATTGCCCTTTGGTATGAGTGTGAGCGTGAATGGTTGTCTGTCTCTCTATGTGGCCCTGCAATCCACTGGGGACCGGTTCAGGGTATACCTCGCCTCTCGCCTGATGATAGCTGGGGTAGGCTCCAGCCCCCCCGCAACCCCAAAAGGGATAGCCAGCAGGTATAGAAAATGAATGAATGAATGAAATATACATCAATTGTGTTGCTATATCTTTCAAATAACCAACAATATTTAACCGACCAAAGATTATTATGATTTTTAAAATTTCACCTCAAATTCTGTTTTTTTCCCTGCATGTAAACGATTTACTGCTATTTGAAATGAACTTGTAGGCCACATTGAGTCAGAGGGAGGGCTCCATGTGAACCCCTAGATGCATTTTTATTTTTTTCGTGTGAATGCACAGCATTTTAAGCAAAGTTCTCAAATTTTAACTAAATGAATCTTGAGAACCAAATCATCATATTTCTGGGGATAAGTGTCGAGGTCGTGAGTCTCATCATCCTCTTCCTTTGCAAGTGAGCCCAGACGAATGAATGCAACACCTAAAGAAAGCTCTCATCCCACTCTGCACTGATGTTCACTTTGTTTTAAGACTCCATCAGTCTGAACTAATGGGTCACATGCCAAGGTCAAGAACGTCAGTATCCTTTTCTTGTGAAAATAGTCATTGTTAGCACAAGATCAAACAAATGTGACCTTCCTCAAACTGCACAAATGTCCACTACAATGCAAGAACGGATAGATGCTTTGGGGCTCATCGGTCAAAGGTAATCAAGGGTTATGGTAATCAGCTGTTTGTTAATGAAACATTTTAAATCAAGACAGCTTTGCTTCAAATGTTCACAATCTGTAAAGACTTGGGAGGGACAGGGTCCTCCTGATCTTGCTTGTGGACTTAGGAAGTGAAGAACTGTTTGATGAGTTCTGATCAGACTTTGCCCAAAAACATTTTCTCTGACCTGATGTCATGTATCATGTAATAATTCAATTCTATGAATCACTCCTAGTATCACCCCCCCTCCCCACAGACTTTTCTGAGAAGGAAATGCCAAAAAGGCACAACTGAGTGTGTTTAGTCAAGAAAACACTGAAGGCTGGGAGTGCTGGATATTTCAACTTTTTCTTGACATGTGCTATTTTTTTTTAATCAAAATTGATTCCTGTGAGTTTTCTCAAATTTTATTAACACTCTGACTCATCTCCCAAGGTGCAAAAAGATGAAAGATGTCCTGTAATTTTCTCCATCATGACCCCAGTCCTCTTCTTTACAACAAATACAAGTTTGCATCGATGTTTAAAAAGCAGAAATCTGATGGTTTAACTGGGAAATACTGAGACACAAGTCAAAGTAGATTTCCTGAGCTTCACTTCTATTCACACAATTTTTCTAACAGCGCATGGTGCCACAGATCAGCAATTTTCACTATGAGAAAATGAAATCTGAGAAATTCTGAACCTTTTCTTCAGTTCCATCTGTCATCTTGATAGTTATTCAGGTTGATAAAGAAGAAAAAAGTAACTGCCTTGACAGCCGCTCTCTGAGACATTCATGCTCTGCTTACACAAGCAAAAAAGATCCAATAATTTTCCAAACCATTCTGCATGAAACTTGTTCATATTATAATCCGTACACAAACATGTGCACTTTTACTTTATGATGTTCTTTTTCATACAGACCTGCATTTTTCACTGCTTTCATACTCTTTAAATGATAGATAGATAGATAGATAGATAGATAGATAGATAGATAGATAGATAGATAGATAGATAGATAGATAGATAGATAGATAGATAGATAGATAGATAGATAGATAGATAGATAGATAACTTTATTATTGTCCCAATGGGAAATTCGTTTCACAGCCTGCCAAACAAGAAGGACATATACAACAAGAAACACATACAGTAAGGGAAACAGATACTACATGTAAAACCATGTAAAAACCAAAGAAAACCATAGAGCCCACATTTCCATTACAACCCATTGGCCAGTGGGTTGTCTTGTTCAGGATGGAGATGGCAGATGGTACAAAGCTCTTGTTAAAGCGAGCCCTTCTCCATTTCAGTGTTCTGTACCTGTGGCCAGAGGGCAGAAGTTGAAAGTGGATGCTGAGAGGGTGCTCTATGTCCATTGCTATTGTTTTACCGAGGCGTGCTAATGCTCTTTCATGAAGTTCTGAGATGCTGGGTGTTGGGGTGTGAATTATTTTTGAGGCTATGTGTGTGATTTTATTGAGCTTACTTTTGTTGGAGACAGACAGCATGTTATAGAACGCAGGAGAACAGTACATCAGGATGGGCTGGATGATGCTCTTGTACAGTAATAACAGAAGATGAGGGGCAACAGAGAGTTCACTGAGTGTGCAAATAGCATGTAGCCTCTGCTGTGAGCGTTTATGGATGTAAGTGATGTGGTGGTCAAAGGATAAGTTATTGTCCAGGGTGAGTCCGAGATATTTGAATTTGCTGACCTTTTCTATCGTGTAATAATCTCAACTTTTCTCCCACTGATGCAGTTCATGATGCATCTGTGTGAAATCTTTTAGTTTCATTCTTCATACTTCACATTGCATTGTTTAGTTCATCACTACTCAGATTTTACATTTTTCACACTGAAATTTAATGCTTCTGATTTAAAAGAGATCTCTTCCAGCTTTGCTTTAAAAGTAAAATGAACAAAAATTTAAAGACAAAATGTCATTTTCAGTCTGTCTTATAATCAGCTGATAACCTCACACGACACTTATCTGTTTCAAGAAAATAAAAGGAAACATTTGTGCACGACCGGTGACTACAATGCCAAAAAAAGACAACAGCTGCACCAAAATCTGTCTTTCTCAAACAGTTGGTCAAAAATGTGACTTCAAAAAGTAAGGGAAACATAATGTCTGCTGGGGAAGAGGTTCTTCTTTGGGTCAGGACCCAAAAGTGGAACTTTTTTTTTGTTTAAGATCTAAATGTGAACCTGAAGAAAAGACAATCATGCGCAGAAGCTTCAATTGCTTGATTTAGTGTTAAAACTATTATAATAAATACATTTAGATAATAAATAAAAATATTAAAGACAAGTTCCTTGTCAGAATTGCACAAACTGGTTGGCAGCAAAGAGATAAATATTTCCCAACAAAATTCTTCTTAATTTAAACATTTGTTTAATAAAATGCCTACTATTTTACTTTATCCAGTGAAAGGAAAGTTGTTGTTTTTTATTTTTTTAAATTTTTTTAAAAATATTTTTAAGTGTATAGGGCTATTTCTAATATTATTTTGCCATTTTTCAGACATACTTTGCTTTCATCTAATGTTTCAAGACTATTTTTACAATTAAAAAGCACTCTCTCTCAGTCTTTAAATGGAAACAAAACTAGAAAAGCACTAAGAGAGCGCAGACCTCCGCCAGCGCCACAGTCCTTAACCATATTTTGCTTTTGACCATAAATATTAGTCCTACCTTTATTTCGTCGAAATATTTAGATTCCTTGACCATGAAAACGTACCATTAGCAACTGGATTAATAATGATATCTATTTTAGTTCAGTAGTTATTCACAGAAATCACATTTTTCACCATGGCGGCCAGACGCTGATCCGGATCAACACCAAAATCGAATCAGTTCTTCCTTTTCCCATGTTGAACATTTCCTGAAAATTTCATCCAAATCCATCCATTACTTTTTGAGTTATTTTGTTCACAGACAGACGGACAGACAGACAAACAAACTCTCCCGAAAACATGACCTCCTTGGCGGAGGTAACAATATTGCAGGTTTGTTGCTACTTGCTGTCTTTATGCAAAATAGACTTGCAATGTCAAGAAAAGTGGGTGTTACCATCCTCTCACGCACACTTTTCTAAATGTGGTCAATGTTCGTTAAATTTTACTCAATAAAGAAAAAGAAGAACTTCAAAAATACAAATTATTTCACAGAGCTCTGAATCATAGCAACACTGTAAAAATGAAAACTTAAAATTGTTGGCCTGACAATGTTTTTTAAGTTAGGCAAACATTAAATGTTTTGTTGTATTGCAAACAACATAAAATCAGTTATCTCAACTACCTTTTATAAGTTTGTTGAGTAAAGTTGGTCTCATATAAAAACTTAGGTTGGCAGAACTTAAAATTGTGGGTTTGAGGCTATGACTAAATTCTTTGAGTTGGCTTTCAGAAAGAACGGGGTTTCCAACTCAAATCTGCAGGGGTCTTTCTGCACTTTCAAGCACATGTTCTGCCATTTTCCTGTGCACTTGTCCTGGATGGATGTTATCTCAATAAAGGTGAGTATTTTATTTGAGTATTAATCAAAGTCTAGCTTTGCAGTGGATTTTGACTTGATGCAGATTAATGTTACTTTAATTTTTGTCTGTTAGCTTAAAACAGCATGGTCATTACAGATATGTTAGCCACCTTGAACATTAGCTAGCTACCATGCTAGTGGTTGACTGTGCTGTGTCGAGATGCTGCTTCACCAAACCACTCACCCGGGTGAGGAGGTGTTTTTCATGTGTATTTAGTACAGTTTCTTTTCTGTGAAAGCATGAATTATAATGTTTCAAACTTTGAAATCAAAACTCCCTGTTGAAATGTTGCTAGAAAAAAGGTTGATCTTATCTTGGCAAATAATAGATTGTGAGCCTGAACAGACGAGGCAGTAAATCCGTTTAATTTTAAAGGGGAATGGCTATCAACAAAACATGCTCGCAATTGCTGCAATGAGATGTGTATGCTATAACGTTAAACATCAAATTCATGTATAGACAGCTCCACAGACTGAATTATTGGCCTATGGCACGGTACAGATTAGCATTGATACTAAGAGGACCCTTTCTCCTGCACAGTGCAGCAGGTTGGATTGGCACAGATGCACTGCTGAGGTTCGCCAGGCCACTTGAGAGGCAAAGTTTGACTGCAGCACCTGGCTCCTGTTGTTTGCAATACGATGGTAAGTTCCTACCCAAAACTGTTTCTCAAAGTTCTAAAGACAAAGTAGTAAATTATTAAGACACAATCATATTAGCTGTGAACCAAGAGCCCTGCAAGAAATTTTCCCTTCATGAAGAATGTAACGTTCTTCTATTACTGAATACCTGTACATAATACAATCAGTTCAATAGAAATCCCAGTACTACTCCTGAAGATAAATATGCCAGTAATGTCAGTCTGACATTAAACGCATTACTTTAATTCATGAAAAGAAAAGTATCAGAAAATGAAACAAAACCTACTGTGCTACAGATTAACATATTTTCCAGTCTAAAAATTGGTATTTTTATCATAGTTTAGCTGATCCTGCAACTTATAGTCAGGTGCGCCTTCTATATCAAAATATACATAATTTGACTGAAAATGTGAAGTGGTCTTACCACAACAAAAGGATAAATATTAAATATTTTACATCTGGGGTCTATACAAGTGTACTTATAAATGCAGTAACTACATTTTAATTTACCACTTGAAAATAGATTATTAAGGATTTTTTTAAATTAAATTATATGCGTTTTAGCAATAAAGACCAGTGACAGGACGATCACCTCCAAGACGACCACTCCCTCGTTAAAGAAACTGAAGTAAAGGTGATGGACTGGCCGAGCATGTCTCCAGATCTGAACCCTACTGAGCATCTGTGGAACGTCCTCAGAAGGAAGGTGGAGGAGCACGAGGTCTCTAACATCCACCAGCTCTGCGATGTGGTCATGGAGGTGGAAAAGGACTCCAGTGGTAAAATGTGAAGCTCTGGTGAGCTCTAAGCCCAAGAGAGTTAAGGCAGTGCTTAAAAATAATGATGGACACAAAAATAATGCTTTGGGGTGTGCTGACTTTTGTTGACAGCAGTTTAGACATTATTGTCTGTGTGTTATTTCAAGGTGGCAGTAAACTGACACTGTTGTACAAGCTGGACACTCACTATTGTATCAAAGTGTCATTTCCTTAATGTTTTCCCATGAAAAGATGTAATAAAATATTAGCAGAAATGTGAGAGGTGTACTCACTTGTGTGAGATACTGTTTTTGGAAATTCCACTTACTTCACATAAACTGAGACTGTGTGAGACTCTGCGTCATAAAGAAAAGTGTTAACAATTCTACAGTTAAGGTGAATAACATTCAAACTGACTTGGTTTTGTTAGTTATGTGTGTGACAGAAAAGTTGATGGAATTAGTCTTGTTATGTAGGACTCAAAACATGAAGTCATAATACATATAAAGGAACATTTTCTGATTGAAAAATGTTTGCACATCTTTATTTCAGAATTTTTCGTTTGCAGAACTTGAAATCTGAAGTTGTGATACATATGAAAGGTACATTTTATGAACAAAAACTAACAAGTTGACAGAGCTTTAATTCAACTGAATTATTTTTGTGTGCAACACAAAAAATTAAGTCACAACAACTTTAATGATAAGTTATCTCAACAAAAACTTATTTGTTTGATCAAACTTAAGATTTTTAGTTGGACCTCAAAACTCAAAAATTTAAGTTTAGTACACTTTAACGATAAGTTATCTCAACAAAAAATTATTTGTTTGATCAAACTTAAGATTTTTAGTTGGACCTCAAAACTCAAAAATTCTGTGGAGACTGTTGCCTTGAAATTTTGAGTTGGCACAACTTTTTTGTTTTTACAGTGAAGAAATGTCTCTGTCTCTGTCTTAAGTTGCACAAAAAAGTTGTCAATGCTTCTATCAGACAGGGGAAAAAGCTGCACACTGCCACATAACAGAGCTGTGATGGTGCATGCACCCTTAAGAGAGTAGGTGTGGTCCATCAGAGCACCCAGAGCCGATAGCGAGCACCTGTGTCCCGAGAGTGAGAGTGAGAAGACAAAGGAGCGCAGTCATGGAGGAGAGCTCAGAGAAAGTTGGAGGGAGTGTTTCCCCAAACCAAATGAAAGTCTCTGGGAATGGAAATCCCAGTGAAGACTGGATAAAGGAGGAAAGAGAAGTGCATGAGGATAAAAGATGGGGGGACATTTTTGCATTTTTGCTCTTAAAATGTTTTTATGGTTTTTTGCTTCCTTGGAAAGTGCTTAAGGGAGCCCTCTGGGTATCTGGTGACACTTATTTCCCTTTGCTCTCCAAGAGTGCCGTTAAACTCTGTTTAAGTCTCCAAATAACCGCGACAGACCCCTTCCTGATTCCAGGACCCCTGTTCTTCATACCGCAAGTTATCTCAACACACTTTCTCACACAGGCAGACTGTCCTGACTTTACCATAACATTTAAAGTTACGTACAGAAATGAGAGTGGATTGAATTATTAGTAGTTTAGTCATTTTCAGATTTTTTTTAATTAATAAATTGTTTTTTTTTCTCATGTTGGGGATTTGTAGACCATGGACATAAACCTTTAATGTGAATTTGTGTAATAAGGGGTCTTAGCTTGAACTTGTGGCAGCGCTTCATGGAATATGTCATGTAAGTCTGCTTGGTTTTTTTTTCTGAAAAGTCAGTGCAGTCAAAAAAATGTCTATGTAGTGTACCCTTAAACTGTGGTAATGTGAGTTCTTGTAGGTGGAGAAAATACCCTTTGTTTTTGGTACAATACTTCCCTGATTGCAGCTGGTTTGAGTCAAACTTTTACAAATTGTGTCCTACTGAGGGAGAAGAGAGAACTTTCTGCTGCATCTAATGTACTTAATGGCCATTTGCAGCTCATACAGCCTCACTTCAAAAAAACTGAACAATCCTTTTAGAGGTGCAGTATGTCATTTATGTTTTGTGTCACTGGCCCAAAAATATGACAACCTGTCAACTTCTTATTAATGAAGCCACATGAGAGAGCATCAGACATCTGCACCCCTTCCCTGCTCCATATGAAGCCTTTAGAAAACCTAACAAGGGACACCCACTTTCAGACGTGTGATTTGTGGCTCTTTTATGGACAGAAATATGCTCCAGTGGTAACAAAAGACACACAAACATAATGGATTGGTTGGGTATAAGGGAAGGAGTTTAGCTTGGTGCACAGCCATTTAAAGAACGGGAAGTAAAATGCCTCCACAGAAGTCTCATGCAAGTTACGTTAGGATTTCCCCCTAAATCAGGTATTTAAAAAATAAAACTCAAATTTCTTCTGAACAATTTGGACTTCAGATGAAACAGGAAAAAATGTGAATGAGCCAACAACAAATCATGTTTCCTACATTCTTTTTTTGACACAATTACTCAACAATACTGTTCATCTTTCTTGCTTTTTAGAGGTTGTGAAAAATCAACGTGAGAACATGAAAATCTGTTTTCTCTTTCAAGGTTGTTTGATAAATGAGTCAGGATCTCCAGAAAACAGTTTTTTTGCTTTCATGGCAAATCTAAACCTTCCTGTAAAAGTAATCGGGCACAGCATGAAAACAGAGTTCACGGTTATGTGATCAATCCTAAACACATTGTACAAGATGTTTGTTACTAATTACCAGTTAGTTATGTATTACTACCATGACTGGGTATCAACAATGGCACAAGGTTCTCCATTTTGTGCAAGACTATAAGGCAAAAAAAAATCTGTCAATACTACATATGTGTCATGTTTATGACGTTGGTACATCAGTCTTTTTGTGATGTTTAAGTTTTCCAGGCATACACTTGGGACCCACTACATACAGCCTTGAGACTCTCTTTTAGCCCTGACCTACCTCTTGAGAACAACAGGTCAAAGGGGTGATAGTTTTTAAATGAGTTGTGTTCTGTTTATAACAAAAAGTATGATGACATATGCACACCTTGGAGGTTCAAATCAATAATTGTTTTTCTGTAAAAATGAAGCTGTCTGGCAGTTCTGGGGTAAGAAAACACACCCCAGGCTTCTCCAAGTGTGTCACTGAAGAGAAAATGGAAACAAAAATGTTTCCCCTTTGCCAGTCGTCATTTGTTTTGACTCTAGATAACAGTCTTTGTTAAAGCTGCATCAGCAAGGTGGGGTTTCCCTCCTTCCCTTCTCTCCTTTCCTTGTGTCTCCTCTTGCTCTTTATTGACTTTACACATAAGTCTTTTTCTTTTTGTGCTCAGCCAGCAGGATTAGCACAACTGTCTACCTCAGCGCCCTGAAAAGATGCAGCTCTTTAGGCCTCTGATCCTGACCAACCTGCAGTGGACCGGCTCTCAGTGCTGCCCCCCTCTGGCTCCAAAAGGCTTCACCCAGGTGCTGTCCATGGTGCTGATGCCCCCAGGCCTCAGAGCTCATTTGTGTGCACTGAGACCGCTCTGTCTCTGTGATAACTCGTGTCCTGATCCCCAGTCACACAGGGCGATGTGAGGGGAAGAGAAAAACAAAAAAGGGGAGCCGTGTTGTTTCTGTGAGAGAATCAATTGATTCAGCTCCAGGGCATTCTTGATGTCTTATTGGCTTTTTGAGCCTCCAAGCAGCTCAGACGCCCTGCTTGATATTCACAACCAGGAGTGTTTTATTCCTACCTGAGACCACGTTCAAGCTCACTAATATTAAGTCCATTGATGGGGGATTTCACCATTTGGAAAAAGTGGGAGTTGTCTGAAGCCTTCGTCTTTAAGGAGCTTCAGTATTGGTGAGCGCCAAATATGACTTCTATGTTTTAATTTACGCTCATTGATCAGCTTTTAAATGTACTGCACTATGTGGCAATTAAAAATAAAGTTGAGTAAGCATGGAAGCAGTTCTTGGAGCTCAAAGCCTGTGGGATTCATGAATGGGACTTCAGATCAATGTCTGATACAAGGTTTATTGGGCACAAGCTTCATAGACTCAAGTGTTTGTTTGTCACACTGATATTGAATCACTTCCTCTCTGTGTCATGACACACATTTCTTGAGAATTTTATTCTAATCTGTTAAAACTTTTTGAGTTTTTTGCACAAATGTATCAAACTGACTAATCTCAAAAAGATTTGTGATGATCCAGATATTAACATTGACCCAGAAATATTAATGGATCTGTGGATTTGAAGATGTTTTCTGATGATGTTGGTCATGACACAGTGGTGAAGTCAGTAGATTTCAGCGGTGATCTGAACACCAATGTGGATCCACATTTTTTAAAGGACTTGTAAACATTGCTAGATATGGTTCTCATTAACATTTTTGTTAAAAACTCAAAAAGTTCTCAATGGCCTTTGATGACATTTTCTGGGAATGTTGGTCACGGCACGATGATGAAGTCAGTAGACCTTGGCAATAGTCTGAATACAGATGATGATCCAGGTTGTTTTTTTTTTTAAGATTTAACATTTTGAGCTGGGGCATTTATTTCCATTTCCAAATTTTTGACAATAACTCTACCAACAATGTTGGAAATGCCTTGGTGGGGGTTTGTGGGCTTCTGTCCTCTCGTCCATCAGATACTTCGATAAAATAAAAAATCCCATCTGTTATCAATACTGCTTAACTCTTTTGGTAGGGTGACTGGTTCATGCAACAGTTGGTTTGACAGCTGCCTTTCTAGGGCACTGTTGCTGGTTAAGGTCACTGGTGACAGCTGAAAAGGTTGACGTGTCTTGCGTGCACCGAGGATAGGGCATAGGGTTTTCTACCCTTAAGCTTCATTGCACTTCAACACCTACAATGGATTAACATTACTGTCAAGTCTTCAGGAACAATGAATGGTTAAGTGCAGATCCGGCATGTGCTCCTACACCTGATCAATCCCTTTCATGGTTTCAGGGGACTGTAGCCTGCTACCAGCCAATCACAGGGCCACATATAGTGACAAGCAAGGCAAATTTCACACAAAAAGGCATGATGTTTGAACCAGCAACCTACTTGCTGACAGGAACACGACTTTATCTTACAATTGTATCTTTTAATATCAACAATAATTATTATTTGCATTTATTTTTATGACCATGTAAAACACATATATACCAAGTAACCAAGACATTTCACTTCTCAACCCATTTCTGTTATTCCATGAGCAATTTAAGTAATTTTTGTGTGAATATGATTGAATCATCAAAAAGTTAACATAAAACATATGGATAAATGTCTTTCATTGTCTGGCTTGCAGAAATAAGTTGTCAGTGTTTGGACAAGTGGTTGAAAGTGTCATTGAGACCCTCCCTTCTGACAAGTTTCACCCATTTGTCAATATATCACCAATTGTTGCCATCATATGGGCAATTTATGCAGTCCTCTAATTAAGCTTAAATTTGAATGAGGATCAATAATGTTTTGTTCTTCAAAGACCTTTAGAAAATCTAAAAATTATTCATTGACATGCTCTAATTGCTTTTATCTAAATGGGACAGTGCGTCAGTTGCCTTTACCCAAGGCCCCTAAATAACTAAACCTGCCCTTGAGTCCATCCTCACTCTCTTTTTCTGTATAGTCTGATTCAAGCATGATTCCACCTGGGGGTCTCTGTCTGCCTCTCTGTTCTTTCCTTCTGAGGGAGCATTTATTCACAGGATTGCTTGTTTTGATTGACAAAGGCAAGGGAGAGTAAATGCGCTACTTGTTATGCAGCTGAAGTCTGTCAAGCCTCCAACACCTGCTCTCTTTCAGATGCTTATTTCATTATGGCTGCTCTCTCCCAGGAGTCAATGCACTTGTATTCTGTCTTTTTTATTTTTTCTATTTTTAATTCCTTGCTGCGTGTTTACCTGGATGTTATTCCTCCCCATACTTCTCTGTCTCTCCAGCTTTGGACAAGTCTCTGCGCCTTTTTGAAGCCGGGGCTGATCTCAGCCTACAATCTGGAGCGCCTGGATTTTCTTTCATTAGTTTGACTCCCCGCTCTGTTGCAAGCAAACAAAGGTTTATCACACCAGAGCATAGCAGGCAGAAAGTCAGATACTCACAGTCGCAGCGCTAAAGCCCCTTCATCTGTGAGTGGAAACTAAATCAGAAAAATCCTCACAGATCAAGCCACAGCCCTGCGCTACCTTTATTATTTATTTTACATTTCTTAATAACACCTCTGCCAGGATCTTTTCCCCTGCGCTTGTGCTCTGCTAGTCAAGAGCTGAGTTGGATGTAAATAAATCCTGAGGCAAGCTACCACCAGAGTAAACATTAAACTGTAAAGCTGTGTCGAGCATTAATTCAGTGTATTCTGCATTAAGGAAGACACTCAGATTTAAGTCAGTTAAAGGAGGGCTTATACTGCAAATACAGAGCAGTACAAATTGATTTGCAAACCCTAGTTCCAAAAGAGTTGGGCCAGTGTGATTTTTTCTATGTCATAGAAAAAGAATAGTGGTTTTCAAAGTGCTGCCAATCTTCCATCTATACCACTTATCCCTGTGGAGGTAGTGGGCACAGGACCCTTTTCCACCTGACACTGGGTGAGAAGCAGAGTACATTCTAGACCAGCCAATCCCAGGGCTGGCATCATATGGACCTATGGACACATCTAAGGACAATTTTATTCCCCTAACGTGTTCTTAGTCTGTGGGAGTGAACCAAAGCATTTTATCTGACAAACCTTTCACAGTATTTGAATTTAATACCTGCAGCATGTTCCAAAAAAGCCGGGTCAGGATCAGAGTCTGGAAAAGACTTGGATTGTTGTGAAATGCTCAAACATCTGGAACATTCCATACGCATGTAGATTAACAGGTATTATGTTTGGAGAGAAAGGAAGCATTTTCACAAGGCAGAACAGTTAACCCATTAAAACCTGATGTATCCTATTTGATACATACTTTTATGATACCTCTATCTAATCAATATGATCAACAAATTACTAAGAAAAAACATCTGAATACAGTCAGATGAATGATAAAAATGTTCTCAAGTGGATTATCAGTTGCCAAAAACACCTAGTGTATCAAATGAGAGTCAAAAAAAAAGAAGTTTGGTAATTTATATGGAAATGTTGATGTTTTGGATTTCAGTAGAAAATTAAATAAACATTTCAGCTTGAAAAGATGAGAATTTTCAGACCATAATTTGTGTTTTCAGGCTTTTAAGGGTAAAAAACAGCAATGGCAAGATGGTCTGCGCTTTCTGAAAGACTGTGCAGCCAAATAATCGAACAGTTTCTGAACAACACTCCTAGACATGCAGTAGCAAAAATAAAAAGAGATTCCAGCATCTAAAGTCCATAACATCATCAAAAGATTGAACAAATCTGCAAAAATTATTGTGTGTTAATGACCTTCAACCCTCAAAAATGAGACTGGATTTACCCTTTAACTCCTTATCTCAACTGTTCAGTAAATCAAACTTTGAGCATCTGAATCTGATCAGTACATCTGTTAAACTCATATGTACAAGATTAAACCCTTTCTCCTGCTAATCTGAAAAAACAAGACAATGTGTTATCTCCTCAATGAAACAGACTTTTGAAGCCTTCCTACAATTAGAAAATCCAATACATAAAAATCACTCTTATCATTATTTCATCATGTCAATGATTTTTTAGGATGCTATACTTCTGAAAAATAATTTACTGGGTGGAAGCATATGTTACACCAAAACTTAAAGCAATAACAGTGTCATCACAGATGTGCAAGCCGCAACATATTTTTCAACCACACATTTTAAGAATTTGATGATGTTGTGGGGGACAGATGGGAAGCTGTGCTGCCAGTTGATGCTGCTGTGTATATTTACTGTGTATTTGTTGAGAAGACAGCTGAAATATAGATATCATGTCTGGTTGGAACACAAATATTTTTAAAAAGAAAAAAAAAACTAGATCAGTTTGCAGTTTTCATGCAATTCATGATGATTGTGGTACTTGTAGGGGACAGGTGAGATGATTAATTCTACAAGTGCTGTTTGCAGTGTCCAAGTGAAAAAGTTCACAGTTAAAGATCATACAGCGAGTGAGTCTTCATTTTTAAACTTGTTTTTGACACCAGCTTTTTTAAACTGATTTGACTCCATCCTGAGCACAGTTAAAGGATAAGTTCAGTTTCTGCAGCTTTCAAATTGTTTATAGAATGAAGTAGAACAATATACTCACCCAGAAGGCTTTCCTGATCCAAACAGTGCTTCGGGAGATATTTAGATCTAAAATCGAGCGGCGGACATCAGCATATGGTAGCACATAGGGCATGTATAGCGCAGCTCCTAAAACTGCATTATTCGTCCAAAAACTCATTCGTTTCACCAATATTTCATCGTGGTCCACTCATGCTACTCCTCCATTACAGTCTGTGTCGCTCCACCCATGTTTTGTGGCTCTGCTGACCTCTGAACTAAAGAAGAAGAATGTTTGCCTCCACGCATGCGCAGTACGGCTCATTGTTTCAGGGGCGACTGCCGGCTACACAACGACTTTCTTCTTCCAGCTTTGTGCAAAATGGACGAATATCTATCAGATGAAGATGTTGTGGAGGAGAACTTTGAATATGATGGGTGTCCTTACAGTTTCGAGTCAGAGTTTACACATGAGGAACTCATCGAAAGGAGGACGCGGAGGCAGCTCTCCAGGGAGTACCATGCACACGCAGAGGCAAACATTCTTCTTCTTCAGTTCAGAGGTCAGCACAGTCACAAAGACATCTCTGGAGCGACACAGACTGTAATGGAGGAGTAGCCTGAGCGGACCATGATGAAATATTGGTGAAATTAATGAGTTTTTGGATGATCAATGCAGTTTTAGGAGCGGCGCTATATATGCCCTATGTGCTACCATTATACGGATGTCTGCCGCTCGATTTTGGATCTAAATATCTCCCGAAGCACTGTTAGGATCAGGAAAGCCTTCTGGGTGAGTATATTGTTCTACTTCATTCTATAAACAATGTGAAAGCTGCAGAAACTGAACTTATCCTTTAATGTTCACCTTGCAGAAATTTTGCCAACATGAAACATTTTAACTCTTCATAATTTGCCATGTAGGGGCCTGCAGAGTGTTAGAAAATGCCCCTGTCCTAATGGATTTTTTACACTATTAAAAAAAGACATTTATTAGTTTAAACATAAAAGTCTCTTCATTGTATGGAATTGAATTAAACATATATTGTAAGTTATCTACAAATCACTGCAGTCTGTTTTTATTTACTTTTTAAGCACCAACTCCTATGGGATTGATGCTGGTAAATGTACATTTATCTTCCACTACATCCATCTGTACATATAGTAATGGCCTGTCAGCGACTATTACGCTTAACTCCTCCATAGCTCCATCAAACAGCCAATTGGACGGTAAGACATACAGGACAGAACAGCTCAATTCCATCCAATCTGTAGGTCACATTTCTCAACTTAAATCTGTTCCAGACACATTTAAATCTCTTCAAGAGCTTCTTCTTTTTTGCGTTATGCACAGCCAGAGATGCTATTTCCATGCAGAGAATATGTTGCCAAGGTAACAGAGGAGAGTGAGAGCGTGTGTGTGAGGCTGAGATACCCTCTGAATACCAGAACTGCCGCTGCAGACGTAGAGCACACCGCTCCACCCTGTCAGTGGCACATTTTCTCGCTCCATGCACTCCTTTCACATCTGAATCCTGCCTTTGGATGTGTAAATGCCGAGACAGTTGTGTTTTTGTTTTGTGCCTTTATTTGCTCGACTGTCACACCTCAGAGCCATGCTGGTTGTAATTCATCCTCCAGTTCCTCTCACCCTCTTCTTCACCTCTGCTACCTTTACCAGCTCTCTTTCGCTCTTCGGCTCTGTGTCTGCCTATATATAGACCATAGTTCTCTCTCTCTTTTCCCTCTGCCTTGGTTTTTCCATCTTTCTCCATCTGAGTACACCTGTCTTTTATTCCGTCCTTCCTCGGTCTGTCAAACTCAAATTTGCTTTACTATAGCGAGGCTGTAATTAACTGCACTGCTGCCTAAGTAGGTTGTGTAATGTTTGTAGTGTCAATATAACAACTCTAAATGTTTAAGAAGAAAACTTTGTTCAGTCTATTACAATGGTGAGTAAAAATATCCTGCACTAAAGATGGCTCTCACTTTGGATTATGTAAGTTTGTGCCCCATTTCACAATTTTGTATCTTTACATTTCTGATGGGAGTTTGGTTCAGCGGTAGAGTTGGTTGTCTTTTGATCAGAATGTGGGAGCTCAACCGTCAAGATGTCGATGCATCCTTGGACAAGTTTGCTTCCACTGCTGTGTCAGAGGCATGTGGATATCTCCCAATGGTGTAGCAGAGCACAAAGGTGTGTCTTAAGGGGTAAGATTACCTTTAAGATCCTGTAAAGGCCACTCACGAGGGGTCATAAAGGGATATACAGGGCGACCATGATTTCCTATTTTTTCCAACTAAAATATTTCCTATTTAAGCAGAAAAAAAATACTGCTATGTACTGACTTCCATCTGCCCCTGGATATCTCCCCCCGGGAACGGAGCTCAGAAGTTTGTTTTATTGGCACTCATGTTAACTAGTGCCATGGGGCTTTAGAAACCCAGTCACATAAAACCCGAACTAACCCTTTAAAAGTTAGATCAATAATGTTTGTGTGCTCAGCCAAGTTGTGACCTGTAACACTATTTTGTTGATGTTCCAAGCATGACTTTCTTATCCGACATGCACAACTTTGTCTTATCTTTATTGTTTTTGTTTGTTTGTTTTACATATATTTCACTTTTTATGCCTTTATTATGCATATTGTACTTTCTTATCCGATATGCACAACCTCATCTTATCTTCTTCTTTTTGTTTTTTTAACATATATTTCATATCAGACTTTTTATGCCTTTATTTGAGTATCAGGACAGTAGATGGAGATAAAAGCTGGAGAGAGAGGGTGGATTGATTTTGGGTAAAAAAGCCACAGGTCACAATCAAACCATGCAAGCAACTTCAAGGACTATAGCCTATATGTAGGGTGTGCTACTCAACTGTGAGGCCATTGGCATTTTCTCTACATTATTGTTATCAAAAACTGCTGAGACTCCATTTATTAGACCTTTCAGTGGTTTCAGTGGGCACCCAGAAGTCTATCAAGATGCACCCCTGGTCCATGTCCCATAATCAAATACCCAACTGATTTAGAAACAAACCCGACACAGCACACATCAATACTCACAAATTCAAGTGTATGGCTTCTGCCATAGTAACACCTTTTTATTGTCCCACTATAATTGATGGTGCTTCCATGCTCTCTGGCTCATCCCACACAGTCTTTTTTTGTTTGGAAATCATGAGCCAGCTATTCTAGACCCTCAGCCTCAGCACCCCTCTGTGCCAGATCACTTAACTCATCTTACTAATACAATTAATCATTGCCAAAAAGGCTTTAGCGTTATTTGGAAAGACGGGACCAAGATGTCAGCACTTAGTGGGTCAGTATTCTTGGGCTGACAAACAAAACCCTCTGGGAGTAAAAAATACAGCCAAGGTGGAAGAGCCAAAAACTGAAAAGAAACATGTTGAAAGGCTGCTTCAACAAAAGGCCTTGGTCTAAATATTTAATAGAGAAAAGTGTTCACAGCATTGAGGTCAATTTTTTTAGATTTTTTTTAAAATCCCATCCTCTTTCATTTATCAAGATTTTCAGGTTTTGTATAGTCAGGGATACTTCAGTCATGTCTCAACACAATTTCTCTGTCAGCTGGTTGATCCAGTTTGGCTTTAGAGAGCATTTAAGTATCACAGTTTCCACAGATTAGCTTTAATAATGTTTCAATGGCTATCTGATAACCAAACAGCTGGTGTTGCATGCTTCGTTCAATTCTATCTACAGTCAGTATGGATTAATCAGATTTTGTAAACATCAACATCATCTTATGAGAGTACCTTGTTATCTTATTGCAATAACTTCCTCATTTATTGCATTCTGTACCTTTTAAAAGTTCCCCACTTAAACCACATAAGTAAAAAAGGAATGTTCTTCCTTTTCCAGTTGGTGTTATTCCCCTTTGTAATTTATGGGTTATTTCTTCATTTTAACACTGTCATTTTGGGTATTTATCATTTTTTTCTTTCCCTTCTTTGCAAACAAAGCCACAGCCAATCACAATGTGCAGTTTGTCTCAACATTGCAATCTATCTGCCTCTGTCTTGGTCGACTTGCTCTGTCTTGTGTGTCTAGTCCCATGCTGTCCATCTTGTCTGTTTAATCTTGTGCTGTCGTTCTTGTCCACTTGACTCTGTCTTATCTTGTTTGTCTCTTATGTCAAAAGAACTTCTGTCTCACTTGGTAGAAGGTATGCATTTTGCATTGTGCATTTTTACTGTGTTGACAGTATTGTAAAAACTCAAATAAAAAGCTTAAGGTAGTCAATGATTTGATAGCATTTTAAGGGTACATTTTAAGTGAAATGTGATCTCCAATATTTTTTTCAAAACATGCACCTTTATCAGCCTTTCCCAAGTGTAAAGAGCAATATTTTTATCTTTACTCTGCTCATATATTCATTTTGATGACTATGAAGGGATCTTCACAATCATAAAGTTAAATAAATTCTTGTTTTGGATTAATTGAATATCCAATACCTAGTTGTATTCTCAATCAGTCTTAGACTCTGTTGGAGCTCCTGTCCCTTTAAGGCTCCTTCCACATGGGGACTCGGTCTGCTCTGAGTGGTTTCCAGGTCTATACTGTGGAACTGATAAGCCAGGGTAGCTCTGTGCCATGTTGTCAGCAACTCTGCATTCATTTTACAAACTCTGCTCTTCAATAGGCATGCTATCATAAGCCACTGGGCTTGAATTGCTGACAAAACAATGATCAGATTTCACACTATTATGTCTATTTGATTGGGCCAGGGAAACAGCCATTTCAAGCAGCAACTGGAGCTGTAAAAATGGAAGAAAAGTGACATCCTGATGATTTTGTTCCTGCTCATATAAGTGCTCTATTATGCAAAGCTACATGTTAAACACACTGATATAAATGACTTCAAAAGTACAGATAAATTCTCTAAATTAGGAAGAAAGCAGCATAATATATGAATGATGAAATGCAGTCTTTTCAACACCTGTTAAAAAACACATATTTATATCGTACATGAAATATGCATATATACATTCACCCAGGGATGTATCCAATTGTATCTACAGCTAATTGTAGATTTATTAGAAGTTATCCCACTGAGATTTGGCATCTCTCTTTCAAGGGGATCCTCTTTATGTCTACATGGTTGTAAAGGTATTTATTATTGAGGTTTAATCAATAACAACCACGGATAAAGAGGTATTTCTAATGTTAACATTAACCTCTATAATGATTATAAACTGGAGAGGACTGATGTTGAATTATGTAGCAGCATCTGTTGTTGAAATTCCATTACATTGGTTTAAGTGGTCTAAAAGTATGAATTTCTGTGAAATTATGTCATTTCTATTGATGTTTGATGCAGGTTAAAGCACTTAGAGTTGATCAGGTCCTTGGCAGCAGGCCATCCATGATTGTTTGTCATGGTTATATTAATAGGCTATATGTGTACTGCTTATAGGAACTACCATATATTTGATTTTGATGACCTCTCTGAAGTTAGTATCAGGAACTGTACAAATAATGGAGTGGGACAAAAGGAAATATTCATAATTGTGATGGTTGAGGTTTTGTAGGTTTAAATCAGAAGGCTGTCCACACAATTCCCAGGCTGCCTAAAAGACAAGAACTAGAGATGAATACAAGAGCAAACAAAAGTGCAAAGAGATAAAGAGAGAGAGGATGGAGAGAGAGTATTAGAGAATTGGAGAAGGACCAGCTCATTGTGCCAAATCCTTCTGCAGTCTAAGCCTATTGTAGCTTAAACTATGAGCTGGTCCAGGCCTGAGCCTAACTGGAAGCTTGAATGCTTTACGTCTAACTTTAGAGGGAGAGAGGGTGTCTGCCCCCTGAACTATGGTTGGTACAGATTCCAAAGAAGACGTCAGAGATGCCATGATCACATCCTTTGCTTCTCTGTCATCACTTAGAAGGAGAGCATGAGTGCCCTGATTTGCAGGAAATCCAGATCTCAGTGAAAGGAATTGTTAAGGGGAGTTGTTATGCAAAAAGACAAACTATATCTTATTTTAGCTATCTGTTATAGATTTCCAGTGGGAATTCACTTTCAATTTAGTGAGCAGGTAACCAGGCAGTCACAGGAAAATGCAGGAAAGCAATGCTTGTTTGGATGTTCATTAAGCGTACTGCCACTTTGATGTAGTGACACTGAATGCAAGACTAACAATACATTACAGTGTAGCATTTGATTTTTTTCTTCTCTGACAGCTTAAAAACGCTTTTGAGATTGCATGAATCATGACAACAGTAATTAGTTGAGTCTTGTTTTCTGTGATGTTGTCTACTATAATGAGAAAGCTTTGAAGTAAAAATAAACGTGAGGATTTGAGTTTTATTTTGGTAACAGGCCTTGTTCTTCAGTTTTTCTACAGGCTGTTGTGAGGCATTGATTGTTGCTCAGTAGCTCTTGGCAGGCGGACTTTCCACTCTGGGTTGCCAGGTTTGTCTGTGTCCACCCGTCTCAATGGCCAAATCATGATCACGCTCTTTGTATGCAGTTTGTGGTAGTGCTGACACAATCTGCTGTGCTTTATTGCCTGTTTATCGTTTGTTCTGTGCTTCAGGGCACTAAGCTGAGTCTCTGTTTCTGCACTGGATGATCTTGATGGAGCAAATGTTGAGACTGTTGTTGTGTTCTGTCTCCCTTTTTTGCCTCATCCACCAAACATCAGCCACAGATCCTCCTTTTTCTGATTAATTTTAATTTTGAGATCCTCATCACATCCATGCTTCTACTCCACCTGGTTGCTAAAGAGATCTCTTAAAAAGAGCACAGCCATCACATCTGCATTTCTGTGATGGGCCTCTGGGCTCTACATTACAAATGTGGTCACAGTTTGATCAAAAGACCTTTAAATCCTTGTTTGTGAAGAGCTACCTGACACTCTCAATTCCAGCCTCAGTGGCTCTATCCCGTCAGTTGCAGAAGATGACAACTGATCAAACAATAAACGAGGGGCCACTGCTCTATTATTCTCCATCTCAATCCCCATGTGTGTTAGCATGTATGCTTTATAGGCCTAATTAGCGTGAAATTTGTGTTAAATGTGACATCACGGTTTGATATCTCGACTTAACAAGCAAACTCAGATACAATCACGGAGCAATAAACAAGATTAGCACACAGGAACACAATCAATCCATAAGCGATAGTGTGAGCTGGTTAAGGAAACCCCTAAAGCTATGTAGATTTATTCAGCGTGGATGTGGAAACCATTCAGCTGCCGCCAAGAGAAATGCAGGCATGCACGCAGAAACATGTTACAGTTTGGGGCCGCTTGGTGCTTATGGAAAAAAAAAGAAAAATGTGGCCCTCGACCTCCCAGCAGCTTCCTATCCTCCATTACCAGCAGCCTGAAGTGATAACAAGATTAGCATAAGCACTTTTGGTAAGTCAGTGAGAATGGGATCCCTAAAGAGGCTTAAGCCCCCCTCCTTCTCCAGCAGCTGATAGATGGTTGGGAACAGGGGTGTATCAGGAGACAGGGAATCTGGTGGAATGGGACCCTTCTTAGAAATCTGATTGGCCAATCCACCCATTAACTTTGAGCTTGCTGCCTTTCATAGCACACTATAATGATATACTGTGTAATTAATAATAATTAAATCCCTCTCGCAGACAGATTTGGGAGTCTGCAAGTGCTCTTTAAATTGTACTCTTGGGACAAGGTCCTGCCATAGAGTGGTGCAGGGATCACAAAAATGTGTGCTAGTTGGCATAACATTACTTTCCTTGACCAAAAGCTGATGGATGTCTTCAGTGTTCATCGTGATAGCCTTCTTCACAGATTAACTCTACTTTCTCAATTTTTGAAGTGTAAACATGAAAAGAAAGTAAAAAGCTAATGTCAGGCTAAAATCCAACATGTTTGACTCACTTAGCTGCCCTTCTAGGCTCCAATTTTATTTCAGCTCTTCAAACTTTCCTCTAACAGTGACATGGCTGTTCATACTGTTCATAGCTGTGTCCGTCTACGTGCAAAATTGTCTTTTAAGGACAATAATATTCAATACCCATGGAAAACTCTGAAGGAATAGTCAGCAACTTGTTAGCAGCCATCCTTAATTGATGTAATAATGTTTTCAAATTCATATTTGGGGTACTTCAAAATTTGACTGAAAAAAAAATCCATCAAAATCTCCTCTTGCTGACAGGGACAGACAGGGAAACGAAAGGCAAAGGGTCATGTTGACCTTAATCCTGCAGGTCTGTCTGTCCACAGCTGTAGAGTATGTAACCAGATACAAATCATCCACTTCGCTCCCTGTCTGCCTTTTTAAGTAAATCTCAGTTTGCCTTCTCTGTGTGTAACTTCCCTTTCTGAACAGTACTTGATTCTGCAGGGTTTACAGGTCAGCTACTAAATGAAGTCACATGTGGGGAGACTTTTTCAGATTCTTCAGTATTTAGTTTTTCGGATGAAATACTGGAGAAATAGAGCTGTAACAGATGTAGCCAAAACACAGCAGACACGCTAGCCTGGTGTGAAAGCCTCGATAGCATGAGGCACACATGTTAGCCACACATATCCAATCTGCTGTGATGCTTGGCTTTGACACATACTTTGTGTTCCTGTTATCAGCATATATCTTTAGAAATACAAGAACTCCTTCATCCCCACATCAATCAATCCTGTAAACCTGGGATTTTGCACTCACTGTATTGTTTGCACTATCAGACTTTTGTCTTAAAGCTGTGCTAAGTAAGATTACAGCTTTTAGCTCTCTAAGGACTGCTTTGGATGTTAAGTCTAACTGCACTGTTGTAAAACAGAGCGCCTCACACCAACATGCATTTGTTGACATACAGAGGGAGGAGAAGATGCCGGCAGGACATCCAGAGAGACAAATAAACCACGTGGATTGATAAAGTACAGTCTGAACATGTTTCTTTTCAACTAAATCACTTTTCAAGTGTCAGCTGTCAACTGACATGTGTTTAACAAGTCCAACAATAACAGGGCCAATCAGCATCAGTTGGACCTCCCTCCTTGTTTTTCTGCCCACACCACCAAGTGAACGCCGGCCTATGTTTGTCCTTGTCTGAGCAATTAGCTTATTAGTATCCCACTTTTTTTTTGTTGTCTCCTCTGATAAAACTTTTGTTTTCTTTGGGTTTTTCAGAGCTTCTGCCATAATAAAAACTCTAAGTTTAGCTTTCTTCTTCTACGGCAGACTAGATGCAGCTAATGTGTATTGCTGCCCTCCACAGGACTTTAGTGCTGGTCAGTCAGCTTTACGTTTAGCTTTTGTCTCGTAAATGAAACGGGAAGGAGGGGGAAAGTGATGTATGCCGTAAAGCAGTCAAAACAGTAAAAATGTGTAGTGTTTTAGTGTGAAAGGGTTCCTACCATCCACCTTGAAGTTACATAGTGCCAGTGAAGGTGATTTAGACCCCCTCAGACCATGACGGAGATGTCATTCAACCTGTTGTACGGTGATTTATCATCACAATAACTCTAGAAATATACTAAGGTGCAAAAATGACATAGTGCTTCTTTAAGTCTGTTTGTACTGTCTGATATATATTTTAACGTGATGGCCTTTTATTTGAGAAAAATCTCCCTCGGTACAAATAAAAAATTATCTTGAATCATAAAAAATGGAGGACACAGAGTGGATCCTGAAACTGACTCGTGTGGCTTCTGGTCAAAGCAAGGACACAAGTATTGTCTGTAGACTGGAGAGAGTTTTGGTCAAAGCTATGAGATGTTGACCATTTTGTTATCAAATAAGTCTTTCGAAATGTTTTGAAGCCAATCTGTTGCCATGCTGTAAAGGTTCCCTCAACCTAACTTTATATCAACTTACTGACACACAGAAAAGCTGAGCTGAAGTGGGACTTAAAGACATCAGTACTTTTCTTAGAAAATATGAAGCTGAAAATGTTTGACAAAAATCTGACTGACTGAAAGCCTTTTTTCTGTTTCCCTTTTTGCAGTAAGTACTTCAGTATGTGTAAGTTTGACAAACTCGCAGTGTGTTACATTAAAGACTCAAATAGAAGAACAATTTAAAGAACTGACAACAACAACTGTGCTGTGCTAAAAAGAAAAGGACCAACGGGCTGTTGTAACACACCCATATTACTTTATCTAAACGTATGTCCAAACTCTGATGGGCAGAGAGCAGATGAAGATTATAGGGTGGCATATCAGATTTTAGGGCACCTGGTCATACCTTGGCTATGGCCCTGGTTCAAACAAATACGTTGGCTTGGATTGCTGCATCCAGTCTGCTGCCTCTGTGCTATTTTATTGAAGCTTACATCATGTGGCTGTGGCTTTCTTGAGCTACATCCCCCTTATGAGTCCCCAAACCACCAAAATATTCATATATCAATCTATCCATTATGTCCCCTTTCCCTGTTAGGATTGCCTGGTGCTGGAGCCTATCCCAGCTGACAATAGGCTGGACTAGTTGCCAGGCAATCACAGTGCCACATAGAGAGACAGACAAGTATTCGTATTCACACCCAGACATAATAATGGCAATTTATAAGAGTTAACATTTTATCTAATGAGCAAGGTTTTTGGTCTGTCCATGGATACACGGGGAGAACTTCACACAGAAAGGCCCTGACAAACATAGTGAACTAGCATCCTTTTGCTGAGATGCCTGTGTGATCACCGCTGTGCCACCATACACTGCTGATCTGTTGGGTTATCTTATGGGTTATTCTTAAACAGTACTTCAGGAGATGGATAGATAGATAGATAGATAGATAGATAGATAGATAGATAGATAGATAGATAGATAGATAGATAGATAGATAGATAGATAGATAGATAGATAGATAGATAGATAGATAGATAGATAGATAGATAGATAGATAGATAGATAGATATTTTGACTGCATATCCCACACTTCTATAGCTCTACTCTGTATGCCAAAGCTATTTCATTACCTCCCTAACAAGGTAATATGTCCCACAGAGCGACAATGTAATGGTGCTTTTCCTTTTTCAGGCTTGATGGTAAGAAAACTTGTGGGGACCAGGGGATCTGCCATTGAGTCCCCTAAATCTGTGGTTTGAGAGCAGTGCGTGAACATCATGTAGCAGGTAACCTCTAATCAGTCTGGCCCACCTGCAGAGTTTGGCACTACGCCACTTGCTGCAAATCTTAGACCAAATTAGAGCTCCATTAGCACACGTTTTTTACACACACAAACTTTTGATGCCACCCTGAGTTAGTCAGTACCTTACTAGAGCAAACCACTTCCAAAGCTCTGCTCAGCCTGTTGCATTACAAATGTGTAATTCTGTCTTTAATTCTGGTGAAAAGTCCACACTAAAGTCTTTGTTAAAACAGGCTAGACTGTGGCTAAGATAGTGTTGAAATTTGTGCTGTATGTTTGTATTTTTGTATGCTTGTGTTTTTGCATCACAGAGATGAAAGTTTCATCTTTACAAGAATATTTTACTCAAACTAATCAAAATATGGACATGGACATAATGTTTCCTCTTTATTTGAGTTGTTGAAGTATTTGTTTCATTGCTACCTATTTGAGTAAATTTCTTTAAGGACTCTTTTAGCTGAAAAATACCTTTCTGCTCTACACTGTATGCAATTAAATATCTCAATTCGGGGTGCTGGTTTGGTGGAGTGGTTAGCAACCAGGCACATCCCATATACATTCTGGTTACGAGTCCAGCCTGTGGCCAGTTTGCAGAGTGTATTCGGCTACTCTATCACCCCTTTCACAAGCCTATCCTCATTGTCATGTTAAAGAAACAGTTTGACGTGATTTGAGTTTTGTGACAGGGCTCATTATCCTGCAGGAAATTACAATCAGAAGATGAATACACTGTGGTCATATAGGGATGTACATGCAGCACTCAGGTAGACGGTGGTGTGTAAATGATGCTTAGTTGGTCCTGAGGGGCTTAAAGTGTGCCAAGAAAATATCTCCCACCATCCTTACCCATTAAAATAGTTTAATGGACCCATCCTTTCCTGCTATTTAAGCCAATTTCAGATCCTACCATCTGAAATTAATACAATGTAAACATACAGAACAGCAAAACAATGGGTTTTTGCTCTGAGGTGGAACTATGAAAATGTGGGCAAACTTGTCAAGCTCTGAAAACAACATCACCCATTTATGATGTGGGTGCCATAGAGGAAAGACATTGACAGCCTGAAAAAAGGGAGAAATAGAAGAGGCATCTCAGCCTGGGTGAGTAACTGCCAGAATCTAATATAACAAATTATTCATCATCGTGTTTGAAAAGACAAAAGTATTGTTTTGTAAAGAGAGTCTTTGGTGTCATCCTTTTCTCCAGCATCATCACATTGTTCATGAAGTTGAGTCTTAACATGTAGCCAGTCATGGTTGTTGATCAAATCACTGCACAGCTCAATGTCTTATCAGACTCTGTGGCCATCTGACTCAACAAGATATAGTTTGACCTCAGCATAAAGTTTACCACTCAAGCTCCACAAACACCTGATGTAATGTGATGAAGTGATATATAAATAGCGTTGTGTGCAGTGACATAAGCCCATTCATTCTTTAATCCAGCAGACAACAATGTTGTAATTTCACAAAAAGGGGCCCCTTTGGGTTACTTTGATCAAGGAAGTTTATAATCTGCATTTTTTTCTCTGTTGGGCCAAAATCTTCTTATGCTACTTTTCAGGAAATTAGAAATAATTATTTCATACTGAATGGATAAATGTTGTATTGTCCTAATAAGAAATTGTTCCTTGGTATCTTTAATTTAATTAATTTAAACTTCATTAAAAATATCAACTTACCAGTGCAAAAAGTCATCAATATCATTGTTTTTGGGATTTTTTTTTTACTAGAGCTTCTCCAAGAGCACAAACCTCTGTCAAAGCATTTCTGACTTTGTTTATGTCAAAAATGTGAATATTTGTCCCTATCACACAACATTAACAAATCCTATACAAATAAAATCAGGAATACTTAACACCAAAAAAGTGGATGCAAATAATCCAGGTCCAGACATCAAGACATCAAGACTTCTGGACTTCCGACTAGGATTCCAGGTGACAATAGTCATGACTACACTTAGATGAAGTTTTAAACTTTTTGGGGGCGACCCTGGAGAAGCCTGGAGGCACCCCAGGATGCCACCTTGGTTGAGAAAGGTTGATCTTATGCATAGAAAATAACAAGCCTTGTATTTTAAGGTAGTCTACCTTATCATACCTGTGGGCGTATTAAAATGTTCTGGCTGCATTTGGCCCACAAGCCATGGTCTCGACATCCCCGTCTAAGGTTATAGAGGAGCGGGAACACTTCTGTAAGATTCAGGTGAGGTTCAAATAGGCTACATTTGAACTTGCACACTGCTGGAGCAACCGAGTGCTGCTTAATAACTGCCTGACATCTGTGTGGTTGATGCACAGTTCTCTCAGTGATCTCTACACTTGCACATCAATGTGTGATCCATCATTTGGGGACACTCAGTGAGGAGACAGAGAGCAAATCACTGCTATAAGCGATAGCAGCTATCAGGCAAATGGGCAGAAAATGGTTCCTAATGGTGCCTGGTATGTCTGCTGTAAACTGCAGCCAGCCTCTTTGTCGTCCATCACCCTAGAGCATGTGTAACTGAAGGAAAGGGAGGCTGCAGGAGAGGAGAGGAAGAGGAGGAAGCATCTGTTCATTCAGCGTGGGAACCCCTCAGGGGGGCCATGCGATAATCTGGGTTCACGTCAAACAAAATCTGGTGCCCGTGCTGCTGAATGATGCTCCGTCACTCAGTGCATCTGTGTGTCTAACAGGGGAAGTCACTCAGTCACCACTCCCCCCTGTTGTGTGACCTTCAATCAGCCGTCTCCTCCTCTTTCTAATGGGATTTCAGAAATGCTCAGTCATTTTCTCTCCCGGCTTTGTCAGAATCCTGTTGGTAATTGAAGCACAGTTGACTCGAACACAGGGGTCATAAAAAATGAATGGCTCCAACCCTTCTACAAACTCCTTGAACCGGCAGAGTCAGAGAGCGCTGGTCAAGAGAGGCCCAGAGTGGTTTTTAGCGAGAGCTTTTAACATCATCACAGGACACTTGGCAGCACCGGTCACCAGCTTTAATCATAGCGGTAACAGTTGGTGCTGAGTAAATAAGGAAGTCTTTAGTTTAGATTTGACCAGTTCGATTATAGTCCCCCTTCGCCCAGACTGTTTTCCCAGAAACGGTAATCACATTCACTATTAATGAGCCATGATGTTCATCCTGCAGCCATTTACTCCTCTCAATAATGCATATACTTTGGAATTGCTTGTGCATATTTTACACGGTGCCACCCTTCTCCTTTAAGAGAGATATCTGGAGTGTTTCGGATGGATTTGCTCCCTGGCCTCGGTCTGTGTCTTTCCGTGTTCCTCTTGAGATAAAACTCCCTTGGAGAACAATGTCTCATGTGCGACTCTGAGTAAGACCGCCTGCCGAGTGGAGATAATGAAACTGTGAGCCGTCGCATGGAGAGCAAAAGGTGCTAACACACTTGTTGAAGGCCCTCACTCGTCTTTAACCATTCATGCAACTCTCTTTTAATTCTAATTGCCTCTTCAATTTGTTGAACGATCACTTTGAATAAGACAATTGACCACAAATTGGACACATCAGTGCCCCAATGTGATTCTCCCCACATCATGATTGTCATTAAAAGCAAGCAATTGTGGCATTGCTGCCCGTGTTGGCTTAAGTGCTCTGTAAAGCGACTCGTCCTGTCAGAAGCAACTGAAACTTGCACAAAGGAATGAAAAGCCCATTAGCAGTGACAGCAGAAAATGAATTTAATCAGCGGAACACTGACGCTACTATTGAGAAGAGGAAGAGGAGGGGGACGAGAGTTAATCAAAATGCTTCTGACGATCAGTGTGACCCTGGTGGCATTTGAGCAGCATATCAAATCAGGCCAGACTACAGCGGGATTGGCCAGTCTGTTTGTAGCAGGCAGGTCAGGCTCGGGAAGATTGGCAGGTTCAGCTCTCAAGTGGGCCTGCGGGTGGGTGGCGGAGGTGTTGAGGGGTTGGATGTGTTTGGCAGCGTGGCAGGACTCTTGCAGTGGAGAGGAGTGAGTCAGCATGCTACAAGACAGTAGACTGAGGAGGAGGTGGAGGAGGAGGAAGGGTCAGGCAATGGTGAGGCGAGGAGGATGGCTAGACAAGGGGCAGGAAACGTATTTTGGAGGTAGGGGCTTGGAAATCATGTCAGGCTCGTGCAATGATGCAAAGGGGTAGCGTGTGGTTCCGATGTGGCCGCAGGGTTCACTCCACTCTGCTTGCTGCCAGACCTCCAGCCGAGGTCTCTCACCCACAGTCACCTCATGGCTGCCCTCTCCTCCTATTCCTCCTCCCTTTTGTGAAGGTGCAGTGAATACTGAAGAGCCAGAGGCTGTACGGCTGCCTCACAAAGGATGCTCTTTTCTCTGTCTCCGGCTCTCCTCGTTCTACACTCTCCCTCCCTTCTCTCTTTTTGTGACTCTGAGCCTTCTTGCTTTTTTCTCTGTACCTTCATTTCTTCATTCTCACCCCTGCCTCTCTACCTTCCACCCTCTTCAGCATATTTGTTTCACAAAACCCTCCATCTACTCCTTTTTACCCCTTCTCCACTCCTTTCTCTCGCTCTCCCCAGAAATGCATCTATTATTAACGCACACCTCTGGCTCTCGCTGAAGACTGTACCAAGGTTCAGGCCAAGCTCCTCAGCATTTTAATCACCCCTAATGAGTGAGAAATAATGAATACAC
Organism: Scarus forsteni; assembly: GCA_036419115.1. Lineage (NCBI taxonomy): Eukaryota > Metazoa > Chordata > Actinopteri > Labriformes > Labridae > Scarus > Scarus forsteni. The sequence continues at coordinate 12,035,282 of JAZDUH010000182.1, read as the reverse complement.
ATGCTTGAATCTGGCCTGTTTGTGTGACAGCAATTAATTTATGTCTTACATACAGTATGTGCAACTAATATTAACAGGTTTACCCTGAGCAGTGCTGTATTTTCAGCTAAATGTGCTGTGCCTTAGAAACATACTGGTGCATGTGTATAAAAATCAATCAGGCAGAATCTGACCACCAAACTACACGGAGAATCAGAGATCGTGTTGCAGCACATAATGCATATCATGTCATGTCAGACATTACTGTAACTGGAGAATTAGTCGTGCACTGGTTCCCACTGTGGGGCTCATGTTAAAGCCCTCCTGCGGCAGGTTTCTGCAGTCCGAGGGCACATGCACGCCTCTTTCAAATGAGCATGGAGATGCGCAGGCGAGGAGCGTCCCTGATGACTAGAATGGCCTCTTTTCATCATCTGCTTCCCCCCTCTCTTTGAACAAACATAAGGGCTCAAGGCAGGGATCTGTCAGAGGTCCACTGCTTGCAGAGAAAGGGGAATTATGTTGCTGCAAGACTTCTGAAACCCCAAAATTCATTACCACGCAGGCTGCTGGAGCTCGAAGAAGTGAGGGATGCATCTTTTGTTTGTTCTGAAATAACTTCACAAACTGTAAGGGGGCTACTGTTTCATTCTGCCTGGGAAAGTTGTGAGAATTTACAAGCTGAAAATGAGAGAAGTCTGAGTGTGTCCCTTTTATCACTGGTTTATTTATACTGGTAAACATCAAACAGAAACAACAGCAAAATCAAGAGCTGACGTCCTCTCATACTTGTGATTATCGTTTCTCTTACTTCAACAAGTTAATTTACAATGGTGCCATCAGCGTGACACGACAGCTTCAGTAAGTAAAAAATATGGAAATGAACCATTCCTCTGGATCTCATCCATGTGTTATATCAGATTACTCCCCCCACCTGTCATACTGTTGTCGCTGGCTCAATTGTGGCTCCAATCAGTCACGACAGGAATCCTATCAGAGTGGAGTCTTTATGTAATTATGTGATAAAAATGTATCGATTCAAACCCGAGGGCAGTATTAGGCTGAAACGACTTGTGCCACAAAAATACTGCATTGTGCTGTGTCTGGGGGTGTAGGGATGAAAGATGGAGCGTTGTCTGTCTACTACATTCTGTTCCAACACCTCTGGGATGTAAAGCACATTCGTAATCTCTCCAAACCACCGCCAAGGTAATTAAGACATGTCACCGTCTGTCTGTAGAGCTGGAGACAAGAATCGTGTTCAAAGTCTACAGAGATTGTACCACATTAAGTAACAAGCGATGAGAATGCAAGTATAATAACCCCACCTGTGTGCTTCTGCCTTTTTTATAATACAGTATGTCCTGGTTACTGCATTCAACATCACATGAACACTTATGGTTGTGCTGAGATATACAGTATCTCCCACAGCTTAACATTTTTGTACATAAAGTTTTATACATTGTTGTGCCTTTCTTCAAAGTTTGACCATTATAAAGAAGACTTTGATAGGTTATAAGGTAGAAAAACAAATGTGAAACCTTCCCCATAACCCTGTACGCCTGCCTTGCTCCCAAATATATGAGAGAAGCTTACAGGTCCCTCAACGGAGAGCACAATAGCTCAAACAAGGCATAAAACCCTGGTCCCAGTTTCACAACGGGCCACAAATCCAATCTCAGAAAGTAAGTGAGCGCAGTTTGAGAACTCCAAATCATAAAGTGCTCTCCAACAGCCACTCAGACCTGGAGAGCTTGTCCCTCGCCCGCAGAATGTTTGTTGTGCTCTCAAGCTGCGGCAGTTCCCCGCTTATAGAAAGGCTCCGCTTTGCGCGCAGACTGGCACCAGTTTTGGGGTAAGCCACATAGCAGCGCTCCTGTAAAGAGTCTGCATTGATGGAGTGCCTGCGGTTCACCCTCACGCTCCCTGCAGGAACAGTCATGTAATGGTGTGAGGCTTGTTGGGGCCGTGGACCCCTAGGTGGAGCTGCAGTCCATTTGACAGGCTGGCTGGGCATAGCCAAAGTAACAGCCGTGGTAGCCATTTTAACTTTTGAAGAGTTATTCCGGTTCATATTCTCGAGCTCGACGTCAGCTAGAGCGTCACCTCGTCGAGCTTCAGAGGGTTTTTGTGGAGCACTGGAACGTTTCGGCCTTGGCGCACCCGGGGACGCTGGGTGCCAGCTGTGACTGGCAGCAGAGGTAGAAACAGTGCAGTCAGGGACGGAGGGTTTGGTGTTTGCTACAACGACCGGTGCTCGCTGCTTGGCTGGCTCGGGGGGCGGCAGGGCAACTCGGAGGGACTCCTTGTCACTCTTCTCTGGACGCAGGACCTGCTTGGAGAGGGACTTTGGGATCCCACAGCCCTGTAGCTGTCCATCGCTGCTCAGTGAGCGAATATCCCCCATCTCTAAAGCCTGATGAGACAAAAGAAAAGAGAAAATTATTTGTGGAAAGAAAAGAAGAGGAAAACCAACTGACTACATTCACACAACAGCTACTTTCCTCTGGCTCCACATCCAGGGTATGAGACCAACATCCAGTCACATTATTGATGTGTTTAGATACATTTAGGGTATAATTAAACTACAAAATTTTCACAACCTTGTACTTTAAATCTTGAGGGACACAGGCTCATATTTTAAGTAAAATGGGAGAACTTGATAGCTTAGGTAAGATCGCACTTAACAGAAGAAGCTTGTCGCTTCCTTAATAACATGAGCACGAGCTGGAAATGGCTTCTAGCTAAAATAATTTGATATTTGGTTAAACACAAAACAGAATATCCCGTAACCTAATGACTAATGACTGCCAATGCCTACTAGCTTATGCTTGAATCAACCTAAACACAAAATATCATTTCATTTGATTTACATTAATGCGTTTTGTAAGCTACAGAGTTAGTTCACAATGAGTTCATGGTAGCTTGTGACATGCAGACACTTCCTAACTTTATGATCAGCAAAATGTTTGCTCTGGATATTAGCTGATGTCTGACTGTGGCAAATACAATATAAAATTACATGTTTGCTTTAAATTATACATGAAAAAGTTATTGAATTCTAATTCTTTGATTTCCAACATTTATATTACCCTCTTGTATAACAAAACACTTGAGCAGCATAAATGCTTTTTGTTTAAGTCTTAAATCACAAATCAATATGAAATACTCAGATTCTTTAGACACGACTCTGTAGTAAAGTTATGTCCCAAAGAGCTTTTAACCCTGAGCATAACATCAGACTTATTAATTTGCCTTATACTATTGCTTTTTCAATTACAAATTGCTGCAGTCAGGTGAAATGAAAGGAGGGGGGAGATTAGCCACAAGGAAAGAGGCTAGCAGTGCTCTCATATAAAGCTGCTCCTTCATTTTGTCACAAACAAGCTACTAAATGTAACAGTGGTATACTTTTTAAGAAATTAACATACTGTAAGTTATAGTACATCTGGTTGGAGTGCAGTAACTGTTGTGCGAATGAACTGGATTCTGTTTTTATTCTAATTCTAATGTTGATGAATAAACAAAAGCCAAAATAATAGTTTTTTCACTGAACTGATTTAAATTATCTCTAAAATTTGCTAGAAATTCCTGTTACCAAGAGTGAAGCTGGAGGAATGTCAGAAAATAAACAGATTTTGTTTTTCAATAAGGTACTACTGCTGATAATAAAGAGAGTACATTTTCTAATGTGAGTAGATTGGTAGGAAAGTAAAATATTGGCATGTCTAGACTTTTATGCTACCTACTATCCCGTTGAAGGAGTATGTTTGCCTCCAGCCTTGCTAATTTTGCCTCCTGCTAAATGCTGAGGTAGGATAGAAAAGTATCTACAAAGTTATCATTTATGTTACAACCACTGTTTTACATTGATATCTGTCACTCAAGCATTTTTCATTTAGATTCAAGCAAGGTATTTACCATCTTGCCACCATGATATTTGCTAGAAGTAAATTACTAATTAGGGCGGCACAGTGGCGCAGCTGGTAGAGCGCGTGCCTCACAGCAAGAGAGTTCCCGGTTCGATTCCGTGTCGGGAGGGCCTTTCTGTATGAAGTTTGCATGTTCTTCCCGTGCATGTGTGGGTTCTCTCCGGGTACTCCGGCTTCCTCCCACAGACCAAAAACATGCTCATTAGGTTAATTGGTGACTCTAAATTGTCCTTAGGTATGAGTGTGAGCGTGAATGGTTGTCTGTCTCTCTATGTGGCCCTGCGATCGACTGGCAACCGGTACAGGGTGTACCTCTCGCCCGATGATAGCTGGGATAGGCTCCAGCCTCCCACAACCCCGAAAGGGATAGCCGGGTATAGAAAAATGACTGAAATTGCTAATTAATGCCTAGCTTATGATTGTGTGTTAAATGTGGCCACACTTTTAACCTAGCATGTTGCTGCTTATGTAAGACTGACTCCAACTTAGAGTTTATTTAACATTTTGTTTAATCAATTATGCATCACTAAGCAGTTTCACAGACCCTCAACATTTACGCCAGCAAAAGCAAAGTATTATCATAGCATTTGAACTTTTAACCCTGAATGTTTAATCAGAGGAAATGCAGCAGCGTTAATGTGGCCAATTATATCATGCTGTCCTGTTTCAGTATGAACAAAAACAATGAAGAGAGAAAAGAGCAAATAAAAAGGAATCGAGCAAGGCTGACCTTATCTGCATCTCCCTGGTTACACACCCGGTAGCGCACAATGAGGAAGATGATAAAAGCAAGCACTGAGGCCACAATAATCCCTCCGATGATAACCACGATGGTGCCACCCAGAAATTGGGACTGCATGAAACGGCACCTCAGGTACTGCGGCTCTGTGGTGAAGTGGACGCAGCCAATGACACGGGTTGCAGTCAGCCCAGTCACCTGGTCATCATAGATAGCCAGCACACACAGGTCATAGTGAGTGCCAGCAGCCAGGTTGTTCACCAGGATGCTCTTACTGGAGGGGGGGATCATTCTGTGGAGACAAAGAAAAAGGATTTGTTTGTCCTGACATAGATTAGAGAGGGTTAAATCAAAGGAGACAGAGGCAAATCTGATTATCTAGCTTATTGTTTTGTAAGGATAAAATGACATGACAATCATTTATCTCTCAGAGGGCTATTTAAGATCTGTCTGGACGTAATCTTTTGCGACATTTGATTTATCCTCTTCAGAATCATTACTGATAAAAGCTTCAGTCGCTGGGGACGCAGGATGCCTTCGTTTTTTTCACAACACCAGGATTGCAGAGCAGATTCAGAAGCCGTACTGAAAACCGCACTTTTTGTTGGCTTCCAAGTTCCTATTTCAAAAAGTTGTCCCTGTGACGATCCTATGATATTACATTGATAAGCAGTAAATGCCCCACGAAAGAGGGTAGAGATGAAAGAAAGCTGTGTGTGCCAGTTTCTCAGATGGGCATATGTGACGCCTCTGATGCTGGTTTTGTAAAACACTGGCTGACTACGCTTTCATCTCCTATCAGTCCACGGCTTAGTGCTGACATTCTGTTTTGATTTTGTTGATTAAGCATTATCAAGGTTTTGCACATAGTAAATGATACACTCCAGAGAGGGGGGGATTAAGAGTCCAAGAATAAGAAGTCAGATAGAGTGCATTAGTCCGTCTTCCCGATAGGCTTAATAGACACCACAAATAATCATGTCGACAGCCAGGTCCACTTCTTAATGACTGAATATCCAAAGGGATTTAAGCTTTCAGAGGATAATATAAGGTAAAACATGGGTCAAGGGATTTTTTAGAGTATGATTCCAATAAGCTTAAGAACATTTGCATACCTCAGATCAAGAGTTAAGGTTCGCTTACTGTATCAAACGGTGGTATCTGAGCAGAAATTTCAGAAGCAATTTCTTGAGCATTTGATTTAATAGACTGCATTTATTAAGGGTTTAAATGCAGGGTAAGTCACGACACATGATGTTGAGTAATGCATGACCCACAATACTGATAAAATGATTCAACTATTCATATGTTGTAAGAATCATATAATGGTTCATTGTGATATTTGAATAACAACTGCCCCTGCAGGTTTACATGTTTCTTCATTTTTGGCTTATTATGCTTCATCTCATTATTTCTTTAACTGCTGTCTGACATTATCTTGCTGGCTTCTTCTCTTGATTTTACCCTGCAGTCACCATGTTCTTTGGACAATTATCTTCAATTTAAATATCTCTCATTCATGTCATGAGAGTTACTGTTTGAGTTTTGAAGCAGTGACACGGGGTGGCAGATTGGTAGGGTAATGATTTCATCATTCACATCAAAATTTAGCACCAGGTTCTGACAGTTGTATGACATAGGTCAGATTTACATTATGTTGCTGTACTAATGTTTTACTCAAACCCTAACTTTCATTATAGACAGAATCAAAGAGGTGGTGGTAGTCTGCATGGCATGAAATTGGCTAGTAGACCCATTTTGTAAGCATTCATTCATTCTATTTGTACAGGGTGACTGCACATAAAGTCTCAATCCAGGTTAACTGGTGCAGCTGATGCCACGTCTAATATATAATTTGAATTAGACTCTTTCTTGGGGTCTTCATTGTCAACAAAGGCTTGTAACTAACAATTGAGGCATTATATTCACCACAGACATGCTCACTTGTGTAAAGTAAAACTTCCTTCTTCAGCATTTGGAGAGTGCAAACCTCTGCCAACGTAGCTCACATATGCAGTTACTAGGGGAGCAACAGGTCCATGATGAAGTAACCCTCTGTGAGGAACAATTTGACTCTTGTATATATTGTATATAGGTTTTTCTTATGTATTTGAACAATCCTGAAATGCTGTAAAATCATTGCTTAGAGACATGACCTAACATAACCTGTACATAACCTGTATATGAACTTACTCAGCCCCCTCCTTGCTAGAAACTGCTTTCCCACACACTGCTTGACCGTACATAGACCTCTTGACCCTCTCGTTACCTTTTCTTCCCACAAACTGAGACTTTCCCATGATGAACTTGATGAACTTGCACCTGCAAGGCCATCTTTCTCATGAGAAACAGCCTCATGTGACCACATACAATGCTATAAAAGGAGATGACACTGTACTAGTTTTCAGTTCAACTCTTAGGTGCGATGTGACAGCCGGCGACAAGACGACCACTTCACTCGTCGAGCGATGTCAAAGTTAAAAAAAAGTTGATCTATTCAGGCGATGTCGTGTGTGGCTGTGTGGCATCAGCCAATCAACTGTGTGTACGTGTGATCGGTGCAGTTATTCATCCGGACTACAGGGCGGATGACTTCCTTTTAGGCGGAACTAATCTCAGTGAGGACATTTGCAGACGGACCACGGTAAACTCACAGATAATGCTGCTGCATCATCAGCTGCAGAGTTTTGTGTCTGATAAGTGAGTGAAAAGGATACAGCTGGAATAATGTCCGCTTATACATCCTATTATGTGATATATGATATGATCGCGATAAAACTCCAGCGGACGTGACGTCACCGACCGACGGCCGACGCCAACGGCGACCAAACAGGTATTTATGGACGCGCGACGTTACATCTGTGGGCGACGCGACTTTGGTAGCTGGGTCGCTTGCGGTGTGAACGCACCTTTAGACTGCTTTAGGCGCTCTTTGGTTGTAACTCTCTTGTCCGGACAAGAAGAAGAAGGATTAAAGCTCCATTTGATTGCATCCAGCTGCTTTTCATCATTTTTGTTCTGAATGTCAGGTAAAGGTACGAAAAAACTGAGCTATTGAAGGATTATAAAGAGAAAATTCCTGACACCCTCATAACAAGATTCCTTGAGCATGAAAACCTACTTCTAGCCCTTGGAATCATGGAGATATCATTGTTACGTTGACAATTACTGATGATGATTGTTTTTCATAACAGCAGTTTTCTGGATCACCACCAAATTCTACTTTCTAAGTTGGGCCATTAACAACATCTCCTGAATATTTCAGTGAAATACATCCCATAGTTTTGTATAGTCTTGCAAACACAGGTAATAATATAACCTCTTTGGCGGAGGTAATAACCAAACAATAAAAGTACAGGGATCGGTCAAGACTAAGGTTTGAGGTGGTTTTGTGGTGGTGCACCTTCAAGCAATTGTGTCATGATTTTTGAGCTGTGTGACTGGTTTTGAAGCCAGGCAGATTTCAGCCCATGCATCATTTGTTGTACAGTGTACAGTACGAAAAGTTTTTCGAGCCATTTTAGATGGATGTTTTTTTTTGGCAGGTCGAGATTAAAGTCAAAATGATGAGAATAAAGGTGAAATTACAGATGAAAATCGAAATGAGGAGATAAAAGTTGAAATGTCGACAAAGTTCAAATGCAATTTAATCATAAAGTCAAAATGAGACTGAAGTTAAAATCTCGTGATAAAAGCCTACTTTATCACAAAATTGTAATTCTACTTTATTTTCCTCATTTCAACTTTATTTTTTAAATTTTGACTATAATCTGGATTTCCCCAAAATCATTTTCACCATCTAACATGGCCCTTATACTCTTCCACAGTACACCGATAGGATAGCAGATCTCAGCCTCGACCACTGCTCCCACTATTTTGTTAATTTGTTTGTTTTCATCTCCTTGGTAATAAAAACCATGTGATGTTCCCCCACTACGTCATAGCCATGGTGTTTTCTTTCTGAGTGTGTATTTGTGTTGTACAAAAAAAATCACTGATAAGACAAATCAACTTTATAGACTTTTGTTTAAGTTTTTTCCTTATATCTAGGTAGAGTATGAGCCCTCATTAAAATGGGCAGCGTGAGCACAAACATTGTGTGTTTTGGTTGTGTGTCATCAAGTCATACAGTGTAACCTGATATTCCATCACAACTGAGGTACCTCGTCTTGAAATTGCAGAGTATATCATCCACCTTAAGTGATAAAATTAAGGACAAAAGACCTAAACCTTTCTATTTTCTCACTATAACCAGCTGTTCTTGATTTAGAGCGGGCTTATTTGCAATGTTCAAAGAAAATCCTGTGAGTTATTTTTTAAAGATATCACATTCACTGTCAGGAGTGAAAACTAGGCTCATGACCTTGACCTTTAACCTTAAAAATCTAATCATTTTTTTAGTAGTCAGATCTGTGCAAATCCTGAGGAAAATAACATCTTTGAGTACTGGCTCTGCAAAACAATTTTACATTGTTACCAGCAGATGTCATAATCCCATGTTGAGCTAAATCAAACGCTGTGTATCTAACTATAAAAGTGTCTTCTTTCCTTTAAACTACCTGACTAGTATGAATTAAAAAAAAGATTGATTAACTTTAAACTTGGACACATTCATACAGCCAAACTAATGTTTGTTTTAGTTTGCTTGCTGTTGTTTTTTTGGACTAATCTCTGGCCATGCCCTTTCCTTAGAGAGTCATGGATCCATCCTCATATATAGTCTATGGGTGGGATGTTTCTTGAGCTTTTTTAGATATATCAACATATTTTTGAACAATACGGGCTTGAGTAAAGTATTCATGTTGATTTAGCCTCTGTGAACGCCAAGTTAATTAACACCTGACAGGCCTAATGCTCAACAAAAAAGCTGTTTACAGTACTGCCAGAATCAAGAACTTCTAACAGGGTTATGATCAGAATTCCAAGATCGTCTTTTGAAATGTTTAGTCTAAATAGGAAAATACTGTTTAATCATCTATTCATTTTATTTAAAGAAAATTTGTATTTCTGATCTCTTTACTAACAGCAAGTCAATTGTTCTGTAATTTTTTATGTGACTGTTGACATTTTGCATCCCCCTGTTGATAAAAAAAATGCCTGCGATATTTAGCATTTGCCTTATGTGGATCTGATTTAAAACTCTCTTTGTTTTGTTACAACTTGACAGAAAAAAAGATAACAAGTATTTTTTCCATTCCAGTAAATATTTGGTTGGTATTGCCTTGCTCATTTAGAGTCAAACACCTGAAAGGTTTCAGTCTTTACCTGTAAACCAGTGAATCATCATAGCTGCCGTTGTACTGGATCTGAAACATGCGAATCCCTGGAATGTTCCTCTGGAAATTAAACTTGACCAGAGCTGAGGTGGACGTGGCCTCAGCTATCACCACTTTTTTCTCCTGACTGGTCTTTGCGTTTCCTAGAGGCAACCCTCCCGCATCTGCCCCCGTCTTGGTCACAGTTGCGATATCTGATGATCCGGGGTCGGGCTCCTGCTCTGCCACTGTGTTGTTGATGATGTGTGGGAGCTTGGCGATGACCAAATCCACCATCTGCTGGGCCTCACCTGCCGGGTTGGAGGCCACACAGGTGAAGGAACCTGCAACGAAAACTAATTAGATCATCCTTCTTTTTTATTTCTGAAATACATAAAAATCACTCTGTATAATGTTTTCAAGCTACAATAAAAACACATCTAATCATATTTAGGAAAAAGTTTGACATTCTGGGGATTTCTTTTAGTTCCAGAAGTCGTTATCTTTTTCACACAAGATAAAGAATACTATCGGGGGGCAGTATTTCCACAGAGTAATACACATTTTAGTTGTACACAGTCTGGCTGTTTCTCTCTGTTTACAGGCTGTTAAGATAAGCTTACAGGCTGTCTGCTGCTGCACTGTAGCTTAATATTTAATGGACGGATATGAGAGTGGGAGCAATCTACTCATCTAACACACAGCTAGGAAGCAAAGTTGTTTCCCAAAGTGCTGAAATAAAGTGTTTTAATGTTGTTATAATGACGCCATATATATGATCACTTAACCATATAAAGATGAAAGTCTGAGAATGTGTAGCCTTCCATATAAGTAAGACAAAAACTCAAGGGTGTAAAGTAACTGAAACATTTTCTGGTGTTACTTAAATTAAGAAGTTTCTTTTCTTTTTTTTGTTATCTTTTATAGGATATGGTACAAAGAAAATGGATGGAAAAGTGTGAGAATACATCATGCAATTAAAAGTGCAGATACTTTGACAGAGTTTAACCTGATTCAAAAACAAAGTAGTAATCCATAAATTGACTGAGGTAAAACTTAAAATGCTAATTATTTTAAAGGTAAAGAGAATTTTGAGTACACTTTTTTATGCTGTGCAACAGAGGCAACTAGAGCATGAGGAGTCAACCACTTCTTTCTTTCAATAAGTAATAGTATATCATTTCTTAGTATTTGATTAGGGATGGTAATTGTTAACAGTTTATTGATAAAATGCATTGACAATTGAAATCGATCAGTTCTTAAACATTTCTGCTGATTCTCTTTATGAAAACAGATGGCCTACAGAGGTTTTGGATGGCAACAGCATCAGCTCATGTCACACCTGATATTCAGCGCAGTGCTGCATAGATTCATGCTTCTGTAAGTTGCTGCCGTTTCCACCTTCTTGAAGTAAAAACTTTCAAGAAGGTAGATATTCTGCACAAATGTAATTCCCCTCTCATGCTGTATACCTGCTCATGAATCTTTGCTATCCTGAATTGAGGAGGTCTGATCAATACATCATTTCATTCATTTTTCTTAACATATGAGATTTTGTGTCAAAAGCGGCCGGTCTGTTTGCCAGCACACGCAGTGAGAGACATTTGACGTTTTTAATGACATAAATGGTTTAATAAAGATCAAACTGCACAAATATTTGCACAGCTTTTGGAAAAGTTGGTGGAACTGGACAGAATCAATGCCGTGTTCATTCATCTATCTATTCATTTATTGAATTTGTTTTGTTTTGTTTTTTGCCAAAAGAGGGAGAAATGTAAATTCACCTACAACTTTCATGAAGCTATTTTAATTTCTGTCAAGATGGCAATAATGGGAAGAGGTGGAGACTATTCCAAACACCGCGCAACTATTTGTGCAATTTAGACAGTGTGCAGATCATTTGAAATACACCTACATTATTTAAAGGTCCAATATCCTGATGTATTTGATCGTTTGCATCATGTTTGATGTCTATTAAGAAGGATTTGATTTTAATAGAATAAAAAAATGAAAGATTTCCTCTTTGTGGAGGATTAGATGCAGCTCTTTTTGCCTCCACTTTGGAAATTCTCTGGTAGGGGAGGCTAAGGATGAGCTACAATAATGAGCTTTGTGCTGATTGACTGCCCAAATGATGTCTGATGGGGAGGGGGGGGATGAGGGATTATAGGCCCTGGGGCAGACTTTCAAAACCCTGATGGCATCTGCCTTTGACGAGCAGAAAACACATGTAGGTGGAGGCTGTATAGTTATTACATGACAAACCCAAGGAAGTGAAAAATATGATGTTTTTAGGAGAGATTTTCTTTAAAGAGGTACAACGTGTTTCTCTGTGAAAGGTGTCATGTTCTTTCCAACAACATTAAAAGCAGGCAAATCTGTACACCTCATATTTAATGCTGACCTATAAGGACTTCATTTTAAGGCCCATAGAGGCCTCGGGCATTCTCATTACTTGAAGTGAAAATCAAACAAATAACGTTTCACTTTTACTTTACAAGATTTACCACCTATTTTAACTTTAAGTAACACTTGATCAGAGTAAGTGTCCTTTTATTTTGTTACTATAGACCCTTTGCTTGTGATGACTGGCTGGATGACAACAGGCACTACTTACTCAGTGGATGTCTAAACTTAATACACAGAAAAATCCCCAAGGTAAGATGTAATCTAGGTGTTAATCTTCTTCTGTAAAACAAAGTAATCTAAAAAGAAGCTTGAAATGTCAACAATGGGCTAGTAAGACCCTATATGATGGAGACTTAATGTCTAACAGGCATTCAAAAGTAAATAAAAAAACTCATGAAAGTCTCTGTGGGTTGCTTTTCTCTAAATAAGTCCTTGATAAGTGAATTAAGACATTTTAATGAACTTCTTACCAAGAGGATTAACAGGGACAGGCTCTTCTATGCTTTTAGACCACTGCCCATATACTTAAAAACAGATTATTCAGTCTGGTTGTTCTAATTTCTCTGTGATCACTTGAGATGTGACTTTTCCAAGCTGACTGTCATTGTTTTTCTATATGCCAATGTTATCACATCCCTGTTTGTTATGTTTATGGCCTCGAATTGGAGCTCTAAGCAAGATTATCAGTCAACATCAATAAAAACTTACTGACAGCAGTAGTACAGGAACTGTGGTGCTTCAGCCATTCGCTGAAGCAAGTGACATCATCATAGTCATGTGTCTGCTAAAGCTCTATATTCTTGTACTCACTTCCCTCCTGCAGAAACTTGTTGGCTAACAAGGTGAAAAAGTCATCCTCCTCTCTGTGTGACCTTAATCAGAGTGAGCCAACACTATGTAGACTCTAAACTTTATCAACCTGATGTAAGCAAATACCTCAGCCTCACAGTCTTCTTCTGCCCACACGAGCAAACAACTAATTTCATTCAGTAAACAACAGGAGCACAGCCAGCGGGGCGTAAACAGACCAGAGTCCTTGACGGTGCTGATGAGGATGTCCAATGTGCCATCTGTGTGAACGGCCGTCCGAGAGGAGTTGGACATGAGGCGTCCATCGGGGGCGATCCAGTGGATAATGGGGTCAGGGTCCCCTCTGGCCTTACAGCGCAGGGTCACGCTCTGACCCTCTAGCGCTCGCAGCTCCTGAGGAAAGAGAGTAAGGGAGGGCAGTGAGAAGGAAGGCTTGAAACCTTATGTTGTCTTAAATACAAAACTGACCCTCCTAAATCTGCATCTGTTATCTCATATTTTTCTAATAAAATGTTGTATAAACACAATATGGATCATGGCCATCAGTACTAATATTAAAGAGGACATATCATGCTTGTTTCTCCTTTTCACTATGCCAGACTAGGATGCCTGTAAAGCATTTCTACCCTCAGTACAAGTCATTTAGTTCCTTCATTGCCCCACAATAGCGTTCTCAATATCCTCATTTTAGACTATTATAAAGCCCACGTTGAAACACTCGGTCTCAAGGATGACCTAAAGTTACCTCACAACGTCTCAGCCCTTTGTGCTCTGATCGGTCAGGTCTATCGGGGGTAGAGCCAGCCTGTCCTTCTTCTTCTACTGTGTTTTCCGGCAGGCTCAATGCAGCGACCGCGTATTGAGTCCCCCTACAGGCCAGAGCTGGTAATGAGTGAATGTGAGCTGGGGACCTATATACCCCTGCTGGTGGATGTGTTCCTCGGTGACGATTTTGTGGCTAATGGACATCACAGAGGAGGAAGTGTTTTATCAGATTACTCCAATAAAAAGAAAGGTACCTCGTGTCGTCACAACGTTTGAAATCTCGCGGACATCTCGCAATGACCTATTTTCAGAGGCATCAAACCTCATTCTAGGATATCAGAAAAAATACAATATCTCATTTTTTGAAAATTAAGGGGTTGTAAGGTCTTGTTTTCAAATGTATTCTACAATGTATTATACGTAAGTATTAAATCATGCATCAGCATGATATGTCTCCTTTAAAGAAGAAAACCCCTAAGTGTGCAGCAAAAAAGAAAACACAATATCACCATGTTCATAAAAACTCGATAGGTCCTTTTCATTCAACACATTTAAAAGTAATGTCTGTACTTTTTTTAAGCATCTTTACAAAATCAATCATGTATTTATCTTTGCATTTACTTAAGCAGTAATGATTGTATTAGCTTGGGCTGCAAGACCACCAGCACATATCAGGGTTCAGCGTATTTCCAGACTGTGGCACAATAAAAAAATGTCTTTATTGTTGAGGTCAGACATCAGACGTTTTTCAACAATGTGTCTTCCCTAAACTTAAGTGTACTGTAGCCTGGTTTAAAACCCCAAAAGGATCTTGCAAAAAAAAAAAAAATACAACCATAACATGACACTCAAAGTATTAACCACCCTATGTTCACATAAAAAAATATTACAAAACAATGTTGACATATTTGGTCCATCTATAGAAGTAGTATCAGGGTTGTGATGGTGAGAGGGGAGCAAGAGGGTCGAGAAGTGCTATGTGTGTGGCTGCCTTTGTTTGAATGTAAAACACATGGCCTGTCAGACTCTCTCACTGTGCTGTACTATGAATTGACACAAATCATCACAGCCTCGTAAAATATCTCAGGAAAGTATTTATATCTAGTGAAGGCAGAGCTCTGTTGCTCCGCTTTTGCATTAATGTGCTGTTGAAAAGAGAGGATGTTGACAACGCTTAAACATGCGTTCAATTTTCTGTCTGTGTTGTGTATAAGAACTCTTGCAGCTCACTTAAGTACCTCTGGAGCTAACGAGACGGCCACAGCCCACACTTTACCAAAAAAGTGTTCTAGCCGAACCTAAAAGCTTAAGTGGGTTGGTTTTACCTCTTTGGAGGACTTAAGCCCTCGTCGCACTGCTGTTTCAAGCTGTAACCTTTACGGCCCTGTGACAATGTGAACGCTACAGAGACAGAGTGGGGGAACAAGTTGATTGCCTCTTTTCTCCGTCTCCAGCCGTAGCAACAGATAATGGGAAGGGGGATGTAAGCGGTCTTGGCGATGGGAGCACTGCAAGTGAGTCTGTGTCTTTGTGTGTAAATGGAGGCACGCGGCATGACTTGTGCATGCAAGCTGTTTTGCTGCATATATCGCCACAGATACAGCCTCAAGGAATTAGTGTGAATGTCTCAAGGTGTAAAAATGATGGCACCTAGTTGTGGTGGTTTTGCATGACGGCACAATGATTAGGACCATAATCCCAGACGGGCCCTTGAATTGGCTAATTTTATGCTTTTTTGACAAAAAGATGACAAGGATTTTCTGTTAGGTTCTCAATATGAGTCCAAGAGAGTGCTTTGTGGATCCTGGCATGATACATTTGAACAACAAAATCATTGTGTTTTGTGGGCTGACTTTTGTCAGTGTGAGGGGGCACCACTGAGCTATTCTGCCACTCACACTGACAAAATCCATATCCCAGTTGTTTAGCGGAGACCTCGTATCTCCACTTATCTCTGCTGGTCAACCAGAACATAAGGGTTTTCAACCCTTAATTTTCAAATTTTCAAAAATAAAACTGATATATAATATTTTAGATTTGAAAACAAGGCTCAGCTAGGATAATTTTCAAAATAGACATTATTGTTCCGAGATTTAAATCCTCACGACACGATGAGTACTTCTTTTATTGAGATCACATCCACCAGCAGCAGTATATAGCTCCCTAGTTCACACTCACTCATTACCAGCTCTGGCCTGTAGGGGGACTCAATACTCAGTCGCTGCTTTGAGCCTGCCGGAAAATACAGTAGAAGAAGAAGGACAGGCTGGCTCTACCCCCGATAGACCTGACCAATCAGAGCACAAAGGGCTGTGACGTTGCGAGGTAACTGTAGGTCATCCTAAGATCCGAGCATTTCAACTAGGGCTTCATAATGGCCTAAAATGAGGATTTTGAGAACGCAATTGTGGGGCAATGAAGGAACTAAATAACTTGTACTGAGGGCAGAAATGCTTTACAGGCATCCTAGTCTGGCATAGTGAAAGGGAGAAACAAGCATGATATGTCTCCTTTAACCAGTTGGAGGTATCGAAACCAATTGCCCATTAAGACAATACAGTTTCTATTTCTTTTAAAGAAGCATGTTTTTCAATTTCCAGAAAAAAACATGAAGGTTTCTACTGGACAACAATGAAATGACTGTTATTTTCTTCACTGAGCGATAAATAAGTGCAGAGATGACGTGGTACCACAAGCCTATCTAGAAGTTGGTGTCATGATGGTTAATTCAGCAAAAAGCCTGTGATCTGTTTGGGTTTTTAGAATATTGGTTATTATGAGGTTTGTGTTATAAAACATTTATGAGTTGTATACAGTTTGTTTAGAGGGACAATCTTTGCAAATGAACACTACTTCACTGATTTAGAAGCATAAACTTGATCCAAACCTGATCCAAACAGTGCTTCGGGAGATATTTAGATCCAAAATCGAGAAGCGGACATCCGTATGATGGTAGCACATAGGGCATGTATAGCGCCGCTCCTAAAGCTGCATTAATTGTCCAAAAACTCATTAGTTTCACCAATATTCCATCATGGTCCGCTCATGCTACTCCTCAACGACAGTCTGTGTCACTCCAGACATGTTGTGTGGCTGTACTGACCTCTGAACTGAAGAAGAAGAACGCTTGCCTCCGCGCATACGCAGTACGGCTCATTGTTTCAGGGGAAGACCATCGCCTACACGACGACTTTCTTCTTCCAGTTATGTGCAAAATGGACGAATATCTATCGGATGAAGATGTTGTGGAGGAGAACTTTGAATATGATGGGTACTGCGCATGCACGGAGGCAAACATTCTTCTTCTTCAGTTCAGAGGTCAGCACAGTCACAAAACATGTCTGGGGCGACACAGACTGTAATGGAGGAGTAGCCTGAGCAGACCATGATGAAATATTGGTGAAACTAATGAGTTTTTGGACAATTAATGCAGCTTTAGGAGTGGCGCTATACATGCCCCGTGTGCTACCATTATACGGATGTCCGCTTCTCGATTTTGGATCTAAATATCTCCTGAAGCACTGTTTGGATCAGGAAAGCCTTCTGGGTGAGTAAATTGTTCTACTTCATTCTATAAACAATGTGAAAGCTGTAGAAACCGAACTTATCCTTTAAATGCCTATCTGACATTGTTTTTGATAGACCATCAATTGTACAAACCTCCATTCGTTATCTACACCACTTATCCCTGTCAGGGTCATGAGGGCTGGAGTCCTTTTCCAGCTAAATTTGGGTGAGAGGCGGGGTACTCCCTGAATCGGTCACCAGTCAATCACAGAGACACATACAAAGACAAACAACCATGCAGGCCCTGACCGAGACAGGGATTGAACCAGCAACCCTCTTGCTTTGAGGCATGTACACTACCTGATCCACCACCATGCTGTCCACTATCAATCATCATGATCTTAAATCTCTCTCCAAAAATTCTGTAATCCTATTTAGGAAAGTCTTTGCAGCCACCCTTTTTGGGATGTGATAACATTTCCCATTACACAAGTGGAAGGAATTCCCAGATGTATTTTATGTTGCTGGAAAGAAACAAGAAATGTCTCGTGCTTGGACAACATTTTGCACATTTATCCTTAGCAGTTAAGAAATTCAATCAACTTTGGGACAAAGAAAACAGGAGCGTTAAAATGCTAATTCACTTCTTGTTTTAGGACTCAATATTGCACCAGTGTATTCTGTATAAAAATGCATGGTGGTACAATTATTTGGAGACATTGTAAAATAGCATTTCCCATTTTATGGTAAACAATGCATCAATACTTTCTTTTAAAAAAATGCGTCCACCTGAGCTGCATGGGGAGGAGGTGAAAAAAAAAAAAAAAAATTAACTTAGTTCTTGGTGACACTGCAGCCACTTCCACTCCCTCGGAGTGGCACAGCTGGACACCAGTCATGAAGATTTACACTAAAACAGTCTGATCTGTGCCGGGCTGTGACAGAAAAGTTTATAGACAAGCCAAAATACAATATTTTGGAGGATTTTAGGCAGAGAACTTAAATATATCCTGCAAAAATCAGGAACCAGTGTAAATGTGTTAAAAATGAGTGAAATATGTCAGTAAAAAGGAGTCAAACATAGGCGGTTCACTTTTGACCCACAAGACAAAATAGCAAAACCACACTGTTAAGCATTTGATTAAAACTCAGAGATTTGATTTGTGGGAACACTTCGAACAAACAATTATCCTCTGTACAGTCATTTTTGCTGGAGTAAAACACTCTGAATAACTGAGATAACATAATTAACTCCCATATTTGTAATCTTGTGCTTTAAAACTTCACTTCCAGAAAATACAGGCTAATAGGCAATTGATTATGACATGATATTGAATTAGAATGATTATGGAGCAAAGATAATCAATATGACAGTACAGTGCCGAGCATGTGATAGATAATTTTCTCAGCAATTATGTAAAAGATGTTGGCTGAATGTTAATGTGATGACATTGCTGTAGTTATTTGGTGAGGATTTGATCAGATAATGTTGTTTGGATGCATGAATCAGGGTGCTAAACCAGTGTAAGCTCTGAGTGTGTAATAAGAGCTTCACTGGGGATCCATCATAAACCTGCAAACAGCGATATTGAAACTGAAAATCCTGCGAAAGAAGTTCTCTAAAAGCCCTCCACAGGCCACAATTGGTTACATTTTTTTCAGTCAGTCCTGTATTTTTTATAATATTGGGTTATCTGAGCTGCTCAGATGAGTCCCTAAAGTCTTGTAAGGCTTCTTTTGTTCGCCTGCAAAGTTAATATTTGCTGTGACAGTCAAGTAAAACACAAAACACCACCTAAGATTAAATGAGACAGAATCCCATGTCAGGCTGAGTGTAATATCAGTAGCTGGTGGTGTGTTTACAGGAGGTCTTACCTGAGAGTGCCTCGTGATGAGAGGAGGCTCACACAGGAACTCCTCCTCTGAAACAGTCCAGAAATAGCGTCCAGCGAGATGCTGAGGTGAGGCACAGGTCTCTAGGTCGTCCTCCCTGCGCAGTCTCCTCAGCCAGAGCAGCTCACAGTTACACCTGAGTGGGTTCCCCCCAAAACTCAACGCGAACGACGAAGGCCCCATGATCCCAGATGTGGCTAGAACACCTGCTCTTTGGAAAACAGGGTCAGGTGGGAGCTTTTGTAACTTGTTGGAGGTTACATCCAGCCTCTTTAGCTTCTGTAGTCCAGAAAAAGTTCCCTCAGGGATGTAGCTGAGCATGTTGTGGTCCAGATTGAGTGTGTGAAGATTAGACATCCTCTGAATGGCAACCCATGGGGCACTTTCTAAGTTATTGTATGATAAATCCAGCTCCTCCAGTGCTGTCAGGTCATTAAAGGCCCCAATCTGGATGTGTGTGAGCTGGTTGTTGTTGAGGATGAGGTGGTGCAGCTTGGACATGCCACTGAAGGTGTCATTGGTGATGCGGGTGAGTCGGTTGCTGTCCAAGTGAAGAGCTCGCAGGTTCTCTAAATCCTTGAAAGCATGAGGAGCAATGGTGCCAATAGTATTCCTGGAAAGAGTCAAGTCCACCAGCTTGGTCATGTTGGCGAAGTCTTTGCGTTTGATGCTGGTGACAAAGTTATCTCCAAGGCGCATCTCCACCGTGTGCCTGTTGATGTTTGGCGGCACGAACAGAAGCCCCTTTTTGTCACAGAGGGTGGCGAGGTTGGGGTTAAGCACCTGGCAGTCACAGCGTTTGGGGCAGATCTGAACTTTGTGCGCCTTCACAGCCATGCCGAGGACGATCAGATAGACCAGGAGAGACTCCATTTGGCTTCTTAGTCAAGTTAACACACCTAAAAAAAAGAAGATCAAAGAGAGAAAAAGAGGGGCAGAGTATTTATTGAGCAGTTAAAAGAAGGCAAAGCGTGAAATCTGCCATTGTGGTTCCTCTCATCTTTATCAAACTGTAAATTCTGTAGCCAGATAATCACACTCCCACTCCCACACTCCCTTTAAAAAGGGGAACTGGGGTATTCTGCTCTGTCAATTTAAAGCTTTCCCATTAGATATGAAGGAATATCAGCGCCAGCTCACAGCTGAGGGTCCAAATTCAGAGTTGGCAGCACAGAGAGTTAATGCCTGAACAAACAATGAACGCTGTGCAATTAGACATGAAGCTAATTAGTCACCTGCAGACTTTAGAGAGAAACATCGCTGGTAATCTTATGTGATTTCTGTGACAAGATTACATTTTAACCCCTTTCCCCTAGCTGTCCCTTTTCTGAAATGATAATGCCAGCTCTTTAATATTTGTGTACAGAGGGATGAAAGTCTAGACCGGCAGCCTTGGGCCTCATCAGAATTAGACTGATATCTCAGAGGATCATATCGCTGATAGGAAGGGTGATGATTGGGCCCCATGCCTCTGTGAGGATGTGCTGTGCCTTACTATTGATTTTCTCTCCGCTCTCTCTGCTGCTACTCTTACTTATGACACAGCCGAGATGGAGGGGGGATAAGGAGAGGATCCATTTGATGAATCCCGAGACCTTGTCAGGGATATAGCATGTCATAAAAGTAAGACAGTGGAGATCAGATCGCAGCCTGGAAGGTGTACCAGAGCAAGAGTTGTGATTATTTTTAGCAGAGACATTTAGTGTCATTTTGGTTCAACATGCAGTACTCAAGCCCCTGGGTGTCCTGCTACAACACAGAAAAGATCAACAATCCAATCGGAGCAAAGAACAAAAGATCCAATCCCACTACTGTAGTAAAAATCCAAAGGCTAACCTTTAAATACCAAAGAGAATGGCTGATTTATGGTCATGCCTTTCTGTGGTTTGCTGGTAATAGCTCTATTGTCTGAATTTGCGTCTTGGATGGAGTGTGTATATGAAAAAAAAAATCTTGCCTCAGCAGAGAGCCTGCCAAATGAGTGTCTTCATGCTTCAAAAGCCTCTGTTACACGGGAGCAGTGACACAAAACTCCAGGTGTAATAACCTTGACAGTCGAAGTATACGAGGAATATATCATTGAGCAAAAAAAACATCAGACAGGATGGGAGTGACATGCCTGCCATGTGGGGGCACATTTTCAACGTGAGCTCGGGAAGCCAGACGCCTTCGGCTGACAGCAAGCACGTTTTGATAACTGGGTAAAATGTTTCACAGCCAGACAGGGAGGCAAGGAAGGGGTCACCTGAAAATGGCCCCTTAATAGCGAAGGGAGGGATGGAATCATTGGAGGGAGCAGCATGGGTGTGACATTTTCATGGAGACTGCTGATCAAGCAGCTATGAATCAATGTCTTTCTTGACCCATTTTTACATGGAACGACTTAGTCACACAAGAGCCATGTTTTATTGTGGAGTAGAGTGCGTCTCAACTGGCAAGCTACAGCAGTCCACACAGCCTACGGACTCAGCCTCCGTAGGCTGTGTAGACCGCTCAATCAGATCTAAAATGAGACAGCCGAGCCTACAGATTTCATCACCTCCTCTATCCTCACCTTTCTAATCAATACTCTGTCACAAAGCAGCCTCAGCAGCAGCACCTTGTCAAGCTGAAGTAAAAGCAGCTGCATTTGGAAACACATATTACTCTAGCAGTGTGCACTGATTTGCCAAGACACAGTATGCAAAATGCATTAAGCAAACATATGCAAATTTCTAACATATCCTGACATACTGATTCAGAAAAAAATAGCAGCACGCATAAAACCTATCTACCCTTTGTAGATCTACAATGTTTACCAAAATGCGAAGTGCTGTCAGGTAAGGGGTCAAAATGGTGGAGACGACCAACATACTGTGTATCCATGGATGTAACTTATCACAATATTTCACTTTCCTTAATAGTGCAGTAATGCAAATCACATCTTTGTAAATTTACATTTTTTCATGCTGTTATAGAGGCTACAAATCTCACAGGGAAATATTTGAAATAAATCACAAAAAATCATGTTAATCACTGAGTTTTCTTTAGTTTATTAAAGGATGCAATTTAGCAGCTGAAGTCATTTACTGGGCCGTTGTTTCATTTTATTAAAAGACCTGAAACAGAAATCAGCCTCATGTATCAGAAATTGGCAGTGGTGATGGAGGTGATGGGGTGGGGGGTTGTGGCATACACATTTACCACTCTCATAAAAATTACTCTGATATTACCTCTAAAGATGAAGCAAATGTGAGGTTTAGGCAAGCAGTGCACACTGCAAATGGTGTTCAATACATGGAAGCAGGCTTTGCACACAGCCAATATTTAGCTCGTCACACTGGAAAGGGAGAGGAAGGAATAACTTACAACTAGGAGAATGGCATCTTCTCCCTCTTTTTTTTTTGTCTAGCTTATTGCTTGGTCACTGTATTCTTCAGGAGCATTTGTTTGTTTTTCTGCAGTTTTCTCGGCAGTCAGTGGAGGAATGGGAAGGGGAGGATACATAGAGGCCTACATGGTACTTTCAGTGTCAAGCCTGGATTCAAAAGAAAAACAAATAAACAAACGAACCCCATTCATGCAAATTGTGTGAATGGGGTTTAAGTGTCAGTAACTAGAGTTAGTTTCTAGTTTATCATAGAGCACCAAGGCAAGATAGATGACAGAGATGAGAAGTTTCCTGGAAAGATGTGAAATACATTTCACACTCTCCCTATTGACGGTTGTTGCACAATTTGACAGTAAAAGTGCTATTTTAAGGGGGGCAATTTTTTTTATCACAGTGCAATTCATCAATACATGGAGATTTATAAAGCAGATTGTTCTGAACCTCAATAAAAAATTTAACAAATACAATGAAATAATGCAATGTGAATAGTTAAAAAATTGGAGCGATTGTATAATCAATGGGCTGAATCCCTTAATTATACTTTCATTTTGTTTTGTTTCTGCTGCTCTGCTTGATGCCAGTGTAGTGTCATAGTTCAGTTAGAATAAAGGTTCATCAAAATAACAACAACAGAGGCATGAATGATGAGGTGTGTTGATCCATGGAGGATTCCCTGGAAGGATCCTCAGTTGAACAGTGTGAAGGCTGCAATCAGAGGAGCCTTTGAAAAATGTAGGTTTGGGTAATTTAGGTACAGTACGAGTGAAAAAATCAATACTTCTTCTAACATTGCCTCAACAGTTGCAAAACCTATACTTCTGAGGGAAAAAAAAATCAATGATTTTTTTTTTTTTTTACTTTTGTAACAGCCCATGTGATAATGCTTCTATTGCATGTATTGTGTTTTTCTGTAGCCACAGGGCAGCACTCAGACATTTAGACATTAGCACACAAATAAAGCACCAAAATTAGTGCTGGGACTTGGAACAGTAGGTATCAGATGTGTTGGGAGTCCTAAAATGCAGAGGTTGGTTTACAGTTTAGCTCTGCAGGCTCTCTTTGCTCAATGTCTATAACATTTTTAAATGGGCTTTTGAATAAATACCCCAAATAAGCTCTGTGGTCAACACAAACTTGTGATTTTGGTCTCCAATTCTTAAACATAAAATCTAAAAGGAATTGCCCGCTTTTGCATTTTAAAGTGTAATTGCATCTTTAAAAGAACAGTTGCAGACAAGTTGCTGCTTAGAATACAGTTTGTCTGGGACATCCCTTGAAAACAATATTATACACACTAATACTCTGTACTTGTTTTGTTAGATCTTAGTGCTGCTTTCGACACCATTGATCGTGATGTTCTTATACAGAGATTAGAGATGTTACTTGGGATTACAGGGACTGCCTTAAATTGGTTTAAGTCCTGCTTATCTAATAGATATCAGTTTGTACAACAAATCCTCTGTGTACACTAAAGTAAGTTACGGGGTTCCTCAAGGTTCGGTGCTAGGTCCAATTCTCTTGTCTATATATATGCTTCCCCTTGGTGATATCATGAGGAAATACTCTGTTAATTTTCACTGTTACGCTGATGATACACAGCTTATGTATCACTGAAGCCAGGTGAGACAAACCACTTAGACAAACTAGATGCCTGTTTAAAGGACATCAGAACCTGGATGGCCAGAAATTTTCTTCTTCTTAACTCAGAAAAGACAGAGATCATTGTGCTGGGCCCTTGACACCTTAGAGCAGTGGTCACCAACCTTTTTCAGCTGAAGATCACCTATGACGCTAATTGAGATGGCAAGATCTATTTGCCTAAATTCACTGAGAACCATAAACAAAGCTTCAGATTTTAATGATCATCATCAAACTTCACAATAGGGCTGAATGGTTTGAGAAAATGATCTAATTGCAATATTTTTTCCCAATATTGCAATTGCGATTTACTCTGGGATTGTTTTAATGTTCCTCATCTTATGTATTCTTAAACAAACATAAGCAGGAGATCGTTTTATAGTATAACCAATATGACATTAAATCAATCTAAGGATAAAAGATTTGAGAAAAAGTGGAGAAGTGAAGAACAGAAGCAAAATAGGTATGAAATTGTAACAACTGGGTAAAAAAATGGTACGAAAGTGGAAAAAAAGTTAATAGGTGCAAAATAGGTATGAAATTGCAAAAAAAAAAGGCAAAAAAATTCAAAAGTGACTAAGGAAAATTGATTATAGCAGCAAAATTGAAATCTTCTCTTTATAGCTAGTATGAATGTGTGTGGGCGCAGGTGTGTGTGTGTGTATGTTGACGTCTGCGAGTGTGTCTGGATATGTCTCTGTATGGAGGGGGGTTGTTTCTGTTTTTATGTCGGTCTTAGCCTCTGTGAGGCACTTTGTGTTGCTTTTAAGTATGAAAAGTGCCTTAGAAATAAAGTTTGATATGATTTGATTTGATTTAAATTTCAAAAACCATGTAAAAATTCCAAACATGGTCTGACAGTGGCCAAAAAAAAAGATGAATGGGAGCAAGATAGGCACAAAGTTGTAAAAACTGGGTTAAAAAGGTTAAAATAGGCATGAAATTGCAAGAAACTACATCACAATGCCAAAATGTTCAACACATTTTGGGTTAAAAATATTGCACTGTCTGTGATTTTAAAATTGCAACAAGCCATATTGCGATTTAATCTAATATGCAATTAATTGTTCAGCCCTACTTCACAATAAAAGATTCAATCTTCAATCCATAAATGTGATAAAGGGCAGTAATTAAAAATAAAGATTCTGAGGATTTAAAATCACATTGGCACTTTACAATGTATGCAGCGTAATACAAAGCAAAACCCATCACTCAGGACTGGAACAATTTCTAATATTAAAAACTATTGAGATGGAGAGAAATCAGTCAGACCCAGTTTACCTTGCATAGCAGCTGGATTCACCAGATTTGTCATGGATAAGCAAAAAGGTCGACCTGTGTGTCAGATGAAGGATGAAGCATCAAGTCTGAAAGATCTATGCGAATTGTCTAAAAGATCTACAAGTAGATCAAAATCTACAGGTTGGTGGCACAATGGGCTCTCTCTCTCTGCATCTGCTTTTGCCCCTTTTGTTTGCTCCTGTACTCGTCTCTGGCTCTTGTCTTGTAGGTGGCCTGGGATCCTTAGTGGAGACTGCCTGCTGCTGTGGAGTCATGAAGCCTCAAAACTACAATTAGAAACATGACACATAGCTGGCCATTTTATTAGGAACACTCCATTCCCATTATCATTATAGCTGTTCATGTAGATATTAGCATAATCTCCATATCCATGATCGATACATCTACAGTATCTATTTTTAATTACCACATAGTCATGAAGTCCCTCTTGAAAATGGGATGTCACATCTCAAGAGGCCTTTAATACATTTATATTTAATGGAGACAAACATGGTTGGGATGCAATTGTGGTCTGGGCACCCATGAGTTCGTCACTACCATAAATTCTTATTTTCAGTAAGAATATCATTGCTTATACTTCTATAAAATGATCACCACTACCATTCAGACATGAGGACCCTCCTGAAAATGAGATGTAGCATCTCAAGAGGCTAACCTCTAATAAATCAGACGACAGGTCAATGGTTCATGGACCTGTCCCTAACTTTAGTTCTTACTTTAGTCCACTTGTCTCCTCTTACCTCCCTTCTTTTGCCTACACACCCGACACAGCATCGTGGGGATTTGCTGTTCATCATGAGACTGGGATCCACATTCAAGATTTCCTGCTGCTTAACAGAAGGTTTTTTCTTGCTGCCATGATGGAGGGATCCATGATTGGCTATATGGATTCATGTTGGGTGTTGGATGTATATATTTGTATATATATGTATATGTGTATTTTATATGTATATATGTATCTATGCACATATGTGTATCCATAAAATGAAGAGCTTTATGCTCTATTGTAAAGTGTCTTGAGATAACACTTGTTATGAATTGGCGCTATACAAATAAAGATTGATTGATTGATTGATTGACTAATGATAAGGCCGTGATCATCAAGTCCTGATACACTGATCTGACTGATCTTGAGACAGTGAGAGAGCCCACACATGAAAGCAGATAATGTCAGATTTATTGGTGTGAGACATAGAGAGAGAGACATAGGACACCCCAAACTTACTGATTCATTTACCCACAAGGCATTGCCTCTGCTGTCACAGTTTGGGATCATGTATGATCAGGCATAACCTCAATGTAACAAAAATGGTGGAAAACATCAGGTGGCTGGCAATTACCTTTTTTATAACATCCTTGGTGGATGTGATTTCAGCCCCCATCCTGATTTGATTGTTATATAAAAATGAATGGGTTACGCTGTTTGGATGCTCATATTTTTAAACAAATCAACGTGCTGAACCTTCATTTTGACACCCATCCAACTGAATGCTTTGCCTTTAGCCTCGTCATGGCTACATTTTCTTCCTGTTTTAGCCAGCTTGCTTTCTGATTGGCTTTTTTCTGGACCAAGTGACATAACAGAGGACCAGGCACATCAGGACTTCTTGTCATACATATTGAGCATGTTGAATATTCACATTTTCAAATTATGGCAGCTCCGATCCTCTTCCAGGAGGACGAAATGACTCTAAACACACCTCACACCTCAGGATAATCAGGTAAGATAATCCCCAGGGCCTCCAGATAATTAGGCCTTTGCTGAGTTTGATCAGAAGCAGAGATCCAGGCCAAAAGTCCCCCGACTGTCGAGCTGTGTGCACCTGGTTTAATTTGACCAGGTAGCAGTAGAAGGAGAGTCTTTGGTGAAAAAGGGAAGAGTATGAAATAAAACCTGGTGGAAGTATTAAATTTGATCTGCCAAGTTGTCATTCTATAAAAGCCTGACATTAGCTTTTTTTACTCTTGCTGACTACTTTTTTGCCACAAAATCTCAGCAATAATCCAAAAAACATTTTGAAAACCTCAAAGGCAGTGTAATGTAATACTCTGAGCTGTCCAAAAAAAGTACTTTATCCCATTTTTTGGGTTCTAAGATGTCATTTTTGCAGCTTAGTTTAGTTTCAGCTCGGTATGGTTCCCACTGTCAAATGAGGACATAGGGCATGCAAATAACCAACCCATACTTCACACTTTTATCCCTCTGGAGTGTGCAGAGTGCACCTAACCAACCCTAAAGAGTGGACCTAAAAATGCTGCAGTCTGTTAACCGGTCACAAAGGTCGTCAGGTCCCATGTGACAAAAGACATCACATAGGCTTTTTTAGGTAACTACACCATTTTAATCCATCTGGGAAAGACTCCATTGAGAGTTTGGAAATGGGCAAAACCTTTCAATTTCATATCCTCCAGGTGACTGGACAATAAGTCCATCAGTCAAATTCATTATGGGCTAATCAGATAATGTAGTGGGTTGGGGATACTGAAGCAGCGTAAAGGACAAAACAAACTGCAATTCATGAAACAAACTCTTAGAAAAACATGTCAGAAGTGGAATGAAAATATCCTTTCTACTGAGTTTGTTGTGTTATTTGATTTTCATTTAACAAATAATTGCTGTCTAGATCTGATAAAACTGCAACTGATGCTGTTAGCATCTTTGCCAATCTCTGTATGAGCAGTTGCTTTGTGTTGTCATCTACTTCATAGCTACAATCTCTTCCAGCTCCAAAGGATGCTGATTGGGCCATGCCACTTTTGGGCGCTCAGAATCATCGTAGATTGGAGATTGGTAAGATCGACCGGTCTGATCGCAGATGCTGAATCAGGCTGATTCATCTGCACAATGGTAATAATCAGCATTCAGAAATAAAAGGCTATTATTGCATGAGTTTAGGATGGACCATGTCTTTTGCTTTTTCCACAGTCTTATTTAAGCTGCAATATTTATGACGTTTTGCCTTCACTGTAAATGTCCTGGACGACTGTTCGGGGATTTGCAGAATCAATGTAATGCTAGAGCTCCATTTTTTAGCAAATGCACTTTGAAAAGGGCTGTTGCTAAACTTCACTGGCCCTTTCATGACTTTGAGCGTCAGATAGCCTAAAGCCATGCCCCCTACATGTTGGCACCACATGGATAGTAGAATTTGAAACCCATCTCTAGGAATGGGTTAGCCTCATGTGCGCCGCTGAGACATGTGCCGTCAAATTGCCTGTAGCATCTTAAATGGGACATACCCATAGTATGGGGAGGAGCAATGTTGCCATGACTCTCCTTAAAATTGGTTGTTGATTCAAGTGTCAGGCATGATTGCAGAGCCATCCATAGTCCTCTAAATACCCGCGCTGAACTTTTATTTCTTTTTGTGTCCGTGTGCATCCAAGGAAGGATTTCAATAGCTGGGGAGTATAAGAGCGTTCTTGTTGCCAGCCACCTTCTGCTCTGCCTCTGATCGGCACGGCCTCTGGATGTGCAATGAGGCAGACAGGACCTGCTACTTCCAGACTGGAATGGCGCTCAAGACATGATATTGATTCACTCGGTGAAGATTGGGGCATCTTTTTTCTCTTACTCTCTGTGTGCTGAAAACTCAGCCAAACGTGAATAGAACGGTTGCAAAAGTAATTTCGACCAAACTCGCTTTATGAGGGACAAAAGGACAGCATTTCACCATAGCTGAGGCCAGGCTGGAAATGTCTGTCGCCATCTCTCTAATTTGCATTTAATTATGGTTGTTTCCGTGGGTGATTTGCATAACAGGTTGCACTCATCAGGTACAGGGACAAATAAGTAGATAATCAATCAACGCAATCATCAATCACACACTTCATCTTTAAATGTCACACCCCTCCAGAAAATCATTATACTTCATGTTAGGCTCTTCATTATACCAGGGCGACTTGGGAGGGCAACAAATAAACAAGAAAACAGATAATCTAGTGCTGCATTAACCATAATCTCCCTCTTAGTCAATCAAATGTGCGTTTACTACCTCTGAGCAGGTCTTTTTGGCCCTCAGAGAACAGAACAGACTGACAGCACACACCCACACACGCGCACCAGTGGGTGGATTTGTGCCTAATAGAGGTAGCTCAATACACAACAACCTCTAGCAATGGAGAAAGACATTCATGTGCAGCAGATGCAGCAGCAGCAGCAGCATTACTGGTGTTGTACTGTAGGAGAGGATATCTATGCTCTCCCTGGGGCAGCATTCGCCAAGAAAAGCCTTATGCAGCACACTGTACGCCAATCGTCCGGTGAGGTCACGGGGGATATGTTTTCAGATGGTCTAACTTATGCTGGTGCTCATGTGGGGTGGGGGCTCTGCAATGCTATGCCTGGGCAGGGAATAAGGAAGTGCACAGTTAATGAGATGAAGTCGGCTTTGTTTGTCTCTTGCTGGTTGACACGCTGGCACATGGTGGCGTCTTGACATACGGCATCCCACCTGGTTTGCCTGAGGGGGTTAACAAGCAGCCTCTGCGAGAACTAAGCTCTTGTTGTGTCAAAGAGGCAAACTGATGCTGCAACATAATGGTAAAACAGTATCGACAAAGCAGTGAAACCGGTCCTCAGCCTGTTTGCTTTATGAGACCAAATGGAGCTGCTGCATCTGTTGGAGTGGATCATATTCTGACTGAAATTCCATTTTGTCGCCTAAATGCTTGTGGAGTCCGAGTCCAAACATCCTGACCAAACATTGATGCAGTTACGAGCGGTCTCCCTCACACATCTGTGTTTGTGAATGTTTGCATGTGCTGTGACACCCTTCTTTTTCCTGCAGAGTCTGCCAATGTTAGAGTGCAATAGCTCTTGGGTGACAGCCTTGATGCCATGGCAACACAGAAAAAACGTCAGATTTAGGGTGAGATGTAATCAGTGGCTCATTTTCAGATCACCTAATAACGTTTCTAACAAAGAGGCCTCTCTGGAGGACGGCGGCGGGGGCCTTGACAATTGAGTCCTGGTTGGCGGCCAGCGTGGACTCATCGTGGCATTTATGAGCCTGTTGTGATGAGAGGGGGAGAGATTGTGCATTCGGCTAATTTTCTGTTGGATTCAGTGTTTGGATGGGCTGAATCATTACTGCGTTCCAGTCTAATAAAAGCCTAAATGACTGGGTGTTGGACTCTTGATTTAGTTGAAATGATGTGCTGGAATGTGTGTGTTTGTGTGTGCCGGGGGGATAGCATACCAAGCGGACCCCACTGCATCAATAGAAGTGCTGTTCATCAGCATTTACAACTCCCCCTTGTAGGTCCAAGTGTTTTCCTTCACACGCTATCACAGGAAAGTCTCTGATACCTTGATATGCTGCAGATCTCTCCGCTAAAGCATCAGTCAGAAAAACCAACAAATAAACACGCACAAAAATATCCACTTGTTTTTTCCCCCAGATGCTGCCTTGTTTAACAGCGGGATGCCAAATTTAAATGCTGATCACAGACTCTGGATCTTGCACTTGTGTGACGTGCCCTGATGTGCAAAGGGGGCTTATATGAACCTGGGATTTTCTTCCGGAAAGGAATACAGAATCCATGCACACCGCAGCTGAATATCAATATGGTTGACTCAAGTGTGTATTCTTCACAGTGTGGGCCCGCAGGTCTGTAGACTTTCAAATCTGGCAAGTGCATATTCAGGTGAAGGAAGTAGGGAGAAAAGCGCAATCTTCACTCCTTTTCACGCTCTCCTATTCCATGCAACTATATAAATGCAAGGGAGCGAAAAGAACAGAAATAATCCTTCATTGAGTCATTTCCCCCTTTTTTTCCCAAAGACTCCATGATGCTGTTTTCCTCCTCACACAGCTTAATAATGCATCATCTTCTCCTTTCATTTTGTTGTGTAATCAAAAAGCAACATGGCACAAACATGTGGACCAGGTGTGAGTGTGAACAAGTCTAACTGCCAAATAATCTAAAGTGTTTGGTGTGTCTTTGAAACACTTTTGCAAAAAGACAGAAGCTTTTTGGTGACTGAGGGAAAAAAAGTGAAATTAGGTCAGTGTATGTGGAGCTGGTCTGCAGAAATCTTCCATTTGGTATCAGTGGTTTCTATCAGGAGAAAAAGGTGGCAGCACATAAGCTTCATGACTGAGTGCATTAACATAGCAGTGAGAACAAACAGAAGCAGCAAAATGAGGCGTGGGCCTGATTTCACTGGTGTAGCTGTTACAATGGAGCCTCAGGCGCTCATGAATAATAAGATATGTGATAACTAACACTAGACACAAGACCGGGACCATTACACTCCATCCTTTAGATGGGGAGAAAAATCTCCAGGTCTCCATCAGTCAGTCACAACATGCCCACTCACTCATCCTATAATCAGATGTGTTACTTAGCCTCATTTAGACTTTATCACACCTTAATGACCGGTGTGTCATTTGCATAGGGTTTTAGGCACAGCTCAGAGCACTATCCGTGGATCCTGTGTGCTGATAGAGTCAAACAAAGATCCGGCATCAATCATATCCTGCATGGATCAGAGAGCAGAGCTGAATAACGGCAAACATCACAAGGGAGGGTTCTCACTTTCACCTGTGGGGAGAGGAGAATAAAACACAGCACACATGCAGCCAAGTCAATCCAAATGACATGCTCTGACAGCCCTTCTGTGCAATTGAGGAATTTTTTTGACCTTGCGGTGCAGGTCCGGGGCTGGTGGGTTTACAGCCACAACCCGTGTCACGAGGAGGAGGAGGGGGTGGGGAGGGGGGGGGACCTGAGCCCGTTTCTCTCCTTCCAGATGGGTGCCACAGAAAAGTACTCATCGCGCGTCAAAGCAGCTCAAATTCAACAAAAATGCAGAAATATTGAAATTACCTTGCAGATGAAACATGAAGCCGAGTCAGAGGAGGGCGTGTGTGACATTAATCCCCGTGGGGTGCATCTTCCTTCTTCATAAAAATGTGGGATAATTCAGGTGTCCCGAAACACGCGCCTCGGCTCCTATAACATGTGACGGCCTGCAGAACCAGCGATGCCCTTCAAGAAATCCATGAGCAGCAGATAAAGGACGACTCCTCGCAGATCCAGGAGGAATGTATCAGCGCCCCTGCCGTTTTAATCGTAGGGAAAAAGGCGCTTTGCTTGGGAGGCTGAAGCGTCCCGGCGTGCCGCGGAGGGGCTGCAGCTGTGCGGGATCGCCTCTACTGCGCATCCGCCTGTGTAT